>CM057340.1:121583541-122259464 GCA_030015575.1 Agapanthus africanus
TCTAATAGGTAAACTACAGAACTAAACTAAATGACTAATCGAAAGGGTAAGGAAAACCACCTAAGTCTGAGTCGATATCTATATCTAGTAGTCGGTGATCTCGCCTCAATAGTATCACGTATGATATAATATATAATATGACATCCTCGAGTCACGAGTGCAGATATATCATCATAATTATATCTCGTACGATAAATCCATCGTATGGTATCCCAAATCTGGGTACGGATCGAATATCACATTTATCTCATTATTCATCTGGTATCCTTATCATCATATCCTGAATTAGGGGTACTGATCTAAAGTCTAGTACATTCCGATACGATCAACACACACACACACACACACACACACACACACACACACACACATATATATATATATATATATATATGCGTGTGTATGAAACACATCTCCTAAAGATCCGCTATAATATCATATTGTATTTCATAATACGAACCAAGTGACATCACCGATCTCGTGGCATCATGCCCAATCACATCGACTCATCTCCAAATACCATATACTATCATCATCATCCATGTATACGTATACATATATATATATATATATATACACACACACACACACATACTCACATACATTTATGTGTGTGTGTGTATACATATCCCAATATACTCACAAGAACATCGAATGTATGCGTGTATGTGTGTGCGCGTGTGTGTAAATCCTTACTCAAGGGTTTCGCGACTAAGAAACTAAACCTAAGCAATAACTTCCAAATACGCTAACACTAAACCAAAGTCACCTAAATCATTACTTACTAAGTATGCACATCTCATAACAACACGTATATACATATAAATATCAAAACGCATCGAAATGCTACGAACTTGCGGGGGTGCTATACGTCATCCACCCGACTTCTCCCGTAGATATATATCTACTCACCTTGATCATCGCTTGTCGAAGTCGATGCCGCCATCCCCATCCTCGTCATACGACGTCCACATGGGTACCTACACATATCACCCTTAGTATTGTAAACTGAAATCGCGAATGAAAACAAAAACGGCACGCGTATCACACATAGGTTAAAACCTATGGTCTACACGTGCAAGAATGACCAAACATCCCTCGAGATCGCCCATCAAACGTCACACCACCGAGTCAAAACACAATATCAAAAGTTCAAGTCATAAACAATCATGAAACCAAAATAGAATATCAGAAAACATGCTCCAAATTTTACCTTAGGTGCAATTAGCCAATTTTGCATATGTGAAGGGTATAGTTTACTGAAGATAAAGCCATGGACTAAACATGGATCAAATCAGAAGTACCCAAGCCATAAATTGCAGCCATGGGGAATATATTAGCAGACATCAAATGGAATTGGGGTCCCGGGTTTCAGTTGTAGCTTCTAGGGTTCCTGCTTGTATTACTGTAATCGCTAAATATTTTTCAGGTGCCCCGGGTCATAGCAGATCTCTAAAACATCCTCACAAATCCACAAAAATCCGATATCGACAAATCTAAAGTTCACATCTTGTTGTCTAGTCTCTGGTTTGGTCCATAATTCTAACACTAGAGGGGTTATATGGTCTCTACTAACCTCAATTTACACTTCACAACTCATAAAATCCTTTAACCCTCAACTTGGAATTTTCAAACCTCACTGAACTACACAATATCACTTCTAAGTTAATATGGATGCTAAAGTGAATCAAATACAATACTAATGGTGAAAGAATTACCTCATTTGGCAACTCAAGAAATTTCTTGAGTTGCCCCAAGTGCTCAAAATCCAAACTTTCTTGGTCCAAAATGCTTGTAGTGAGCTTGTGCACATTTTTAGTGAAGGGATTATGGTGTTTTGGTGTGAGATTTGGGTTATGTGAGTAGGTGGAGATGATGGAGGGAAGAGGGCAGCCAATGTTGAAGAAGGAGGAGAGAATGATGAAGAGAATGGCCCAAGTCAACACAAGACCCCGCACCCTCTCTCTCTCTCTTCTTTCTTTTGCCCATAGTCTTTTGTTTAATCATTTCCTTTTCTTTTCTTTTGTTTTCATTTTTCTTTTTTTAAAACCAAAAACAATTTAAAACTATATGCATATAAAAGAAACATTAGATGCCATGGTTCAAGAAATGAAACAAGTGAGTAACTTGACATGGTGCATGTCATGAAGCCTAATCGAGGTTAGTGAAAATTATCAAGTTTAGAAATAAACTTGTACATAATAGATTATATAAAAATTCATAAAATGTCTAAATCTCAAAATTTCATTAAAAATCAACCTTCAAGGTATTTTCCAATATTTATCCAATTTTTCGGTATATAATTATACCGCATCATTAAAATACTCATAATATTTATTATTTAATTATATACATTCGCAAAAATAATATTTTATTTTTCTGAAATGTTACATAGCTACTGAATATTCATCTGTAGTATAGATAGATGCATTGGTTTGGGACAGTCGTACTATTATTTTATCCTTCGTCAAAGATATGTATGGGTGGGTTCAAATTAACCTGGATAATGACGGGTAGAATTTGACTTGCGACTTATGATATGTTGGCCTTCGTCAAGGTCATAAGTGCTTGGGGCAAAAATCCACATCGGGAGTTTCTAAAGAAACTGAAACTTTGTAGTGTTGCATACCATTTAGAGTGTGATAATTTTGGTAGGATTCCTTCAAGGTTATCACACAATGATATTTGGATCCCGATCCTACTGTGAGTATCCTCTACTCCTCGGGAGATTTTTCACTAAATGATCAATGCTATAAACCAAGTAGGTGTCTAGAACGATGTTAGCAGGGCAACGCCTCCACGAAAAGAGGTTATGTAATTAAGGAACTTCGCGAAAGAGTTGGAAAACCTCCCTAGAAGTACCAACACCAGCCTAGCTGAAAGATTAAGCAAGTATTGTAGGGTGAAATTAATCTTGACTAACTCTTCTTTTATGGTTTGAGGAAGGATTCGAGATACAGTGGGATCCATCCTGTTTAGATAAACTAAAAACCAATCTAAAATTGCAAGAGCATCCTGCTGAGTGTTTCTCCTCTCTCTCCTAATTGCAGCGACCAAGTGACCAGACATATATTACAGCTAGATAATAAATTGATTGGGCCAAACTATATTGATTGGCAAAGGTTTGTCCAGATGTCCATTACCTATGACAAGCTGTGCCACTTCCTTACTACTAAAGCCCCCGCCGTCCCAGGTCCAGATTCCACCATCGCAGATGTTGATATCCGTAAAACAAGGAAAAAAGACAGTGCGAATGCCAAGTGCCTCATGTTGGCGTTAATGGATAGTGAACACCATAGGCAGCACGAGAAGATGGACTTAGCTTCTATCTTCCTCCATAACAAAGATTTATATGGAGAGAAATCTCGTATCGCAAGATATAAGACCTCGAAGGAATTGCTTCAAGCGAGATTGGCTGTCGGGTCATCTGTAGGGGACCATGTCCCTACAATGATCTGCTATATTAAAGAGCTCACGAACCTGGGGACCACGTTGGAGAACGAGTTATGTACTAACTTGATTCTACAGTCCCCCCTTCTACGTATGCCCTGAAGGAAATCAGGGAGACACCCGCTCTGCTTATTGGGGAATCTTCCTCTTCTAGATCCAAGATGAAAGCCAAGGGAGAGAAGAAGAAGGCATCCACCAAGCTTATAGGTGGTGTCAGTAAGGTAGAAGGAAAGGGCAGGGCAAAAGTTTCGGGGCTACCAGTAGGGAAGGAAGGATGTTCCTATTGTCATGGGAAAGGGCATTGGCAGAAGGAATACAGGGCTTGGAAAGCCAGAATCCAGGATCCGAAGTACGTTATGGATTTGGCTTCGGGTGTGTTTGTGATTGAAAACTATATGTCAATTAACTCTACTTCCTGGGTACTAGATACCGGATCAAGATCTCATCTTTAATTCATTACAGGCTTTGAGAAACCGTAGAGATATCAGGGCAGGTGATATGACTCTCAGGGTTGCTAACGGAATAAGTGTGGACGCTGTATCCGTAGGAGAATATCATCTAAGATTGACAATTGGGCAGATATTGATTTTGCGTAACTGTTTATGTGTACCTAGTTTGGCTTGTAATATCATATCTGTATCTTTACTTTCTAAAGAAGGATATGATTTTACATTTGTAAGCAATGTGGTCCACATCCACCTTAATCAATGTTGGATTGGGTCAGGTACACTAGATAACGGTATATATATTAAATCAAGCTCAGATTCTCAACATCCAGAACACACAAAAAAAAAGTCTCCAGAATTAAATCAGGCTTTCTTATGGCATTGTAGACTGGGTCACATCAATGAAACACGGTTGAAGAAGTTACATAAAGAGAGATATTTGGATCCGTTCGAATATCAGTCTTATGCAACTTGTCAATCATGTCTCATAGGAAAGATAACAAAGACTCCATTCACTAGACACGGGGTAAAAGCAAGCAAGCTCATAGGACTCATACACAGCGCCGTGTGTGGTCCAATGTCTACACATGCAAGAAGTGGTTATTCTTATTTCATTACTTTTACGGATGATTTCTGTAGGTATGGACATGTATTCTTGATGAAACATAAATCCAAGGCCTTTGAGAAATTCCGAGAATATAAGAATGAAGTGGAAAAACAAACCGGCAAAAGTATCAAGACATTAAGATCTGATCGAGGTGGTGAAAACGACCTTAAGTATGAAATCTGGCAGATGGACGTAAAAACGGCCTTTCTAAATGGCAGTTTGGAAGAGTGCGTTTATATGGATCATCCAGAAGGTTTTGTAGACAGTGGGAGCAGCGGAAAGGTGTGCAAGTCGCTTAAATCCATTTATGGATTAAAGCAGGCATCGCAGAGCTGGAACATCTGTTTTGATGAAACAGTCAAAGAATTTGACTTCATCAAGAACGAAGATGACCCATGTATATATAAGAAGATTGTAGGACGAACTGTCGTATTCCAAGTCTTGTACGTGGATAACATTCTTTTGATAGGAAATGATATTCCTAAGCTACAATCGGTTAAGCTATTCTTGTCACAGCGGTTCTCCATGAAAGACCTGGGTGATGCCTCGTGCATTCTGGGATCAAGATCTACAGAGATAGATCTAAGAGATTACTGGGACTTTTCCAGTCCAGGTACATAGAGACGGTACTAAAGAGATTTAGTATGGAAGATTTCAAGCACGGTAATATACCCGCATTGCACGGAATCACCCTCTCCAAGAAGATTTCTCCCAATACTGACGAGGAGAGGGTTCCCATAAGCACAATACCCTACGCTTCGGTGGTAGTATCTATAATGTATGCGATGCTATGTACAAGATCAGATGTAACTTATGCGCTAAGCGTGGTGAGCCGGTATCAGTTAGACCCAGGTAAGAACCACTGGATAGCAGTAAAGAACATTCTCAAGTACCTAAGAAGGACTAAGGAGATGTTCCTGGTTTACGGTAATGAAGACCTCAGGGTGGAATCCTTTACCGATTCAAGCTTCTAGAGTGACAAGGACGACAACAAGTCTGCCTCGGGTTTTATGTTTACCCTCACTAGGGGGGCGGTGTGTTGGAAGAGATCCAAACAGGATACCGTCGCAGACTCGACGATGGAGGCTGAATACATTGCTGCAAGCGATGCCGCAAAAGAGGCGGTCTGGATAAAGAAGTTCATTAGTGAACTTCAGGTAGTTCCGTCCATTGTTGACCCAATACCTTTGTATTGCGATAACAATGGGGCTATAGCCTTAGCGAAGGAACCACGGTCCCATCAGAATTCTAGACACATCTTAAGGCGGTATCACCTAATCAGGGAGATCATTGATCGCCAGGAGATTGAGGTACGGAAAGTGGACACTAAAGATAACATGGTGGATCCATTCACAAAGGCCCTCCCACAAGCACAGTTCGAGCGACTTTTTGAGCTATTGGGTATGCGGTACGCCAGCAGCTGGCCTTAGTACAGACGTTGGGTATGCGGTACACCAATTACTGGCCTTTAGTGTAAGTGGGAGATTGTTGGATATGTATGCCCTATAGGCCATTATTGTATAGTACTGGTTTGTATATTACATTTTGGAAGCTTGGGATATATACACGGATTTACAACAGCCTTGCTCGATATAGTAGTATGCTACTTGGTTTGTATCTATCTTAATATGTGTATATGTTTCTTTTAACATATCGCTAATACATATTGATAGAGCCCTTAGGATCTTTGCTTGACTACCAGTGTTGTGATGTTGGTCATACTAGTGGGGGCTGGGTAGTCTATAAGCACATCCTTATACAGATCCCTAGTCGTAGGATTATCGAGACAGGGCATCGATACTCCAGAGTAGACTAGTGTGTACGCTTCTTATCCCAGCAGAGGAGATGGTCTGTCCCACAGCCATTAGTATATCGTACTGGAGATAGTATGCAGGTGCTCGTTAGGTTACGAGTACACTGGATATGACTTGTCGGGAATTGTTGGTTGGTATTATACCTTTCGTCAGGTAGCAGTTCCCAGGTGACATGAGTACAGGTTAGTCCGTTGACTTGATACTGTTACTTCGCCTCAAGTGTGTTCCCACTGTTCATAGATTGCTACCCTACCACGGCTCTATTGAGTCATGCAAACAGGTCGTAGTTGGGTGCAGTCCCGAAGCAGTTGGAGGCAGTAGTGGTTAGATAGGATTCGTCTCTCTCGGTATTAGGGGTTGATATCGCGCCGTGTTTAGAGATCCATTACAAAAAGTCCCTGACCAGGGCAAGTGAGATTTACTGGTAGGTATTCCAGTAGTTTCTCAGGGTGTTCTGGGCTGCACTCCGACACAACTTATACCGCTTTTAGGGGTCTGACGTTTGCCACCCCCTAGGGCCGATATGCGATACTTTTAGATGAACAGATTGGACTGTACGGAGATTGCCACAGACAGGCTCAGTAGGAGTTTGGATGAGCTTGCTCATCAACCTTCTTATCGACAGATACCTGGGTAGCCGTCACGCACAGCTAGTGCCGCTGACATGCTTGTGGTTAAACCCACTACCAGAGTACTGTCGAGTCTTTAGAGTCCCACACAGAGGGTTTCCCTGCTTCGGGCAAAACGAGTAGAGGTCGTATGGTTTTACGACAGGGTTCGATCATATACGTGTACTTGTGCGCGTATGGTGATTCGAGCGGACAATACTAGTGGGATTTGGTTTAAGCCGGATCCTAGTATTTGATTATTGGATTAGCTTCATCTCATAGTATTCGTGTTTCTCGGAACACGGATGCGGGTACGTATATACGGATGAGAGGAGGTATAGAAGGAGACACCTCATTAAGGTTTTGACCATTGACTAGGTCAAAACAAATATGAGGTAAAGAAAAGACTTTGTTATTTTTGATAAATGATAATTATATGGCATGGCTACTTGTATTGACTATTTGACTTGGATTGACCATTTGACTTGGTTTGACTTTTTGACTTTAGATATTTTGGTGAGATATTTTTGTGAGCTAGATATTTTTGAGGAGATATTTTCCATCACATGGTTGTGGTCATGTTAAGCTAGCCATCACAATTTCTATTATCATTATCACAAATACTTTCTCTTTCCTCAAGCTTGCTCTCTCCTTCGTCCACTTAAAACCCTAAGTGTATCATGTGTTGATAATCAAGGGTTAATGAGACTTAGCTACTCTAAATCACACTCTACTCATTGTAGTCTACTTAGATTAGCAAGCTAAGTATTCTAGTTACCTCAACTTGGAGGTTTAGCTCAAGGTTAGAACTCTCGGGTGGATCATCGTTGACACAAGAAGGCCGAAGTTCAAGCACGATCCCTACTTCCATCGAGGAGCTTAAGGAACGGATCAAAGACCCGAAGGACTTGGTTTCTTTAGGTATACTTTCTATCATAGTAGATAGAACCCTAATTTGCTAGTTAGTCTTATGGTTAAAGATCCGGTTTAGGTTTATTCTAGTGCCATGTTTCGTATCGCTATAAAATTTTTGTTCCGCATTTGGCCACGGAAGTTGGCCGGGGCGTAACCCTTCATTGGGGACTATTGAATCCTCCGGTTCCACCAAATCGTCAGTTATAGTTTGTGTAGCTGGAACTTCTTCCAGTTCTACCTCATTGCCACTAATTTCTTTCCCAAGAAATTCCTTTTATAAAAATGTGGCATTTCAAGAAACAAACACTTTTTGTTCCTCGGTGTGGTAGAAGATATACCCTCGCGAATGTTTGGGATATCCTATAAACTTGCACATAACTGACCTTTCCTCGAGCTTGTCCAGATTTTGCTTTTTAATATAGGCCGGAAAACCCTATATCTTAACTCGTTTAAGAGATGGTCTCTTCCCATTCCATAACTCATATGGAGTGGTAAGCAACGGATTTGGTCAGAACTCTATTCAACAGGAATGCAGATTTCTCAAGTGCATAACCCCAAAAGGAAATAGGCAACTCAGCATTACTCATCATAGAGCGCACCATATCTAATAGGGTGCGATTCCACCGCTCTGATACTCCGTTTTGCTGTGGTGTATACGGAGGAGTAAGCTGAGAGTGAATCCTATTCTCTTTTAAGTAGTCTCTGAATTCCATGCTCAAGTATTCTTCTCCCTGATCAAATCGAAGGATTTTTATATTTTTACCCATCTGGTTCTCAACTTCGTACTTATATTCCTTGAATTTCTCAAAAGATTCAGATTTATGTTTCAACAGGAACACATGTCCGTATTTTGAGAGATCATCGGTGAATGTAATAAAGTACGAGAAACTATTCCTGGCATGTGTAAACATAGGACCGCATACATCACTATATATATGTCCTAAGAGTTTAGTAGCTCTTTCTCCATGTCCAGTAAACGGAGATTTGGTCATCTTTCCTTTGAGACATGACTAGCAAGTTTCATAAGATATAATTTCGAACGGATTCAAATATCCATCCTTATGGAACTTAGCAGTCGTGTCGCATTGATATGACCTAGTCTATAATACCACAAGAAGACTTCGTTCATTTCTGAACTGTTCCTCTTATGTGTGTTCTGTATACTTAGACTGTATTGTGATTTAGAACATATATACTGTTATACAATGTACCATACCCAATCAAAACTTGATTTAGGAAAACATTCACAATATTTTTGGTATGAAATAACAGTCACTCAGAATCATTGTATTACTAGCTACTAACACTAGGTGATATTCGCCAACTGCTTTGGCTGTAACAATTGCCCCATTCACTACTGTTAGAGACTTATCACCCTTTCCCAGTTCTCTACCTTTCTTTAGCCCATGTAATAAATTACATATGTGGGATCCTGATCCGGTATCTAATACCCAGGTTGTAGAGCAAACTGAGAAACAGTTCTCAGTAACGAACACACCCGAAGAAGATGCATCAGTCTGCTCCTTCTTCGTTTAGGTGGCGTGGGAATCCAGATATTCCTCTATTCCTTGCTCAGACTTATGACAAGCATAAGATAGAGCGGAACCCAGCCCAGTATAACAAGTGGGTTCGGTTAATACATCCATATTATTATCTTGATTAAGGCGTGTCATTGGTCGCTTCCAGGGAAGACAGAAGGATAATCACTTTGCGTGCGCTCTTTGCAAGATTAGATTGGTTATTATTTTATCTAATCAGGATGGCTCCCACTGTTTTTATCAAATCTTTCTTCAAACCCTAAAAGGTAATATTAGCCGGGATTAATTACACCCTACAAGTTCGCCAATCGTTCGGCCAGGCAGGTATTGGTACTCCGAGGGAGTTTCCCCATGCTTTCGCCTGAAACTAATTAAATAACCTAGTTTCTGCAGGGGCATCACCCTGTTAACACCTTTCTTAGACACCTAATGGATCGACTAATTGTAAAATGGAAAACTCACCCAGGAGTAACTCTTACTCACAGTGGGTATCGGGATTCAAGTATCATATAGAAGGTATGCAATCTCATTGCAAATTTCAACACTTAAAATTCCTAATATCGTTTTTTGCCCCTAGCAACTTATGATCTTGGTTATGGTCAACAAATCATAAGCGCTAGCCAAGTTCAACCCTTCATTTCTTGATTGAATTAAACCCACCCGTACGACCCTTGGCTAAGATCAACAAAGCCTTATGACTACCCTAATCCAATCACATCACATGCTGCAGATAAGCACTAATTAGCTATAGCACACTATGCCTTGGCTATGGTCAACAAACTAGCACGAATACTAAATAGTACTTATCTGAAATGACGGAGGGCTACGGCTAGTTTTTAAGAATACCTTTAACGTAATGAACTTGATATCGTTGTAGATTCTAGTGATTTGAAAATGAGTGTTTTTGTAGCTTTTGCTAGTTTCACTAAGGAGGCCACTCCCATTGAAGGGATCTCGACTCTTTCCTAGGTGCTAGATGTTCATCAAGGAATACCACTATGAAAAGCAAGAATTAGAGAAGCTATGAAAACAAAACCGAGTGAGTTGTAGCATTTGCTAGTTTTTCTAAAAAGGTCAATCTCGGTGAAGGGATCTCGGTTCTTTCCGCATCGAATGAGGTGCTGGATATTCATCAAGGAATACCACTATGCAAAACAAGAACTAGAGCTACCTTTTTAAAAAATTTGATTGTACAACATCTTTAGGTTTCTTTTCTTTTCATTAATTTCATTAATGAAGTCCCATCATTTAATGTTTCCTAAACATCATAGAAAAATGAAACGAAAATAGAACGTATGCATATGCCATCCGCATTCGCCATGTGGTCCCGTCATGCACCGTTAGGTTACTTAACTAACGGCAGAGGGGGCTGGACTAGCGCTAGTGCAAAACATAAACAACGTTTATTATATATCATATATATAAAGCATTCGTCTCACGCAGTTATATGATCACTATTAATTATGTATATGCCCTAGAGGTCATTATTGTACATATAATGTATATTATAGTGGATGCTTGGATATATATAGAGAGGACTTTCTTGCTCGATGTGATAGTATGCTATCTGGTTACCCTTTGTCTTAACATGTTGACTTGTATTGGTTTACTGTCTTACTCTCATATGTTGATAAAGCCCTTAGGATATGTACTTGACTACTGGGACTATGATGAGATCATACTAGTAGGGTCAGGATAATCAACGAGTACATCCTATAACTGTTCCTAGTCGAAGGTGTATCGAGACAGAGCATCGATACACCAGAGTAGACTAGCGTATACACATCTTGACCTATATGATGGGCGATGGATGATCCCATATCCATCGGTGTTTGACATCAAAGATCGTGTACAGGTGCTCAGTAGAGACTGGGTACACTGAAGGGACTCGCCGAGAACTCCAAGATGGTAATATACCAATCGTCATATAGCAGTTCTCCGGTGACACTGGTACAGGCTAGTCTGTAGACCCGAGATCGCCATAGAGTCTTGTGTGATTCCTACTGTGCTTTGATTTCCACCTTACCACTTCCAAGAGGGCATGCAAAACGGTGGCTTTTGGGTGCAGTCCCGAATCACATGGAGACAATGAGCGATAGGAGGGGTTTCGTCTCTCCCGGTATAGGGAGTTGATGTTATGCTATTTTCGATTGGCTATAACTGGAAGTCCCTGGTCATGGCTGATATGGAGTGCTACTGGTAAGAGTTATCAGTAGTTTCTCGACCCGTTATCAGACTCACATCGACACGACTTATCGGTTACTGGGGTCTGACGTTTACCAGCCCTGGACTGGATATGCAATATATCAGACGAAGAGACCGGACTGTACGGTAGTGTTACTGATTGGATTCACAGGAGAATGTATAGGATTGCTTGTTGATCTTCTGATCGCTCAATACCTGGATGGCTATTACGTTTAGCTGACCGCTAGCAGCTTGTGGGTGTTTGATATGATCATCACCTACTGCCGGCATATTGACGATTCTTTAGAGTTCTACACAGAGATTTCTTGGCTCAGGCAAAACGGAGTAGGAGCACATATGTGATATGTGCAAGACCGAGAATATTACGATATGAGATACCGTATTATATTCTCGCGATATATGATATCGGCCGGGTATATGTGATATAGCCGGGTCATCGGATCAAGTGTTGATTCGATGAATCGGTACATGTTATATTAGTCGGTTATATGCTATATAGCCGGATTGTCGGATCAAGTGTTGATTCGATAATTTAATGTATAATTATATATGTGATATATTATATTACGTTAACTAATATAAGCTAGCTTTATTGATTCATTTTCTCACCGGATAATACATTGATATATATGCGATATATGTTAATTGTATTATTTTCTTTTGTTAAAAAAATATATTATATATGTGATATATAATATTGTAACATGTTAGGGTTACAAATACAACATGGTTGTTAAGTTTAAACCAAGTTAGGGTTTGGATTAGGGTTAGCTTTTGGGTTAGCTTTTTCATGAAGCTTCCTGAAGCTTTCACTTTTGTCATCTAGCTTGATATTTTGTGTAGATATTTGTTAACCCAACCCAAACCCTTTACCTATGGTTTATTCTCTACAAGGGTTAAGCCTTTCATTCTTAACATATGGTTGCAATTGTAAGCAGAACAATAATTCATTATTCATCACAAAAGTTTTCTTCTTCTTCTTCCTCCTTGAAAAAGCTTGCAAGCTTTTTGTGTGTGATGATTTAGTGTGAGAAATTGAAAACAAAAGAGATCATAATTCCTACTTCATCATCCTCATCTATTCTAGCCACTTAGATTAGGGTGTTCACTTCTCTAATTACTTCATTAGTGAAGTGTAAGCTTGGGTTAGAGATTCTTCAAGGTAGATCATCTTAGATCAAGAAGATTCAAGCAAGATGCCATTCACCTCTTGGAGCCTCACGAGAGTCAGAGTTCATGATGATCGCAGCGAAGGGATCTCAACATAGAGCTTATGAAGCGAAGGGACCTCAACACGGAGGTTGTAATCCTTATCTCTTTACTTCTTTGTATGTGATACAAACTTTGTTACCCTAGAAATTCTAGCATGATTCATTGTTTGCTTGCTTTGCACCTTTCTAAATTTTAATGTGGCATGAGTGATGCTACCAAACCGTAGACTAGGTGAAAGGGAAGCCCAACAGTGGTATCATAGCCATACTAGAATTCTAGATAAGGTGTTATAACAATTATGAAAATGAAATCCACTCCGAAATACGATATTATGCTAACCCCATTTTGCTCTCTGTAAATTTTCCAAAAAGTCCTTTAAAAATTTTCCAAACAAGTGCAGGATGCAGTATAGACCAACGTAAGAACATGAGAGAAATACTGAGGGAGGGGCTCGGTTTTGGGCCGATTCCCAAGCCTCTAAATCAGGTTAGGCCGGCCATGAGGGCTCTTCTGCCCCCTCCCCCCCACCCCCACCCCCACCCCCACCCCCGTATTCCTCCTGTGCTCTTTTGGCTTCATTTTAGGTTTCCTGGTATTGTTTGCTTAGCCCAATTTTCAAGTGATGATTTGTTTGACCTCGGGCTAATTCGTAGTGCTTCGTAGTCGTATAACTTAACATTGTATTGGCAACCTTGACTATTTTTAGCAGTTCTATCGAACTTCGCACACCACATTTTGTATCCTGCTGAAATTTCCAAGTGTTGTAATTTTCCGAAGTTGATTATATTCGTTAAATCGTGCAAGTACCCCTATGGACCCCCTAGAAGACTATAATAACCTTAACTCGATTCTATGCCCACGGAACCGCATTAGAACCTTCGGGTTTTCCGTAGTTCCGTGGTGTCATAGATGAGGCGTTGGTTAACTCCTTCTACGGCTGGTCCATGGACACTATGGCATGGTTTTTTAGTGTTTCGACTTTGCTCAAGTATTGAGCTCACGGGGGTAATTTGTGAGTGTATGTTGATTTGATCGAAACGTTAAACATCGTCATGATATTCTGTGATTGTGATACAATATGTGGAATTTATATAGTTAGGCATGAAATCCGTAATATGTGATATTTCGGGTTTACGATGTCTAAGGAGATTGTGGATTCTAAATGTTGTAGTTTTTCACTTTCTTTTCTGCGACCGTAAGCGTAGTATGTGGTGTATCGCCGGTTTCGTTGCTATACATCAACGACAATCGGGATACGCATACTTGCTTATGTTGATGATATGAGATATTATGTGTTGCTGTGATATGTTATATTGGATTGTCGTGTTCTGAATAGCCGGGGGTTTTATGTGAGATGAGGGTTTTTATTTTCATTCATGTAAAATTCATTGTATGCAATATTCTTTTATTGGGGCACTTCCGGGTTGAGGATGATGTCACCATTGTATATTATTTACTTTTCCGCATTAGGATAGACCCAAGGAGGGAAGCACAAGTAACCGGGTTCTAGGGTCCAGTGGGAGGCCATCTCGAGGAGTCGAGACCGGGTCTCCTAACCCTAAAATTGACAGCGTTACTTGCCGCTCTCATAGGGGTCTAGGGATGTGGGTTTGTCTATTCATCACGACCGTAGAATCCGTGTTTTATACAGGCTCGAAATAAAACACGGACTACTAGAATATCCAATATTTCATATGTTATCTTCTGCTGCAATGTTCTGTGATGAGATCATATTACTGCCGAAGACGAATGCTTATACTATATATATATATATATGATGATATATAAATATTACTTCTTTCGTTTCTTCTGTGATGCTTAGAAAGTATAAATGATGGGATTTATTAATGAGATTAATAAAAGAAAAGAAACCTAAAAGATGTTGTAGAATCAAATTTTCAAAAAGGGTAGCTACAGTTTTTGCTTTGCATAGTGGTATATATGATATACCCTGCACCTTATTCGATGAGGAAAGAGCCGAGATCCCTTCACCGGGAGTGACCTCTTTAGCAAAACTGGCAGATGCTACAAACTCACGGTTTAGTTTTTGATTGCTTCTATAGTTCTTGCTTTGCACCGCCGTATTTGTGAAATATCCTGCACCTTATTCGATAAGGAATGAGCCGAGATCCTTTCACCGGGAGTGACCTCTTTAGAGAAACTAGAAAAGCCTCAAAAACACTCCTTTTCAAAATCACCTATTTCTACAACGATATCAAGTTCATTACGCTCATGGTTTTCAGAAAAACCTGTGTAGCCCTCCATCATTTCAGATAAGTAATATTTAGTATTCGTGCTGCGGTAGTTTGGATGCGTCAAGGCGTAGTGTATGGTTGCTGATTACTACTTATCTGTAGCATGAGATGCGATTGGATTAGGGTAATCGTACGGCGTTGTTTGGCATGCGTCAAGGTTCGTACGGGTGGGTTTAATTCAATCACGAAATGTACGGGTTGAACTTGTCTAGCGGACTATGGGTTGTTTGACATGCATCAAGGTCATAGCACGCTAGAGGTAAAAGAATTATCGGGAATTTCAAGTGTTGAAATTTGCAATGAGATTGCATACCTTCTATGAGATAGTTGGATCCCGATACCCACTGCGAGTAAGAGTTACTCCTGGGAGAGTTTTACACATGACAATTAGCCGATCAAGTAGGTGTCTAGAAAGGTGTTAACGGGGTTATGCCTATGGGAAAACGAGGTTTATTTTAATTAGGTCCATGCGAAAGCACGGGGAACCTCCCTCAAAGTACCAACGCTGGCCTAGCTGAAAGATTGGCGAACTTGTAATGAGTAATTAATCCCGGTTATCTTTCCTTTTAGGGTTTGAAGGAAGATTTAATGAAAATAGTGGGAGCCATCCTGATTGGATAAGATAATAACCAATCTTATCTTGTAAGAGCATACACTAAAGTGTTTTCTTCTCTCTCTCTCCAGGAAGCGACCCTGTCAGGCCTTAATCAAGATAATAATATGGATGTATTGACTGAACCCGTTTATTATACTGGGCAGGGGAACGTTGGTCCCGTTCTTTCTTATAAGTGTTATAAGACTGAGCAGGAAATAGGAGGATATCTGGATTCTCACACCGCCCAAACGAAGAACAACCATGCTGATGCATCTTTTTCGGGTGTGTTAGTTATTCTCAGTTCACTCTACGTCCTGAGTATTAGACACCAGATCGGGATCCCACATATGTAATATGTTACATGAGCTACGTAAAGGTAGAGAACTGGGAATGGGTGATCATTCCGTAAGAGTAGGGAATGGTGCAGATGTTGCAGCCAAGGCAGTTGGCGAATATCACCTTGTATTACCAAATGGTAATACATTGGTTCTAAACGAATGCTATTACATTCCGACCCTGATATGCAATCTTATCTCAGTTTCTTTATTGAGCAAAGAAGGATATAATTTTGTAGTACAGGATAATATTATGAACATATTCCTGAATCAAAAGTTGATAGGATCCGGATCGTTAAATAATGGCATATATGTTCTCAACCAAACTACAGTACTTAATGTACAAAACACACACAAGAGGAAGAGTTCAGAAATGAACGAATCCTTCTTATGGCATTGTAGACTAGGTCATATCAATGCGACACGGCTAGCTAAGTTACATAAGGATGAATATTTGAATCCGTTCGGATTTTCATCTTATGATACTTGCCAGTCATGTCTCAAAGGCAAGATGACCAAAACTTCGTTTAGTGGACACGGAGAAAGAGATACAGAACTCTTGGGACTGATACATAGTGATGCATGTGGTCCCATGTCTACACACGCCAGGAACGGTTCTTCATACTTCATTACATTCACTGACGATCTCTCAAGATACGGACATGTTTTCCTGATGAAACACAAGTCTGAAGCTTTTGAGAAATTCAGATAATATAAGCACGAAGTAGAGAACCAAACGGGTAAAAGTATTAAGATCCTTCGATCTGATCGAGGAGGAGAATACTTGAGCAATGAGTTTCTGGACTATCTAAAAGAGAATGGGATTCTCTCTCAGCTTACTCCTCCTTATACACCATAGCACAACGGTGTATCAGAGCGGAGGAATCGCATCCTATTAGATATGGTGCGCTCTATGATGAGCAATGCTGAGTTGCCTGTTTCCTTCTGGGGGTATGCGCTTGAGACAGCCATAAACCTATTGAATAGGGTTCCCACCAAATCTGTGCCAACCACTCCATATGAGATATGGAAAGGAAAGAGACCCCATCTTAATTACATGTCGAGAAATTCTTCACTGGAAATTCTTCCAGAGTGATAGGAGTGGAAGAATTTCCAGTCCCGAATCACATGGAGGCAATGAGCTATAGGAGTGGTCTCGTCTCTCCCGATATAGGGAGTTGATGTTGTGCTGTGTTTGATTGGCTATAACTGGAAGTCCCTGGCCATGGCTGATATGGAGTGCTACTGGTAAGAGTTATCAGTAGTTTCTCAACCTGTTATGAGCCTCACATCGACACGACTTATCGGTTACTGGGGTCTGACGTTTACCACCACTAGACTGGATATGCGACATATCAGACAAAGAGACCGGACTGTACGGTAGTGTTACTGATTGGATTCACAGGAGAATGTACAGGCTTGCTTGTTAATCTTCTGATCACTCAATACCTGGGTGGCTGTTACGTTTAGTTGACCGCTTGCAGCTTGTGGGTGTTTGATATGATCATCACCTACTGCCAGTGTATTGACGATTCTTTAGAGTCCTACACAGAGGATTCCTGGCTCTGGCAAAACGGAGTAGGAGCATATATGTGATATGTGCGGCACCGAAAATATTACGATATGAGATACCGTATTCTATTCTCGTGATATATGATATCGGCCGGGTATATATGATATAGCCGAGTCATCGGATCAAGTGTTGGTTCGATGAATCGGTACATGTTATATTAGTCGGTTATATGCTACATAGCCGGATAATCGGATCAAGTGTTGATTCGATAATTTAATTTATAATTATATATGTGATATATTATATTACGTTAACTAATATAAGCTCATTTTATTGATTCATTTTCTCACCGGATAATACATTGATATATATATGCGATATATGTTAATTGTATTATTTTCTTTTGTTACAAAAATATATTATATATGTGATGTATAATATTGTAACATGTTAGGGTTATAAATGCAACATGGTTGTTAAATTTAAACCAAGTTAGGGTTTGGATTAGGGTTAGCTTTTTCATGAAGCTTCATGAAGCTTTCACTTTTTTCATCTAGATTGATATTTTGTGTAGATATTTGTTAACCCAACCTAAACCCTTTACCTATGGTTTATTCTCTACAATGGTTAATCCTTTCATTCTTAACCTATGGTTGCAATTGTAACCAAAACAATAATTCATTATTCATCATAAAAGCTTTCTTCTTCTTCTTCCTCCTTGAAAAAGCTTGCTAGCTTTTTGTGTGTGATGATTTAGTATGAGAAATTGAAAATAAAAGAGAGCATAATTCCTACTTCATCATCCTCATCTATTCTAGCCACTTAGATTAGGGTGTTCACTTTTCTAATTACTTCATTAGTGAAGTGTAAGCTTGGGTTAGAGATTCTTCAAGGTAGATCATCTTAGATCAAGAAGACTTCAAGCAAGATGCCATTCACCTCTTGGAGCCTCACGAGAGTCAAAGTTCATGATGATCGCAGCGAAGGGATCTCAACACGGAGCTTATGAAGCGAACGGACCTCAACACGGAGGTTGTAATCCTTATCTCTTTACTTCTTTGTATGTGATACAAACTTTGTTACCCTAGAAATTCTAGCATGATTCATGGTTTGCTTGCATTGCACCTCTCTAAATTTTAATGTGGCATGAGTGATGCTACCAAACCCTAGACTAGGTGCAAGGGAAGCCCAACAATCACATCACAGAACCAAGGAGCAGAAGACAACATATGAAATATTGGATATACGAGGAGGTCCGTGTTTTAAATTAAGCCAATAATAAAAAACACGGATTCCACGGTCGTGATGAATAGCTAAACCCACATCCCTAGACCCCCTACGAGAGAGGCAAGCAACCCTGCCAATTCTAAAGTTAGGAGACCCGGTCTCGACTCCTCGAGATGGTCTCCCACTGGACTCCAGAACCCGGTTACTTGTGCTTCCCGCCTTGGGCCTATCCTAATGCAGAAAAGTAAATAATATACATCAATGGTGACATCATTCTCAACCCGGAAGTGTCCCAACAAAAGAATATTACATACAAATTTTACATGAATGAAAATTAAAAACTCTCATCTCACGCAAAAAACCCCGGCTATTCAATCACGACGATCCAATAAAACATATCACAGAAACACACAACATCACATGTCATCAACGTAAGTAAATACGCGTATCCCAAATTCCGTTGACATATAGCAATGAGATTTGGGATACCCCATATATTACACTTACGGTCGCAGAAAAGAAATGGAAAACTACAATAATTAGAATCCGTATATCCTTAGACATCATAAACCCAGGATATCTCATATTCAGGATTTCATGCCTAACTTATAAACCTTGCATTTTAGTCTCAAATTGAAAACTCTTTTCAGTAAACTATCGGATAATTCAACAAGATTCCCAACTAAGTGATCGCGTGCTATACGCAATTGCGACAGAGTTTTGATCCGAATCAAAACTCCGTGGAAATCGATCAAACGAGACTAAATGGCTAGATTTACAATATACTAACTAGTTTTCACAAAACTAATTATTCCGGATTCTAACAATTGTATCACATATCATCAAGATCTAAACAACGTTAAACATTTTGATCGATTTATCGAACACCCACAAATACAAGAGACCCCAACAGCTTGAGTATCATTAAAAACACCCAGAAAGTGCCATATTTAACCATGGAGAAGCACAAGAAACCAGCGCCCAAAACAAGACAAACTTGCGGCGGAATCGTGACCAAACTAGGGTTTTGGCACGGTTCCGCAGCGCTTTGAGTGAGTTAGGGCTTCAAATTTCTTAGGTCTCCATAGAAAACCCTGCACGTTTTTTTGCATATTTTTAATCACGAGAATTCCGACCTTTGAAAAATCGACAGAAACTTGGTAATTTCCAGGTTTCGAAAACCATTCTTAACATCGTAAAGACCTACCCAAATGTTCTAGCTTGGCTCTGATACCATGAAAGTATTTACTAGCACCACGACGGGGTAAAAATCCTCTAGGATTCCACTTGCTGGGAGAACTTTTATGGGTCTTTCAAGATTTTTTTTAAAACGGGCATCACAAATGCAATTTTCAAAAATTCATGATGCTAATGAACACTTACCAAGATCTAACTAGAATATTAGGGTTAACTATGATGATATCACAAAAACTAGCTATGAGAAGAATTCTACAACCTTTCTATATCGTGTCCTTCTCTTCTAAAGCTCTGGTTTGTAGTCCACGCGACTCCATTAGGCTCCACTTGAAGGTTGAACGAACTTCTTCCGATAACCTTCGTGCCGAAGATGATCCACCCGAAGTCCGCCAATCCAAACTACCTCTTCACTAAACTCTTTAGTTAAGAAAACACACCACACTAAAATACTAATCTAATGTGGGATGGTGAAGTAAGGGTGTTGTATGCTCACTAGGGTTCTGTCACGACCCGAAATAGCACGTGACTGGTACTTGAATCATGTGAAGTCTATAAGACCCCACCTAATTCAAGTAAGCCAAAAGCCCATAAATCTAAACCATTTTGAATAAGAAGTGAAGGAAAACTTGTTTAAAGCAAGTGGTTTAAATAAAACAAATGGCATTAAACATGTAAAAGCAACATCATATTTTCCCGAAAATTTTGGTAAAGTCCCCTTTGTAAATACTGGCCCCAAACGGGTACAAACATCAATAATATACATAATGAATAAAAGCAACCCCAAGCGGGAGCTAGCTCTTCACCAAATGGCGGATACAACCACGTAAGACATATAATATACAACGCCGAAGGGCGAGGATCAAAACACAGAAAGAAAACCATAGGAATGTAGGGATTCTATAGCACCATACTAGATTTAGGGTTGCATCACACATGCTATAACAAAAATTTTAGAGAGTGCTAAACAATTCCAGCCATGAATTGAACTAGAAAAATAGTGTAACAACTAGCTAGTATCATATACTACAAGTGTCTAACACTATGTGGGAGAGAATACAACCTTTGTATACCTCTTCCTAGACTCCATGGATCGATTGAGGTTTGAACCGGTTGGCTTGTGTCCTTCCGAGTCCACGATGATCCACTACGAAGTCTCTTTGCACCAAGCTCCAAGCTTCTCATGATCAAGGAAGAAGAAGAAGCAAACACTCCAATCTAGGGAGCTAAACTAAAGTGGAATGGTGATTTGGGTTTGGATCTCAATTAAAAACCTTTTCTTTTTAATCATTTCTCTTTCTTTTGAAACCCTAGTGAGCTTTGAGGAGAGAGAGGAAGAATGAGATGGCTCAAGCTAAACTCATGAGAGAATAATGAGAATAATAATAACCCTTGCTTAACTCAAGAGAGTAAGAGAGAGTTATCATGCTAAACTATGGTTGCAAATATCTAGATATTTTGTAACTTGAGTTTAAGCAAAACCATGGGCCAAAACCATGGGCAAATGAAACCATGGTTTTGACCAACACAAAAGAAAAGAGAGTTAAATAGTCAACCATAATTTCATTTGCCATTATTCTTTTTCCAAATTAACAAAATATATAAATATGCAACCATGTGAGTCTTGCATTGCCACCACCAATGTATCATCAACCATGACACATCTATGCTTGCATGTGTGCATGCATATCAACATATACATACACTCATGCATGCATCAAAAGAAATAGGTTTTAATAAATAAGATAATGGACTTAATATTAAATCAACACTTGATTTAATAACCCGGTCATATCACATACGACCCGTCCAATAGTTAACGCCCGAATAAAATACGGTATCCAATACATGCATTTAATCGAGCTCCCACACATATCACATATGCACCCCCAAATCATTTCGCCTGAGTTAGGAGACTCCTTTGTGGGACTCTAAGACTCATCAATATGCTAGCAGTAGGCAGTTATCACATCATATGCCTACAAACCATCAGTGGCACAAGCAGTACGTAACGGCTCCTAGGTATTGAGCGATCAGAAGAAGCACAAGCAAACCTACTAAACTCCCGTCGAGCCAACTGGCAACACTTACCGTACAATCCGGTCTCTTCGTCAAATATGCTGCATATCAGGTCTAGGGATGGTATCGTCGACTCCAATAACTCAAATAAGTCATGCCGGTATATGGCTCATAACAGATCAAGAAACTACTGATAACACTTATCGGTAAATCTCAGCAGCCCTGGCCAAGGACTTCCGGTTATAACCAATCGTGCATGGTGCAACATCAACCCCCAATACCAGAAGAGACGAAACCCCTCCTATTGCTCATTGCCTCCATGTGCCTTGGGACTGTATCCAAAATCCACCTGTTTGCACGACTTAGTAGAGCCGTGGTAGGGTGGAGATCAAAGTACAGTGGGAGACACACAAGACTCTATGATGATCTCGGGTTTACAGACTAACCTGTACCAGTGTCACCTGAGAACTGCTATCCGATGATAGATATAATACCATATAGGAGTTCTCGGCGAGTCCGTTCAGTGTACCCAGTCTCCACTGAGTACCCATATACGACCTTTGGTGTCACCACACCAATGGATATGGGATCATCCATCTCCCATCATATGGGATAAGTAACGTATACGCTAGTCTACTCTGGTGATATCGATGCCCCGTCTCGATACACCAACGACTAGGAACATTTCAAGGATATGCTCATAGACTACACATGTCCCACTAGTATGATCCGCATCATAATCTCAGTAGTCCTGCATCATCCTAAGGGTTATATCAACATGTACCAAATGAATGAAAGCACGCTCAAATGAACATGTCAAGATAAAAGGTGCAACCAGATAGCATACTATCATGTCGAGCAAGAATGTCTCCTGAATACACACACACACACATACCGGTATATACACTATCATATAATGGCCTCTAGGGCATACATATATCCAATAATCTCCCACTTGCACTAAGGCCAATTATTGGCGTATCTCATACCCAACCTCTCAAAAAGTCGCTCATGCTACGGCAAAGGGAGGGCCTTGGTAAGTGGATCCGTGGTGTTATCTTTTGTATCTACTCTCCGAATCTCGATCTTGCGGCGATCAACTATCTCCTGGATCAGATGATATCGCTGAGGATGTGTCTGGATCGCTGATGGGACCTGGGCTCTTTGGCTAACGCCATAGCCCTATTATTATCATAATACAAAGGTATTGGATCAATAATGGTCAGAACTACTCCTAGCACCGAGACGAACTTCCTCATCCAGACTGCTTCCTTGGCAGCATCATTTGCAGCAATATACTCAGCTTCCATCGTCGAGTCTGCAACGGTATCCTATTTGGAACTCTTCCAACACACTGCCCCTCCATTGAGGGTAAAAACAAACCCAGAGATAGATTTGCTGTCATCCATATCACTCTGGAAGCTTAAATCGGTAAAGGCCTCCATTTGGAGATCTCCATTACCATACACCAAGAACATTTCTTTAGTCCTTTGCAAGTACTTAAGAATGTTCTTCACTGCTATCCAGTGATTCTCCCCTGGGTTGGATTGATACCAGCTTACTACACCCAGTGCATAATCTACATCAGGGAGTGTACATAACATCGCATACATTATAGATCCTACAGCAGAAGCGTAGGGTATAATGCCATGCGAGCTCTCTCTTCATCATTTTTTGGGCAAAAGTCCTTAGAGAGAGTGACTCCATGACTAGCGGGTAAGAAACCCCGCTTGGAGTCTTCCATACTAAATCTCTTTAGGATGGTATTAATGTACCTGGTTTGGGACAATCCCAATAACCTTTTAGATCCATCCCTATAGATCTTTAGGCCCAATATGTACGAGGCATCACCCAGGTCCTTAATGGAGAACCTTTGTGATAAGACCAGTTTGACCGATTGTAGTATAGGAACGTCGTTTCCTATCAGAAGAATGTCATCCACGTACAATACGAGGAATGTGATAGTACTTCCCACAATCTTCTTATAAACACAAGGTTCATCTGGATTTTTGATGAAATCAAACTTTTTGATGACATCATCAAAACAGATGTTCCAACTCCGTGATGCCTGCTTTTATCCATAAATGGATTTAAGCAACCTACATGCTTTCCCGCTGCTCCCACTGTCAATGAATCCCTCTGGCTAATCCATATAAACGCATTCTTGTAAATCACCATTTAGAAAAGCGGTTTCAACGTCCATCTGCCAGATTTCATAGTCGTAGTGAGAAGCAATAGCAAGTAGGATCCAAATGGATTTAAGCATGACTACAGGAGAAAAGGTTTCGTCATAGTCTAGTCCTGGTCTTTGTCGAAATCCTTTCGCCACAAGCCTTGCCTTATAAGTCTCTACATGCCCATCTACACCGATCTTTCTCTTAAAGATCCTTTTGCACCTTACGGGTTTTACCCCAGAAGGCACAACATCTAAAATCCACACTTTGTTGGTGTACATAGACTCCATTTCGGATATCATGGCATCCAGCCACTTCACAGAGTCACCACTCGTGATAGCTTGCTGAAAACTGGTAGGGTCATCATCATCCATGATGCAGTCTTCTCCATCACCATCAACGAGAAAACCGTAGAATCTCTCTGGTGGGCGAGAAGTCCTACCAGATCTACGGAGTGGCTGAGGTTCATTAAGTTCTGATGCAACATCAGGTTCAACCAAGTTGTAATTTGTAATTTGTGTTTCTAGAACCTCATCTAGATCTACCACATTGCCATCAGTATCATTTGGAAAAATCTTATTTTTTAAAAATGTGGTATTTCGAGAAACAAACACCCTTTGTTCCTCTTTGTGGTAGAACAGATACCCATACGAATCTTTTAGATATCCCACAAATAAACATTTGAAAGATCGTGTCTCGAGTTTGTCCGGATTCTGCTTTTTGACAAAAGCCGGACAACCCCAAATCTTAACTCGCTTAAGAGATGGTCTCTTCCCATACCATATCTCATACGGAGTGGTAGACACGGTCTTGGTCGGAACCCTGTTCAACAGAAAAGCTGCAGTCTCCAATGCATGCCCACAAAAGGAGAGGGGCAACTCTGTTGGAGATAGTGCCCTCAGAGTCAATTATTGGATCACAGGCCCGTGATTGCAATGATTGAGAGAGGACCTATCCCGGTAAGACAGTCTTACTCGAGATGATAGTATGCTATCTGGTTTATCTTTATCATCGTGTACTGCTTTAGGTGACCTGACATGTCGCTATTACACGTTGATAGAGCCCTTAGGATTCTCGCTTGACCACCAGCAGTATGAGGGCGATCATATAAGTGGGAGCTGGGGTCTATAAGCACTTCCTTGAAAGGTCCCTAGTCGTGGGAGTTTCGAGACAGGGCATCGATTCTCCAGAGTAGACTAGTGTATACAGTCGAGACCCCGACGAGAGGCGATGACCGGTCTCACAAGCCATTGGTGTCAGTTGGATCACCTAAGATGTATACAGGTGCTCATTGGGTTAAGAGTACACCGGACAGGACTCGCCGGGAACATGCTAGTTGGTCTTATACCTGACGTCAGATGGCAGTTCCCTGGTGACATGTGTACAGGTTAGTTCATTGACCTGATGATCGTCATTTGTCTCGTGTGAATTCCCACTGTACTTTGATTACTACCCTACCACGCTCAAAGGAGACGTGCAAATAGGTTTTAGTTGGGTACAGTCCCGAACCACATGGAGGCAGTGAGCGGATCTTCAGTGGTTCGTCTCTCCCGGTATTGGGGGTGAGGTCGCGCTGTATCTAGGAGAGCCATTACACAAAGCCCTCGGCCGAGGCAGGAGATTTACTGGTAGGTATTCCAGTAGTGTCTCAGGGTGTTCTGGGCTACACACCGACACGACTTGTACCGCTTTTGGGGGTCTGACTTTTACCAACCCCCTAGGCCCGCCATGCGATGCTCATAGACGAACGGACTGGACTGTACGGATATTGTCACTGACAGGCTCAGTAGGGTGTCAGGATGAGTTCGCTCATCGACGTCCCTTTTGGTCAATACCTGGTAGCCCGTTACGTATTAGCTTATACCTCTGATGTGCTAGTGGTTAAATCCACAACCAAGGTATTGACGAGTCTTTAGAGTCCCCCACATTCAGTTGCTCAAGTTTTCTGGCGAAACGCTGTAGAGGCCGTATGGAGATATGGCAGGGTCCGATCAGATACGTGCGGTATTGCACAGATCAGGATCGGACGGTTAGTATTAGAGTCCGTATGGATATATGGCAGCGTTCGATCAGATACGTGCGGTATTGCACGGATCAGGATCGAACGGATAATACTAGCCGGCTTTGGTTTAAGCCGGATCCTAGTATAGTACAGTGTAGATTTTGTCTCATTGCATTTGTATTTCGGTTGGAATACAAGTGCGGGTGTGTATACACAGTATCGGGGTTTTCCTGTAATTTATTACGGGACTAGTTTTCTGGAGTTGCCAGTTTGCTTTCCGTTTCGGCCAATTTCCTTTGTATCTTTCATTGGCCAAAGATTGGTGGAGGAGGGCTTATTTGCATTTGTGCAAATAAGCAACATGGAGGGTGTTCTTTGCATACTTTTATTGTATCATGATACTTGCACCATCATTTGACTTCTTTTGACCATGATGGCTTGACTTTTGTTTTCATGATGGTTGTGGTGGAGTGTTGGTCTTTGTTCATCATCATGCTTGATGATGATGGTTGGTCATGATGAGGGAGTGTGGTTTGCTCTTTGACTTGGTGATCTATCATTCTTTTTCCTTGTATTATTGATACAACCCCACTAGGATTTTTTCCCTCTCTCTCTTCTCCTCATATGGCCGGCCACTCCTGATAAGGGGCTGTCCCAATTTTTGTGCAAGGAATTTACACTCATTTGGCTCACAAAAATCCAATAGTTCCACCTCCAAAGTATAGTTCATTCTCCTCCACAAAATGGCAACCTCCATGAACCCCAAAATGAGACATGGTTCTACACTATATTCTACAGCAAACCTTGGGCACGTCGGCTCGCCAACTTCGTGCCCGAGTTGCCTCGGTATAGAGGTGGGAGCCCGTAAAAGAAGCCGGCGACGTGCCTTTCCGGCGACGAGGTGGAGACCGGACATTCCGCGGGAGATCGGGATGACGACGAGATGACCGGAGGATACGGATCACTCGGTATATCTCTCTTCCCATCTTGTAGTTAGCTAGGACTAGTTTAATGGCCCGATCCGGGTTTTTGTGCGCGGTGCTGCCGGTTTGAAAAACTAAAGTTAACCATCGCTTCCGCATTTGGCCTCGGGATAGAGGCCGGGGCGCCGCCGTGCACTTACAGTGGTATCAGAGCCTCGCCATTAACATAGTCTAGCTTTGTCTAACGTGTTTTACATTTCCGATCGAACAATTTTCCGAAAACCGTATTTTTCTTCACATCAGTTTCTGTCGAAATTTTTTGAAGTCCAAAAATTTTTCAGGTTGTCTCAGAATGATGTGCAGGGAATTGTAAGAGTTCTGTGAAAATTTTGGCTCGTGAACAGTCCAAACCACCGTGGAGCCGCGGCCAAACCCATGCTTGGGCCGCGGTTCCGCCGCGACTTGAACTGTTCAGTGCCCCAAAATTTCGCGGAATGTTCCTGAATTGAAAATGTGGTTTCTGG
Source organism: Agapanthus africanus (assembly GCA_030015575.1). NCBI lineage: Eukaryota > Viridiplantae > Streptophyta > Magnoliopsida > Asparagales > Amaryllidaceae > Agapanthus > Agapanthus africanus. The sequence continues at coordinate 121,611,098 of CM057340.1, forward strand.
AATATTAATTTTGGGCCCAAAATTTCTTGATGTGCTACAGTAGTACTTGGGGGCCCACTTGGTAAATTTGACCGATCGGATATTTAAAACACATTATTTCACAGTATTTACATTATATCTGCGACCGTGAATGTCACTTGATCGGTAAATCCTGTCTAACTGCTATAGCCCGGTTAGACGGATTTGCGAACGTGACTTTCACGTTGATGTTCTGTGAATTGATGTGATGTTGCGGATCGGTCGTAGGGGATAGCCTGGATGCAATGCTAGTACAGTTTTTGTTGTATTATGTACATTTGATATTGCGGGGCGAGCGTCCGACATGTGGACTGCCGTCACTGCCTGTTTGTATTATTATTTTGGGGCACGACCAGGTTGCGGTCGATGTACCCGTTGTATGTATATTTTACTTTCTGTTCTAGGATTACCCCGCGGAGGGGTGCACGGATAGCCGGATTCTAGAAGGCAACGAGCCCGCATCTCATGGCATCGAGACGGAGGGGGCTTCACTCTAGAATTGGCGGGCTATTCGCCGCACTCGTAGGGGGTACAGGTTGACCCAGGAGGGGTGCCCAAGTTACCGGATTCCGTGAAGTGCTGGGTGGTCCATTCACGTTGCTGAAGGGGGCTGCCCCGCTTCAGGTTTTGGCGGGTAACTTGCTGCGCCCATAGGGGTCTAGGATTTCATTGCACAGGCTATCCACATGACCAGGGGAAGAACGGGTTTCAGTAGTGGCTCTGTGAAACCCGGGAATCCCAGATATCTGTATTGTTCTGTGATGCTGTACATTTCTGTGATGTTGCATTTTATCACGCCTTGAGCGAAATATAATATATTGGTATATATATTAGTAGATGTTGTATATGTTTTGCATACGCGCTAGTCCAGTCCCCGCTCTGTCGTTAGTTAGCTAACCTAACGGGTAATGACGGGACCCAGTGGCGAATGCGGATGGCATATACGCACGTCATATTATTTTCGTTCTTTGTGGTGTGATCATTTGATGGGACTGTGTTGATTCGGATCAATGCAAGTTAAAAACAAACCTAATCTGATGTTGTTGGAACACTTTTCAAAAAGCTGTTATTGCAAGGACGTTCTCTTTTGTTTTGCATCATGGTATTCAGTTGGAATATCCTGCTCCTCAATCGACGAGGCAAGGGCCGAGATCCCTTCACCGAGAGTGACCCCTTGGACAAAAAGTTTGCGTCAGGGCATTAACTTCGCTATAGCCGATTACTTTTGCTTTGCACCGTGGTATTCAGTTGGAATATCCTGCACCTCATTCTACGGGGAAAGAGCCGAGATCCCTTCACAGGGAGTGACCTCTTTAGCAATGGTTTTCGTCACTATATTTTTAAAAGCTATCTGTTCCTTCAACGATATCAAGTTCATTACGTTAAAGGTTTTCGCCAGAAACCATTCGTAGCCCTCCGTCCTTTCATATGGGTGGTCAATAGTATTCAAGCTGTGTATGTTGGCCAAAGTCAAGGCACAGTGATTGGTAGCTATTGGGGTATTCATATACAGCATAGATAGATGCGTTGGTTTGGGACAGTCGTACTGCCATTTTGGCCAAAGTCAAGGGTAGGTACGGGTGGGTTCAAATTAAACTGGAGAATGACGGGTAGAACTTGACATGTGACTTATGATATGTTGGCCAAAGTCAAGGTCATGAGAGCATGGGGCAGAAATCACATCGGGAGTTTCAAAAGAACTGAAACTTGCCAGATATGCGCATACCTTCTGGAGTGTGATAGCATGAGCGGATTCCGTCACGTTATCATGCGATGATAGTTGGATCTCGATTCCCACTGATGAGTTGGTTTACTCCTCGGGTGATCCCGACTAATTCTTCTTTCAGGTTTGGAGGAGAATTTGAGGTTACAGTAGGAGGTTTCCAGATTAAATAAATTGGTAACCATTCTGATCTAAGATAGAGTGCACGCTGAGTGTTTCTTTTCTCTCTCTCTTCGGCAGCGACCATTGACCCGACCCTAAGACTATGACTCAGTGACCAAGTTGACCGAACCTTCTAAAACACTGGCTTTTGGATTGTCAGAGTTGCAAACCTCATTGCCACTCCTACTTTTACCTTTTTCTCCAGGACACCCCGTATTACTACGAACGTCCACTTCCATTGGACAAAACCATCGTACGGTTATATACGAACTCGAAGGAATTTATTCGATTTCTGGAGAAAACGGATAGGACTATTCAGTTGTCTTTTCCTTTTACCTTCTCTCAGGTTGCGAGTACTCCTTGGTTTAGGAGATAGTACACCTATTACGCAAATTGGATAGTGTTCTTCCAAACCATAGGCAGGTGCCGACCGGTAGGGAATGAAGAAAACCAATTAGCCTAACGATGGTGTACAGAAGGTATTAAGTTAAGACAAAGCAAGGGATTAGTAAGAGGGCAAAGTAAATTGCAACTGATATTCACGACCAAACAAGGTATTTCATTACCACTCCCACTTCACCTTTGTATTTCTCCAGGACACTCCGTATCACTATGAAGATCCATAGTTTATTGGATACTCCATCGTATGGTTATATACGAACTCGAAAGGAACTTGTTCCAGTTCGGGGATGGATTCTGGTTCAGGAGAAATAGGAATAAGGTTTATTCGGTTGTCTTTTATCTTCACCTTCTCTCGCATTGCGAGTGCTCCTAGGATTAGGACAGTACACCCATTATGCTTATTGGATAGTCTTCTTCCAAACCATAGGCTGGTGCCGAACGGTAGGGAAGGAAGAAAACCATTTGGCCTAAGGGGTGTGCAAAAGGTAATGACTAAAGACATATAAAGGGACCTGGAGAGGTGGCAAAGAATTATACGGTTACAGTCGTGGATCTGGAAGAGGCATTACTAGGAATACCGGGATGCCCCATCGAAACATTTCAATGTTTCTGTTTCACTATGTACTGTTAAAGGAAAACTGATTTCCCAATTAGTTCTTACTCCAGGGTATGTATTTACCAGGTATGATTCTCACATCTGTATGGTTTTACAGATGATGAGTGGGAGTAGGTTAGTGGGAATTAGGTGATCATCCTCATTATATCGGGATTCGTTGTAATCGGTGATATTTGAGGAAATCACCTGGGCTGTTTGCCGGTCGGTAAATATTTGGTTTTGAATATCCGCTGTTGTGCACCAATTTCAAATTGATATATCTGTACGTCTATTTTTATAGAGTGATATATACTTTTTGAAATTATGTCTATGACATTTACCTATATCAGTGGATGGTTAGGTAAGGAGCATTAAACAGCGGTGTAATTCTTCTTAACCATAAGTACAGTTTTCAACCTACGACACACAGTGAATGAGTTATCAGACTCAAGGGACTTATACAGAGTATTGTATGTTGTCCAGGGTCCATCAGGACAGAGGGGTTGGTCCTCATACTATATTCGGTTTACTTATGACTTCTCTAGTTTTTAGACAGGTGTTTCGTGGAAACACAGGGTCCGAATTTTGAGAAGTTATACGTATTTGAATAAAGTAGAGAACCAGGTATTGCAAGTATCGGGATTCTTCAAAGTGATCGAAGATGTAGATACTTGTGTATGGTGTTCAGTTAATAGTAATGATTAAGAGAACTTGCTTCTCTTTCAGGTTACTCATAATTGGAAGCATTCCTAAGTTGAGTAACGCTGATCGGCCTTCTTCCATTTAGTTGACATGTACTAGAGACAGTTGCATGATTTGAATCTGGTTCAATTAAATCAGTGCCTCTGGTTCTATATTGGATATAGAACAGTTCATATCCTAACGATGTTAAGGTACGGGGAGTTGTCCGGTTTATGCTTAAAACCAGACTCTGGATAACTCGAGGCACGTTTCTGTAATGGCTGTTTATGGGTTGACCCAGTCTATGACGAGGGTTGACTTTCTACCATCTGGAAGAACAATAGCGATATTGTTCTAGACTCGCCACAGTTTTAATAAAAATGGATTTTTTTTCAGAAAACAGTAGTGGGAGTATGGTAGAACTGGAAGTGATTCCAGAACCATAAATGATTACTGAAGATTTCATAGGAACCTAAAGATTCAATCTGGCTTGACATTCCATTGGCCACTCCGCAGATAAGGTGGGTAACTTCAGGCACCCGAGAGGTACTCCGGTAGCCTCAAGGACGGTGACAGGGAAGTTCTTGTTTACCCAGACTTGCCATTGCTGTTGTTCCAGACTGTGAGACCCGGCAGGAGGATGAGTATAGCGTCGTTCTAAACTGGTTTTAGAAGTCTACGTGTATATGACTCTGCCAGAGGGTTATCGTAGTCAGTGGGAGCAGCGGAAGCATTGGTGGACAGGTGGCTTATGTCTATTTATAGACTAAAGCAGACATAGCGGAGATAGATCATCTATTTCTGATGTGACAGTCATAGGTTTGATTTCATCAGAATAGGGGATGGATCTGTTGAGAAGGTAGTAGGGTGTGATGTCCTGGTATTTGGATGAAATACTCAGAGTAGGAAGTGATATTCCTATACTACGATCGGTTATACTTTGGTCGTCACACAGTGGTTTCTCCACAAAGGAAATGGATTTTATATCTGACATACTGGTTACTAGATCTATGGCTTTAGATCTAGATTTGGGTGGTTTCCCAATCCGGGTACTCAGACAGCATTCTAAGAGTATTTAGAATGGACGAATCCTGGCACGGTAGTGTACCTGCAGGTGATGGAGTCACCCTCTCTAAAGGTGTCTTATAGACTAAAGGGGAGAGGGATGTGCATGATTGGCAGATCACTTGCTCAGGCAATTGAGTCAATCATAAGATGTCAAGTACCACACCAGATGTTGTTCTTGCAGTAGATGCAATAAGTTGATATTGATCCAATCCTGGAGAAACAATCGGAAGCAGCTTTAGAACATAAGTGGATGTTCTAGGGATATGATAACGACAGCCTCATTCAGGAGACAGTTATCATTCCAGGCTTCCAAGGTGACCTGGACGACAAGGAGGTTGTCAGAGTTATAGTTTTTCCCTCTGACGAGGGACAGTATTTTGGACAGGTGGTCCAAGGAAATACTGAGGGAGGCATGGCGCAGGATACTGATTAAGTTCGGTGGACGATACAGTCTAAGAAGTTTGGATTTGGAGTTCATTTATGAGCTAGGTCCCATCAGACATCCAGACATATTCTGAGACAAGTATTGCTCATTTCGGGAGATGGCTTTCTCCGCGAACATGGGATATAGAGAGACATAGAAAGAAACATCAAAGCAGATCTACTCACTGAGCCTATTCCTCGAACGCAATAGTTTCGCAAACAGGCATTGTAAGACTGACTAGTAGAGGAGTTGGGTGTTCGGTATCACACGGGCTGTGAGTATGCGACATCGCAATAATTAGCCTTGAGTGCAAGTGGGAGATTGTTGGAGATAGTGCACGCAGAGTCAATTATTGGATCACAGGCACATGATTGCAATGATTGAGGGAGGACCTATCCCGGTAGGACAGTCTTACTCGAGATGATAATATGCTATCTAGTTTATCTTTATCATCGTGTACTGCTTTAGGTGACCTGACATGTCGCTATTACACGTTGATAGAGCCCCTAGGATTCTTGCTTGACCACCAGCAGTATGAGGGCGATCATATAAGTGGGAGCTGGGGTCTATAAGCACTTCCTTAAAAGGTCCCTAGTCGTGGGAGTTTCGAGACAGGGCATCGATTCTCTAGAGTAGAGTTGTGTATACAGTCGAGACCCCGACGAGGGGCGGTGGCCGGTCTCACAAGCCATTGGTGTCAGTTGGATCACCTAAGATGTATACAGCTGCTCATTGGGTTAAGAGTACACCGGACATGACTCGCCGGGAACATGCTAGTTGGTCTTATACCTAATGTCAGATGGCAGTTCCCTGGTGACATGTGTACAGGTTAGTTCATCAATCTGATGATCGTCATTTGTCTCGTATGAGTTCCCACTGTACTTTGATTACTACCCTACCACGCTCAAAGGAGACGTGCAAACAGGTTTTAGTTGGGTACAGTCCCGAGCCACATGGAGGCAGTGAGCGGATCTTCAGGGGTTCGTCTCTCCCGGTATTGGGGGTGAGGTCGCACTGTGTCTAGGAGAGCCATTACACAAAGCCCTCGGCCGAGGCAGGAGATTTACTGGTAGGTATTCCAGTAGTGTCTCAGGGTGTTCTGGGCTACACTCCGACACGACTTGTACCGCTTTTGGGGGTCTGACTTTTACCAACCCCCTAGGCCCGCCATGCGATGCTCATAGACGAACGGACCGGACTGTACGGATATTGTCACTGACAGGCTCAGTAGGGTGTCACGATGAGTTCGCTCATCGACGTCCCTTTTGTTCAATACCTGGTAGCCCGTTACGTATTCGCTTATACCTCTGACGTGCTAGTGGTTAAATCCATAACCAAGGTGTTGACGAGTCTTTAGAGTCCTCCACATTCAGTTGCTCAAGTTTTCGGGCGAAACGCTGTAGAGGCCGTATGTAGATATGGCAGGGTCCGATCAGATACGTTCGGTATTGCACAGATCAGGATCGGACGGTTAGTACTAGAAGCCGTATGGATATATGGCAGCGTTCGATCAGATACGTGCGGTATTGCACGGATCAGGATCGAACGGATAATACTAGCCGGCTTTGGTTTAAGCCGGATCCTAGTATAGTACAGTGTAGATTTTGTCTCATTGCATTTGTATTTCGGTTGGAATACAAGGGCGGGTGTGTATACACAGTATCGGGGTTTTCCTGTAATTTATTACAGGACCAGTTTTCTGGAGTTGCCAGTTTGCTTTCCGTTTCGGCCAATTTCCTTTGTATCTTTCATTGGCCAAAGATTGGTGGAGGAGGGCTTATTTGCATTTGTGCAAATAAGCAATATGAAGGGTGTTCTTTGCATACTTTTATTGTATCATGATACTTGCATCATCATTTGACTTCTTTTGACCATGATGGCTTGACTTTTGTTTTCATGATGGTTGTGGTGGAGTGTTGGTCTTTGTTCATCATCATGCTTGATGATGATGGTTGGTCATGATGAGGGAGTGTGGTTTGCTCTTTGACTTGGTGATCTATCATTCTTTTTCCTTGTATTATTGATACAACCCCACTAGGATTTTCTCCCTCTCTCTCTTCTCCTCATATGGCCGGCCACTCCTGATAAGGGGTTGTCCCAATTTTTGTGCAAGGAATTTACACTCATTTGGCTTCACAAAAATCCAATAGTTCCACCTCCAAAGTATAGTTCATTCTCCTCCACAAAATGGCAACCTCCATGAACCCCAAAATGAGACATGGTTCTACACTATATTCTATAGCAAACCTTGGGCATGTCGGCTCGCCAACTTCGTGCCCGAGTTGCCTCGGTATAGAGGTGGGAGCCCGTAAAAGAAGCCGGCGACGTGGTGCCCTTCCGGCGACGAGGTGGAGACCGGACATTCCGTGGGAGATCGGGACGACGACGAGAAGACCGGAGGATACGGATCACTCGGTATATCTCTCTTCCCATCTTGTAGTTAGCTAGGACTAGTTTAATGGCCCGATCCGGGTTTTAGTGCGCGGTGGTGCCGGTTTGAAAAACTAAAATTAACCATCGCTTCCGCATTTGGCCTCGGGATGGAGGCCGGGGCGCCGCCGTGCACTTACAAACTCAGCATCACTCATCATGGATCGTACCATATCTAATAGGGTTCGATTCCTTCGCTCTGACACACCGTTGTGTTGTGGTGTGTAAGGGGGAGTGAGCTGAGAGAGAATCCCATTCTCTTTTAGGATGTTCAAAAACTCTATACTAAGATACTCTCCACCTCGATCCGATCGAAGTATCTTGATGCTCAATCCAGCTTGCTTTTCTACTTCAAGTTTGTACTCCTTTAATTTCTCGAAAGCTTCAGAATTATGCTTTATCAAAAACGCATGACCGAATCTTGAGAAATCATCAGTAAAAGTTATGAAGTAAGAAAAACCGCCTCTTGCATGTGTAGACATTGGCCCACATACATCACTATGTATGAAGCCCAAGAGCTCAGTAGCTCTTTCTCCGTGTCCAGTAAACGGAGTTTTGGTCATTTTCCCTTTGATACAAGACATGCAAGTTGCATAAGATTTATACTCAAAAGAATTTAAATATCTATCTTTATGAAGCTTGTTTAGTCTTGTTTCATTAATATGACCAAGTCTACAATGCCAAAGAAAAGCTTCATTTATATCTGAAAATTTCCTTTTGTTTGTGTGTTGTACATTGAAAACTGTGTGTTGATTAACGACATATATCCCGTTATTAAGTGTACCACAACCAATCAACTCTTGAGTAAGTTTAATGTTCATAACATTATGCTGCAATACAAAATGATATCCTTCATTGTCTAACAAGAAACGGATATTATATTACAAAGCATGCTTGGTACAAAATAACATAGGTTCAAAACCAATATACAACCCGATGGCAACCCCAGATGATACTCTCCCACTAAAACTGCATGTACATTGGAACTATTTCCAACCCGGAGAGTATGATCACCGGTCTTCAAAACTATGCTATTTCTTAGCCCCTGCACAGAATTGCAGATGTGAGAACCCGAACCGGTATCCAATACCCAGGAAGCAGAGTTTATAGAAAAACAGTTTTCAGTTATGAGCACACCGGAAGCTGAAGTATCAACATGCTTCCCTTTCCTGAGACCAAGTTCCTCGTACAATTCCGCTTCCAGTGTCTTGTCTTCTTGCAGTAGAAACATTCTCCTTTTCCCGACTCCGCAGCTTTGGATTTGTCCTTCCCCTTTGCCTTTTTGATTCCCCCTCTCGGCTTGGTGGATTTCTTCTTGTTCTTTCCCTTGGCCTTGGCTTTTGGGATGGAAGAAGAAGATTGTCCAATGAGCAGAGAGGGAGACTTCGCCTTAAGCGTGCTCTCCACATGTCTCAACATATTGAGAAGTTCGGGTAGTGACTTCTCCATGTTGTGCATGTTGAAGTTCACTATGAAAGGAGCAAAGGCAGAGGGAAGAGACTGTAGAACAATATCTGTATATTGCTTATTGTCCATTGTCCATCCGAGGCCCTCAAGCTCTTCAATAAGAGCTATCATCTTCAAAACGTGGTCACCTACTGAAGTGCCAGGAGCCATCCGCATCTAAAACAGTTTTCGAGATGCATTGTATCATAAGATACAAGACTGCTCCGCATACAACACCTTTGTATGGAGAAAGATGGATTGAACATCCATCTCCTCATGCTGCTTTTAATGTGTATTGTCCATTGATGCAAACGCAAGGCATTTGGCGGTGGCACAGTCAATATCCCACGTTTTGCAGATCTCCCTATCCGCAATAGAAGATTCAGGGCCTGGTTTGGGCGGGGCTGTGGCAGTGAGGACATATGATACTTTATCATATGTGAGAGCAATGTTAATTTTCCTCAACCAGTCTGTATAGTTCGGTCCGGTAAGCTTATTATCACTAATAGTAGCTTAAGTCCAGTCATGGTTATCTACCATTAGGAGAGAGAAAAGGATACACTCAACGGAAGCTCTTGCAAAGATCAGATTGGTTTATTATCTTATCTAATCGATATCTCTCACTGCTTTTATCAAATTCTCCTTCAAACCTTAAAAGGAAAAAATTAGCCAGGATTAATTACATTCTACAATTTCGCTAACGTTTAGCCAGGCCAGTGCCGGTACTTCTGAAGGAGGTTCCCCGTGCTTTCGCACGGACCTAATTAAAATAAACCTCATTTTCCCAGAGGCGTAGCCCCGTTGACACCTTTCTAGACACCTAATGAGTTAGCTAATTATAAAGTGCAAAATTCTCCCGGGAGCAACTATTGCTCACAGTGGGATCGGGATCCTACTATCACATAGAAGGTATGCAATCTCATTGCAAGTTTCAACACTTGAAACTCCCGATATGTTTTTACCACTAGCACTTATGATCTTGACTAGAATCAACATATCATAAGTACTAGTCAAGTTCTACCCGTCATTTCATGATTAATTAGACCCACCCATATGACCCTTGACTATAATCAACATAATCACATGAATGTCCTAATTAATCCTATCATATGGTGTGTAGGAAAACATCACTTAGCTACCGTACACTACGCCTTGACTATAATCAACATACGTAGCACGAATACTAAGTACTCTACTTTCTAAAATGACAGAGGGCTGCGTATAGTTTTTAAGAAAACTTTTAACTTTTCGAACTTGATATCGTTGTAGAATCTATTTGTTTTAAAAGGAGTGGCTTAAGCTCCGCCTTTTGAAATCTTTCTTTTTCATAAAAAGCTGAATAGGTTTCAAATCCGATCTACAACATCTTTTTAGGTTTCTTTTGTTTACATTAATCATATTAATTTAGTACCATCATTTAAGTCCTTAGCCATTACAGAAAAGAAATGAAAATAGAACGTACGCTTATGCCATCCGCATTCGCCATAATGTCCCGTTATGGACCGTTAGGTTACTTAACTAACGGCATAGCGGGGCGGGACTAGCGCGGATGCAAAACATAAGCAACGTTTATTATATATCATATATATAATATTTCATTCGTCTCAGCATATAGAGTAATCACATTACAGAATATCCACAGTAGAAGCACAGATATGAAAAAACAGGATATACTAGGAGGTTCGTATTTTGTATTTAGCCAACAATAGAAAATACGGATTTCACGGTCGCGATGAATAGCCAAGCCCACACCCCTAGACCTCTACGAGAGCGGCAAGTGACCCTACCAATTCTAGAGTTTAGGAGACCCGGTCTCGACTCCTCGAGATGGCCTCCCACTGAACCCTAGAACCCGGTCACTTGTGCTCCCCTCCGTGGGTCTATCCTAATGCGGAAAAGTAAATAATATACAACAATGGTGACATCATCCTCAACCCAGAAGTGCCCCAATAAAAGAATATTACATACATTTAATTTTAAATGAATGAAAAGAAAAGCTCTCATCTCACATAAAACCCCCGGCTATTCATTCATGACGATCCTGCACATCATATCTCAGCAACACATAATATCTCATATCATCAACGTAAGTAAGTATGCGTACCCTAATTGTCGTTGATGTATAGCAACGAAACCGGCGATACACCATATACTACACTTACAGTCGCAGAAAAGAAAGTGAAAAACTACAACATTTGGAATCGACACTGCCTTTAGACATCATAAACCCGGAATATCACATATTCAGAATATCATGCCAAACAATGCAAATCTTATATTTAGGTCTCAACCATGAAAACACTTTTCAAAAGAAGCCGGGTAATTCAACAAGATTCCCGATTCTACCAAGACCGAAATATTAGACTTACACGCAACTAATTATTTTCCACAAAACTAATTAGTGTAGATTCCAATTATTGTATCACATCACAGATATCAAGACAATGCTAAACTTTTCAATCGAATCAACAAGCGACCACAAATTACCCCAATGAGCTCAACACTTGAGCAAACTTAAAGTACCCAAAAACGAGCCACAGTACCTATGATCCATCCGTAGAAGGCCCAAACCAATGCCTCACCTATGACACCGCGGAACTACGGCAAACCCTAGGGTTTAGTCGCGGTTCCGAGGGCATAGAATCGAGTTAAGGTTTTTGTTCTTCTAGATGGTCCATAGAGTTACTTGCACGACTATCGAATAAAATTAACTTATGAAAATTCCAACACTTGGAAATTTTCAGCGACGGCAATGGGGGTTATTGATGTTCGCTTGAACTGTCAAACATCGTCCAAGTTACCATTACAATATTGAAAAATATGACTACGAAATACTCCGAATAAGGCCCTAAGCACAATTTGCATCACATGAAAATTTGGCCTAAACAAACAATACCTCAAACCCCAAAACCCAGACACTAGAGCACAGGAAAAATTCTAGGCAAAACAAGGGAGGGGGCCGGCCTGCTCGGATTTGAGCAAGGAGTGCTTTGCCAAATCCGATGGGTTTGCCTTAAACTTGGTCTGTGCTCTCTGTGTAGTGTCAGTAAGCTTCTGCAGTTATTTGAAAATTTTTTCGAGCACTTTAAAAATTCGAAAGAGAAACTTATTTTAAGGGTTGCAGTTTTGTTAATTTGGAGTTGTTTCATTTCCGTATTCCATCTAACATTATCTAAGTTTCTAGCTTGGATCTGATACCACTGTAGGGATTCTATAGCACCACACTAGGCTTAGGGTTGCATCACATATGCTATAACAAAAATTTTAGAGGTGCTAAACAGTTCCATCCATGAATCGAACTAGAAAAATAGAGTAACAACTAGCTAATATCATATACTATAAGTGTCTAACACTAAGTGGGAGAGAATACAACCGTTGTAGACCTCCTCCTAGACTCCTTGGATCGATTGAAGTTTGAACCGGTTTGCTTGTGTCCTTCTGAGTCCACGATGATCCACTACGAAGTCTCTTTGCACCAAGCTCCAAGCTTCTCTTGATCAAGGAAGAAGAAGAAGCAAACACTCCAATCTAGTGGGCTAAACTAAAGTGGAATGGTGATTTGGATTTGGATCTCAATTAAAAACCTTTTTTTAATCCTTTCTCTTTCTTTTGAAACCCTAGTGAGCTTTGAGGAGAGAGAGGAAGAAGGAGATAGCTCAAGCTAAACTCATGAGAGAATAATGAGAATAATAATAATAACCCTTGCTTAACTCAAGAGAGTAAGAGAGAGTTATCATGCTAAACTATGGTTGTAAATATCTAGATATTTTGTAACTAGAGTTTAAGCAAAACCATAGGCCAAAACCATGGGCAAATGAAACCATGGTTTTGACTTTGTCAACACAAAAGAAAAGAGAGTTGAATAGTCAACCATAATTTCATTTGCCATTTTTCTTTTCTTAAATTAACAAAATATATAAATATGCAACCATGTGAGTCTTGCATTGCCACCACCAATGTATCATCAACCATGACACATCTATGCTTGCATGTGTGTATGCATATCAACATATACATACACTCATGCATGCATCAAAAGAAATAGGTTTTAATAAATGAGCTAATGGACTTAATATTAAATCAACACTTGATTTAATAACCCGGTCATATCACATACAACCCTTCCAATAGTTACCGCCCGAATAAAATACGGTATCCAATACACGCATTTAATCGAGCTCCCACGCATATCACATATCCACCCCTAAATCATTTCGCCTGAGCTAGGAGACTCCTTTGTAGGACTCTAAGACTCGTCAATACACTAGCAGCAGGCAGTGATCACATCACATGCCCACAAACCGTCAGTGGCACAAGCAGTACGTAACGGCTCCTAGGTATTGAGCGATCAGAAGAAACACAAGCAAACCTGTTAAAACTCCCGTCAAGCCAACTGGCAACACTTACCGTACAGTACGGTCTCTTCGTCAAATATGCTGCATATCAGGTCTAGGGATGGTATCGTCGACCCTAATAACTCAGATAAGTCATGCCGGTATATGGCTCATAACAGATCGAGAAAATACTGATAACATTTATCGGTAAATCTCAGCAGTCCTGGCCAGGGACTTTCTGTTATAGCCAATCGTGCATGGTGCAACATCAACCTCCAATACCGGGAGCGATGAAACCCCTCCTATCGCTCATTGCCTCCATGTGCCTCGGGAATGTACCCAAAATCCGCCTATTTGCACGCCTCAGTAGAGCCGTGGTAGGGTGGAGATCAAAGTACAATGGAAGACACATAAGACTCTATGACGATCTCGGGTCTACAGACTAACCTGTACCAAAGTCACCTAAGAACTGCTATCCGACGATAGATATAATACCACATAGGAGTTCTCGGCGAGTTCGTTCAGTGTACCCAGTCTCCACTGAGCACCCGTATACGACCTTTGGTGTCACCACACCAATGGATATGGGATCATCCATCGCCCATCATATGGGACAAGTAACGTATACGCTAGTCTACTCTGGTGATATCGATGCCCCGTCTCGATACACCCACGACTAGGAACATTTCAAGGATATGCTCATAAACTACACATGTCCGACTACTATGATCCGCATCATAATCTCAGTAGTCTTGCATCATCCTAAAGGCTATATCAACATGTACCAAATGAATGAAAGCACAATAAAATGAACATGTCAAGATAAAAGGTGCAACCAGATAGCATACTATCATGTCGAGCAAGAATGTCCCCTGAATACACACACACATACCGGTACATACACTATCATATAATAGCCTCTAGGGCATACATATATCCAACAAGGAAAACCATGATAATACAGCGCGACTCCAAGGTCGAAAGAATATACATACTGGTCTTCTAAGTCTATCAAATAATACAAGTCTGGTTGATGGAGTTTACTAGATACAACAGAATGTAAATAAAGTACAATGGTGGTCACGATACATGTGAACCATGTTTCCCCCAATAAGAGCAAAGCTCTGTTTGAAATTCAAATTTCAAAATTGAAGCAATGCTTCAGATACAGCGCCAAGTGCGCTGCGCCCTATGCAGCGCACCATGTGTGCGCTAGCGCTGGGTGCGCTGCGCTCTAAGCTGCACACCACGTGTCAAACACGGATGCGCTAGCACTGGGTGCGTTGCGCTCTATGCAATGCACCACGTGTAAGGCACAGGTGCACTAGCGTTAAGAGCGCTGCGCTCTAAGCAGCGCACCACATGAAAAGCACGGGTGCGCTAGCACTCGAATTAAAAAACTCCCCACCGTTAGATCAAAAGATCTAATAATAATGATAAATCATTAATTAATCAGAATTAAATTCTGTTGTGGAAAGATTTTTCAATCTTGTTAAAAACAAGAAGTTTGCCTTCTGTAAAACAGAAGCCCTAGGATTAAAGATCCAATGGTGGGGAAACATCCCCAAATCAATCAGAGAAAGATCTCTTTAACTGATTCAACAAATCAGCTTGCCCTATATAAAGGCCCCCAGGCTTCAAATCTGATATAGAAAACCCCTCCATAAACTTTGAGAAATTCAAAGATAAAGAGCAAGCTCTTGTAAGAAGATATTTCTTCAAGGTAAAGATGAAGGATGATGAACATAGAGATGAAATCATCTCATAAAAAGAAAAATTCATTTCTTTAAAAAGATCATAGATCTACAAGACAAAAAGTTTTTCACAAAGAGATCAAAAGATCCCATCATAAAATAAAAGAAGAACATAATTCTTCTCACAAATCATGGATCTATAAAGGCAAAGCATTTCATCAACATAAGGGATTGGAAATATCTCCTACAAAATAAGAACTGTTATTCTTAGATCTTGAGACAAAGTCTCTTTTAAAAGAACATAAATTTGTTCCCAGATCATAAAATTGATCAGATGCGCTTTGCGCTCTTGAAATGCGCCTTGCGCTCTTGAACTGCGGTTCTGCGCTCTCTGGACTGGCGCTCGGCGCCAAATGCGCCATGTGTCAACAACGTATGCGCCAATTAACAACTTGCGCTTTGCGCTTCTGAAATAGAGCAGTACGCTCATAGGCTGGCGCTCAGCGCCAACCGCACCACTTGTCACTCATGTGTGCGCCACTAAATTGAAAGCGCAATGCGCTCATGGATTAGCGCTAAGCGCTCGTAAACTGGCATCATGCGCTCGTCATCTAGCGCCTAGCGCTGAGCGCGACACGTATCCCTTACATGTGTGCTGCTTGGCAGAAGCGCACTGCGCTCTCTGACTGGCGCAAAGCGCCTGGTGCTCCACGTGTTGCGCTGACAGAACATAAATTGTTCTTTAATAAGCCAGAGCTCTGATGAACGCTCAGCATTCAATACAAGACAAAAAAAAATTGTCAAGATATAATGCTCAGAATTGTTAAAAGGGCCAAGCCCAAATAAAGGCTCAACAGCCCAAAATAAAATGTTAAATATTTATTGGACTTAGCCCAAGATTGGCCATAAGTCCTCAACCCATATTAATTGAGCTCATCTGCTCATAAATATTTTAACAGATCTTAGTCCCAAATTGGACTACAGATCTTTCAACCAACTCACATCGGTTCGCGGGTACATCTCTTTACTCCTCTGATATTTATCGTTGTAATCTTTCAACATCTTCAGAGAGGTGATGGGTCCCGACAACCAAACATTCCACGGACTATGATTTCCTTAACCTTGACTGTGAGGTCTTTAAACTCACGGACTATGACCTCCTTAATCTTGACTATGAGGTCTTTAAACTCATGAACTATGACGTCCTTAACCTTGACTGTGAGGTCTTTAAACTCACGGACTATGACGTCCTTAACCTTGACTGTGAGGTCTTTAAACTCACGGACTATGACGTCCTTAACCTTGACTGTGAGGTCTTTAAGCTCACGGACTATGATGTCCTTAATCTTGACTGTGAGGTCTTTAAACACACGGATTATGATGTCCTTAATCTTGACCGTGATGTTTTTAAACTAACATTGGACCGAGATGTCCTTAAAGTAACACTGGACCGTAATGTCCTTAAACTAATCGACCGTAATGTCCCTAAACTAAACAATAGAGCCCAATTGCTCTCTTGTTGGATCTAAACGATCCCGTTAAGTTGATCTTAGTCTAAAATTAGACTAAAGTATCCTTAACATACGTTTAAGTTGATCTTAGTCACAAATGAGACTAACGTATCCTTAAACCCAACTCCCAAACCCAAATCTAAGAAGATACGGATTTGGACTAATCCACGCCCTACGGGCGACAACATAAATTAGTCTCCGTATACAATCCACGAGCAACCAAAAACAAAACAAACACACACAACACGAAGTGACCATCTGGAGAAGGAGAAAGTTGTTACCGCGACGCGGTAGCGTAATTAATTGCAGGGGCTTGACCTGCAGGGAAGAGCATCCCCACAATCAAAAACCCCTCAAATGAGGGGGAATCTGACGAAGTTTGCTATATTGGCCGCATCCATTTAAACCTTCGATACACGGTGCCATAAATCAACTTGGCATCTTCGGAGAGGTGGACAGATAGCACTAATTAGCATCTGCACTGAAATTCAGGCGAGATGGACCCGCGCGGTCGCGTCTCCACGTTTTCGGCGGGGAACAGATTCCGGCATGCCTGGTGCGACCTTTTCCTCTTTCCACTCCACACTTCTTGTGTCGTGTTCGCGAACGATTCGCGGTTTGACATGGTTTCCCTTGGGTCCGAGGTACTAAGATTTGGTGTATTGCCCCGTGTAGAAAACGAAAGATCAATGGCTTCTACCTGCACAAAATGCTCCAGCTGTAACTGCAACTCCCGTTCCGCCTCATCTGGAGGTGTAACTTATGGGCCCCAGGGGGCCTCCCTTTTCACAATGCCGGTAGAGCAGGTGGCGCAGGCTACCACGTGGTTGTTCTTCGGCACCATGCTCCCACCAGTGAGCGTTAACACCCCACAGCCGCAAGAAGCGCAGAAGAAGTCATTCTTTGATCGGCTCACTACCACTACGGCCCCTCTCAACGGGTCATCCAATGCCAAGCCAACAGCATCAGTCTTCGATAGGCTGAGCCTGAACTCCAATGGGCCCGTCAGGAAGCCTATGATACCTAAAGCGGCCATCCCAAAGTGGATAGCCATTCCTGCTCTCGAGGTCACTAAAGAAGCTTCTTCCGTCAAAGGATCAGTCTTTACGAGGCTGACCACTCCGGCTCTCGTTCCTGCTCAAAGGTCTGTCTTTAACAGATTGGATACTGCTGCTCAACGGACGTCGGTCTTCAAGAGGCTGGTACCAGCAGCGCTTCACCAGAATAGGAGGCATGACAAAGCCATCCCCATAGCTGAACCAACACCATCTGCGCCACATGCTTGCCGTCGTCACTGGCGCCGAGTACGGAAGGCTGGGGGCAGCTCTCCGTCTGGATTTACTCCACCAGCTCCAACGGTGGAGATCGACGCTGCTGTTCCAACCGGAAACAACTTTGAACTACTTAACAAGGTGCATAGGAACTCTCCTACTGCAGTGCTGAAGAGATCTCCTCCACCCGTAGAGAATGCACCGAAGGCGAAGCCGGAACAACCCCTTCAGCGGCTTTCTTCCAAAATTTACAAAGTCTGGCGACAGGTTCAGGACTCGGTAATTGATCAAGATTACTCTCGCCGACAGAAAAAGATAAAAGTTCGGCAAGAAATGGACCATCCTGTCAAGACATAAAAGGCAACAGCTACCTGGGTACCCGCTGCAACGACCCCCTCGACTTCAACTGCTCATAAGAGAAGGAGGCCAGAGAAAGCCCCTGTGGCCGCAGCGAGCCGCAAGGATGTCGAATCTAAATGCCCCAAGTCTGGGGGCATGATGGTGTATACTGTTTATATGGCTTCCGGAAAAGAGGAAAGCCGTGCTTCTATGGGACATCGACCGCTTACCCGGTCAATAACGAAGGCTTAGGAACAACAGCAGCAGAAACTTCAGGAGATGCTGACCGCAATGGCTGCACTCGCTGGGCCAAAAGAAAATCCAGAGACCTCGGAGCAGCGCCAGGAACAAGAAACTAACACCGAATTCCTCCGAAGAATGCTCGAGAGGAAAGAAAAAGAGGCTGCGGAACAGGCAGCCAGTATAAAACGAATGGCTCTCTTATTCCAAGACATGGCTGGGATGATGTTACAGACGGAACCTCCAGCTGAAGACCCTCCGATCATCATTGAAGATGACAGAGGGGAAACATCGAACTCTCCTTCGGCTCTTTCAGCAACCAAAGAGGAGACCATCTCCAAAGCTGCCCTGGATGACTACATTGCTAAGCAAATACGAGCTCACCAGGCGAATGAAGCGGCCGGCCAAATTGTTAAAACTGGGCGACCATATCCAGGCTGGTATGACCAAATAAAGTACCCGTCGGGATATACGATCCCTAAATTTCATATATATAAAGGGACGTACAATCCCCACCAGCATGTCGCCCAGTTCAGGGCTCTATGTGGCAACACTGGGGGTGACGATAAACTGCTACTTCGCCAATTCGTCGGCAGCTTGTCGGAAACGGCATTCGAGTGGTATTCTGAACTTCCAAATGACTCTGTCAAGACGTTTGTGGAGATGGAACTACTATTCACCCAGCATTTCGCGAGTGCTAGTGAACGCACCCCAATAACGGCATTAATCAATGCCAGGGTGAAGCCAGGTGAAACGTGGGTGCAGTACGCAATACGATGGCGAAATTTATGGTCAAAATGTGAGCAGCGCCTCGAAGAAGCTCCAGCAGTAGGCATGTTCGTGGGCACTCTGGACCCTCAGGCAACTATTTCCCAATTCATGATGTTTTTCAAGCCGACCACGTTCCAGGCCTTGATCGACAAACTGGCCCAAATAGACCAGATGGGTCATAGACCGTCTCCTCCAAAGCCGGAGCCGCTAAACGAAAAGGGTAAAGGGAAGGCGACCTTCGTCGCAAATACTCAATAGCAGCCCAGTGCCCCAAAACTAACAGATCAACTAGAAGAGAGACGGCGATACTATAATGAGAAAATGAAGCGTCCTTATTCGTTCCCTCGGGACAAAACGAAGAGACTGTTCGAACTGGCGGTGCGCAACAGGCGCATCAATCTGCCGAATCCAAAATGACCGTTACAACCCGGCGAGGCTAATAGTCCCAATTATTATCCCTACCACCAAACGGTAAGCCACCCAATTGAAAATTGCTTCGTCTTTAAAGGCTGGATCGAAGATCAATACCAACAGGGGAAGTTTGCGGTGTCCGAAAATTAGAAGGTGAACCCGCCACAGCCACACGCTCCCAAGAAGACGGACACACCGGGAGCATCATGCTCTTTCGTAGAAGAAGCTCCATGGGAGGTCTCTCTTTCAGCCAAGACGAAAAGAATGCTGAAGGATCTCCAGACATGCCCGGCGATCAGGTGGAAAAATCCACTAGATACCGAGATCATCAGGGGAATGCTGAAACCGTGCCCAACTCCAAAGATTGGTGGTGATAGCCAAAGCACTCACACCCAGCCGTCAAAGTCTTCGAAGAAGAAGAAGACCAAAAAGCCCGTGAAGCCTGGTGACAAGCGCACGGACCTGCAAAAATATATCGATGCACTGGAAGAATATAATCAGAAGGCGCGGACTCCAGTCACACTTCAAGAGTTTCTCATCCACGTCCTTGAGGATGGAGATGATGACAATTGAGAAGACTCGTCAGATGAATCTGAAGATTATGTGGCAAGTTGCTATGTGATCTCTCACTCGTCGATAGACGATGAAGAAACTCCTTACACAGAGAAATTGGGGGCAGATCCTGAGCCTGAACTTCTAGGACCATCAGACGAAATGATTGATGAATTCCTGAACGAAGCTCTTTCGAAAAGCAAAGCTGATCGGGAGCGTGAGATGGCTATATTTGAAAAGGCCAAACGCCGGCGATTGGACGAAAGGGTTGAAACACTCCTGCCGGATCGAAATACGCCCGCCGCAAATAAAAACAGGTTCAAGATGAGGAAGAGGTTCGCCAAAGCCATATCAATGGGAATGAAGCTGCCGCCCTCTGAAGGAAACATTCTTGGTGAAGCGGAAACACATCCTAGCTACTGCTTATATTATCAAAAGATTGCGTACCCCACTGAAGAGTGCAACGCTTTTAAAAGATGGTGGCAGGGATATGTTGCTCACCGACAACATTTCAAGCGAATGAAACGCAAAACTCGTCGGGAGCAGAGAAATACGACCGAGGAGCGTAAAAGAACTACCGGCAACTGTCACATGATCAGCGCTGGGGAATTGCAAGTCCTCACCTTCGGAAGCGATTCTGACGAAGAAATGACTCTTGGCCCTCTCTTTATAGAGTCCACCTCGGGAAAAGAAGAAGAACCGAAGGCCTATGAAAATATTCAGCCGTGCAATCATACGCTGCCCGTAAAGCATCTTGGGCCCTCGAACAGTGGGTCAAATAGAAGAGATAAAGGGAAAGAAAAGGTCCCTGAGGATATCATCCTTGATGACCAAGCCGTCGAAAAGCTGACAGCCAAGGACCCGCCAAAGGAAAGTAAGGTGGACTACAACGTTCTGGCACACTTGAGAAAGCTACCTTCGCAGTTAAGCATTCTCGACGCCCTTCTGTTATCCAAAGAGGCGAGAGATTCATTGATCAAGGCACTACAAGAGCCAGAGCAATTCCAAGCTTTCCTCGTCGAAGAAAAGATGAAGGACGAGCTGGAAGAAGTGCACACAGCCGATATCACCTTCGGCGATGAAGATCTCCTCCTTGGGACATGCGAGCACAACCGTCCCCTTTATGTCTCCGGATACTGTCACGATATCAAGATAGGTAAAATCCTGGTCGACAATGGGTCCTCCGTCAATCTACTTAACGTAAGGGTGTTAAAGGAAATCTGCATGAGCATTCAACGCCTCGCTCATGATAAAATCACCATTTCCGGGTTTGACTCCCGTCATCACGGACGCTCGGGTCTATAATATTGACACTACACTTTGGGTTGCTCATCTCAGACATAAAATTTCACGTCATTGACGCCAAGACATGCTATAATGCTTTGCTCGGCCGGCCCTGGTTACACGAATACAACATCATCCCTTCTACACAACATCAGTGTATGAAGTATTTCAAAGATGGTCTCGAGTACACTGTGACAGGGGAACTAAACCCGTTCTCCATGAACGAAGTCCGAAAGTACGAAGATGCAAAATACTTCCTGCCAAATTTTGAGGACACTGAAAGATGTCGCAAACCGGATGATAAGAACAAAGCTATCACCACTATTCAAGTCTTCGGGAGTGATACCGAGGAGGAAGAAGAAATAGTTTATTCAGGTCCGCCCCAGCGCAACAAGTCGGGACCGTCCACTCCTATGTTGATCTTCGGCAGTGACTCGGAAGATGAGGTCAATGCTGTATTCTCTGCTCGGCCATCAGTACAAGCCTTTGCTGATGATGATCAGAGTTTGCAAATCACCATGGTTCCGCGGGAGCATTATAAAGAGCTCGATGCACTTAACGCCTATAGTGTGCAGGAGCTGCAGACATTCTACGTCCCTCCCAGGCGAAAGGGTGAAAAAGCGATCCTATTCTAACGATCCAGGGAAACCAAAGTGTAGAAAGAAATCTGGCATGGCGCGGATTCTACACTTGATAGGCTCCAGCCCATCCGTTTACCCAGATATTACACAGACGGACTAAAAAGACTCTTGAGATGCCAAGGTGTACTCCTTAAGCAAACTGCTTGACAAGCACGGTTCTACAACAGGATCTGGAACGTCCCTGGAACTCGGCGGAAGTTGCCCAATGGGAGAATGGAAACGATCGGGCTTGGATATGTTCGATCCAAGAAACGGGAGCTGTTCCGCGACCGCTACGTCATACATGATTTTGATGAAGAAGGAGATGCTCTGTGGCAAGATGTTAACCCCGAACCAGAACGATCTCCCTCCATGAAAATGCCCAGTCCGTCGTTCGAAGAACAAATGGACAAGCTTATAAGGGAAGAAGGTCAAAAGGTTCGAGACGACCATAATCACGAAATGGCCATCTACGAGAAAGCCAGGACGCAACGCCTCCTTCAACAGGCTGTGAAAAATGAAAATGCTCCTTCTTGTCAACCCGTTGTACAAAAGGCCCGACGCAGAGGCAGAAATAAACCAAAGAACGGGAAAGGCGTTCGACAGCGACAAAGAGGGTCCAAGAAGCCACGAGATCAAGAATCGAGCAGTCCGGATTCGTCTCTTATAAAGAAGATGGGTCGAGCATATTCTTTTCCCCAAGACAAGACAAGGAAGATATTCGATCTTGTCATAAAACATCAGATGATGACACTCCCGGAGTCCAAGCACCCCGAGCAAGCAGGCGAAGTCTCTCACCCGGACTATTGCTCCTATCACAGGGCAATAGGACATCATATTGAAGACTGCTTCACATTCAAGAATTGGGTCGAAGACCAATATCAACAAGGCAGCTTCGCTCTTTCCAGCAGTTGGAGAATAACCCCGCCACAGTAGCATGAACCGAAGACCACGAGAGTAGAACCAGATCAACATCGGTCTTGGAAGCGATCTCGTACTTGTCATATGATAACGCTGTTAGAACAAGAGCCCGAGAATATGGATGACCTCCCCTGGTGCTTTGAAAACGATGATGACGAGGTAATCTCAGAGTTTCCACCGGCCCCAAAAGAGCTGGAAGATGGGATACATACTACTGCAGATAACCTTAAGAAAATTGATTTGGGGACGGCAAGTGACCCGTGGCCGACATTCGTCAGTGAGCTGTTGTCTGAAGAAAGGGTGGCTGCGCTAAAGGACGTGCTCATGCGGCGCTAAAGCACTACTCCGAGATGCTAGGACTAGATCCTGATATTACTGTATACAAGTTGGCAATATCCCCAGACGTCAAGCCGATCAAACAAGCACCGAGAAGAATGCAGCTCGAACTTAAGATGAGCATCAACGCCAAGGTCAAGAAACTAATCGACTCCGGCTTCATCCAAGAGGTTCAGTATCCTGATTGGATCGCCAACATTGTCCCGGTAATGAAGAAAAACGGGACGGTGCGCATATGTGTGGACTTTCGGGATCTCAACAAAGCTTGCCCGAAGGACAACTTCCCAGTACTGGTCATGGAGCTGATGATAGATAATATGTCCACTAACGAAGTGTTCTCCTTCATAGACGGATCATCAGGGTACAATCAGATAAAGATGCATCCCGAGGACCAGAAGCACACTGCTTTCCGGACCCCTTTAGGCATATTCTGCTACAAGGTGATGCCTTTCGGTCTAAAGAACGCCGGTGCCACCTATCAGAGGACGATGACAAAGATCTTCAATGACCTCATACATGAAATCATCGAATGTTATATTGACGACTTCGTAGTTAAAAGCAAATTATACGAGGAACATTTAGATCATCTGAGGATCGTGTTTCAGCGCCTCCGGCAATACAACTTGAAGATGAACCCTCTCAAATGCGCGTTCGGAGTTTCCTCGGGCAAATTCTTAGGATTCATCGTACGGCACCGGCGCATCGAGATAGATCCGTCGAAGATCAAGGAGATTATGGAAATGCCCCGGCCAAAGACTCTCAAGCAGCTGCGGTCTCTCTAAGGAAAGCTCGCATATATCCGGCGATTCATAGCCAATCTTTCCGGCAAGTGCCACCCCTCCAATCACCTGATGAAGAAGGGAACCCCTTTCATCTGGGATCGCAAATGCCAAAGCGCACTGGACGAAATCAAGCAATACCTGCAGAATCCGCCAGTACTGTCCGCTCCCGTTAAAGGAAAACCTCTCGTCCTGTACACAACAGCCCTCGAAGGTTCTTTAGGCACGCTGTGGGCATATGAGAACGATCAAGGGAAAGAAAGAACTCTCTACTATCTGAGTCGAGTTCTCCTAGGGACAGAAAGCAACTACTCCCCCATCGAAAAACACTGCCTGGCGTTGATCTTCGCGATAACGAAGCTCAGACACTACGCATTGGCACATGAGGTCCATCTCATATCAAAGGTGGATCCTCTCAAATATTTAATGTCAAAGGCTATATTAACGGGACGACTCGCTAAATGGGCCCTGCTCTTGATGGAGTTCTCGATAACTTATCGACCCCTCAAGGCAGTGAAAGGCCAGGCCATCGCCGACTTCCTCGCTGAGCATCCGATACCTGCTGAATCTCCCTTGAATTGTGAATTTCCAGACGAGCACGCGTTTGACACGATCGATGAAGAGAGAAGAAAGAATGATACCCAATGGGAACTCTACTTCGATAAATCATCTTCCATAAAGAAGCGCAAACAAAGCATGCCCATAATCAAATCAGGGGTAGGCCTTATCTTCGTGACTCCATAAGGAGGGATAATGCGCTTTGCCTTCTCCTTAACAGAGCCAAGGATGAATAATGAAGTCGAATACGAAGCTTTGATAGCAGGTCTCGAGATCGCTATCGACATGGGAATTAAAAACCTCCTCATATACGGAGACGCCCAACTAGTCGTTAGTCAAGTAAACGGCGACTATCAAACGTGCAAGCCTGAGTTGGTAAAGTACGGCGAGAGAGTGCAGCAACTGTTGACTCAAATTCCTTCCTACATTCTGGAAAGCATACCGCATGCAGAAAATAGCAAGGCGGATGCGTTAGCCAAGCTTGCTAAAGAATTGGCCGACGAGAACCTCGATGACGTGAGAATCGTTGTGCAAACCCGTCGGGTTCTCGCACCAGCAGAAATATCTCCAGAGTCGTCTGAAGAGAAGGGAGCGACCGAGCAAACGAATCTACAAATAAAAGACCAGGAAAAGGTTACGGATTGGAGAGAAGTCTTTAGAGACTACTTCAAATCCCGTCGAACACCTGAAGATGCGTCCTCAAGACATCAACTTATGAAACGAGCTCTGTCTTTTGCTTTCGTCAATGATACTCTGTATAAGAGATCATTTGATTCCCTATGGTTAAGATGCCTGGGACCTGAAGAAGCAAAGAGAGTCGTTCAAGAAACTCATGATGGACTCTGCGGTTCCCACCAAGCCGGGCCGAAGATGAAGCTAAAGATCAAAAGGATGGGCTATTACTGGCCCACGATGATCCAAGACTTTCTCGAATACGCGAAGCAATGCCACTCGTGCCAGATTCACGGGAACTTCATCCATCAGCATCCAAATCCATTACACCCGACAGTGGCTAGCTGGCCATTCGAAATGTGGGGAACTGACATAATCGGCCCCATCGAACCAGCATCGTCCAGTGGACATCGATTCATTTTGGCGATAACTGATTACTTCTCCAAATGGGCAGAAGTAGTACCGCTGAGGGAAGTGAAGACGGAGAATATCCTCCATTTATTCAAGACGCACGTCATTTATCGGTTTGGAACTCAGTGACGGATCATCTCGGATAACGGGCCAGCCTACAGAAGCCACAAGATCAGCCGCTTCGCACAACGACATAACATAGACTGGAGATACTCTTCGGTCTATAATCCCCGAGCTAACGGTCTAGCTGAGGCTTTCAACAAGACCTTGACGAAAATCATGAAAAAGACGGTGTCTCAAAATAAGAGAGACTGCATGAAGCTCTCTGGGCATATCGAACTACGTTCAAAACGGCCACAAACACAACGCCGTACGCATTGGTATTCAGCACAGAAGAGGTACTCCCTCTTGAGATAGAGTTGCCCTCTTTACGAGTGGCGGTTCATTACGAGCTAACGGACGAAGAGAATGCTCACCTTCGGCTTGAGGAGCTCGATGCACTTGATGAAATCCGGCTTATGGCGCAGCAAAATATGGAGGCTTATAAAGCAAAGATGACACACTCATATGAAAAATTGACCAGGCCGAGAACATTCAGCCAAGGTGAACTCGTGCTAGTAGTTAAAAGACCTATGATCCCCAATCGCGCCAAACGGGGGAAATTCGAGCCGAACTATGAATGCCCGTATATCATAGACAAAGTTTACCAGGGTGGAGCCTACCTACTCATGGTCATGCATGGTGAAAGACCTTTTAGGCCAATAAACGGTCGCTTCCTAACGAAATACTATCCCTGATAAGTCACGGCTTAGGTCAACGATAGATGACGATGACTATTTCCGCTCGCTATCTTCCTGAGCCCAGACTCTATAACTAGTAGCCGGCTATTGGACCGAAATGTCCTAAAACTAACAATGGACCACTATGTCCTAAAACTGGCGTCGAACCGAAATATCCTAAAACTAACAATGGACCACTATGTCCTAAAACTGGCATCGGACCGAAACGTCCTTAAACTAACGATGGACTACTATGTCCTAAAACTAGCTGTTGACCGAAACATCGATAAACTATTGTAGACTGCAACGTCCCAAGGCTGACACAAAAAAAAGGAAGAATAAAAAAAAGAAAAAGAAAACGGTATGTCCATAAGCAAAATGGGCACGGATAAAAACCCGAAAGGGCTCCGTGAGTAAAAACAGCAGGGCTACCGGTGAGTTTTTATGAAAACCCGAAAGGGCGCAACCTCGTTAAAAGACACTTGCAAGGTCCTCTCGACCTTATAAGGAGAAACCACCTGCATGAGATCCTTACGACTCATAAGGGAGCAATACACTTAGGGATCCCCACGATTCCTAAGGAGAAATTACACTTACGAGGTCCTCACGACTCGTAAGGAGAACCCTCTTATGAGACCCTCACGGCTCATAAGATTCAAAGTCTTAAGCTACAGGGATCCGAACCTGTTCTTAAGCGGCCACCACAACCTCCAATGCTGCCCTACAAGCAGCTCAATACTGACCCTTGTATACAATCCATGGACGCGAATAAACATTTCCCTAACAAAGTACCATCCGTGACTAGGGATATGTCTACACGGTGAACACCCCTTTTAAGTCCTCTTGAAAGATCCTTACGACTTACAAGAGACCGTACACTTAGGAATCCTCACGATTCCTAAGGAGAAAACACACCTACGAGATCCTCACGACTCACAGGGAGAAATACCTTCATGAGACCCTTACGGCTCATGAAGTCAAAAGCCTTAGTCGACAAGATCTTAATCCTGTTCGCTAAGCCACCTTTGTTCGACATCGACAAAGACAAATGATGATTCACTCCTGGCCATATCCCAGTTGCGGCGATGCTGATGCCAAAATCGGTGTCTAATTCTAAGCTTGCAGCGAAAAGCCAGCAAGCCACACATACATATGAAATGGCCGAAATGATGGGGCAACTTAAAGATAAAAAGTAGCAAGTAAAAATGTATGCATACAAAATAGCCGAAATGATTGGGCAACTCGCAATAAAAAGTAGAGAGTAAAAAATAAAACAAATAGCCGAAATGACTGGACACCATGAAAAATAGCCGAAATGATTAGGCAATTGCAACTTTCGCGATATAAAAGCTGAAATGATAGAGCATTGCGAAAAGAAATAAAAAAAATGAAAGAAATTTATGCCCTACAGGTGATACCATATCAATCCCTGCATACAATCCAGGGGCGCAAACAAAGAAGGAATCACATCTTCCCTCCCCAGGCTTCATCAGAAGAAGAAGCCAAATCTCAACGGTTCGCAAAGCAGCCTGGAGATCATCTCAACATTTGTCTCATCACAACAGACGCAACATCAAGCAAGTCGGAACCGTGGCAATTCCCAGTTCCATGACTCGGCGGTACGCAGATGACCGAGAGTCAAACCCCGACTCCGTGAAATGCGGATAAAGTCAACCCTTCGTGGTCATGTGGAATGCAGCTTATTTCAATCCTGACCCCATGGGAAACGTCCAGAGCGGAGCCTGGTCCTCACAGAACACGGCTATGACCCCGTCGGAAGCATCAAGAGCAAAATTCCTGGTTACGTGGAACGCGGCTTATGTCAATCCTGACCCTGTGGGAAATGTCCAGAGCGGAGCCTAGTCCTCGCAGAACACGGCTATGACCCCGTGGGAAGCATCCAGAGCAAAATTCCTGGTCACGTGGAATGCGGCTTAAAGTCAATCCTGACCCCATGGGAAACGTCCAGAACGGATCCTGGTCCTCGCAGAACACGGCTATGACCCCGTGGGAAGCATCCAGAGCAAAATTCCTGGTTACGTAGAACGCGGCTTATGTCAATCCTGACCCCATGGGAAACGTCCAGAGCGGACCCTGGTCCTCGCAGAATACGGCTATGACCCCTTGGGAAGCCTCTAGAGCAAAATTCCTAGTCATGTGGAACGCTGCTTAAAGTCAATCCTGACCCATGGAAAACGTCCAGAACGGAGCCTGGTCCTCGCAGAACACGACTATGACCCCATGTGAAGCACCTAGATCAGAGCCTGGTCCTCACAGAATACGGCTATGACCCCGTTGGAAGTATCCAGAGCAAAATTCCTGGTTACGTGGAACGCGGCTTATGTCAATCCTAACCCCATGGGAAACGTCCAGAGCGGAGCCTGGTCCTTACAGAACACGGCTATGACCCCGTGGGAAGCATCTAGAGCAAAATTCCTGGTTACGTGGAACGCTGCTTATGTCAATCCTGACCCCGTGGGAAACGTCCAGAGCGGAGCCTGGTCCTCACAGAACACGACTATGACCCCGTGGGAAGCATCCAGAGCAAAATTCTTGGTCACGTGGAATGCGGCTAATGTCAATCCTGACCCCATGGGAAACGTCCAGAGCGGAT
Organism: Agapanthus africanus; assembly: GCA_030015575.1. Classification (NCBI taxonomy): domain Eukaryota; kingdom Viridiplantae; phylum Streptophyta; class Magnoliopsida; order Asparagales; family Amaryllidaceae; genus Agapanthus; species Agapanthus africanus. The sequence continues at coordinate 121,640,144 of CM057340.1, forward strand.
CCTGGTCCTCGCAGAACACGGCTATGACCCCGTGTGAAGCATCCAGAGCAGAGCCTGGTCTTCGCAAAACACGGCTATGACCCCGTGGGAAGCATCCAGAGCAAAATTCCTGATTACGTGGAACACGGCTTATGTCAATCCTAACCCCGTGGAAAACGTCCAGAGCGAAGCCTGGTCCTCGCAGAACACGGCTATGACCCCGTGGGAAGCATCCAGAGCAAAATTCCTAGTCACGTGGAACGCGGCTTATGTCAATCCTGACCCTATGGGAAACGTCCAGAGCGGATCCTGGTCCTCGCAGAACACGGCTATCACCCCGTGGAATCATCCAGAGCGGAGCCTAGTCCTCGCAGAATACGGCTATGACCCCGTAGGAAGCATCCAGAGAAAAATTCCTGGTCACGTGGAATGCGGCTTATGTCAATCCTGACCCCGTGGGAAACGTCCAGAGCGGATCTTGGTCCTCGCAGATTATGGCTATGACCCCGTGTGAAGCATCCAGAGTGGAGCCTGGTCCTCGCAGAACACAGCTATGACCCCGTGGGAAGCATCCAGAGCAAATTCCTGGTCACATGGAACGCAGCTTATGTCAATCCTGACCCCGTGGGAAACGTCCAGAGCGAATCCTGGTCCTTACAGAACAGGGCTATGACCCCGTGTGAAGCATCCAGAGCGGAGCCTGGTCCTCGCAGAACATGGCTACGACCCCGTGGGAAGCATCCAGAGAAAAATTCCTGGTCACGTGGAACGCGGCTTAAAGTCAATCCTGACCCTGTGGGAAACGTCCAGAGCAGATCCTGGTCCTCGCAGAACACAGCTATGACCCCATGGGAAGCATCCAGAGCAAAATTCCTGGTCACGTGGAACACGGTTAAAGTCAATCCTGACCCGGTGGGAAACGCCCAGAGTAACTCCTCACTCCGTGAAATACGGATAATAGCAACACCATCAATCACTTACGGGTCCTCTCGACCCGTAAGGAAGAAAACTCCCTTGTAGGATCCTTACGAATTACAAGATAAAACGCGCTTAGGAATCCTCACGATTCCGAAGGAGAAAATACACCTACGAGATCCTCTCGACTCGTAGGGAGAAAATTCTTTATGAGAGCCTCACGGCTCATGAAGTTGAAAAGTCTTAGGCATCAGATCTGAACCTGCTTTCTAAGCCATCACTACCTCTCGAAGAATTCAAAACGGAATGCTCTCTTTATCATATGCAGGCTACGGCAACAAAGAAAAGAGAAGAAAGCGACAGTGAGGAGAAAATTTTATTTACATTCAGTTAAGCGTTCAAGGCATACCCACTCATGCATGTGCAAAAAAGTTTGATGTATAAAATAAACACATAGAAATGAAAAGTCTTGCTACTCATACTTCAGAAAATGCCTACATTGAGAAAAACAGCAAATAAAAACATAATTAGAATGTTTACAAAGGCAGTACATCAAATCCAGGGCATGGATTGAGAAACTCAAAAGTAAGGCCATCAAAAATGTTATAGGACTTTCGAACCATCCTAGTATGCTTTCTCTCGCGATCACAAGCATCGGGATCCTCACTGATGTCCTCCACCCTCCGATAGATGGCGAGTATTGCTGCCTGTTGAAAAGCCTGATGCAGAAGATCAACAAGATTTTCTCGCCTTTTCTTTGAGATTAGGCCCATCAGATACACCGAGTGCACCTTGTCTTCGGCATCATCCAATGCCTTAAGCGGCATGCCGACACAGAATAGAGGAAGTGCTCCCTAGATCGCTCCCACAATAAGCTTCAAAGGAGACGAACGTCGAGGAAGCAATCGACCATTGTATTCGTTAAAGCGACCCATGATTTCGGCACACTGGGCGTTTGTGAATTCTCGGTTTTGAGAACGACCGAGTACGCGAATGTCGCCATAAGAGATAATCTCATCAAGGTCATACATATGAGCGTCCATAACTCCTGAAAAAGAAAACCAGCAAGAGTTAGCGGACAAAATGATTAAGCAGATTCTTATTAAAAACAGGCACAGGAATTTAAACGACTCCCGATATCCCCACGGAGAAAACAAATTCTAATTATAACACCTAACAAATTTGAATTTGCGAGAAATCCTAAAAAAGGAATGCGAAGGAAGAAAACGTACAGAGCATGCCCCCAAACTTAAACTGGACAGTGTCCTCACTGTCATGCTGCACCAAGTGGGTCGATAATTTCGGCAATTTCCTGCTTATTATCATATTTACAAATGATACACACCCCCAAACTTATTTGAAATAAAGTTTTGGAAAAAAATTGATTGGAAATTCGGGGGTGAAAGTGGAGGAGATTTAATCGGTGTAGATCGACTCCTGCAAAAACAGGAGCTCTTTCGATGGGTCCGCTGTGAGGAACGGTTTCAATCGATGTCCATTTACTTTGAATAAAGTACCGTCCTCTGGATTTTCAAGATCGACTGCACCGTGCGAATAAACGGTGCAAACTACTAATGGCCCTTTCCACCTAGAACGGAGCTTGCCGGGGTGATAATGTAACCGAGTGTCAAAGAGTAAAACCTGTTGACCAGGTTTAAACGTTTTTCGCAGAAGGTGTTTATCATGGAACACCTTAGTTCGGTTTTTAACAATTACGGCATTATCATAAGCCTTATCTCGCAGCTCTTCTAGTTCGTTTAATTGCAGCTTTCGATTGCTGCCCGCATCTCCTGATGATAAATTCAACTCTTTGATTGCCCAAAATGCCTTATGCTCAATCTCAACTAGGAGGTGGCAAGCCTTCCCGTAAACAAGCCGGTATGGAGACATACCAAGATCGGTATTATATGCAGTACGGAAAGACCATTGCGCATCTATCAGTTTGAGTGACCAATCTTTATGGTTTTTAGGAACCGTTTTCTCCAAGATTTGCTTGATTTGCCGATTCGAAACCTCGGCTTGCCCACATGTTTGGGGATGGTATGGCGTTGACAGCTTGTGAGTAATAGAATATTTGCGCATTAAGGACTCAAAAGTCTTATTGCAAAAGCGAGAACCATTATCACTTATAATCGCTCGAAGGTGCCCAAATCGAGAAAAGATATGTTCTTTAAGAAATCAAACGACAACCTTGTTGTCGTTCGTTCGGCTAGGCACAGCCTCGACCCATTTTGAAACGTAATCAACAGCCAAAAGAATATACACATTCCCAAAAGAATTAGGAAATGGTCCCATGAAGTCTATTCCCCAAACATCAAAAACATCCATAACCAAAATTGGTTGGAGCGGCATTTCGTTTCTCCGCGATATCCGGCCCAAGTGTTGGCACCGGGAGCATGTCTTGCAGTGTTCATATGCATCCTTAAAGAGTCGTGGCCAATAGAAACCACACTGCAAGATTTTCTCAGCTTTCTTCTTTGGGCCAAAGTTCCCGTCACATGCTTGATCGTGGCAAAAAGACAGCACACTCTTAAACTCATTTTCTGGTACACACCGACGAATGATTTGGTCGGAACAGTATTTAAAAAGATAAGGTTCATCCCAGTAAAAATGCTTTGCTTGGGACAAGAATCGAAGTTTATCCTGTTTCGACCAATCTTTAGGTATCAAGCCGGTGGCTAAGTAGTTTACTATATCAGCGAACCATGGTTCGCAAGACACGGTTAAGAGTTGCTCATCGGGAAAAACATCTTTGATTAGAATTTCGAATGTAGGGAAAGAAGGAAGTCGTGAAAGGTGATCGGCCACTACGTTTTCACATCCTCTTTTGTCCCTTATGACAAGGTCAAACTCTTGTAGCAAGAGGATCCAACGTATTAGCCTCGATTTAGCATCCTTCTTGGCAAAAAGGTGGCAAAGAGCTGAGTGGTCCGTATACACAATGACTGGAGAGCCGATTAAGTAAGGCCGGAATTTTTCAAGTGCAAACACAACTACTGAAAACTCTTTTTCTGTTGTTGTGTAGTTTAGTTGGGCCTCATTTAATATACGGCTAGCGTAATAAATCACGTGCGGCATCTTATTAATGTGCTGACCAAGAACAGCACCAATGGCAAAATCTAATGCGTCGCACATAATTTCGAAGGGATGCGTCCAGTCTGGAGATGAAAGAATGGGCGCAGAAATGAGGGAGTGTTTTAATGACTCGAACGCTTCCATGCAAGTTGAGTCAAAATCAAATGTTATATCCTTGGCCAATAATAGAGTCAAGGGTCTAGCAATCTTGCTAAAATCCTTGATGAACCGTCTATAAAAACCGGCATGGCCAAGAAAAGCTCGGATGTCTTTGACGCATTTAGGAGGAGGAAGATTAGAAATGACCTCAATTTTGGCTTTATCAACCTCTATGCCGTTTTGCGAGATGACATGTCCTAAGACAATACCTTCTCGTACCATAAAGTGGCACTTCTCCCAATTTAAAGTTAGGTTCTTATCCCTACAGCGGGTAAGAACTGAGTCAAGATGTAGTAAACACTCGTCGAAGAAGTCACCAAAAATGGAGAAATCATCCATAAAGATCTCCAAAAACTTTTCAACCATGTCTGAAAAGATCCCTATCATACACCGCTGAAATGTAGCGGGTGCATTGCATAACCCAAAGGGCATGCGACGATAAGCAAAAGTGCCAAAAGGACAAGTAAATGTGGTCTTGTCTTGATCCTCTTTGGCGATAGGGACTTGGTTATAGCCGGAATAGCCATCTAAAAAGCAGTAGAACTCGTGCCCAGCCAATCGTTCTAGCATTTGGTCAATGAAGGGTAAAGGAAAGTGGTCTTTCCTTGTCGCGGCATTGAGTTTTCTATAGTCGATGCAAACCAGCCACCCAGTTTGGGTGCGAGTAGGAATTAACTCATTTGCCTCATTGGTAATGACCGTGATACCCGATTTCTTTGGTACAACATGAATGGGGCTAACCCATTGGCTATCCGAGATAGGGTAAATGATACCACTATCAAGACATTTAACAATCTCCTTCTTAACAGCCTCTTTCATTATAGGTTGAGGCGTCTTTGTGGATCCCTTACCGGCTTGGCATCATCCATCAAGTGTATATGATGTTCAACTATGAGGGGACTAATCCCCTTGATGTCCGCCATAGACCAGCCAAAAGCTTGCCGATTATTTTGTAAGACCATTAAAAGGGCTTTCTCTTGCTCAAGAGCTAGAGAGGCCGATATGATAACGGGTAGGGTCTCATTCTCACCTAGATAAACATATTTAAAGTGCGACGGCAAAAGCTTTAGTTCGAGTTTAGGAGGTGAAACAATTGATGGTAACAATGGTGTAACTGTTTCAAACTCGAAGGATTCCATCAAAGGTTCAAATCGAGTGTACGCAACCGAGTCGGATGGTTCAACTAACTCATCCGAAAAAGCAAAAGACTCAAACTCGGGTGGTGAGTCTTCAAAATTGTCTACAAAGGTGAATCACTCATAATCGTTGTCCGCCGTGAAAGCTGTGTCGGATTCTAGGAGGAACGCACTAGTGGCGTCAACACTGCTGTGATCAAACATAAAATTTTCGAACTCACAGTCCTCCTCCGCGATCTCATTGATCGAGCAAACATCAAGTACGCTAGAATTAGGCTCGCAAGGCTGATTTCCCAACTTAAAAATGTTGAGTTCAATTGTCATATTGCCAAAAGATAGATTCATTGAACCGTTACGACAATTGATCACCGCGTTAGAAGTCGCAAGGAATGGTCGACCAAGTATCACCGGAATTTGACTCCGGGGGTTAGCGACAAGTTGTGTATCCATACCAATAAAGTCAACGGGGAAAATGAAATCCCCTACGCTAATTAACACATCCTCCAACTCTCCCCTAGGATGGGTGATTGATCGGTCGGCCATTTGGAGAGTACAATGAGTGGGCTTAAGCTCTCCAACGCCTAATTGCTCGTACACAGAATAAGGTAGCAAATTGACACTAGCACCAAGATCTAATATTGCTCTATTGATGTTCTTGTCTCCAATTGTTATCGAAATATTAGGACAACCGGGGTCCTTGTGCTTTTGGGGTAAAGATTGGACAAGAGCATCGCTAACAGCATTAGCCACGAAAACTTTCTTTGGTACTTATGACTTCATCTTTTTGGTGCATAAGTCCTTTAAGATTTTTGCATATGAAGGAACTTGTTGGATTGCATCCAAAAATGGGATATTTGTGCTAACCTGTTTGAACAACTCTACAATCTTCTCCATCTGTGGAGTTGGTTTATTGGATCTCAACCGATTTGGAAAAGGAACATTTTGAAACGTTGTTGAGTCCAATTTTTACGGATCAGATTGTGGAGTTGGAACGGATCCCCGTGTAAATGTGTTCGTGTTGTGAGAAGTGGGTCCGTTCGAGCAAGAAGAAGTAGAGCCGTGTGAAGAATGAAGAATAGGCCCTAACGAAGAAGAAGAAGAAGGTGAAGAAGATGAAGAAGGACCACCGGCAGGGGTGTCATGGTTAATACCCACATTATTTTTGCAACACTTTTCCGGATCTCAACGTGGTTACAGCATTTACGTTATGATTCTGCTGTTCATATGCAACATGTGCGTGACCGGGATTTGGCAGTGGTTGAGATGGAAGCTTTCCTTTTTCTCGCTCTTTCAACGCAGCATTGAGTTGTACAATTTGTCCCTCAATAGATTTGATGCTTTGATCGTGTGAGGCATTGTTTTGCACCAAAGATTGAATAGAAGTCCCTAACCTTGCTGCGGATTGTGTAGATTGCCTTAGGAACGCATCTAAACTTCTTTCGAGCGAGTTAACCTTGTCATTATTAGGTGGAACAAAATTGTTTGTCGGGTAAGAATTGTTGGGCACAAAATTGTTCACTTGATTAGGGTAAGATTGCTGTTGGAAAGGTTGTTGAAATTGAGTTTGTGAAGGTGCTTGTTGTTGTGGAGGAGGAGGCATTTGAAAATTGTTGTTTCCTTGGAATTGTTGATTTTGGTTCCAAGCGAAATTTGGGTGACTCTTCCAACCCGGATTGTATGTCGAAGTGTATGGATCATTTCTTCGTCGTTGCTGAAAGGCAGCATTGACTTGATCATGTCCATAAGTAGATGGATTGTAAGGACACTCTTCTGTGAGATGTGATGGATCCGAACAACAAGCACAAACAGTTCGTGGAGGCACAACAGGGGCAGGAGAAGGCGATGAGATTTTGGTCTCAATCACTTCTAGCTTTTTCGTAAGAGCGGCCATCTCGGCCTTCATAGCAATCGACATATCTAAGTGATGTATGCCTGCCTTAGACTGACCAATAGAAGAAGATGATGTGGTCTTGGTGCTCTCCCACTGAACTGTTTGTTCACTAAGGTCCTCGAGAAACTGCCACGCTTCCTCACTAGATTTGGTTAGAAAGTGACATTGACAAATGGTTTCTAGCAACTGCTTCGTTGCCGGGTTCAATCCCTCGTATAATGTTTGGCAAAGTTGCCAATTTTCGATCCCATGGTGAGGGCATTGAACGAGTAGGTCTTTGAATCTTTCAAAACACTTCCAAAATGGTTCGGAAGGAAGCTGGGAAAATTGTATAATCTCATTACGGATTCTAGCAGTTTTGTGATGAGGATAGAACTTTTTAAGAAAGGCTTTCACAAACTCTTCCCAATTCTTAATTGAATGCGACGCGGTGCTGTATAGCCACTTCTCAGCTAAGTCAAATAAGGTGAAAGGAATAACCCTTGGCCTTATAGCATCGTCGGATAATTGGGTTGTTTTCATCATAGCATAAACGTTTTGGAATTTGTTGATAAAGATATAAGCATCTTCGGATTCCAATCAGTGAAACTTGGGTAGCATATTGATGAAGTGGGGTTTGATCTCAAAATTGTCCCCATTTACCGGTGGGAGTGAAAGACAAGTAGGTAGGGCGGTGCGGATTGGGTAGAAAAGATCCTGGAGCGCGACTCGTTGGGGCGCTTCAACAGGTGGGTGATTCGGATTATTCGCACCTAACGGAGGTGGAATCATTCCCATCGGTAAGGTGTTGTTAGGATTGTATCCCGACATACCTTCGGAAGAAGAATGTGAAGGTGAAAGTGAAGAAGCAGAAAGGATTTCGACTTCGGAGTCGAAAGGTTCGTCGGTCGGTACCAACGAAACACGGACTAATCGGGCGCTAGTGTCCCTAGTCTAACCGGACATACACTAAAAGGGTGGTGTAGTCAAAAAGGTGCAAGACAGAATGTGGAGGTAAGAAAACGTCAATGAGAAGAAGTGGTGTAAGTGGAGTGCAAAGATTTCTTTACCGACAAGTTGCAAGTTTTTGAAAAGATTTTTCCTTTTTCTTTTTATGTGAGCTTTTTGCAAAAAGATTTTTGAAAAGAGACTTTGACACGAATGGAATCAACCACAAATACACAATCAGGCCTAGATCTAGGGTCACCTAGGTCAGCTAGACAGCTCCTAACTGTTCCAAAGGGCTATAAATAGGACCTCAAACCGCCTCTTCACCGCCAATTGCGGCCAGGTAAGTGCCAGGTGAGTGGGAAGCTCCCCACTACAAGTAGTGGTCCTAATTAAGTAACCACTCGCCTTCGACACACTTGCCTAGACACCGCAAAGTCAGGTTAGGATAAACGGCCGATGCCTATAACTAGTCCTCTGTCCTATTGAGCCCGACATCCTTAGGGCTGAGTCTAGTATTTTTTAATTAAGAATGGTCAATGCAAATGCCTTATGTGATTTCTGGGGTCCTGGGAAGGGTGATGAAATCCCCACCAAATCTGAATTGGTCAAAAGCCCCTTAAAGTCCGATTAAAATATGCAAAAACAGTAAATCACTTGCAATCAATTTTCTTTTAAGCGCGGCGCAAAGAATCCTGCAGAAAATCAATTATTGGAAGGGGGGAGATCTTTTAGCGCAAAGAATCCTGCAGAAGATTTGGCAAAAGATATATTTTAGGTTGCAGAGGGGAGAAAAAGGAAACAAACAGAGGAATTTTCGCGCTGACGACCCAGGGGGACCGCGGTTCTGCCGCAAACAGACGCTTCCGGCCGCAGTTTAGCGGTGTGATGAACAGTTCAGGCCCTGAGAAAAATTGTACTGTTCTGTTGTTGAAATCCCCCTCTGTTCTGATCTACCGATTTCTGTTTCGCACTCTGGATTTTTCCAGATCCGTCGATCCTGCAAAGATTCACACAAGAAACCTTTCAAACAATAAAAGATGATAGAATTTTTATATTTTTTATTTTTTTTTCCAGATTTTTATGATTTTTATATTTTATATTAACCCAAAATTACAAAAAAGAAATTTTTACGCCATCCCCGGCAACGGCGCCATTTGATTTGTATGGATTTTATAGATCAAAAATATATGTTACCGCAATCAAGAACGGCGTCGCTTGGTAGCTAGCCGGTGAATACGGGTCGGTCCACAGGGATGTTGTAAATTTCCTAAATGTTCTTACGAGCTAATTCCAAAGAGTGTTGGATATTTTAATTAAATCTAAAAACTAAGTTGAGTTATACTAGGATTAGGAAACTTGCTAGGATTAGGTTTAGGTAAAATTTGGTAAATAAAGATTTCCACCTCTTTCAATGCCCTAAATTAGATATCATATTAGGAGTTATGGTAATTATTAATAAAGGGGATTAGGATGATCGAGAAGATGTTTCTTCCTCTAGATCCTTATCCGTCCTTTCTTAATCCTTACCCTAACCTCCATGGAAAACATTCAAATCCGGTCTTTTATACTACGGTATCACCGTTACCTCGTGGGTAGGGTGCCGTAGGGAGCGGAATATGAAAGTATGCATGGAGTCCTAATTGTTCATAAGAGATTGGCGAAGAAAAAGATGAGAGATCTTCATCTCTCAAACCCTTCTCTATTCCTAACCCTAACAAACAAGGAAACTACTCGCTCATTGAGAGATCTACGAAAGACATAATTTTTATTTTGTTTTAGTTTAAGAGATTAAAGATCTACTGCAGATTAATAAAAATTCTAAACTAGATTAAACTAGGTCAAGAAAAGAAATTACCTAGGGCAGAAATTAAAATTAGAACTAAGGCAGAAAATAAACCTACTTACAAATTGATGCTCTCCAAACTTCAAAAGAAATCTGAAATTTTATTGATGAAAAGAGACATGAACTAATACAAGGAATTGTGTATCTATTTATAGGACATAGAAAATCCTAGATTTACAATTGCCGCACGCGTGCTTTTACAAAAATACCCCTAGGAAGACTAGTCAGCGCCGCTTCTGCATTTTGGTAAAAAATTCAACTCCTATGTGCATCACACAACCGGGGAACCACGGCCACAGCCAGGGTTTGGCCGCGGTTCCGCGGCCCAATATTGGTCTTGAATGCTGAAATTTTCTGGGCTGGCTCTGGGCTTTTTGGGCTTCCTATTTCTTCAGTACTTTTCTCAAATTGGCTTCTAGGTTTCTTCCAGATCTCGCAGTGAATTGTAGTGGGCTTTTACCGTTGCCTCGAGATGAAATCTTGGACCCTGCGTTGCCTTGTACTTTGTGAACTGATCTTCAAGTAGGCTTGATCAAGATCCTTCTATTTGTTGGTCGTAGTCCCACTTTTGCATCGTCTTTTATCTTTTTCACTGTTTTTTCTTCGAGAACCTGTAATCTGTACTATGTAGCAGACATGGGTCAAAAGCACCTGTTTATTTGTAAAAAACATAAGAATGGGGAATATAATAATGCAATATTATGATATGAACAAACTGCGCTTCTGCGCTCTCTGGACTGGCGCTCGGCGCCAAATGCGCCACGTGTCAACCACGTATGCGCCAATTAATAACTTGCGCTTTGCACTTCTGAAATAGCGCACTGCCCTCATGGGCTGGCGCTCAGCGCCAAGCACACCACGTGTCACTCACGTATGCACCACTAAATTGAAAGCACAATGCGCGCATGGATTAGCACTAAGCGCTCATAAACTGGCATTATGCGCTCGTCATCTAGCGTCTAGCGCTGAGCCCAACACGTGTCCCTTACATGGGCGCTGCTTAGCAGTAGCGCACTGCGCTCTCTGACTGGCGCAAAGCGCCTGGTGCGCCACGTGTTGCGTTGACAGAACATAAATTGTTCTTTAATAAGCCAGAGCTTTGATGAATGCTCAGCATTCAATATAAGACAAAAAATTGTCAAGATATAATGCTCAGAATTGTTAAAAGGGACAAGCCCAAATAATGGCTCAACAGCCCAAAATAAAATGTTAAACATTTATTGGACTTAGCCCAAGATTGGCCATAAGTGCTCAACCCATATTAATTGAGCTCATCTGCACATAAATATGTTAACAGATCTTAGTCCCAAATTGGACTACAGATCTTTCAACCAACTATTACACTTCGAAAATCGTTTAGGCGGTTTTTCGATAATCGGCAAAATAATCAGCCTTTTCCGTAAAAAGTCAAAATAAGTATTTTTCAATATAGGCCTAATTATACAAAATTTAGATAAGATATTGCTCGAAATTGTTCACTAAATTGTCACTTAAAATTTTCTAGTTATTTAAAAAAAATTCCTTAATTAATTATTTTTAATATTATTTTAAGCTTTTAAAAATACATTAATTTAGTGATAAATACAAATTTAATTGGGTAAATTACATAATTAGGAACCATTATAAACTAAAATTTAGTGTAACAAAAATTTTATCAAAACTTTTCAAGATTTTAGTTCTAAGGTTGAAGATTAAATCAAAAATGAATTAAAAAAAGATGGTTTTTGTGTAAAATTGATGTGATATGCAATTAATGCCTTTGAGAGATACTTTCTTCTTAGAAAATTCTACACACTCTCCACACATGCCCCCTCTCCACCTCTGGCTAAGCCATAGCAGCAGCTCCCCATTCTTTTTCCCATTTCTTCTTGCTACAATTCCATCAAAAATCAACAAAAATTCATAAATATTCACAATTTCTTCACAAAATTCAAACCTAAACCCAATTCTACCTCTTTCCAAACCCTAATTGGTTTAAAGAAAGGAGAAAGAAGACATCTTTGGAGGCTAAGTGCAAGTGGATCAACACTTGGGAGGTATAATGTTAACCTAGTTGTTAAATTGGTAGTTTAATTATGCTAATTTAGACTTTTAAAGTGTTAATTTGGTTAAAAATTCTTGTTTAGAAATTCTAGAAAAGGGTTGGTGTTGTAATTAGGGTTTGAAGTATGATAAGTGGGTTTAAGTTAGTGTTGTGGCCATCTAGTGGGTTAGATCGGACGTTTGTGCGATGTTGCGATCGCTAAATCATTAATTCGCGAGATTCGCATCGAAATTTGTCCGTGAATGCTTACTAGGTTTCTCTTAAAATTAGGAAGTGACTTAATTGAGATATCATGATGATATTATTAGTATCTCCTACGACTTGTAGGGTGTGGGAATGCGGAGTTTGGTTTAGTCGGGTTTTAGTTTTGACGGTTGCCCCGAAATGACGATTTTAGTTAAGGTTTTAGCAATTTTCGTGTGTTTTCCGCACACCGAGTGCACATTGTGCCTAACTTGTGAGAGTTGATCCTTTCAAATTGTGACTTGCGTCGTTCCATGATGTTTAATATTATATTGTGTGTTATGCAATTTTAGGATCGGCTGCGGAAATATCGGACGCGGCGCGCAAAGGCAAAGCGGTGGTTGGATCAGATTAGCGAGGCGTCCAGGTGAGTAGATGTACACATCTATGGGGGAATCGTCTGGATGGCGCGAGACGCCTCATAGTTAGGATCGATTTATTACTTTCAACTATATGCCTAGTTAGTTAGTTAACCATCTCATTCATTGCATACCCTTATAGATATCCGTCTGCTGGCATTGTATGGTTATCCATATACACATGTGTGATATCACCTCTTAGGACACGTACACCATTACCATTGGCTCATGTTGCACGTGCACTAATCTTGTGACACACATGCCTTTGGTAATTGCCATGCCACGAGCACTGTAGAACCTGTTTAGTTCAGTATTAACACTTGCATCATACATGATACATTGAATTGCATTGCATGTATATACCTTATATCATCATCATGCTTGTATAGATTCCTAGTCACAAATCAATTGCATACCTTTGATATCATAAACATTTATCATATACAACATATTAGTTAGTATGAGTTTCTCGAGGATTTCAATATTGATGCGATTTCTGGATTTTGAGGAAAACCGCCAGAATTTAACAAAAGCTTATTATTATCATTTTTTTAAAATAAAGTTGCGGTTTTCTCGTGATGTATGTGTCGTCCACCATTAGTTTTCATGTTTTCTGTTGGATTTCGAGACCCGATTCGAGGAGCGGATGAACCGTCTCGGGTACATGGTGGACCCGGTATGGTACCCGGGACAAAAAGATTGAGTTGTAGACGATGAGCCTGGCAGGGGAAGACTACCTACCGGTGATGTCTGGCGTGGAGGATATCCGGAGGATACCGACCGTTGTCATGAGATTTGATGATATGGGCCGATCCGGACTGACGGAGCCCGTTGTATTGAGACATAGATATAGTGAGACATTGAGACAGATATATTTCCATATTTGGTGCCGATACTTGACACGGTTTTCAGATGATTTCATTGATGGTACTTTAGCTATTGCATAGATATTCTTTTTCTAAGTTAAGAATGCAGAGCTTATAATATTTTAAACACTTAATGATTTCGTATTGAAGTTGCATACATGTGCATACATATTAGTGGCATTACATCACATCTAGACATACATGTTGTGACGCATTTGCGTGCATTCTTACGATAGCCTTATTAGATGTTATATTCTACTCACGAGCTGGCAACTCACCCCCGTTATGCCACAGTGTCTTGCAAGTCGGACCCGTCAGCCGTGTAGCGGCGGGCTTATCTTATCATTGGCTTCTTTTGCTCAGACTCGCGACATTGCTCTTAGGTGGGTTGCGAGGACACTTTATTCTTTTTGTACTATCTTTGTATCTAGTATTCTCCATCTACCACTTCTTATTTTGTATATGCGACCTAGTGATGAGACTGAGAGATTTGTGTATATGTGGTTTCTCTGGGGTCGAGCTCACTCGAGCCGACGTTGTGTTTTTCTTATTTTTTGGCATTTCTTTATGCTTATTTGCTTGAAATTACATATATATTGCGTGTGGTTGTGATCCGCCTTAGGCGAAGAGCTAGCTCCCGCTTGGGGATGCCATTATTTCATTACAGGTTTATATATTTTGTTGTACCCATTTTTGGGGGCCAGTATTTACAAAGGAGACTCTGTCGAAATTTTCAGAAAATTTTTATGTTTTTAAAAAGGGATTAATATAACTTAATTGGTTTAAAGTCATTTTCATGAAAGGTTTCCTTCACTCTTATTGCTTATGGTTTAGATTTTCTGGGCATTGGCTGACTTAGGTTACGTTATGCCTTGAGATGTCTCGTAATCTAACTGCCAGTCACGTTCCGTACTTTCGGGTCGTGAAGAAATTGGTATCAGAGCGTAGGTTTTACCTTTCTGAGTGTAGGACGACCCCTGGTAGACGGAGTAGGTGACTTAAGCAGAGTGGCGTAGCGTGGGTATGTTCCGCGGCATACTTACGATACGGTAATCCGCCTAAGTGACCTTAGGACATAATTGCTTGTATTTCCTCGTTGATTCCATACATTCCTTGATTCAATTGCAATGTCCTTATCGCTCCGGTTTCTTATTCCAGCTTCGATGCCGCCAAAGACTGCGAGATCTCAGTGGGCTGCCGCTAGGGATGAGCTTCGAGCGGGCTTATCTGAGGCGAAGATCGAGCGGGATGATACGCCTATCCCTCAGATTCAGATTGATTCGCCTTCTCCCGACCATATTTCCATATTAGAGTCCGGTATGCGGGAGTTACGACAGATGATGGGATCTTTAGTTGAGTCCAGTCGGGCACAGAGATCCGAGGATGTTCCTTCCACCACACAGACCACGATTGTACCTGCGGCCCAGATGGTTGCTCCTGCTACTATTGTGACTATTCCCATATCACTACAGGAGTTTATGAGGCTGAGACCTCCAGCTTTTACCGGCACGGATGTAACAGAGGACCCGCAGGCATTTCTTGATAGGATGGCTAGGATTTGCCGTTCGTTGAGGTGTTCTGATGATAGATGGGTAGAGTTTACGAGATTTTGTCTGGAGGGCCTTACCCAGATGTGGTATGATTCAGTAGAGAGAGGCCAAGCTGCAGGTCTACCTCCTATGACCTGGGACGAGTTTACAGCTGCATTTCTTGCCCGTTTCCTTCCGGAGAGTGTCCGAGATGCTCGAGCCCGTAGTTTTGAGTCTTTACGCAAGACTCCTAGGATGACAGTGTTGGAGTATGATATACAGTTTACCCAGTTGTCTCGATATGCTCCTTACCTAGTAGACACTGAAGAGAAGAGGATAAAGAGGTTTGTGCGAGGGCTTGACACACAGCTATTCCTTTCCATCGGCACCCAGCACTTTGACATATACACAGACTTTTGGAGGAGCGCATTTCTGAGACTCCGGTCATTTCTGGGCAGAAGAGGATTCGTACTGATACGCCAGTCCAGCGGCAGATAGGTAGACACCATGATAGATTCTTTCCGGGAGATGGCGGCGGCAAAGGATTGAGATGAGGTTAGTTATTTGGTTCATATCCGCAGACCCAGCAGTCGTCGCCAGGATGTTTTCGGTGCGGGAATCAGTACCATCGTGTCAGAGACTGTACCATGGGGCGCCAGGGCACAGCGACAGTCCCACATATGAGCTTACCACACTCACCACCTCCCCAGAGAGCTCTACTTCCTACCCCTGATGAAGCTCCAAGCCAGGAAGATGCTTCTAGAGGTCGTGGGCATGGCAGTCCTGTTCAGAGAGGACGAGGAGGCAGAGGCAGAGGCAGAGGCTGAGGTAGAGGTAGAGGACATCCAGCTATTAGTGGTGGAAAGGCCCGAGTGTTCGCGTTGACTCCTCAGGATGCGCAGGCATCCAATGCCGTCGTGACAGGTACTCTGCCAGTATGTTCTTTTGATGCACGGGTATTATTTGATCCAGGCTCCACACATTCTTATGTATCCACATACTTTGCACCGAGGTTAGGGCCGAGAGTCTTCCTTGTTAGATCAGTCGATTGTCGTTATTACTCCGGTAAGAGAGTCGTTTGTTGCTCGTTTTGTGTACCGATCGTGTCACGTTCGTATCGGGGAGAGAGATTCTTCAGTTGATTTGATTCTCCTCGATATGCTAGACTTCGACGTTCTTCTTGGTATGGACTGGCTAGCCACCTATTATGCATCTGTGGACTTCCGTGAGAAAGCAGTCAGATTTAGTTTTCCTGGTGAGCCAGTTCTTGTTATTCAGGGAGATCGAAGCGCTAACCTTCCTAGCTTGATTTCTTCTCATAGTGCTGGTCATCTCTTGAGGAAAGGGTGTCAGGGATTCTTAACCAATGTTTGTGATACTAGCTCCACAGAGGTTCCGTTGGACCAGGTCTCTGTTGTGAGAGAGTTTCCTGATGTATTCCCTGACGAGCTGCCTGGTCAGCCACCAGAGCGCGAGATTGAGTTCTGCATCTACTTGATCCGCGGCACGGGGCCTATCTCTATACCGCCTTATCGGATGCCCCCGGTGGAGCTTAGAGAGCTAAAGGATTAGTTACAGGACTTGCTGGATAAAGGGCTTATCCAACCGAGTGTGTCACCTTGGGGTGCTCCCGTCCTATTTGGTAAGAAGAAGGACGGCAGTATGCACTTATGTATTGATTATCGTCAGCTGAACCGGGTTACTGTGCGGAATAGATATCCCCTACCCCGCATTGATGACTTATTCGATCAGCTCCAGGGTGCAAGGTATTTCTCGAAGGTTGATTTACGGTCAGGTTATCACCAATTGCGAGTTCGGAAGGAGGATATTCTGAAGATCGCTTTCCGTACATGATATGGTCATTATGAGTTCTTGGTGATGTCGTTCGGGCTCACCAATGCCCCGGCAGCATTTATGGACTTGATGAACCGTGTATTCGGGTCGTATCTTGATCAGTTCATCATTATGTTCATTGACGACATCTTGGTTTATTCTCGGAACCGGGAGGAGCACGAGCAGCACTTGCGTATCACATTGCAGACATTGAGGGAGCATCAGCTGTTCGCCAAATTTTCCAAGTGCACATTCTGGCTTGACAGTGTCGACTTCTTAGGTCATGTGGTGACGAGAGATGGTATTTGTGTGGACCCGAAGAAGATCGAGGTAGTGCAGCGTTGGACCAGACCGGTATTAGTTACAGAGGGTCGCAGCTTTCTAGGTCTGGCCGGTTATTATCGACGTTTTATCCAGGATTTCTCTCGTATTGTTGCACCATTGACCGGGTTGACTCGGAAGGGGGTTCTTTTTGATTGGACCGAGGCTTGTGAGAATAGCTTCCAGCAGTTGAAGACTCGTCTGACTACTGCACCAGTGTTATCATTGCCTTCAGGGTTGGGCGGTTTCGTAGTATATTGTGATGCTTTTCGAGTTGGGCTGGGCTGTTTATTGATGCAGCACGACAAAGTTATCGCATATGCTTCTCGGCAGTTATGGAAACACGAACAGAACAACCCCACTCATGATTTAGAGATGGCTGCAGTGGTATTTGCACTTAAGATCTGGAGACATTACCTATACGGCAAGTCGTGCCAGATATTCACTGACCACAAGAGCTTGAAGTATATTTTTCAGCAGCGGGATCTGAATCTGAGACAGCGCCGTTGGATGGAGTTGGTGAAATATTATGACTGCGAGATTCTTTACCATCCGGGCAAGGCCAATGTGGTGGCAGATGCTTTGAGTAGGAGGCCCGGAGGTAGCTTATCTTGTTTGAGCGCAGTACAGATGTAGTCGATGGCAGATTGGCAGGTGTTATGTGAAGCAGAGTGCAATTTGAGTTTACTCCTACAGGGAGGCAGCTGGCCCATTTCAGAGCATACCCACAGTTACTTGACCGTATTCGCGAGGCACAGTCCGGTGATGCCCGTATTTTACAGATTATCGAGCAGATTCGTCAGGGCGGAGTTTCCGAGTTTGTGATTGATGATCAGGGGATACTTCGATTTGGGACTAGACTATGCGTACCAGATTCTGGGGGACTGAGGCATGATATTCTTGAGGAGGCTCATAGATAAGTATACAGTGTTCATCCAGGTTCCACCAAGATGTACCGTGATTTGAGAGAGGTATACTGGTGGGACGGGATGAAGAAGGATGTTACAGACTTTGTATCGAGATACCTGACTAGTCAGCAAGTCAAGGCCGAGCACCAGAGGCCAGCCGACGAGTTACAGCCTTTGCCCATCCCTGAGTGGAAGTGGGAACAGGTCTCTATGGACTTCATTATGGGTCTACCCAGAACCAGTCGAGGGTATGATTCTATTTAGGTGATTGTGGATCGACTGACGAAAGCGGCTCACTTCCTGCCAGTGAAGAACACTTTTAGATTTTCTCAGTACTCCCAGGTTTATATTGATGAGATCATGCGACTGCATGGCGTCCCGACTTGAATCGTGTCCGACCGGGGCACCCAGTTTACCAACCGATTATGGCAGAAACTTCAGGAGGTTTTGGGCACCCGATTGAGTTTTAGCACAGCTTTTCATCCGCAGACTGATGGTCAGTCAGAGCGCACTATCCAGAATCTTGAGGACATGCTCAAAGCTTGTGTTTTAGATTTCGGTGGTAGTTGGGATCGTCATTTGCCCTTGATCGAGTTCTCCCACAATAATAGCTTCCAGGAGACGATTCAGATTGCACCTTTCGAGGCTTTATATGGGAGGAGATGTCGATCGCCTGTATGTTGGACAGAGCTCAAGGAGAGCAGTATTTTAGGGCCGTAGATCGTACAGGAGACGACCGAAAAGATACAGCTGATTCGGGACAGAATGAGAGTGGCACAGAGTAGGCAGAAATCATATGCTGACAGGCGCCGTCGCCGACTCGAGTTCGCTGTTGGCGATCATGTTTTCCTGAGGGTCTCTCCAATGAAGGGTGTGATGAGATTTAGGTGGAAAGGGAAACTTAGTCCTAGATATATTTGTCCCTTCGAGATCCTAGAGCATGTTGGTTCGGTGGCTTATCGGTTAGCTCTTCCACCCAGCTTCTCCGATGTTCACCCCGTATTTCATGTTTCGATACTCCGCAAGTACCTTCATGACCCTTCCCATGCGATTCAGCACCAGACTATCCAGCTGGAGCGTGATCTTTCATTCACCGAGCAGCCGGTGGTCATTTTTGATCGGCAGGTGAAGAAATTGAGGTCGAAGGTTATACCATCTGTCAAGGTTCTTTGGCGTGGCCCGAACAGCGAGGATGTCACCTGTGTTAGTTATATGTATGCCCTATAGGCCATTACTGTACATAGGATGTATATTGTAGTGGATGCTGGGACATATATAGGGAGGACTTTCTTGCTCGACATGATAGTATGCTATCTGGTTGCACTTTACCTTAACGTGTATACTGATTGTCTCTCTGTTACATGTTGGTAAAGCCCTTAGGATGTGTACTTGACTACCTGGACTATGATGCGGATCATACTAGTGGGGACATGGTAGTCCATAAGTACATCCTTGAAAGTCCCTAGTCGTGGGTGTATCGAGACGGGGCATCGATATACCAGAGTAGACTAGCGTGTACCTTCTCGACCCATACAGATGGGCGATGGATGATCCCATATCCATCGGTGTTTGACATCAGAGATGATATACGGGTTCTCAGTAGAGACTGGGTACACTGGACGGACTCGCCGAGGACTCCCAGATGGTATTATACCTCACGTCAGATGGTAGTTCTCTGGTGACACTGTAGGGTTCCTAGGCACACTAGTGAGGTCTCACAAGGCATCGAACATGCCAATTTCAAATTTTACGGTGCCTACAAACCCTAAACTACGGATCGTTTGCTAGAAAACTAGGCGAAAAACAATCTAGTTAACACTTAACTAATGGAATACGGAAATACAACCTTTGTAGATCCGTTTGTCCACCTCCATAGCTCCATGAAGAAGTGTCCTCGCTGTCCAAAACGAAATCCGGGCTCTTGCGTCGGCTTCGTCGGAGAATGGGCAACCTAGGTCGTCGATGTCCATGCCGAAGATGATCTATGTCGAGGCATCGCTAGATCGAGCTCCACCTTCACCAAACCATGATGACTTGTGAAGGAAACACACTCTACTACTTGGCAAGAGGTAGAGGATGAAGAAATAGGAAGTGGGTAGACTTTAGAATTGGATTTCTCACTCATTTGCTCAATTCACCATTGATGAAGTAAGCTATCTTCATGAAGAAGAAGAAGAGGAAGAAGATAAAAGTTATGATAAGATTAGTTAATTCCAAAAAGAAAAGAATTATCCATTCTTATCATAACAAACCATAGTTATGTGTAGAGAATTAACAAGGGTTAGTGAATGGTTGGGTTAAGACATGAAGACAAAATGGTGACTTAGGTCAAACCTTCATGAAGCTTCATGAACAAAACAAAAGAAGCCACCATTTTCTCATTTGCTTTTCATTTTCCAAAATGAATGAATGAATAAATAAATAGATATAAAAATGTAAACCCTAACCATTACATAACCATGGTTTAAACTTTACACAAAACACAAGTAAACATGCATCATCAAACATGATACAATCAAGTGCACAAAAGTATATCGCATATACAATGCGCCCAACCGAGTGAGAAAATCCATCTTAAAGTGAACCAATACTGGTTAATGCAAAGTAATATATCAAATATATAATTATACATTAAATCATTAAATCAACACTTGATTTAACGATCCGGTCATATCGCATATAACCGACTAGTATCCTATGTATCGGCTTATCGAATCAACCTTTGATTCGATAACTAGGGTATATCGCATATAACCTAATCGATACATTCATCGCGAGAATGGAATACGGTATCACATACACGCATTATTCTCGGTCCCGCACATATCTCATATGCGCTCCTATTTCGTTTCGCTTGAGCCAGGAAACCTCTGTGTAGGACTCTAAAGACTCGTCAATACGCCGGCAGCAGATGATGATCATATCAAGCATCCACAAGCCGCAAGCGGTCTGCTAAACGTAACGGCCACCCGGGCATTGAGCGATCTGAAGATCGACAAGCAAGCCTGCTCACACTCCAGTGAATCCGACCAGTAACACTACCGTACAGTCCGGTCTGATCGTCTGATATGTCGCATATCTCGCCTAGGGGTGGTAAACGTCAGACCCCAATAGCTCGATAAGTCATGTCGATATGAGGTCTATAACTGTTCGAGAAACTACTGGAAACACTTACCAGTAAATCTCAGCAACCCTGGCCAGGGATTTCCTGTTATAGCCAATCAAACACAGCGCAACATCAACCCCCTATACCGGGAGAGACGAATCCCCACCTATCGCTCATTGCCTCCATGTGACTCGGGACTGTACCCAAAAACCACCGTTTTGCACGCCCTCTTGGACGTGGTAAGATGGAAATCAAAGTACAGTGGGAACCACACAAGACTCTATGGCGATCTCGGGTCAACAGACTACTCTGTACCAGTGTCACCAGAGAACTGCCATCTGACGTGAGGTATAATACCATCTGGGAGTCCTCGGCGAGTCCGTCCAGTGTACCCAGTCTCTACTGAGCACCCGTATATCATCTCTGATGTCAAACACCGATGGATATAGGATCATCCATCGCCCATCTGTATGGGTCGAGAAGGTACACGCTAGTCTAATCTGGTATATCGATGCCCCGTCTCGATACACCCACTACTAGGGACTTTCAAGGATGTACTTATGGACTACCATGTCCCCACTAGTATGATCCGCATCATAGTCCAGGTAGTCAAGTACACATCCTAAGGGCTTTACCAACATGTAACAGAGAGACAATCAGTATACACGTTAAGGTAAAGTGCAACCAGATAGCATACTATCATGTCGAGCAAGAAAGTCCTCCCTATATATGTCCCAGCATCCACTACAATATACATCCTATGTACAGTAATGGCCTATAGGGCATACATATAACTAACAATCTCCCACTTGCACTAGGGCCATCTGTAGCAGTGGTTGTAGTATCTCATACTCAACCATCCCATAAAAGTCTCTCTCTGGGAACAGGCCTTTGTGAGTGGATCCGCTGTGTTGTCCTCTGAGTCTACTCTCCTAACCTTGATCTCCCTGGAGATCAACCATCTCCATGATCAAGTGATACTGCCTTAGAATATGTCTGGATCACTGATGGGACCGGCGTTCCTCGGCATGAGCCACAACTCCATTGTCTCACAATGGTAGGAACGAAGTTCATCTCATGAACAAATATACACCCAAACAGCCTCTTTGGTAGCATCTTAAGTAGCGATGTATCTTGCCTTTATCATCTAGTATGCCACGGTATCTAGCTTGGAACTCTTCCAACATACCGTCCCTTTACTGAGGGTAAAGACAATGCCTGCGACTGACATTCAGTCGTCTTTATCACCCTGGAACCCTTCCAGTGATTCTCCCCAGGATCGATTGATACCATCTCACTACAACTAGTGAGAATCCTAACATCCATTTAGATCTATCTCATAGATCCAAAATCCAGGAGTTAGTAGGTATCATTATGATCCTATATGGAGAATCATTGTGATAAACGGAGATTGACCGAGCGTAGCATAGGAAACTCTTTCCCTATCAAGAGTATGCCATCCATGTACTCTACGAGGATCAGCACCATACTCCCTACTACCTTTTGTTTATACAAGGTTCATCTAACATTTTGATGATGTCAAACTCTTTGACTAATCCATCAAAACAGATGTTCCAACTTCGCGATGCCTGCTTTAATCCCATAAAGCATTTTGCACACGTTTCCGCTGCTCCCACTGTCTACGAAGCCCTCTGGCTGTATGCTTATAGACGCTCTCTTCTAAATCATCATTTAGAAAAGCAATCAAGACACCCAACCACCAGATATCGTAGTCATGGTATGTAGCCGTGACAAGTAGGATCTGGATGGACTTAAGCATAGCTACTTGAAAAGTTTTCATCATTATCCACGCCTGGTCGATGACGAAAAAGCTTTAACAAGTCTAGCTTTGAAAGTCTCAACTTTTCCATCTACACCAAATAATCTTCTCAAGATATACTTGCTCCTGATGGGGATTTAACCCTTCAGATATAGCAACTAAAGTCCATACTTTGTTGGTGTATAAGGATTCCATCTCAGATCGATAAACATCCAGCCATTCTTACAGAGTCTCACTCCTGATGGCCAGCTCGAAGCTAGTTGGGTCATCATCTCATGATGCAATCCTCGCTCCCACTGTCATAGAGAAACCGAAGTATCTCTCAGGTGGGTGAGGAACCCCACTAGATCGGCGGAGAGGCTGAGGTTCGTTGGAATCTACTGAATCCTTAGGTTCTATCAAATCATGTGCTGTAGTTTGTATAGCTGGAACATTTCCAGTTCTACATTACAGGGCTTGCCTCGAGCTTGTCCGGATTTTGCTTTTAGACATAGGCCGGTCAATCCCAAATCTTAACTAACTTAAGATATGGGCTCTTCCCTTTCCATATCATATATGAAGTGGTACGCAACTGATTTGATTCGAACCCTATTCAATAGGTATGCAACTTCTCAAGTGCATAACACCCAAAAGGAAATAGGTAACTCAGTAGTACTCATCATATAGCACACCATATCAAATAGGGTGTATCTGCTCCGCCCCGATATACCATCGTGCTATGGTGTATTCGGAGGAGTAATGCCGAGAGAGAATCTCATTCTCCTTTAGAATAATCCAGGAATTCCGTGCTCAAGTATTCTCCTCCTCGATCACATCAAAGGACATAATACTTATACCCGTATTTTGGTTCTCTACTTCCAACTTATATTCTGTGAATATCTCAAAAGGTTCGGACTTGTGTTTCAACAGGAACATAGGTCCGAAACTCGAAAGATCATCAGAGAATGTAATGAAGTATAAAGAACCAATCTTGGCATGTGTAGACAGGGGACTTGCATACATCAACATGTATCATCCCAAGAGTTCATTAACTCTTTCTCTGTTTCCAGTAAACGGAGCTATGGTCATCTTATCTTTGTGACATGACTGGCGAGTTTCACAAGATGTAAATTCAAACTAATTTAAATATGCATCTATATGTAACTCTAGCTAGTCGGGTCACATTGATCTGACCTAGTCTACAATGCCTCAAGAAGAATTCGTTCATTTCTGAACTTTTCCTCTTGTGTGTGTTCTGTATACTAAGAACTGTAGTTTGATATAGAACATTAATGCTTTTAGATAACGTGCCTGAACCGATCAACTTTTGATATGGGAAATGTTCAAAACATTATCCAACAATACAAAATTTTACCGTTTCTTTACTAATAAAGAGACTGATATGATTTTGTATATCAGGTTCGGTATCTAATAACATTCGTTCAGAATCAATGTATTGGTAATACAGGATGACAGTGACCGACAGACTTGGCTGCAACACTTGCCCCGTTTTCTGCCTCATGAAACTTATCACCCGTTCTCAGTTCTCTACCTTTCTGTAGCCCTATGTAACAAATTACATATCTGGGATCCTGATCTGGTATCACATACCCAGGACGTAAAGGATACTGAGAAACAGTTCTGTATAATGAACACACTCGAAGATGATGCATCATCATGCACTCTCTTCGTTTGGGCGGCACGGGAATTCTGGTAATCCCCTATTTCCTGCTCTGTCTTATAACAATTATAAGTTGGAGCGGGACCAACGTTCCCCAGCTCAGTATAACAAGCGGGTTCGGTCAATAATCCGTATTATTATCTTGATTAAGACGTGATATGGTCGCTACCAGGAGAGAGAGAGAAGAAAACACTCAGCGTGCGCTCTTGCAAGAATAGATTGGTTATTATTTTATCTAATCAGGATGGCTCCCACTGCTTTTTATCAAATCTTCCTTCAAACCCTAAAAGGAAAGACTAGCCGGGATTAATTACACACTACAAGTTTGCCAATCTTTCAGCCAGGCCAGTGTCGGTACTTTGAGGGAGGTCCCCCGTGCTTTCGCACGAACCTAATTAATGTAAACCTCGTTTTCCCAGAGGCATAACCCCGTTGACACCTTTCTAGACACCTACTTAATCGGCTAATTGTAATGTATAAAACTCTCCCAGGAGTAACACTTACTCGCAGCGGGTATCGGGATCCAACTATCTCATAGAAGGTATGCAATCTCATTGCAAATCTCAACACTTGAAATTCCCGATAATATTTTGCCCCTAACTCGCTATGACCTTGACGCATGCCAAACAACCCATAGTCTGCTAGTCAAGTTCAACCCGTACATTTCTTGATTGAATTAAACCCACCCGCACGACCCTTGACGCATGCCAAACAACGCCGTACGAATACCCTAATCCAATCGCATCATATGCTGGCAGATAAGCACTAGTTAGCTACCGTACACTACGCCTTGACGCATGCCAAACAACCGCAGCACGAATACTAACTAATACTTATCTGAAATGACGGAGGGCTACGACAGGTTTTTCTGAAAACCTATTGCGTAATGAACTTGATATCATTATAGAATCAAATGATTTTAAAATGGAGTGCTTTTGAGGCTTTTCTAGTTTTGCTAAAGGAGTCACTCCCGGTGAAGGGATCGTCGGTCCTTTCCTCGTCGAATGAGGTGCGGGATATATCATATATATCACTGTGCAAAGCAAAAACTCTTAAAAGCAATCAAAAGACAAACCGAATTTGTACCATCTGCCAGTTATTGCTAAAGGAGTCACTCCCGGTGAAGGGATCTCGGTCCTTTCCTCATCGAATAAGGTGCAGGATATATCGCATATACCGCTGTGCAAAGCAAGAACTGTAGCTACCTGTTTTATTTTGAAATTCGATTCTACAACATCTTAGGTTTCTTTTTATTTCATTAATCACATTAATGAAGTCCCATCATTTAAGTACCTAAACATCACAGAAACACATCAGAGATATCGCAGCAGAAGAAACATATGAAATATTGGATATACTAGGACGTCCGTGTTTTCAATACGAGCCAGTATAAAACACGGATTCCACGGTCGTGATGAATAGCCAAACCCATACCCCTAGACCCCTACGAGAGCGGCAAGCAACCCTACCAATTCTAGAGTTAGGAGACCCGGACTCGACTCCTCGAGTTGGTCTCCCACTGGACTCCAGAACCCGGTTACTTGTGCCCTCCTCCTTGGGTCTATCCTAGTGCGGAAAAGTAAATAATATACAACAGGTGACAACTCCCGCAACCTGGAAGCGCCCCAATAAAAGAATATTACATACAAGTTTTTACATGAATGAAAATGAAAAACACTCATCTCACATAAAAACCCTCGGCTATTCAAACACGACGATCCAATATAACATATCCAGCAACACGTAACATCACATGTCATCAACGTAAGTAAATATGTCCATCCCAATTGTCGTTGACATATAGCAACGAAACCGGTGATATCACATATTACATTTACGGTCACAAAAAAGAAAGTGTAAAACTACAACAGTTGGAATCCGCAACCATCTCAGACATCACATGCCTGACCAAATGAATTACTTAGACATCGCATGCCTAACAATTATAAACCCCGCATTTTAGTCTCATTATCGAAAACACTTTTCAATCTCAAGTCGGGCAATTCAACAGGATTCCCGACATCATGATCGAATGCTCGTCGCAAACTTCAGTAGACGGCTGCACCCCCGATACCACCGACGAAATGCACCAAGGCGGAACACCGCTACTGGGAGCACCCGAACGGATGCTTTCGGCGACGGGGTTCTCCTACAGTCACTTGGTCGGGGCTATGGAGTGAGGCTGTCTATTAAGTTTACCCGGCGAGTATCCGCGTACGCTACGTGATTGCGACGGACTTTTGATCACATCAAAATTCCGTGGCAACCGATCAAGTGAGACTAAACTGCTGTGTTTATAACATTCATTCAGTTATCACATAACTATTTGTGAATTCCAATTATTGTATCACATTCCAGATAAACAGAAAATGTTAAACTTTTCGATCGAACAGTCAAACACCCAAATTTTCCCGATACAGCTCAACACATGAAATAAGTCTAACAACATTCCGTTCGTGCCTCAGTACCAACGGTCCAGCCGTAGAAGGGTCAAGCCAACGCCTCACATGTGGCACGCCGTACTGCCCCAAACCCGAAGGTTCAAAGGGCAGTTCAAGACGGTCACATAATCGAGTTAAGGTTTGTTGTCTTCTAGAGGGTCCATCGAGTTACTTGCACTACTTAGAACGTCGTTAAACTACGGAAAAATCCAACACTTGGAAATTTCCCGATAGGGGAAAAATTGGGTATTTATATCCGGTCGAACTTTTTAACATATTCTAAAATTTATCCGGAAAAACACATAGACAAAGTTTGATAATCCAATCGAATAAACGAATTCCCAAAGCAACCCAGAAAATTCAACTCATGAATAAATATTAAAAATTCCCAGAAAAACCAGAATTTCAAATTAAGAATTACTGTTTGAAAATTATTGTACAGTGGGTCCGTACGGCCGCGGAACCGCCGCACGAGCCAAGCTCGTGCCGCGGAACCGCGGCTGTATAATGGAATTATGCCCACGAAATTTACAGTAATTCCTAATAAACCCTGCTTGATTTTCTGCATATTTTTAATACTGAAAAATCCCTGTTTTTGAAAATTGGACAGAGAGCATGGGTGTGTTGGGATTTCGGGTTCGTTCGGAGTTCAAAATCCGTCTAGACTTCGCCTAAGGCTCTAGCTAGGCTCTGATACCACTGTAGGTCAGGCAGCCACCCCATCCAATGGGGTCGCCGTGGCACCAACGGGTCCCTCAGCAACTACTTTTTACGCATGCCCCCTCGCGAGGGCTACAACCCGCCGGAACACCTTCCGGTCTCGGGACACCCTGGGGGTAAGAGCCTATGCTTCGCCACACTGTCACACAGTGAGAACCCCCCATAGGTCGACATCTAAACTTATCGAGCTATTGGGGTCTGACGTTTACCACCCCTAGGCGAGATATGCGACATATCAGACGATCAGACCGGACTGTACGGTAGTGTTACTGGTCGGATTCACTGGAGTGTGAGCGGGCTTGCTCGTCGATCTTCAGATCGCTCAATACCCGGGTGGCCGTTACGTTTAGCAGACCGCTTGCGGCTTGTGGATGCTTGATATGATCATCATCTGCTGCCGGCGTATTGACGAGTCTTTAGAGTCCTACACAGAGGTTTCCTGGCTCAAGCGAAACGAAATAGGAGCGCATATGAGATATGTGCGGGACCGAGAATAATGCGTGTATGTGATACTGTATTCCATTCTCGCGATGAATGTATCGATTAGGTTATATGCGATATACCCTAGTTATCGAATCAAAAGTTGATTCGATAAGCCGATACATAGGATACTAGTCGGTTATATACGATATGACCGGATCGTTAAATCAAGTGTTGATTTAATGATTTAATGTATAATTATATATTTGATATATTACTTTGCATTAACTAGTATTGGTTCACTTTAAGATGGATTTTCTCACTCGGTTGGGCGCATTGTATATGCGATATACTTTTGTGCACTTGATTGTATCATGTTTGATGATGCATGTTTACTTGTGTTTTGTGTAAAGTTTAAACCATGGTTATGTAATGGTTAGGGTTTACATTTTCATATCTATTTATTTATTCATTCATTCATTTTGGAAAATGAAAAGCAAATGAGAAAATGGTGGCTTCTTTTGTTTTGTTCTTGAAGCTTCATGAAGGTTTGACCTAAGTCACCATTTTGTCTTCATGTCTTAACCCAACCATTCACTAACCCTTGTTAATTCTCTACACCTAACTATGGTTTGTTATGATAAGAATGGATAATTCTTTTCTTTTTGGAATTAACTAATCTTATCATAACTACCTGGGAGACCGAGGTCGATATGAGGAAGAGATATCCCCATCTTTTTGAAGGTACACGTATTTAAATCCTAAATTCGGAGACCGAATTTTTTTTAGAGGGGAAGATTGTAACGCTTCGAAAATCGTTTAGGCAGTTTTTCGATAATCGCCAAAATAATCAGTCTTTTCCGTAAAAAGTCAAAATAAGTATTTTTCAATATAGGCCTAATTATACAAAATTTAGATAAGATATTGCTCGAATGGTCACTAAATTGTCACTTAAAAATTTCTAGTTATTTAAAAAAAATTCCTTAATTAATTATTTTTAATATTATTTTAAGCTTTTAAAAATACATTAATTTAGTGATAAATACAAATTTAATTTGGTAAATTACAAAATTAGGAACCATTATAAACTAAAATTTAGTGTAACAAAAATTTTATCAAAACTTTTCAAGATTTTAGTCCTAGGGTAGAAGATTAAATCAAAAATGAATTAAAAAAGGGTTTTTTGTGTAAAATTGATGTGATATACAATTAATGCCTTTGAGAGATACTTTCTTCTTAGAAAATTCTACACACTCTCCACACATTCCCCCTCTCCACCTCTGGCCAAGCCATAGCAGCAGCTCCACATTCCTTTTCCCATTTCTTCTTGCTACAATTCCATCAAAAATCAACAAAAATCCATAAAAATTCACAATTTCTTCACAAAATTCAAACCAAAACCCAATTCTATCTCTTTCCAAACCCTAATTGGTTTAAAGCAAGAAGAAATAAGACATCTTTGGAGGCTAAGTGCAAGGGGATCAACACTTGCGAGGTATAATTTTAACCTAGTTGTTAAATTGGTAGTTTAATTATGCTAATTTAGACTTTTACAGTGTTAATTTGGTTAAAAATTCTTGTTTAGGAAATTCTAGAAAAGGGTTGGTGTTGTAATTAGGGTTTGAAGTATGATAAATGGGTTTAAGTTAGTGTTGTGGCCATCTAGTGGGTTATGATCGGACGTTTGTGCGATATTGCGATCGCTAAATCATTAATTCGCGAGGTTTGCATCGAAATTTGTCCATGAATGCTTACTAGGTTTTTCTTAAATTTAGGAAGTGACTTAATTGTGATATCATGATGATATTATTGGTATCTCCTATGACTTGTAGGGTGTGCGAATGCGGAGTTTGGTTTAATTGGGTTTTAGTTTTGACGGTTGCCCCGAAACGACGATTTTAGTTAAGGTTTTAGCGATTTTCGTGTGTTTTCCGCGCACCGAGTGCACGTTGTGCCTAACTTGTGAGCGTTGATCCTTTCAAATTGTGACTTGCGTCGTTCCATGTTGTTTAATCTTATATTGTGTGTTATGCAATTTTAGGATCGGCTGCGGAAATATCGGACGCGGCGCGCAAAGGCAAAGCGGTGGTTGGATCAGATTAGCGAGGCGTCCAGGTGAGTAGATGTATACATCTAGGGGAAATCGTCTGGATGGCGCGAGGCGCCCCATAGTTAGGATCACTTTATTACTTGCAACTATATGCCTAGTTAGTTAGTTAACCATCTCATTCATTGCATACCCTTATAGCTATCCGTCTGCTGGCATTGCATGGTTATCCATATACATATGTGTGATATCACCTCTTAGGACACGTACACCATTACCATTGGCTCATGTTGTACGCGCACTATTCTTGTGACACACACGCCTTTGGTAATTGCCATGCCACGAGCACTATAGAACCTGTTTAGTTCAGTACTAACACTTGCATCATACATGATACATTGAATTGCATTGCATGTATATACCTTATATCATCATCATGCTTGTATAGATTCCTAGTCACAAATCAATTACCTTTGATATCATAAACATTTATCATATACAACATATTGGTTAGTATGAGTTTCTCGAGGATTTCAGTATTGATGCGATTTCTGGATTTTGGGGAAAACCGCAAGAATTTAACAAAAGCTTATTATTATCATTTTTTTAAAATAAAGTTGTGGTTTTCTAGTGATGTATGTGTCGTCCACCATGAGTTTTCCTGTTTTCTGTTGGATTTCGAGACCCGATTCGAGGAGTGGATAAACCGTCTCGGGTACATGGTGGGCCCGGTATGGTACCCCGGGGCAAGAAGATCGAGTTGTAGACGATGAGCCTGGTAGGGGAAGACTACCTACCGGTGATGTCCGGCGCGGAGGATATCCGAAGGATACCGACCGTTGTCGTGAGATTTGATGATATGGGTCGATCCAGACTGACGGAGCCCGATGTATTGAGACATTGATATAGTGAGACATTGAGACAGATATATTTCCATATTTGGTGTCGATGCTTGACACGGTTTCAGATGATTTCATTGATGGTACTTTAGCTATTGCACAAATATTCTTTTGCTAAGTTAAGAATGTAGAGCTTATAGTATTTTAAACACTTAATGATTTCGTATTGATGTTGCATACATGTGCATACATACTAGTGGCATTACATCACATCTAGACATACATGTTGTGACGCATTTGCCTGCATTCTTACGATAGCCTTATTAGATGTAATATTCTACTCATGAGCTGGCAACTCACCCCCGTTGTGCCACAGTGTCTTCCAGGTCAGACCCGTCAGCTTGTAGCGGCGGGCTTATCTTACATTGGCTTCTTTTGCTCAGACTCGCGACATTGCTCTTAGGTGGGTTGCGAGGACACTTTATTCTTTTTGTACTATCTTTGTATCTAGTATTCTCTATCTACCACTTCTTATTTTATATATGCGACCTAGTGATGAGACTGAGAGATTTGTGTATATGTGGTTTCTCTGGGGTCGAGCTCACTTGAGCCGACGTTGTGTTTTTCTTATTTTTTTGCATTTCTTTATATTTATTTGCTTGATATTACATATATATCGCGTGTGGTTGTGATCCGCCTTGGACAAAGAGCTAGCTCCCGCTTGGGGATGCCATTATTTCATTATAGGTTTATATATTTTGTTGTACCCATTTTTGGGGGCCAGTATTTACAAAGGAGACTCTGCCGAAATTTTCGGAAAATTTTGATGTTTTTAAAAAGGGATTAATATAACTTAATTGGTTTAAAGTCGTTTTCATGAAAGGATTCCTTCGCTCTTATTGCTTATGGTTGAGATTATCTGGGCATTGGCTGACTTAGGTTACGTTACGCCTTGAGACGTCTCGTAATCTAAGTGCCAGTCACGTTCCATTCCTTTGGGTCGTGACAAAGTAAACGTAATACCCCAGGTGGAGTTGGGGCTGAATACCACCTATCCCGTGAGAAGTGAGATGTTATCCGGTATCGAGGTGGGGATGTAACCTGTTGGATATATGTATGCCCTAGAGGCTATTATATGATAGTGGATGTATCTATACATGTATATATATATTCAGTATGCACTCTTGCTCGACATGATAGTATGTTATCTGGTTCTTCTTTATCTGACATGTTGATTTGATCATGCTTCTATTCATTCATACATGCAGATAAAGCCCTGAGGATATTGGCTTGACTGCTCTGATTATGATGGAGATCATACTAGTGGGACATCTGTAGTTTATAAGCATATCCTGGAAAGTCCCTAGTCGTAGATATATCGAGACGGGGCATTGATATACCAGAGTAGACTAGCGTATATGATACTAGACCCATGTGATGGGCGATGGATGATCCCATATCCATTGGTGTTTGACATCAAGATCATATACGGGTGCTCAGTGGTGACTGGGTACACTGGACGGACTCGCCGAGAACTCCTATATGGAATTATATCTATCTTCGGATAGCGGTTCTCAGGTAACACTGGTACAGGTTAGTCTGTAGACCCGAGATCGTCATGGAGTCTTGTGTGCTCTCCCACTGTACTTTGATTGCCACCCTACCACGGCTCTACTGAGTCGTGCAAACAGGTGGCCGTTGGGTACAGTCCCGAGACACACGAAGACGATGAGCGATAGGAGGGGTTTCGTCTCTCCCAGTATTGGGAGTTGATGCTGTGCTATGCCCGACTGGTTATAACAGCAAGTCCCTGGCCAGGGCTGCTGAGATTTGCTGATAAGTGTTATCAGTAGTTTCTCGATCTGTTATAGACCATTCACCGGCACGACTTATAGAGTTATTGGGGTCGACATGACCATCCCTAGGCTCGATATGCAGCATATCTGACGAAGAGACCGGACTGTACGGTAGTGTTGCCGGTTGGCTCGACGGGAGTTGTAGCAGGTTCGCTTGTTTTCTTCTGATCGCTCAATACCCGGGTGGCCGTTACGTTTAGCTGACCGCTTACGGTTTGGGGGTACCTGATATAATCATCACCCTCTGCCGGCGTATTGACGAGTCTTAGAGTCCCACAAAGGAGTTACCCAGTCCAGGCGAAACGTTGTGGTGCGCGTATGCGATATGCGCAAGCACCCGATTAAAATGTGCGTATATGATACCGAACATTGATCGGGTGAACTGCTTTTGGTGGGGTCATATGAGATATGACCGGATAGATAAATCAAGTGTTGATTTATCATTTAACCATTAGTTTTCTCATTTGAAACCTTTCTAGGGTTTGATGGATGTATGCATGCATGCATGTGTTTCTTTCTTTCATTCTAGTTTCATGCACATGTGGATGTGCATACATGTATACATACATACACACATCCATCATGGTTGTTAGCATATGGAAATGGTGGCAATATAAGACTCACACCATGGATTAAATTATGGATTATAATTTGATTTTGGATTTAAAAGAAAATGAAAAGGAAAGGATAATCATTCTAGCTTCTACATTCTTCCTTTGACCTAATCATGCTCAACTACCACTAACCCAGGGTTATCCTTCTCTTTATCATTTAAAACCCAAGTTAAATTAATTATCCATCATTTAATCATGGTTGAAAGTGAGAAGGAATAAAATATAAAAGGTTATATTTCATTTCTTTTCACTTAAGGGTTATTATTTTTCACCTCTAGTTGAAAATAGCCACCATCTTCATCCTCCTTCATCTTTTTCTCTCTAGTTTTTTCTAGTGAGTCAAACACAAACAAAGAAAGGTTTTTGAAGTGAGATCCTTAGCCACAACATCATTCTACTCAAGTCTAGCCAACTTGATTAGAGTGTTCTCTTTGCTTTTCCAAAGTTGCAAGCTTGGATGGGAAACTTCGGGTGGATCGTCGTGGACGAAAGAGGACTATAAGTGGACCTTCTTCCAACACCATAGAGATCAAGGAGTCAAGCAAAAGGGGAGCTACAAAGGTTGTAGCCTTCAAACCCTAATCTTTATTAGCTTAATAGTTTCGAAACCCTAATTTTCTAGGATCGATTCCTTTGCATGTTCGTTTAGCACCATAAAAATTTAAACTTTTGGACATGTGATTCTTCAAAACTCTTCATAGGGTGATAGACAAACCTTTCATTGGTATCAGAGCCGACCTAGAACATTAGGCGACCTTTTTACGAACTTAAAACTCCGATCGAACCGAAATACGGCTTTTTAGGGTGCTCTCTGGAAATTTTCTAAAATTTGACATTTTTCAGAATTAAAAATATGTAAAAAATACAGCAGGAAAAAATAAGGATTACGGTATAAAAATTATTCAATGAACAGTGATTCTTGCCGCGGAACGGCCTAAGCTTGCTTAGACCGCGGTTCCGCGGCCGTATATATTAATTGATGGATAATTTTTTTACAGTAATTCATGAATCGGCTTGTATATTTTTTTGGATATTTTTAATCTGTATTTAGTTTTGAAAAATTCTGGAGATGGTTTTGGACTCGTCAATTCGATCGGGATTTTCATTTCGTAGGTTTTCCGGGTAAATTAGAAAGTATTGAAGTGTTTGAATGAATATCATTTGCTCACTATTCACGGGGTTTAAATACTTTGGAGATACGTGCAAGTCTTTTTGCGGTGGTCCCTCTAGAAGATAACAAACCTTAACTCGATTATGTGACTGTCTCGAACTGCCCTTTGAACCTTAGGGTTTGCGCAGTACGGCGTGCCACATGTGAGGCGTTGGCTTGACCCTTCTACGGCTGGACCGCTACTACTGTGTCACACTCCGGATTTTTGAACCCTGCTCAAGTGTTGAGCTTTAGTGAATCTTGGGTACTTGATCGTTCATTCGAAAACTTTAATACTGTCTGTTTATCTGGAATGTGATACAATATGTGGAATTCATATAGTTTAGGCATGAAATACGAAATATGTGATATCTCGCATTTATGATGTCTAAAGAGAATGTGGATTCCAAATATTGTGGTTTTACACTTTCTTTTCTGTGACCGTAAGTGTAGTATGTTCGATATCACCGGTTTCGTTGCTATACATCAACGACAATTGGGGTATGCATACTTACTTACGTTGATGATATGAGATATTATGTGTTGCTGAGATATGATATGCAGGATTGTCTCGATTGAATAGCCGGGGGGTTTTATGTGAGATGAGAGTTTTATATTTTCATTCATGTAAATTCAAATGTAATGTAATATTCTTTTATTTGGGGCACTTCCGGGTTGAGGTTGTGTTACCAGTGTTGTATATTATTTACTTTTCCGCATTAGGATGGACCCAAGGAGGGGAGCACAGGTGACCGGGTTCTGGGGTTCAGTGGGAGGCCATCACGAGGAGTCGAGACCGGGTCTCCTAAACTCCAGAATTGGTAGGGTCACTTGCCGCTCTCGTAGGGGTCCAGGGTGTGGGCTTGGCTATTCATCGCGACTGTGGAATTCGTATTTTCTATTCTGGCTAAATACTAAATACGGACGTCCTAGGATATCCCACGTTATATCTATGTTTATGCTGCCTGTGTTCTGTGATATCTGAGACGAATGACATATTATATATATGATATATAGTAGACGTTGCTTATATTTTACACCCGCGCTAGTCCCGTCCCGGTATGCCGTTAGTTAAGTAACCTAACGGTGCATAACGGAACATTGCGGCGAATGCGGATGGCATAAGCGTACGTGTTATTTTCGTTTCTTTTCTGTGATTGGCTTAAGGACTTAAATGATGGGATTACATTAATGTGATTAATGTAAAGAAAATAAACCTAAAAATATGTTGTAGAATCTGATTTGAAAACTACTCGGCTATTTATGAAAAAGCTACATTTCAAAACTGCGGAGCTTAAGCCACTCCTTTTGAAAACTGTTTGATTCTACAACGATATCAAGTTCAAAGCGTTAAAGATTTTCTTAAAAATCATTCGCAACCCTCCGTCATTTTAGGAAGTAGAGTACTTAGTATTCGTGCTACGTTTGTTGACTTTAGTTAAGGTATAGTGTACGGTAGCTAAGTGATGTCTTCCTACACTGCATATGATGCAGATTAATTAAGACATTCATGCGACTTTGTTGACCATAGTTAAGGGTCATATGGATGGGTCTAATTGATCAAGAAATGATGGGTAGAACTTGACTGGTACTTATGATTTGTTGACCATAGTTAAGGTCATAAGTACTAGGGGTAAAAATTACATCGGGAATTTCAAGTGTTGAAATTTGCAATGAGATTGCATACCTTCCATGTGATAGTTGGATCCCGATCCTACTGTGGGCAATAGTTGCTCCTAGGAGAGTTTTACAGTTTACAATTAGCTAACTCATTAGGTGTCTAAAAAGGTGTTAACGGAGCTCCGCCTCTGGGAAAACGAGGTTTACTCTAATTAGGTCCGTGCGAAAGCACGGGGAACCTCCCTCAAAGTACCGACACTGGCCTGGCTGAACGGTTAGCGAAGTTGTAGACTGTAATTAATCCTGGCTAGTTTTTCTTTTCTAGGTTTGAAAGAAAAACTCGATAAAAGCAGTGGGAAACATCGATTAGACAAGATAATAAACCAATCTAATCTATGCAAGAGCTTTCGCTGAGTGTATTCTTTTCTCTCTCTTAATGGCAGATACCATGACTGGACTCAAGCTTTTACTAGATAAAAACAAACTGAATGGGACCAACTATAAAGACTGGCTGAGGAATCTGAAAATCGCCTTGACTTATGATAAAGTATCATATGTCCTCACGGCTTCAGCCCCGCCTGTCCCTGGTCCAAAATCCTCAGTTGCGGACATTGAAGTCCGCAAGACATGGGACGCTGACTGTGCCACGGCCACATGCCTCGCGCTTGCATCGATGGATAACACACATCAAAAGCAGCACGAGGATATGGACATTCACGGTATATTGCTCCATACAAAGGAGTTGTATGGGGAGCAATCCCGCGTATTACGATACGAAGCATCAAAGAAATTGTTTCAGATGCGAATGGCCCCTGGCACACCAGTAGGAGACCATGTTCTGAAGATGATAGCTCTTATAGAAGAGCTTGAGGACCTTGGATGGACGATGGACAATGAACAATATATAGATATTATTCTGCAGTCCCTCCCCTCCACCTTTGCTCAGTTCATAGTGAACTTCAACATGCATGGCATGGAGAAGGACCTCCCTGAACTCCTTAATATGTTAAGGAGTGCAGAGAGCACTATGAATTTAGCAAAAACTCCCGTTATGACTATTGGACAGTCTTCTTCTTCTCGCCCAAAAGCTAAGGCCAAGGGAAAGAAAAAGAAGAAACCCACTAATCCTAAGGGCGGAGTTAAAAAGGTGAAGGGAAAGGGAAAGTCCAAGGCTGGAGACTCGGGGAAGGGCGAATGTTTTCATTGCCACAAGACAGGACATTGGAAGCGCAATTGCACGGAGTACTTAAGTCTCAAGAAGAAGTATGGTGATGCTTCTGCTTCAGGTGCGTTTGTGACTGAAAACTGTTTTTCTATAAACTCTGCTTCCTGGGTATTGGATACCGGTTCAGGTTCTCACATTTGCAATTCTATGCAGGGGCTGAGAAATAGCAAGGTTTTGAAGACAGGTGACCATACTCTCCGCGTTGGAAATGGTTCCAATGTACATACAGTCGCAGTGGGAGAGTATCACTTGGGGTTGCCGTCTGGATGTATTTTGATTTTGAATCCATGTTATTTTGTACCAAGTATGCTATGTAATATAATATCCGTTTTTTTGTTGGACAATGAAGGATATAATTTTGTGTTGCAGAACAATGTTATGAACATTCACCTGAATCAAATGTTGGTTGGGTATGGTACGCTTAATAATGAAATATATGTCCTAAATCAACACACAGTTTTCAGTATACAACACACTAATAAAAGAAAACTTTCAGAATTAAATGAAGCTTTTCTTTGGCATTGTAGACTTGGTCATATTAACGAAAAAAGATTAAACAGGTTACACAAAGATGGATATTTAAACTCTTTTGAATATAAATCTTATGCGACTTGCCAGTCTTGTATCAAGGGTAAAATGACCAAAACTCCGTTTACCGGACACGGAGAAAGAGCTACTCAGCTCCTTGGCCTCATACATAGTGATGTATGTGGGCCAATGTCTACACAGGCTAGAGGCGGTTTTTCATACTTCATTACATTCACCGACGATTTCTCAAGATTCGGTCATGTATTTTTATTAAAGCACAAGTCCGAAGCTTTCGAGAAATTCATTGAATATAAACAAGAAGTAGAAAAACAAACTGGCTTGAGTATTAAGATGCTTCGATCAGATCGAGGTGGTGAGTATCTCAGTACAGAGTTTGCAAACTTCCTAAAAGAGAATGGGATTCTCTCTCAGCTCACTCCTCCTTACACACCACAGCACAACGGTGTGTCAGAACGATGGAATAGGACCCTATTAGATATGGTCCGGTCCATGATGAGTGACGCTGAGTTACCAGTCTCGTTTTGGGGGCATGCATTGGAGACTGCAGCGTTTCT
The DNA here is from genome assembly GCA_030015575.1 of Agapanthus africanus. Taxonomy (NCBI): domain Eukaryota; kingdom Viridiplantae; phylum Streptophyta; class Magnoliopsida; order Asparagales; family Amaryllidaceae; genus Agapanthus; species Agapanthus africanus. The sequence continues at coordinate 121,678,756 of CM057340.1, forward strand.
GCTAAACAGGGTTCCAACCAAAGCCGTGTCTACCACGCCATATGAGATATGGAATGGGAAGAGACCATCTCTTAAAAGAATTAAGATTTGGGGTTGCCCGGCCTATGTTAAAAGGTAGAATCCGGACAAACTCGAGACACGGTCAGTCATGTGTAACTTTGTGGGATATCCAAAGAATTCTTATGGATATCTGTTCTACCACAAAGAGGAACAAAAAGTGTTTGTTTCTCAGTATGCCACATTCTTGGAAAAAGAGTTTTTCACAGATAATGATGATGGCAAGGTGGTAGATCTAGAAGAGGTTCTGGAGACACAAACTACAAATGACGATTTGGTTGAACCGGCTGTTGCAACAGAAACTGAAGAACCTCGACCACTCCGTAGGTCTGGTAGGACTTCTCGCCCACCGGAGAGGTACTTCGGTTTCCTCGTTGATGGTGACGGAGAAGATTGCATCATGGATGATGATGATCCTATCAGTTTTCAGCAAGCTATCACGAGTGGTGACTCTGTGAAGTGGCTGGATGCCATGAGATCCGAAATGGAGTCTATGTACACCAACAAAGTATGGACTTTGGACGTTGTACCCCCTGGGGTAAAACCTGTAGGGTGCAAATGGATCTTTAAAAGAAAGATTGGTGTGGATGGGCAGGTAGAGACCTATAAGGCAAGACTTGTGGCGAAAGGTTTTCGTCAAAGACCAGGTTTGGACTATGACGAAACTTTTTCGCCCGTAGCCATGCTTAAATCCATTCGGATCCTACTTTCTATTGCTGCTCACTACGACTATGAAATCTGGCAGATGGACGTTAAAACAGCATTTATAAATGGAGATTTAGAAGAATGCGTTTATATGGATCAGCCAGAGGGCTTCATTGACAGTGGGAGCAGCGAGAAAGCATGTAGATTGCTTAAATCCATATATGGGTTAAAGCAGGCATCTCGGAGTTGGAACATCTGTTTCGATGATGTTATCAAAGAGTTTGATTTCATCAAAAATCCAGATGAACCTTGTGTTTATAAGAAGGCTGTAGGAAGAGCTGTCACATTCCTCGTATTGTACGTGGATGACATTCTTCTGATAGGAAATGATATTCCTATGCTACAGTCGGTCAAATCATTCTTATCACTAAGGTTCTCCATGAAGGGCCTGGGTGATGCCACATACATCCTGGGCATAAGGATCTATAGGGATAGATCCAAAAAGTTATTGGGATTGTCCCAAACCAGGTACATCAACACCATCCTAAAGAGGTTTAGTATGGAAGACTCCAAGCGGGGTGCCTTACCCGCTTGCCATGGAGTCACTCTCTCCAAGGATTCTTGTCCAAAGACCGATGAAGAGAGAGCTCGCATGAGCATTATACCTTATGCTTCGGCAGTAGGATCTATAATGTATGCGATGTTATGTACACGCCCAGATGTAGCTTATGCACTTAGTGTTGTAAGCAGGTATCAATCCAACCCAAAGGAGAACCACTGGACAGCTGTGAAGAACATTCTTAAGTACTTACGAAGGACTAAAGAATTGTTCTTGGTGTATCGTAATACAGATCTCCAAATGGAGGCCTTTATCGATTCGAGCTTCCAGAGCGATAAGGATGACAGCAAATCTATCTCAGGGTTTGTATTTACCCTCAATGGAGGGGCGGTAAGTTGGAAGAGTTCCAAACAGGATACCATTGCAGACTCTACGATGGAGGCTGAGTACATTGCTGCAAATGATGCCGCCAAGGAAGCCGTCTGGATGAAGAAGTTCGTCTCGGTGCTAGGAGTAGTTCCAATCATTATTGATCCAATACCCTTGTATTGTGATAATAATCGGGCTATGGCGTTAGCTAAGGAGCCCAGATCCTATCAGCGGTCCAGACACATCCTGAGGCGCTTTAATTTGATCCGGGAGATTGTAGATTGCCGCGAGATCGAGATTAAGAGAGTAGACACAAAGAACAACGCCGCGGATCCATTCACCAAGTCCCTCCCTCAGCCGCAGTATGAGCGACTTTTTGAGATGTTGGGTATGAGATACGCCAATAACTGGCCTTAGTGCAAGTGGGAGATCGTTGGATATATGTATGCCCTAGAGACCATTATATGATAGTGGATGTATCTATACATGTATATATATATTCAGTATGCACTCTTGCTCGACATGATAGTATGCTATCTGGTTCTTCTTTATCTGACATGTTGATTTGATCAAGCTTCTATTCATTCATACATGCTGATAAAGCCCTGAGGATATTGGCTTGAGTGCTCTGATTATGATGGAGATCATACTAGTGGGACATCTGTAGTCTATAAGCATATCCTGGAAAGTCCCTAGTCGTAGGTATATCGAGACGGGGCATTGATATACCAGAGTAGACTAGCGTGTATGATACTAGACCCATGTGATGGGCGATGGATGATCCCATATCCATTGGTGTTTGACATCAAGATCATATACGGGTGCTCAATGGTGACTGGGTACACTGGACGGACTCGCCGAGAACTCCTATATGGAATTATATCTATCGTCGGATAGCGGTTCTCAGGTAACACTGGTACAGGTTAATCTGTAGACCCGAGATCGTCATGGAGTCTTGTGTGCTCTCCCACTGTACTTTGATTGCCACCCTACCATGGCTCTACTGAGTCATGCAAACAGGTGGCCGGTGGGTACAGTCCCGAGACACACGAAGACGATGAGCGATAGGAGGGGTTTCGTCTCTCCCGGTATTGGGAGTTGATGCTGTGTTGTGCCCGACTGGTTATAACAGCAAGTCCCTGGCCAGGGCTGCTGAGATTTGCTGATAAGTGTTATCAGTAGTTTCTCGATTTGTTATAGACCATTCACCGGCACGACTTATTGAGTTATTGGGGTCGACGTGAACATCCCTAGGCTCGATATGCAGCATATCTGACGAAGAGACCGGACTGTACGGTAGTGTTGCCGGTTGGCTCGACGGGAGTTGTAGCAGGTTCGCTTGTTTTCTTCTGATCGCTCAATACCCGGGTGGCCGTTACGTTTAGCTGACCGCTTGCGGTTTGGGGGTACCTGATATGATCATCACCCTCTGCCGGCGTATTGACGAGTCTTAGAGTCCCACAAAGGAGTTACCCAGTCCAGGCGAAACGTTGTGGTGCGCGTATGCGATATGCGCAAGCACCCGATTAAAATGTGCGTATATGATACCGAACAATTATCGGGTGAACTGCTTTTGGTGGGGTCATATGAGATATGACCGGATAGATAAATCAAGTGTTGATTTATCATTTAACCATTAGTTTTCTCACTTGAAACCTTTCTAGGGTTTGATGGATGTATGCATGCATGCATGTGTTTCTTTCTTTCATTCTAGTTTCATGCACATGTGGATGTGCATACATGTATACATACATACACCCATCCATCATGGTTGTTAGCATATGGAAATGGTGGCAATATAAGACTCACACCATGGATTAAATTATGGATTATAATTTGATTTTGGATTTAAAAGAAAATGAAAAGGAAAGGATAATCATTCTAGCTTCTACATTCTTCCTTTGACCTAACCATGCTCAACTACCACTAACCTAGGGTTATCCTTCTCTTTATCATTTAAAACCCAAGTTAAATTAACTATCCATCATTTAATCATGGTTGAAAGTGAGAAGGAATAAAATATAAAAGGTTATATTTCATTTCTTTTCACTTAAGGGTTATTATTTTTCACCTCTAGTTGAAAATAGCCACCATCTTCATCCTCCTTCATCTTTTTCTCTCTAGTTTTTTCTAGTGAGTCAAACACAAACAAAGAAAGGTTTTTGAAGTGAGATCCTTAGCCACAACATCATTCTACTCAAGTCTAGCCAACTTGATTAGAGTGTTCTCTTTGCTTTTCTAAAGTTGCAAGCTTGGACGGGAAACTTCGGGTGGATCGTCGTGGACGAAAGAGGACTACAAGTGGACCTTCTTCCAACACCCTATAGATGAAGGAGTCAAGCAAAAGGGGAGCTACAAAGCTTGTAGCCTTCAAACCCTAATCTTTATTAGCTTAATAGTTTCGAAACCCTAATTTTCTAGGATCGATTCCTTTGCATGTTCGTTTAGCACCATAAAAATTTAAACTTTTGGACATGTGATGCTTCAAAACTCTTCATAGGGTGCTAGACAAACCTTTCATAACCGATATGGATGAACACGGGGACCCACCAGAACAATGGGGAGTATCGAATTCCATTCCGAAAGAGGGCACGATCTGAACTATAAATGGAATGATACCACTCTTATAACACAGATGCGCCTTTTGGATGAATCGGAACTCCGGAGTTTTAAGAACTCCATAGTTAAGCGTGCTTGAGCCAGAGAAATTCTGGGATGGGTGACCTACTGGGAAGTAGCCCTGGGTTCATTCAAAGGGACAAAACCTTGCGGCTTCGCCCAGAGCGGACAATACCATCTGTGTTTGTGGGAGGGTCGTGACAAATATGGTATAAGAGCCGGTCCCTCAAAAGTAGGTCTGTGGTTCAAGGACGAACCATTGTTCTAAGTGGGGGGGAATGTAATACCCCAGGTCGAGTTGGGGCTGAATACCACCTACCCCATGAGAAGTGAGATGTTATCCGTTATCGAGGTGGGGATGTTACCGATACGGATGCACACGAGGACCCACCAGAACAATGGGGAGTATCAAATTCCATTCCGAAAGAGGGCACGATCTGAACTATAAATGGAATCATACCACTCTTATAACACAGAAGCGCCTTTTGGATGAATCGCAACTCCGGAGTTTGAAGAACTCCGTAGTTAAGCGTGCTTGAGCCAGAGAAATTCTGGGATGGGTGACTTACTGGGAAGTAGCCCTGGGTTCATTCAAAGGGTCAAAACCGTGCGGCTTCGCCCAGAGCGGACAATACCATTTGTGTTTGTGGGAGGGTCGTGACACCAACTCACATCGGTTCGAGGGTACATCTCTTTACTCCTCTGATATTTGTCGTTGTAATCCTTCAACGTCTTCAAGGATGTGACGGGTCTCGACAACCAAACATTCCACGAACTATGACGTCCTTAACCTTGACTGTGATGTCTTTAAGCTCACGGACTATGACGTCCTTAACTGTGAGGTCCTTAACCTCGACCGTGATGTCCTTAAACTAACACTGGACCATAATGTCCTTAAACTAATCGACCGCAATATCCCTAAACTAAAAAATAGAGCCCAATTGCTCTCTTGTTGGATCTAAATGATCCCGTTAAGTTGATCTTAGTCTAAAATTAGACTAACGTATTCTTAACATACGTTTAAGTTGATCTTAGTCCCAAATGAGACTAACGTATCCTTAAACCCAACCCCCAAACCCAAATCTAAGAAGATACGGATTTGGACTAATCCACGCCATACGGGCGACAACATAAATTAGTCTCCATATACAATCCACGGGCAACCAAAAACAAAACAAACACACACAACACGAAGTAACCATCTAGAGAAGGAGAAAGTTGTTACCGTGACACGGTAACGTAATTAACTGCAGGGGCTTGCGCCTGCAGGGAAGAGCGTCCCCACAATCAAAAACCCCTCTAATGAGGGGGAATCTGACGAAGTCTGCTACATCGGTGGCATCCGTTTAAACTTTCGATACACGGTGCCATAAATCAACTTGGTATCTTCGGAGAGGTGGACGGATAGCACCAATTAGCATCTGCCCCAAAATTCAGGCGAGACGGACCCGCACGGTCGCGTCTCCTCATTTTCGGCGGGGAACAAACCCACCTACCAAAGCAATCATTTGGAAGGAAGCAGTGTGCCAGCAAAGCCGCCTAGGAAACCTGTACGGAAAAACCTGCAAGAAACTGTGGCACAACGGGGGTGAGTTTCCAACTCGTGAGTAGAAAACATCACCGAGCAGAAATCACATGTATGAATCTATCCTAGGTCATACAACAATATATCCTTAATATAGTATAACCCTGAAACATCTACACATAAGTGTAACATCAAGTGCTCGTGTCAGTGCCTCAGGTAGTAATATAATACATATATGATGTATGAATGCATGAAAACAGAATGAAACTAAATGAGAAAACTGTTTTCATATCTTAATAAGATTTCTGTATAAAAATCGAAGTATCATCAATGAAATCAACAGAGAATCCGTGTCAAGTATCGACACAAAATGTGTATATCCCAATATCTCAATATCTCAGGCTCCGGTAATCCGGACTGGCCCATATCATAAAATATCAATATCTCTGTGTCTCAATATCTCGGGCTCCGGTAATCCGGACAGGCCCCTATAATCTAATCTCACGACTACGTCGGTATAGTCCGGATATCCGCCGCGTCACAAATAACCGATCGGTAGTGCTGCCGGGCTCAACGTCATCATCTGCAACCATCTTGTCCCGGGGTACCGCACCGGGTCCACCATGCACCTGCAGACGGTTCCTCCACCTCCTCGAATCGGGTGTATGATACTGCTCAAGAGCCACGAAAACTCATGGTGGACATATCTCATATCATATCACGAGAAAACCGCAATTTCTATTTTTAGAAATGATAATCGGTTTATAAAATCCTTGCGGTTTCTCCAAATCCAGAAATCTTATGGAAATCCGAAATCTCAAAATCAAGATGTCAATAAACAGTGAATACTGGCATAAAGCCCCATAATATTGCATGACAAATGGGTATATGAATGCATCGGATATCAAGTAAGGAATGCAATAATTAAACTAGCTTATAAAAGCGAGTGTACTAGTACTATGTCGAAACTACCAACTAGCAATTAATACCAATGAAGTAGTGTTTTCTAATGTGTACTTGACATGAAAATTACCGATGATGATGTGTGTGAGCCGGCAAATAAGTGTACGTGGGGCATACGCATCATCGGTAATGGTGCTCGTGTCATGACAACAGGTTTCATAATAACTAACGAAAACACATATAAGCATGCAATGCGATACGAACAGCAGGAATATATATGGAAAATGAATAGTAAATGCAAAAATAAAGAAATATACATTCCTATATATGAGTCATACAGTTTTTGGTATCTGAAATCGCACGAATCGTGGTTTTAGTAAATTTAGGGCTACGGGGTCTTTGAGAAAATATGCATCCTGTGAAAAATCCGTAGTATCCGTAGGCCTGTCTTTAAAATACTCACGATTCGTTAATTTTGAAAATAAGTATGACTCGAGCCCAATCTAGCATCTACCTGATAACTACAGGACTAAACTAAGGGACTAAATCAAAAGGGTAAGGAAATCCAGCTAAGTCTGAGTCGATATATCTAGTAGTCGGTGATCCCGCCTCAATAGAGTCGCGTACAATAAAATATATTATACAAAATCCTCGAGTCGAGAGTGCGGATCAATCATCATATTTATACATCATACGGTAAAATCCATCGTATGGTATCCCAAAATCAGGGTACGGGTCAATATCACATATACATCAATATTCAACTGGTAACATTATCATCATATCATAAACTAGGGGTACTAATCTAAAGTCTAGTACATTTCGATACCATCATCATATATCGCGTGTGCATAAAAACACATCGCCCAACGATCCTCTATAATATCATGTCGTGTCTTATCACACGACTCAAATCACATCACCGATCTCACGGCATCATGCGCAATCACATCAACTCATCTCCAAGTATCATATACTATCCCCATCATACATGTATACGTATACATACATATATATATATATATATGCATACTCACATACATATATGTATGTATGTGTGTGTGTGTCCCCATATACGCACAAGAAAAATCAAATGTATGCGTGTGTGTGCGCGTGTGTGCAAATCATTACTCTAGGGTTTCGCGACTAAGAAACTAAGCTAAAAGTATTTTCCTACAATTACACTAAAACTAACCCAAAGTCACCTAAGCATTTCTTGCTAAGTATACACATCTCATAAAACACATAAGAATATATATATATATATATATATATCATAACGCATTCGCGTGCTACACTACGAAACTGCGGGGGTGCTATACGTCATCCACTTGACTTCCCCCGTAGATATATATCTACTCACCTTGATCCTTGATTGACGAAGTCGTTGTCGCCATTCTTCTCCTTGTCATCCGAAGTCCATGTGAGGGCACCAACATATATACACACATAGCAAACAGAAATCGCGCATGAAAACCAAAACGGCACATAAATCACACATAGGTTAAAACCTATGGTCTGCGCATGCAAGAATAACCCAACAACTCCCGATATCGACATACAAACGTCAAGTGACTGAGACAAAACACAAATACCAAAGTTCAAGTTCACAGAATTCCGAAATCAGAAACTACGAAAAACACTTCCAGATTTTAGCCTAGGTGAAATAACCAATTTTGCATATATGGAGGGTCTAATTAACTGATATAGGAGCCTCAGACGAAACACGAACCATTTCTACCCTACCCAGGCTGCAATTTACGGCCAATGGGAATAAATTTGCGGCCCTAAAGTGGAATTGGGGTCCCGGGTCTCAATTGTAGCTTTTAGGATGTCTGCTTGTATCACTGTAATCGCTAAATAATTTTTAGGGTCTCAGATGAGCAGCACATCTCTATCTACCATCACTAATTCCACGAAAACCCAATATCGGCAAATCTAAAGTTCATGGTTTAAGGCCTAGTCTCTGGTTTTGCCTATAATACTAAAGCTACAGGGGTTTAAGGTTACTAATTACACTCACATACACCATCCCAACTCAAAAAAAGCCCTAACCCTCATCTTGGAATTTTCTAAGTTCATTAAACCTCACTAAAACACTTCTAAACATGTATATATGCTAAAGGAAATGGATTACTACACTAATGGTGAAGAAAATACCTCATTCAGCAACTCAAGAAAATTCTTGAGTTGCCCCAAGTTCTCAAAATCCAAACTTTCTTAGTTCCCCATACTTGTAGTGAACTTGTGCATGTATTTAATGAAGGGAAAGAAGTGTTTTGATATGGAAATGGAGGTGTAGTGAGGAGGTGACGGAGGTGTAGTGAAGAGGGCGGCCATGAGTGAAGAGAAGAAGAAAATGATGAAGATGATGAAGTGAAACATAATGAGCCATGGTCAAGTTGACCTCTCATCCCCTCTCTCTTTCTCTCTCTCTCTCTCTCTCTCTCTCGCCCATGCTTCCTTGTCTCCCCATGCCACACTTATTTATTCTATTTTCCTTTTTCTTTTCTTTTATTTATCTTTTCTTTTAAATCTCATTTTAAAACAAAGCCATGCATGAAAAAAAATGAAAGAAGTCATGGTAGGAAAATATAACAAATGTGTAATATGACATGGTGCATGTCACATGCACAAAACAAAATCAATGCATGATTAGTGAACATTAATCAAGCTTAGACATAAACTTGTATATAATAAATTATATAATAATTCATAAAATGTTTAAATCTCACAATTTCTTTAAAATCAATATTCAAGGTAATTTTTCCAATATTTTTCCAATCTATTGGTATATAATTATACCACATCATTAAAATATTCATAATATTTATTATTTTAATTATATAAATTCCCAAAAATAATATTTTATTTTTCTGAAATGTTACAGTCTTCCCCCTTAAATAAATTCGGTCCCCGAATTTAAATTTAAACCCCTCAAATACTAGAACATTTCAGTAAAATGATCAAGTCGCCGGGGTTCTGTAATCATCAATACTTAAAACATACCATAGCGCAATACATGCGCATGGAAAATAAGTATATAACTTAAAAATCAAAACTCCGTCAAGTATCTCTCAATCATCGGAGTTATGGTGAAGACACCAGTGTCAATGTCCAATACGAAAATCAACATGATATACATCAAAACTATAACATGTACATAGTACGCATTGTTATAAACACGTCAAAACATCTGGAAAGAAATACATGTCAAACCCTTTGCAAGTCGCTGTGCGATGCGCATATCACGGCACAAGTAGCGGAAATTTATTGTAAGAAAATAATTCAATATACATATATATACCTTGTTTAACATACACGTCCCGCCGTTTTTGAAAATAATTTTAGAAGGGTTTCCTTTATAAAATGTTCGTGTCATCTCGGACACACAAGAAAAATATTGAGACTATAGCTCCCTATTTGAAATCTCTTCAGTAACTATCGATGCATGCAAAATTATATCCAGGTACTGTCCTCGGACTAGTCCTGCACAGCCACTATTCCAAATAGTAAATATCATAAAATATACTGCTCCAAAAGAAATCAATCCCAAAATGCGTATAAGAATGCCACGTGCGTCTGGTGCGCACAGAAATTGAAATCAATGAATGTGCCAAACAAGTGCACAGAAACCAAAACTAAGTGCAACGGGTATGCACGAAAACACCGGTCAAGGGCAAAGGTGTGCCTGACAACAATATCAGGTGCATCTGATATGCACGAAGAATCCCGATTTAGTGCATCTAGTGTGCACCGAAACCGCATTAAGCGCGTCAAGTATGCACAAGAATCCAAATCAAGTGCACAAGGTGTACGAAAACAACTATTGAGTATCACAATCGAAATCGACGGTATACAACGCATCTCTATCGAAATCAGGTATGTCGTGGTATATAATCTCACAACCACGTGCATCAGCGTGCATAAAATCGAATCCAAGTGCTAAAAGTGCATGAAAACTACACCGAAGGCACAAGTCAAATCACCTACATACCGTAGGCATGAAATCAAAATCAAATATCTCGAACGACATAAAATCAAAGTCGAGTGCAACTGTGGTGCACAAAATCTCAACCATGCAAATAAATTGCCCAAAATACCGAAATCCAAAATAACAAAAACGTGATAATCGAATCATCAAATCGCAAATCGTAAACATTGTCGTCGATATGTCCTTCCATCAAAGTCAAGAAGGTGTCGGTGCATCCAAAGCTAGCAGAGCAAGGTATCTACTTACCTCATGTTCATGGCCTGGCGCCTTGTGCCCTTAGGCTCTCGTCTCTCACTGCGAATTGTCAGTTACCTAGCTCTTCGGCTCAACGGCCCAATATAGAAATGATGACGGAAACAGTTCCGCTCTGGCACATCCTCTAAAGGTCTCTGGCCTACTATCATGGTTACTCATAACATGTCTCGTCGACAATGCCGAACTCTGGCCTACTGGGTGTGCGTAATATGACCGATCTTGGGTCTAATTCTTCTAATTTAATATTTTCAGAAAGATCTTGTCGGGGTCTCTCCCAATCTTGTTTCTGCTGAACTGCCCGGAAGTTATCACCCTTTACTAAATCTATTTCTTGTTCCGGAACGGCTGTATACTCATCACGACTCCTTCTGGAAAATATATCCATATTCAACGCCTCTGCATGCATATCACATCTCTGATGTCAACGGAGTGGAACGTCATCTCATCAAAATCTCATACGAACCTCTTACTCCACTTTTCTCTAATGTCGACTGATTCGGACTCGTCCCTTTGTAGCTGTATGGACTGTGCTACGACGGCTATACTCATATCTAGAGTCTCCTAAGTAATGTATCCCATCACATGATATCCGGACGACGTCGAACTTTTCGATCGATTCGTAAAATTCCCATAATTTCCCGAGAGCTTAACACTCATGCACAGTTTAATAATATCCAATACATGCCACAGTACCTATGGAACAGCCGTAGAAGGGCAAACCCAAGCCTCACTAATGGCACCGCGGAACTGCCACAAACCCTAAGGTTCAAAAGCATTCACATGGTCATTATGTCAAGTTAGGGTTTCATTCTTCTAGAGGGTCCACAGAATTACTTGCATGTTTTTCCGAATACCTTAAACTTAGAAAAATGGGTTTCTAACATTCGTTCGTTTCTATCGACTCTCAACATACCTACGTGAACTCTTCTCTAGCTGGAATTAATCAATCTGATGACCTCGCATAGGGGTATGCAAACGAACAATATGTCCTAGTCATTCATCCATGGGTGACTAGCGATCTTCTATCACATCTCTAAGTACAACTCGTGCTGCAATTGCTTCAAACATCTGGGGCGATATCTCGTCAGATGCAGCAACAACTCGCTCATTCATCCGCACGCTAAACAATGCCTTAATCCTCAGGAATAGACGATACATTAACGGTCATCATATTCTAGCCGGCCTCTAGCAGTGGCCCAATCCTCTGGTGCTGATCTGCACGTTCGAGAAATTTTAGTAAAAGCAATCCATCAAATGCTCATGGCGCGAAAAAACACAATAAAAGGACACATCTATGCAATCATGTGTCGCCGGAATTACGCCATGGTCAGTCCTCGTCCAAGACGAGCTCATGCTGACCACAACTCTAGCCGCAGCTCTCTCTGCCCGTGCAATCGTGGTAACAGAAACCATAAACTGATATCGATGAGGATAGATCAATGAACGAATAAGATACTGTGCAAAGAAATGTACATCTTAAGGTTTCTTAAGAGGAGTAGCGTATCATAAGTATGCTGCAGAACATATGTAAGTGCACAGCGGCGTCCCGGCCGTCAATCCGACGCCGGAATGCGGAAGCGATGATTAACTTTAAATTTTCTTGAACCGGCACCACCGCGCACTATAACCCGGATCGTACCATTAACTAGTCCTAGCTAACTACAAGATGGGGAAGAGAGATATACCGAGCGATCCGTGTCCTCCGGTCTTTTCGTCGTCGTCCCGATCTCCCGCGGAAGCTCCGGTCTCCACCTTGTCGCCGGAAGGGCACCACGTCACCGGCTTCTTTTACGGGCTCCCGCCTCTATACCGAGGCAACTTGGGCATGAAGTTGGCGAGCCGACGTGCCCAAGGTATTATGTAGAATCGTGTAGAAAACTATATCTCATTTGGGGTTTGTATGGAGTTGCCTTTTGAGATGGTGGAGGAATGGAGTTTTGGAAATGGAACTTGTGGGGATTTTACCAAGCCAAAAGAGATAAAAAAAACCCCCACAACAAATTGGGACAGCCGCCTATGAGGAGTGGTCGGCCACAATGAGCAAGAGAGTGAGTGAGTGAGGGAGGGATCAATGGATGATAGAACCACAACCATAATGCAAGGGAGAGAGAGAAAGTTCATGATATCAAAAAATGATCACAAGTAAATCCAACACTCAAACAACCATCATAATCCAAAAAGTCATGCTGTCATGACACTACAAGACTAGCCATGATGACTAAAGAAAGTGAAGTGATCATGACACAACAATATGCAAAAACAACCCTCCAAAATGCTTATTTGCACAAATGCAAATAAGCCCTCCTCCACCAATCTTCGGCCATTGAAAGATACAAATGAAAATGGCCGAAACGGAAAGCAAACTGGCAACCCCAGAAAACTGGTCCCGTAAAAAATTACAGGAAAACCCCGATACTGTGTATACACACCCGCATCTGTATTCTGACCGAATACAAATGCAATGAGACAAAATCTCCACTGTACTATACTAGGATCCGGCTTAAACCAAAGCCGGCTAGTAATATCCGTTTGATCCCGTTCCGTGCAATACCGCACGTATCTGATCGAACCCTGCCATATATCCATACGGCCTGTAGTACAAACTGTCTGATCCTGATCCGTGCAATACCGCACGTATCTGATCGGACCTTGCCATATCTCCATACGGCCTCTACAGCGTTTCGCCCGAAAACTTGAGTAACTGAATGTGGGGGACTCTAAAGACTCGTCAACACCTTGGTTGTGGATTTAACCACTAGCACGTCAGAGTTATAAGCCAATACGTAACGGGCTACCAGGTATTGACCAAAAGGGGCGTCGATGAGCGAACTCATCCTGACACCCTACTGAGCTTGTCAGTGACAATATCCGTACAGTCCGGTCCGTTCGTCTATGAGTATCGCATGGCGGGCCTAGGGGGTTGGTAAAAGTCAGACCCCCAAAAGCGGTACAAGTCGTGTCGGAGTGTAGCCCAGAACACCCTGAGATACTACTGGAATACCTACCAGTAAATCTCCTGCCTCGGCCGAGGGCTTCGTGTAATGGCTCTCCTAGATACAGCGCGACCTCACCCCCAATACCGGGAGAGACGAACCCCTGAAGATCCGCTCACTGCCTCCATGTGGCTCGGGACTGTACCCAACTAAAACCTGTTTGCACGTCTCCTTTGAGCGTGGTAGGGTAGTAATCAAAGTACAGTGGGAACTCACACGAGACAAATGACGATCCCCAGATCGATGAACTAACCTGTACACATGTCACCAGGGAACTGCTATCTGACGTCAGGTATAAGACCAACTAGCATGTTCCCGGCGAGTCCTATCCGGTGTACTCATAACCCAATGAGCACCTGTATACATCTTAGGTGATCCAACTGACACCAGTGGCTTGTGAGACCGGCCACCGCCCCTCGTCGGGGTCTTGACTGTATACACTAGTCTACTCTGGAGAATCGATGCCCTGTCTCGAAACTCCCACGACTAGGGACCTTTTAAGGATGTGCTTATAGACCCCAGCTCCCACTTATATGATCGCCCTCATACTGCTGGTGGTCAAGCAAGAACCTAGGGGCTCTATCAACGTGTAATAGCGACATGTCAGGTCACCTAAAGCAGTACACGATGATAGAGGTAAACCAGATAGCATACTATCATCTTGAGTAAGACTGTCCTACCGGGATAGGTCCTCCCTTAATCATTGCAATCACATGCCTGTGATCCAATAATTGACTCTGAGGGCACTAACTCCAACAATCTCCCACTTGCACTCAAGGCTAATTATTGCGGTGTCGCATACTCATAGCCTGTGTGATACCGAACACCCAACTCCTCTATTAGTCAGTCTCACAAAGCCTGTTTGTGAAACTATTGCGTTCGAGGAATAGCCTCAGTGAGTGGATCCGTTTTGATATTTCTTTCTATGTCTCTCTATATCTCAAGTTCGCGGAGAAAGCCATCTCCCGAAATGAGCAATACCTGTCTTAGAATGTGTCTGGATGTCTGATGGGACCTAGCTCATAAATGAACTCCAAATCCAAACTTCTTAGACTGTATCGTCAACTGAACTTAATCAGTATCCTGTGCCATGCCTCCCTCAGTATTGCCTTGGATCACCTGTCCAAAATACTGCCTCTCGTCGAAAGGAAAAACTATAACTCTGACAACCTCCTTGTCGTCCAGGTCACCTTGGAAGCCTGGAATGATAACCGTCTCCCGAATGAAGCTGTCGTTATCATATCCCTAGAACATCCACTTATGTTCTAAAACTGCTTCCGACTGTTTCTCTAGGATAGGATCAATGTCAACTAATTGCATGTAGTGCAAGAACAACATCTGGTGTGGTACTTGACATCTCGTGATTGACTCAATTGCCTAAGCAAGTGATCTGCCAATCATGCACATCCCTCTCCACTTTAGTCTGTAAGACACCTTTAGAGATGGTGACTCCATCATCTGCAGGTACACTACCGTGCATGGAGTCGTCCATTCTAAATACTCATAGAATGCTGTCTAAGTACTCAGATTGGGAGACTACCCAAATCTAGATCTAAAACCATAGATCTAGTAACCAGTATGTCAGATATAATGTCCAAGTCCCATGTGGAGAAACCACTGTGTGACGACCAAAGTATAACCGATCGTAGTATAGGAATATCACTTCCTACTCTGTGTATGTCATCCAAATACCATGACATCACACCCTACTACCTTCTTAACAGATCCATCCCCTATTCTGATGAAGTCAAACCTATGACTGTCATGTCAGAAACAGATGATCTATCTCCACTATATCTGCTTTAGTCTATAAATACACATAAGCCACCTGTCCACCATGCTTCAGTTACTCCCACTGACCACGACAACCCTCTGGCAGAGTCATATAGATGTACACTTCTAAAGCTAGTTTAGAACGACGCTATATTCATCCTCCCTCCGGGTCTCACTGTCTGGAACAACAGCAATGGCAAGTCTGGGTAAACAAGAACTTCCATGTCACCGTCCTTGAGGCTACCGGAGTACCTCTCGGGTGCCTGAAGTTACCCACTTTATCTGCGGAGTGGCCAATGGAATGTCAAACTAGATTGAATCTTTAGGTTCCTTATCAAATCTTCAGTAATCGTTTGCGGTCCTGGAATCACTTCCAGTTCTACCATACTCCCACTACTGTTTTCTGAAAAAATCCATTTTTATTAAAACTGTGGCGAGTCTAGAACAATATCGCTATTGTTCTTCCAGATGGTAGAAAGTCAACCCTCGTCATACCCTGGGTCAACCCACAAACAGCCATTACAGAAACGTGCCTTGAGTTGTCCAGTGTCTGGTTTTAATCATAAGCCGGACAACTCCCCGTACCTTAACATCGTTAAGATATGAACTGTTCTATATCAAATATAGAACCAGAGGCACTGATTTAATTGAACCAGATTCAAATCATGCAGCTATCTCCAGTGCATGTTAACTAAATGGAAGGAGGCCGATCAGCGTTACTCAACTTAGGAATGCTTCCAATTATGAGTAACCTGAAAGAGATGCAAGTTCTCTTTATCATTACTATCAACTGAATAGCATATACAAGTATCTACATCTTCGATCACTTTGAAGAATCCCAATACTTGCTACACCTGGTTCTCTACTCTATTCAAATACCAATAACTTCTCCAAATTCGGACCCTGTGTTTCCACGAAACACCTGTCTCAAAACTAGAGAAGTCATAAGTAAACCGAATATAGTACGAGGACCAACCCCTCTGTCCTGATGGACCCTAGACAACATACAATACACTGTATAAGTCCCTTGAGTCTGATAACTCATTCACTGTGTGTCGTAGGTTGAAAACTGTACTTATGTTTAAGAAGAATTACACCGCCGTTTAATGCTCCTTACCTAACCATCCACTGATATAGGTAAATGTCACGGACATAATTTCAAAAAGGTATATCTCACTCTATAAAAATAGGCGTACAGATATATCAATTTGAAATTGGTACATAACAACGGATATTCTAAACCAAATATTTGCCGACCGGCAAACAGCCCAGGTGATTTCCTCAAATATCACCGATTACAGCGAATCCCGATATTATGAGGATGATCACCTAATTCCCACTAAGCTACTCCCACTCATCATCTGTAAAACCAAACTGATGTGAGAATCATACCTGGTAAATACATACCCTGGAGTAAGTGTCTAATTGGGAAATCAGTTTTCCTTTAACAGTACACAGTGAAACTGAAACATTGAAATGTTTCGATGGGGTATCCGGGTATTCCTAGTAATGCCTCTTCCAGATTCACGACTGTAACCGTATAATTCTTTGCCACCTCTCCAAATCCCTTTATATGTCTTTAGTCATTACCTTCTGTACACCCCTTTAGGCCAAATGGTTTTCTTCCTTCCCTACCGTTCGGTACCAGCCTATGGTTTGGAAGAAGACTATCCAATAAGCATAATGGGTGTACTGTCCTAATCCTAGGAGCACTCGTAATGCGAGAGAAGGTGAAGATAAAAGACACCTGAATAAATCTTATTCCTATTTCTCCTGAACCAGAATCCATCCCCGAACTGGAACAAGTTCCTTTCGAGTTCGTATATAACCATACGATGGATTATCCAATAAACTGTGGATCTTCGTAGTGATACGGAGTGTCCTGGAGAAATACAAAGGTGATTTGGGAGTGGTAATGAAATACCTGGTTTGGTCATGAATATCAGTTGCAATTTACTATGCCCTCTTACTAATCCCTTGCTTTGTCTTAACTTAATACCTTCTGCACACTATTGTTATGCTAATTGGTTTTCTTCATTCCCTACCGTTCGGCACCAGCCTAAGGTTTGGAAGAAGACTATCCAATTTGCATAATAGGTATACTATCTCCTAAACCAAGGAGTACTCGCAACCCGAGAGAAGGTAAAATGAAAAGACAGCTGAATAGTCCTATCCGTTTCCTCCAGAACCTGAAACCATCCTCGAATAAATTCTTTCGAGTTCGTATCTAACCATACGATGGTTTTGTCCATTGGAAGTGGACGTTCGTAGTAATACGGGGTGTCCTGGAGAAAAGGGTAAAAGTAGGAGTGGCAATGAGGTCTGCAACTCTGACAATCCAAAAGCCAAAGTTTAAGAAGGTTCGGTCAACTTGGTCTCTGAGTCATAGTCTTAGGGTCGGATCAATGGGTCGCTGCCAAAGAGAGAGAGAAAAGAAACACTCAGCGTGCACTCTAACCTAGATCAGAATGGTTACCAATTTATCTAATCTGGAAACCTCCCACTGTACCGTCAAATTCTCCTCCAAACCTGAAAGAAGAATTATTCGGGATCACCCGAGGAGTAAACTAACTCATCAGTGGGAATCGGGATCCAACTATCACCGCATGATAACGTGACGGAATCCGCTCACGTCATCACACTCCAGAAGGTATGCGCATATCTGGCAAGTTTCAGTTTCTTTAGAAACTCCCGATGTGATTTCTGCCCCATGCACTTATGACCTTGACTTTGGCCAACATATCATAAGTCACAAGTCAAGTTCTACCCGTCATTCTCCTGGTTAATTTGAATCCACCCGTACCTACCCTTGACTTTGGCAAAAATGGCAGTACGACTGTCCCAAACCAACGCATCTATCTATGCTGCATATGAATACCCCAATAGCTACCTATCACTGTGCCTTGACTTTGGCCAACATACACAGCTTGAATACTATTGACCACCCATATGTAAACGACGGAGGGCTACGAATGGTTTCTGGCGAAAACCTTTAACGTAATGAACTTGATATCGTTGAAGGAACTGCTAGCTTTAAAATATATTAACGAAAACTTTTGCTAAAGAGGCCACTCCCGGTGAAGGGATCTCGGCTCTTTCCCCGTAGAATGAAGTGCAGGATATTCCAACTGAATACCACGGTGCAAAGAAAAAGTAATCGGCTATAGTGAAGTTATTCCCCTGACGCAAACTTTTTGTCCAAGGGGTCACTCCCGGTGAAGGGATCTCGGCACTTGCCTCGTCGACAGAGAAGCAGGATATTCCAACTGAATACCACGATGCAAAACAAAAGTGAACGTCCTTGCAATAACAGCTTTTTGAAAAGTGTTCCAACAACATCAGATTAGGTTTGTTTTTAACTTGCATTGATCCGAATCAATGCAGTCCCATCAATTGATCACACCACAAAGAACGAAAATATACTGATGTACGTATATGCCATCCGCATTCGCCACTGGGTCCCGTCATTACCCGTTAGGTTAGCTGACTAACGACAGAGCGGGGACTGGACTAGCACGGATGCAAAACATATACAACATCTACTAATATATATACCAATATATTATATTCGCTCAAGGCGTGATAAAATGCAACATCACAGAAATGTACAGCATCACAGAACAATACAGATATCTGGGATCCCCGGGTTTCACAGATCCGCTGAAACACGACGTTCCCCTGGTCGTGTGGATAGCCTGTGCAATAAAATCCTACACCCCTACGGGCGCGGCAAGTTACCCGCCAAAACCTGAAGCGAGGCAACCCCCTTCAGCAACGTGAATGGACCACCCAGCACTTCACGGAATCCAGTAACTTGGGCACCCCTCCTGGGTCAACTTGTACCCCCTACGAGTGCGGCGAATAGCCCACCAATTCTAGAGTAAAGCCCCCTCCGTCTCAATGCCATGAGATGCGGGCTTGTTGTTCTCCAGAACCCGGCTATCCGTACACCCCTCCGCGGGGTAATCCTAGTACAGAAAGAAAAATATACATACAACGGGTACATCGACCGCAACCTGGTCGTGCCCCAAAATAATAATACAAACAGGTAGTGACGGCAGTCCACATGTCGGACGCTCGCCCCGCAATATCAAATGTACATAATACAACAAAAACTGTACTAGCATTGCATCTAGGCTATCCCCCACGACCGATCTGCAACATCACAGCAATACACAGAACATCAACGTGAAAGTCACGTTCGCAAATCCGTCTAACCGGGCTATAGCAGTTAAACAGGATTTACTGATCAAGTGACATTCACGGTCGCAGATATAATGTAAATACTGTGAAATAAAGTGTTTAAAATATCCGATCGAACAAAAATTACCAAGTGGGCCCCCAAGTACTACTGTAGCACATCAAGAAATTCTGGGCCCAAAATTAATATTCCAAAACCCATATTTTCAACTCAGGAGCTTTCTGGAAAATTTTGGTACACTGATCAGTTCAAGTCGCGGCGGAACCGCGGCCCAAGCATGGGTTTGGCCGCGGTTCCGCGGTCGTTTAGACTGTTCACGAGACCAAATTTTCCCAGAACTCTTAGATTGTCCTACACATCATTCTGAAATAACCTGAAAAATTTTTGGACTTCAAAAAATTTCGACAGAAACTGATGTGAAGAAAAATACGGTTTTCGGAAAATTGTTCGATCGGAAATGTAAAACACATTAGAAAAAGCTAGACTCAGTTAATGGCGAGGCTCTGATACCACTGTAAGTGCACGGCGGCGCCCCGGCCGTCAATCCGACGCCGGAATGCGGAAGCGATGGTTAACTTTAAATTTTCTTGAACCGGCACCACCGCGCACTATAACCCGGATCGTACCATTAACTAGTCCTAGCTAACTACAAGATGGGGAAGAGAGATATACCGAGCGATCCGTGTCCTCCGGTCTTCTCGTCGTCGTCCCGATCTCCCGCGGAAGCTCCGGTCTCCACCTCGTCACCGGAAGGGCACCACGTCGCCGGCTTCTTTTACGGGCTCCCGCCTCTATACCGAGGCAACTCGGGCACGAAGTTGGCGAGCCGACGTGCCAAGGTATTATGTAGAATCGTGTAGAGAACTATATCTCATTTGGGGTTTCTATGGAGTTGCCTTTTGAGATGGTGGAGGAATGGAGTTTTGGAGATGGAACTTGTGGGGATTTTACCAAGCCAAAAGAGATAAAAAAAACCCCCACAACAAATTGGGACAACCCCCTATGAGGAGTGGCCGGCCACAATGAGCAAGAGAGTGAGGGAGGGAGGGAGGGATCAATTGATGATAGAACCACAACCATAATGCAAGGGAGAGAAAGAAAGGTCATGATATCAAAAAATGATCAAAAGTAAATCCAACACTCATACAACCATCATAATCCAAAAAGTCATGCTATCATGACACTACAAGACTAGCCATGATGACTAAAGAAAGTCAAGTGATCATGACACAACAATATGCAAAAACAACCCTCCAAAATGCTTATTTGCACAAATGCAAATAAGCCCTCCTCCATCAATCTTCGGCCATTGAAAGATACAAATGAAAATGACCGAAACGGAAAGCAAACTGGCAGCCCCAGAAAACTGGTCCCGTAATAAATTACAGGAAAACCCCGATACTGTGTATACACACCCGCATCTGTATTCTGACCGAATACAAATGCAATGAGACAAAATCTCCACTGTACTATACTAGGATCCGGCTTAAACCAAAGCCGGCTAGTAATATCCGTTCGATCCTGATCCGTGCAATACCGCACGTATCTGATCGAACCCTGCCATATATCCATACTGCCTGTAGTACAAACTGTCCGATCCTGATCCGTGCAATACCGCACGTATCTGATCGGACCTAGCCATATCTCCATACGGCCTCTACAGCGTTTCGCCCGAAAACTTGAGCAACTGAATGTGGGAGACTCTAAAGACTCGTCAACACCTTGGTTGTGGATTTAACCACTAGCACGTCAGAGGTATAATCCAATACGTAACGGGCTACCAGGTATTGACCAAAAGGGACGTCGATGAGCGAACTCATCCTGACACCCTACTGAGCCTGTCAGTGACAATATCCGTACAGTCCGGTCCGTTCGTCTATGAGCATCGCATGGCGGGCCTAGGGGGTTGGTAAATGTCAGACCCCCAAAAGCGGTACAAGTCGTGTCGGAGTGTAGCCCAGAACACCCTGAGATACTACTGGAATACCTACCAGTAAATCTCCTGCCTCGGCCGAGGGCTTCGTGTAATGGCTCTCCTAGACACAGCGCGACCCCACCCCCAATACCGGGAGAGACGAACCCCTGAAGATCCGCTCACTGCCTTCATGTGGCTCGAGACTGTACCCAACTAAAACCTATTTGCACGTCTCCTTTGAGCGTGGTAGGGTAGTAATCAAAGTACAGTGGGAACTCACACGAGACAAATGACGATCCCCAGGTCGATGAACTAACCTGTACACATGTCACCAGGGAACTGCTATCTGACGTCAGGTATAAGACCAACTAGCATGTTCCCGACGAGTCCTGTCCGGTGTACTCATAACCCAATGAGCACCTGTATACATCTTAGGTGATCCAACTGACACCAGTGGCTTGTGAGACCGGCCACCGCCCTTCATCGGGGTCTCGACTGTATACACTAGTCTACTCTGAAGAATCGATGCCCTGTCTCGAAACTCCTATGACTAGGGACCTTTTAAGGATGTGCTTATAGACCCCAGCTCCCACTTATATGATCGCCCTCATACTGCTGGTGGTCAAGCAAGAATCCTAGGGGCTCTATCAACGTGCAATAGCGACATGTCAGGTCACCTAAAGCAGTACACGATGATAGAGGTAAACCAGATAGCATACTATCATCTTGAGTAAGACTGTCCTACGGGGATAGGTCCTCCCTCAATCGTTGCAATCACGTGCCTGTGATCCAATAATTGACTCTGAGGGCACTATCTCCAACAACATACACACAGTACGTGACTCTACTTTAGTCACCTACTCCATCAACCAAAGTCAACCTATACGACGAAAGTTCGGGTCTAATACCCTCTCGACTAAGTCTAAGTTGCGTAAGGTCAAGCCTAGGTTCCGAATATAAATATACGCCCTAGACTCCGCATAGTCAAACATAGACTTGAACTATGGTTAAACTTAGCGCTTTGATACTAACTTTGTCACGACCCGAAATAGCACGTGACTGGAACTTGAATCATGTGTAGTCTATAAGACCCCACCTAATTCAAGTAAGCCAAAAGCCCAGAAATCTAAACCATTTTAAATAAAAAGTGAAAGAAAACTTGTTTAAAGCAAGTGGTTTAAATAAAACAAATGGCATTAAACATTTAAAAGCAACATCATATTTTCCCGAAAATTACGGCAAAGTCTCCTTTGTAAATACTGGCCCCAAACGGGTACAAACATAAATAATATACATAATGAATAAAGGCATCCCCAAACGGGAGCTAGCTCTTAGCCAAATGGCGGATACAACCACTCAAGACATATAATATACAACGCCAAAGGGCGAGGATCAAAACACAGAAAGAAATCAGAGGAAAACCATGATAATACAGCGTGGGACTCTAAGGTCGAAAGAATATACATACTGGTCTTCTAAGTCTATCAAATAATACAAGTCTAGTTGATGGAGTTTACTAGATACAATAGAATGTAAATAAAGTACAATGGTGGTCACGATACATGTGAACCCACCTACCAAATCAATCACCCAGAAGGAAGCAGTGTGCCAGCAAAGCCGCCAAGGAAACCTGTACGGCAAATCCTGCAAGAAACTGTGACACAACGAGGGTGAGTTGCCAACTCGTGAGTAGAAAATATCACCGAGCAGAAATCGCATGTATGACTCTATCTTAGGTCATACAATAATATATCCTCGATATAGTATAACCCTGAAACTTCTACACATAAGTATAATATCAAGTGCTCGTGTCAGTGCCTCAGGTAGCAACATAATACATATATGATGTATGAATGCATGAAAACAGAATGCAACTAAATGAGAAAACTGTTTTCATATTTTAGTGTGTTTTCTGTATAAAACTCGAAGTATCATCAATGAAATCAACAGAGAATCTGTGTCAAGTATCGACCCAAAATGTGTATATCCCAATATCTCAATATCTCGGACTCCGGCAATCCGGACTAGCCCATATAATAAAATATCAATATCTCTCTGTCTCAATATCTCGGGCTCCGGCAATTCAGACTGGCCCCTATAATCTAATCTCACGACTACGTCGGTATCCTCTGGATATCTACCGCATCACAAATAACCGGTCGGTAGTGCTCCCCTGCCAGGTTCAACGCCATCATCTGCGACCATCTTGTCCCGGGGTACCGCATCGGGTCCACCATGCACCCGCAGACGGTTCCACCTCCTCCTCGAATCGGGTGTATGGTACCGCTCAAGAGCCGAGAAAACTCATGGTGGACATATCTCATATCATATCACGAGAAAACCGCAATTTCTATTTTTAGAAATGATAATCAGTTTATCAAATCCTTGCGGTTTCTCCAAATCTATAAATCTCATGGAAATCCGAAATCTCAAAATTGCGATGTCAATAAACAGTGAATACTGGCATAAAGCCCCATCATCGCGTGTGTGCAAATCATTACTCTAGGGTTTCGCGACTAAGAAACTAAACTAAAAGTATTTTCCTACAATTACACTAAAACTAACCCAAAGTCACCTAAACATTTCTTGCTAAGTATACACATCTCATAAAACACATAAGAATATATATATATATATATATATATATATATATATATATATATCATAACGCATTCGCGTGCTACACTACGAAACTGCGGGGGTGCTATACGTCATCCACTCGACTTTCCCCGTAGATATATATCTACTCACCTTGATCCTTGATTGACTAAGTCGTTGTCGCCATTCTTCTCCTTGTCATCCGAAGTCCATTTGAGGGCACCGACATATATACACACATAGCAAACAGAAATCGCGCATGAAAACCAAAATGGCATACAAATCACACATAGGTTAAAACCTATGGTCTGCGCATGCAAGAATAACCCAACAACTCCCGATATCGACGTACAAACGTCAAGTGACTGAGACAAAACACAAATACCAAAGTTCAAGTTCACAGAATTCCGAAATCAGAAACTATGAAAAACACTCCAGATTTTAGCCTAGGTGAAATAGCCAATTTTGCATATATGGAGTGTCTAATTAACTGATATAGGAGCCTCAGACCAAACATGAACCATTTCTACCCTACCCAGGCTGCAATTTGCGGCCAATGGGAATAAATTTGTGGCCGTAAATTGGAATTGGGGTCCCGGGTCTCAATTGTAGCTTTTAGGATGTCTGCTTGTATCACTGTAATCGCTAAATAATTTTTAGGGTCTCAGGTTAGCAGCACATCTCTATCTACCATTACTAATTCCACGAAAACCCGATATCGGCAAATCTAAAGTTCATGGTTTAGGGTCTAGTCTCTGGTTTTTCCCATAATACTAAAGCTACAGGGGTTTAAGGTTACTAATTACACTCACATACACCATCCCAACTCAAAGAAAACCCTAACCCTCATCTTGGAATTTTCTAAGTTCACTAAACCACACTGAAACACTTCTAAACATGTATATATTCTATAGGAAATGGATTACTACACTAATGGTGAAGAAAATACCTCATTTGGCAACTCAAGAAAATTCTTGAGTTGCCCCAAGTGCTCAAAATCCAAACTTTCTTGGTTCCCCATGCTTGTAGTGAGCTTGTGCATGTATTTAATGAAGGGAAAGAAGAGTTTTGATGTGGAAATGGAGGTGTAGTGAGGAGGTGAAGGAGATGGAAGGAAGAGGGCAGCCATGAGTGAAGAGAAGAATAAAATGATGAAGATGATGAAGTGAAACACAATGAGCCATGGTCAAGTTGACCCCTCACCCTCTCTCTCTCTTTCCCATGCTTCCTTGTCTCCCCATGCCGCACTTCTTTATTCTATTTTCCTTTTTCTTTTCTTTTATTTATCTTTTCTTTTAAATCTCATTTTAAAACAAAGCCATGCATGAAAAAAATGAAAGAAGTCATGGTAGGAAAATGAAAGAAATGTGTAATATGAAATGGTGCATGTCACATGCACAAAACAAAATCAATGCATGATTAGTGAACATTAATTAAGCTTAGTCATAAACTTGTATATAATGAATTATATAATAATTCATAAAATGTCTAAATCTCACAATTTCTTTAAAATCAACATTCAAGGTAATTCTTCCAATATTTTTCCAATATATTGGTATATAATTATACCACATCATTAAAATATTCATAATATTTATTATTTTAATTATATAAATTCCCAAAAATAATATTTTATTTTTCTGAAATATTACAGGTTCTCACAAGCTCAAGGATTCACAACTCATGTGAGGGTTTAAGCTTGGAGGTAGAGGTGAAGAAAGAGGAGAGAGCTAGAGAGCATATGAGCTCAACTCAAGAAAAATACAAGTGTTGGAATAAGAATGAAGAATGGCTTTCAATAATATCTCACTCATTGAAGAATCCATTTTTCCTCAATAAAAATTTAGCACCATGGTTCAATAGTAAGTCAAGAGTAATAAAGAAATATAAAAGCCATGCTTCATCCCATACTCCTCATTTTCCACCTCATTTCTATTTTCTTAAAATAGAAATATAACCATGCTTCATAATATATATAAATATATATATCAAATATATATATTAATATATATATGAAGAAAAAGATTAGTGAGCAATAATATTAGTTAATATTTAATTATATCAAATATAAATATATATCATATTATTAAATCAACACTTGAGTTAATAATCCGGTTATATCATATATAACCGACTAATATCATTTATCTGTATATCGCATTATCGAATTAACACTTGAGTCGATAAACTGGTTATATCACATATAACCTAATCGATAATAAATAACCGCCAGATTAGAATACGGTATCACATACTCGTATTTAATCAGGCATCCACACATATCAACATATGTGCCCTATTTCGTTTCGCTTGAACTAGGAAACTTCTGTGTGGGACTTTAAAAACTCGTCAATACGCCATCAGTAGGTGATGATCAAATCAGTCACCCACAAGCTGTCAGCAGTACTAGCTGGACGTAACGGCTACCCAGGTATTGAACGATTAGAAGATCAACAAGCAAGCTTGTCCAGACTCCCATGAAGCCGATAAGTAATACTTACCGTACAGTCCGGTCTCTTCGTCTGATATGTCTCATATCGAGTCTAAGGGTGGTATCGTCAGACCCCAATAATTTGATAAGTCATGCCGATGTAAGACCTATAACGGTATGAGAAACTACTGATAACACTTACTAGTAAATCTCATCAACAGCCCTGTCCAGGGACTTACTGTTATAGCCAATAGAACATAGCGTAACATCAACTCCCAATACCGGGAGAGGCGAAACCCCTCCTATCGCTCATTGCCTTCATGTGACTCGGGACTATACCCAAAATCCACCTATTTGCATGACTCCTTTGAGCCATGGTAGAGAGGAAATCAAAGCATAGTGGGAGCCACACAAGACTCTATGACGATCTCGGGTCTACAGACTAATCTGTACCAGTGTCACCAGAAAACTGCTATCTGACGATAGGTATAATACCAACTAGGAGTTCTCGGCGAGTCCTATTCGATATACCCATTCTCTAATGAGCACCTGTGTACAATCTTTGATGTCAAACACTAATGGATATGGGATCAACCATCGCCCCATATAGGGTCAAGAAACGTACACACTAGTGTACTCTGGTATATCGATGCCATGTCTCGATATACCCTCGACTAGGAACAATTAAAGGATGTGCTTGTGGACTACCCAAGTCCCAGTAGTATGATCCGCATCATAGTCCTGGTAGTCAAGCCAACATCCTAAGGACTTTATCAACATGTATATGAGAGACGGTATAATAATACCAGTGAATATGTTAAGATAAAGTCAACCAGATAGCATACTATCATGTTGAGCAAGAAAGTCATCCATATATATGTCCAAACACCAATTATATCATACAATAATGGCCTCTAGGGCATACCTATCACTAACATGATCTTACTCAAAATTTGCCCAAAAAATGTAAGGATCCCGGTTATCCTACAATTTCTATAACAATTAGGGGTAAGAACATCAATCGTGCTCTTCTCGATCTTGGTGCTAGTGTTAACTTGCTCCGATATTCTGTTTATGAGCAATTAAGTATATGAGAGTTGAAACCCACGCACTATACTCTCTAAATGGTCGATCGATCTATCACCCACCTTAGGGGTGAGCTAGTGACATGTTAATTAAAATCGGGGAATGTATATTCCCTGTGGGCTTCATATTTTTAGATACACGGCTGTAGTGAATCCACGGAACCAAATTCCGGTAATTCTCGGTCGACCATTTCTCGCAACCTTAAATGCAGTGATCAATTGTCAAAATGGTTCCATGAACCTATCCTTTGGAAAAATGACAATTGAACTTAACATTTTCAGGTTGGTGAGTCAACCCCCCGAACCATCTGCTCATATGATAAATATTTGCTCCGTCCATGAGGTATCTCCCGTAAGCTGTAAATTCGAGGAGTTTTTGTTCAACGACAATGATCTTGACACCCCTAGTGCGTTATTGTTTGATCCCTCAGCTTCTTACACGGATAGGGAATATGTAGGGTTCACTTTCCTTGATGATCTTGATTCATGGAAACCTTCTGTCATTGAGTCACCTCCCGAATTCGAATCCTTTGACTTTTCGGATGAGTTAGTTGAACCGTCCGAGTCAGCCTCTTACACTAGCTACGCATCCCTCATGGAGTCCGTCGAGTTCGAGCATCGTCCCCTACCCTACCTTCTATAATCTCTCCGCTGAAACTTGAACTCAAGCTTTTTCCATCTTATCATAAGTATGCATACTTAGAGGAGAATGAGACTTTTCCCGTTATCATTTTAGCTTCTCTAGGTTTAGAGCAAGAGAAAACCCTGCTTTCTGTCTTGAAATCAAATCGGCAAGCTTTCAGTTGAACAATGGTGGACATCAAAGGGATTAATTTTTTAATTGTTGAATATCATATACATATAATGGATGAAGTCAAACCAGCCCATGACCCACAAAGACGATTGAATCCCGTCATGAAAGAGGCGGTGAAGAAGGAAATCGTCAAATGCTTAGACAGTGGTATCATTTACCCAATATCTGATAGCCAGTGGGTAAGTCTTATTCACGTTGTCCCTAAGAAGTCTGGCATCACGGTCATAACTAATGAGGCAAATGAGTTGATTCCGACTTATACCCAAACCGGGTGGAGGGTGTGTATTGATTATCGAAAACTAAATACCGCGACGAAGAAAGGACACTTCTCTCTACCTTTCATTGACCAGATGTTAGAACGCTTAGCTAGGCAGGAGTACAACTATTTCTTGGACGGTTACTCAGGCTACAATTAGGTTCCCATCACCGATAAGAATCAAGGTAAGACAACTTTTACTTGTCCATTCGGCACTTTCGCCTATAAACACATGCTCTTTGGGTTATACAATGCTCCCGCTACATTTCAGCGTTGTATGATGGAGATATTCTCTGACTTGGTCGAGAATTTTCTGGAGATATTTATGGACGATTTCTTCATCTTTGGAGACTCTTTCGAGGAGTGTTTACGTCATCTTGACGCTGTTCTTACCAGCTGTAAGGACAAGAATCTAACTTTAAATTGGGAGAAATATCATTTCATGGTTCGAGAAGGTATTGTCTTAGGACATATCATCTCATGAAATGGTATTGAGGTTGACAAAGCTAAAATAGATGTCATTTCCAACCTTCCTCCTCCCAAATGCGTCGAAGATATACGATCCTTTCTATCACGCCCTGCTTCCCAATTGACGGAAACGGTGACGTGGAAAGCCCGTGGCGTATTTATTTCAAGAAGGTCATTTTCCGAAATAAATACGCTAAGCGTAATGGACCAATATAAAATGACAAGAAGGAAACATTATATTTAAACTTCAACAACTTTTTTTACATTCAGCTTGAAGCATTTACAATACATAAGTTCAACTGAAAGGAAATACAATACAAGAAAAGAAATACCTAAATAGGTGCCATACATAAACTGAGAAAAATAGCTAGTCTAGTCCTGAGTCGTGATCTGGTTTTGCTCCTCCTCGGTGATGTCCACTTCCTCAGTCTCCACAGTATCTAACGAACATTTCAAGAAACAAAAATGGGTGGAATGCCCGTCAGCGAACTTTCGCTCAGCAAGTCTCCAAAAACTAGGTGTGAAGTATAAAATATAATGATAAAAATGTATACTATGAATTAATGGACTAGGAGATATGTTTTTTAAACATGTCATTTACTGTAAGCATGGCATTTCTATTTAATACCATGAAAAAATAATAATAGCGTAGTATAGCATGGCCATGTGGTGTAGATATAGTGAACATGAAGTGAATGTAAGTGTCCTAAGTGGTCTTTACATGGGTAAACTACTTTAACGTAAGTTTAAGGGTGAATGTCAACCAATCTCAAGAGTGTTCTCGAACCCAACAGGCTGTAATCCAGGGGTAAGGAACTACGGACCCGAATCAAGTGTTAGTAACGGGATTTCAACCTAGTGTTGAAGTATTCCAAACTCAACAGGCTATAATCCAGGAGCAAGAAAACGCGGGCCCTCATGATAGCTTGCTTGTGTTAGTAGACATGGATTCATAATCTAGGGGGACTCTTGAGATTTCGTTAGATTCATATATGAACTACCCAAACACCCCATGTATTCTACGTTACAGTTAAAATTACCAGTCTTGCTCGAATCCATAAATACATCAAGTGGCAAGATTGAGTTCATTTCAATATCAAGTATTCATGTCAAGTGTTCATATATTCATGTCAAGTTGTATTCATGGTTCGAGTCAAGTCAGTTTCAATAGCAACCATTGTGTTCTGGTATTCATGTTAAGTTCAAGTCAAAGTATACATGTTTGAATTTAATGTTGATTTCGAGTGTTCAAGTTCATGATCAAATATTCGTGTTTGATTTTGGATTCAGGTTTGAATTTGGACTCAGACTGAGTCAAATAGTTGTACAGATTTAACTCTTGAATTCTTAAGTTCGAGAGTCATCGGCAACTGCTGCACATGGACGGCAGGATTTGTGTCTTTTTCCAAGACAATTGCCATTGATAACACCGTTAAGTTATCTATCTTAAATATGCAATCACTCACTTTCTTCGGCTCCCTGGGGCTCAAGAGAATTGATCCCGCTTAAACCTGTATTTAATAAAGTCCTTAAAATATTGTTTTGTATATCTCGAGGGGGTTTTGTGAAAAATATTTTTATATAGTTAAAAATAAACCTCGAGGGTGATTAGTATTACTTAGTGTTTACATGAGCATGGATTTTAAGTATTGTGGTATTTTAATGATAAATACTTAGCTTTGGAAAGTTTATGGTATTTTATTGGAAAAACTTATCCTTTTTGGTATCTTGATGGCATTTTATCGGCATTTGTTAATCTTTTATTTTTTTAGAAAAATATAGATTTATTATATTTTGAAAATATGCATTTATAATCTTATATAATTTTAATTTAAATAATACTTTTATTTTATTTAGAAAATTCATATTTCTTAAAAACGTATTTAAATCCTTTCGAGATCGAATACTCCGTGAGGAAATCTGCATCTCGCTCTACTAGCCTAAGAATGTGTGATAATCCGCACCATCCATTAGCGGGTCCCCTAAAAAGGGTTGTAGATGCATAATTGCAAAGGAAATGAAATACCGCTTTAAAAGAAATCCGGTTTTAGAATTATGTGATATTTTATTGTAAATACTATTCTTCGAACCAAAAACACATACAACTAGGTATCGTGCTATGAAACTAAGTGTGTGGTGGGGTAGGTCGTTACCCCGTGAAGTTTTCCTAAAGGTATTGCTACGCAATTTTGTCGAAAAGATGTGATAACGAAGTTCAAGGTATTTTAATGTAAAAGTTCAATTATGATTGTTACATGAGATTATTGGTTAAAATTGATTCTAAACATTAGTATTAAGATTACAAGTGAAGTGGTAAAAATTGGTTTGACCAAATGATAAAAGAAAATGGAGTTATAGCTTTTAGAAAAGATGATATCGATATTAACTCCACTTTTACGGATATTTGATTTAAAATGATTATCAATGAAAAGGAGGAGAATTGAGAGGGACTTACCATTTGGAAATGTCAAGAAGAGGTTAAAGAAAAGGAGGGAAGCTTCGTGGTGTCGTGGGAGCTCCGGAATCGGCTTCGATCTTCACCGGAACTAAATTTCTCGCTAACTTCACTTTACTCCACTTGCGCTTAGAAACTTTTTAGAGAGTTTGGGCTAGAATTTTCAGAATGGTGCTGAGCCAAAATACAGGATGGTATTTATAGTGGAGAATTAGGGTTTGGGAATTGAAATTGCGGATTAAAAAGTATTAAATTGTGAAATGAAATGTCTCTGTTTGATTGCAGGGAAATCAAACGGTGCAGAGGGGTTAGGGGTAGCTGAAGAGGGGGGTGTGCGCGCGCACAAAACACGAGGCAATTTGGCTAACTCCTGACCGTCAGCACCGGCCCAAACCCTAATTCCGCCGGTCGATTGGTGACATATGGTCTCGAGATTCGTGCTATCTGACTAAATCCCTGTTTACTCCATTTTCCACAAGTTTGATTTTTCTGAACTTTTCATTTCCCCGTGTATTGCACGTGCAATCTTTTGGGCTTTCAAATAATTAAAAAGAAAAATCAGAAAAAATAATTGTGTCTGATGGGAATCGAACACAGGGGTTACATTATAGCAGTGCAAGGGTTTTACCAGTGAGCTACAAGTTGTTTCTTTCTTTTATTTAATAAAAGCAATTTATAACTCAAACTCAGGCTGTAATACTCTTTTTTGTATAGTAACAGAAGAATTTCCGTACAGAGATTTCAGAGTCGTTACATTCTACCCTCCTTATAAAAATTTCGTCCTTAAAATTTATACAAGGATATTGTAAGAAAAATTTGATTTCAGCAGTGGTGAAGAAACTACTGATATAGTACTGAAAGTGCATGAAAATGTTTGGATAGATGAAAGAACGAAAGAATGCAAGAATTTAAAAAGGCTGGAAAAGATAGGAGGAGATTTATCAGTGTTATCTTGACCTATAGCTTCGGCCTCTACAACCGCCAAAGTGAAAGCCTGACGTCTCTGCACATTTCTCTGTGCATGCTGGTACATCGATAGCTAACGAGGTAAAGGTGGTCCGTGTGGAGGTGGTGCAGGATGGGCTAACCGAATGGTGGAGCTTGAATAGTTGGTCTAGCTATGGGAGTTGGGCCAGTTCGATTGTGTGAGCAAGTTCCTATAGTGTGTGAGGGTGATCCACATATCAAACGAAGACCGTTTGCTCGACGGCAATCCTTGACTTGGTGCCCGGTCCTCTTACAATAGATACAGAAGTTTGGTTCAGTCTCGGAAAATGATCCTCCTGGCCTCATAGCTGGCGCTAGAAAAGTTGGCCTAGAAGAGGCTCCCCAAGTAATCTGATTGGCGGGACGTTTCATACCGACCGACTATGGCCTTCCCTTCTTCTTAATAACAGCTTCATAGCGATGGGCTGTCTTCAAAGCTGCTTCATGTGTTAGGTATTCTCCTGTTGCAAGGGTAGCCTGGATCTCAGGGTCTAAGCTTTGCTGGAAGCGCCTGGGTTTGATTTCTGCAATAGGAATTAGATGGGTGGCAAATCTGCCGAGCATAGTGAATTCTGCATCATACTCATCCACCGGATTATCCCACATGGATCCTTTTTGCAAGTGAATGGACTTCTGTTCCATCTCGAAGTGCACGGTTTTCGGAAAATACTTGGCGTCTAAGAGATCACTGAAAGTCTTCCACTCGATCGGATGTTAGTTATGTATATGCCCTAGAGGCCATTTTTGTACATATGATGTATATTATAGTGGATGCATAGATATATATAGAGAGGACTTTCTTGTTCGACATGATAGTATGCTATCTGGTTTCACTTTGTCTTAACATGTTGACTTGTATTGGGTTATTGTCTTGCTCTCACATGTTGATAAAGCCCATAGGATATGTACTTGACTATTAGGACTATGATGCAGATCATACTAGTAGGGCCAGGGTAGTCCACGAGTACATCCTATAATTATTCCTAGTCGAGGGTGTATCAAGACAGGGCAACGATACTCCAGAGTAAACTAGCGTATACGCATCTTGACCCATATGATGGGCGATGGATGATCCCACATCCATTGGTGTTTGACATCAAAGATGGTGTACGGGTGCTCAGTGGAAACTGGGTACACTGAACGGACTTGCCGAGAACTCCAAGATGGTATTATACGTATCGTCAGATAGCAGTTCTCTGGTGATACCGGTACAGGTTAGTCTGTAGACCCGAGATCGTCATAGAGTCTTGTGTGATTCCCACTGTGCTTTGATTTCCACCTTACCACGTTCATGAGAATGTGCAAAACGGTAGCTTTTGGGTACAATCCCGAATCACATGGAGGCAATGAGTGATAGGAGGGGTTTCGTCTCTCCTGGTATTGGGGTTGATGTTGTGCTATGTTCGATTGGGTATAACTAGAAATCCCTGGCCAGGGCTGATATGGAGATCTACCGGTAAGTGTTATCAGTAGTTTCTCGACTCGTTATGAGTCTCACATCGACACAACTTATCGGTTACTGGGGTCTGACGTTTACCACCCCTAGAATGGATATGCGACATAACAGACGAAGAGACCGGACTGTACGGTAGTGTTACTGATTGGATTCACAGGAGTGTGTGCAGGCTTGCTTGTTGATCTTCTGATCGCTCAATACCCGGGTAGCTGTTACGTTTAGCTGACCGCTTGCAGCTTGTGGGTGTTTGATATGATCATCACCTACTGCCGGAGTATTAACGAGTCTTTAGAGTCCTACACAGAGGTTTCCTGGCTCAGGCGAAATGGAGTAGGAGCACATATGTAATATGCGCAGGACCGAGATTAATATGATATGTGTTACCGTATTCTATTCTCGCGATATGTGATATCGGCTGGATATATGTGATATAGCCGGGTTATCGGATCAAGTGTTGATTCGATAAATTGATACATATTATATTAGTCGGTTATATGTAATATAGCTGATTATTAAACCAAGTATTGATTTAATAATTTAATTTATAATTATATATGTGATATATTACATTACATTAACAAATATAAGCTCACTTAAGCAATTCTTTTTCTCACTTAGGATACATTGATATGTATGTGATATATGTTAAATGTATTCTATTCTTTTGTTACAAAATTATATATATGTGATATGTATAAATAACATGTTAGGTTATACATGCAACTAAGGTTTATGAGAACTACACCATGTTTTGTAATTAGGGTTAGGTTTCTATTTGTTTTAGATAATTCAAAATTGTGGATTAATGTTGAAATATTTTTCTTGTTGACTTAGTCCACTCTCTTGATATTTCTAAGATATTTGTTAACCTAACCCTAACCGCTTTGCCATAGTCAATTCTCTACAAGGGTTAAGCATGACATTCTTAACCCATGGTTGCATTTCTATCCTCACAACAATAATTCATTCATCACTTGCTTCATCTTCTTCTTGCTCTCAAAAAAGCTTGCTAGATTTTTTCCTTGGTGATGAAAGATTGTGAGAAAAATAAAACAAAAGAGAGAAAAATTCTTACTTCATCATCCTCTTCTATACTAGCCATATAGATTAGTGTGTTAGCTTCACTAATCCCTAATTAGTGAAGAGATGGCTTGGGTTTGTGACTCCTCAAGGTAGATCATCTTGGATAGTGAAGACTTCAAGCAAGGATACATCGTTCACTTCATGGAGCCTCTCAAGAGTATGGGAGCTTGATGATCGCAGCTAAGAGAGCTCAACTCGGAGCTTATGAAGCGAAGGAATGAACTACAAAGGTTGTAATCCCTAATCTCTTAGTAGTAAAGATTTTTGCTTTAAGATTCCGCATGATTCTCTAATTAAATATCTTGTTACGGGTTGTTTAAGCATGGCAAAATTTTAATTTGGCATAGATGATGCCACCCGAAACCATACTGCCGTGCTATACAACCCTACAGTGGTATCGCAGCCTAGCTAGAGAATTAGACGGATTATGTAGAATTACGAAACAGAAACAACTCCAAAACACCCGTTACAAAACCCTAGTTTCTGTCTAATTTTTTCAGGTGTCAAAAAATTTTTTAAACAACTGCAGAATGTTGTGTGTGATACAATATGAACACCGTACAAAATTTAACCCTTCACCTAGGAAAATAGCCGAGCACAATGCTCATAAAACCGGCATGCTCGGTTGAGTTTGGGAATTTCGGGTTGAAATTTGTACT
This sequence comes from Agapanthus africanus, assembly GCA_030015575.1. Taxonomy (NCBI): domain Eukaryota; kingdom Viridiplantae; phylum Streptophyta; class Magnoliopsida; order Asparagales; family Amaryllidaceae; genus Agapanthus; species Agapanthus africanus. The sequence goes on from CM057340.1 coordinate 121,714,856, forward strand.
GTGTTCCAGTCTCTGGGGTTTGGTAATTCAGGTGTTGTTTGTTTTTGCTAAATTTGCATATGATGTTATCTTTTCACAGAGGCAATTCGGAGTGTTTCGTGTTCATAATTCTAGTTTTGTTTCGGATATTTTAGACCGTGTTAAAAAGTTCGAACGAATATCAATAACTCACTTTTTCCCTTACTGGAAATTTTTCCAAGTGTTGGATTTTTCCTTAGTTTAAAACTTTCAGAAAATCATGCAAGTGATTCTGTGGACCCTCTAGAAGAACGAAACCTTAACACGATTATGTGACCATCAGAATCGCCACTAAACCCTAGAGTTTAAGGTAGTTCGACGGTGTCACATGTGAGGCATTGGTTGACCCTTCTACGGCTGGTTCATAGGAGCTATGGCATGTTCTGGGACTTTTTGAACTTCGCTCAAGTGTTGAGCTCAATTGGGAAATTTTGGGTGTTTGTTTATTCGATCAGAAAGTTTAACATTGTCTAGTTATCTGAGATTGTGATACAATATGTGGAATTCATATAGTTAGGCATGAAATCCGTAATATGTGATATTTCGGGATTATGATGTCTAAGGTGATTGTGGATTCCAAATGCTATAGTTTTTCACTTTCTCTTCTATGACCGTAAGTGTAATATGTGGTGTATCGCCGTTTTCGTTGCTATATGTCAACGACAATTGTGATACGCATATTTACTTACGTTGATGACATGTGATGTTATGTGTTGTTGTGATATGTTATATTGGATCGTCGTGATTTGAATAGCCGGGGGTTTTATGTGAGATAAGATTTTTTCATTTTCATTTATGTGAAATTCATTTGTATGTAATATTCTTTTATTGGGGAACTTCTGGGTTAAGAATGATGTCACCATTGTATATTATTTACTTTTCCGCATTAGGATAGACCCAAGGAGGAGAGCACAAGCAACTAGGTTCTAGGGTCCAGTGGGAGACCAACTCGAGGAGTCGAGTCCGGGTCTCCTAACCTTAGAATTGGTAGGGTTGCTTGCCGCTCTCGTAGGAGTCTAGGGATTTGGGTTTGGCTATTCGTCGCGACCGTGGAATTCTTGTTTTATACAGGCTCAAAATAAAACACGGACCTTCTAGAATATCCAATATTTCATATGTTATCTTCTGCTGCTGATATTCTGTGATGTGATCATTTTATATACAAGAGACGAATGCTTTATTATTGTATATATGATATATAATAAACGTTGCTTATGTTTTTCACCCGCGCTAGTCCCGCCCCGGTATGCCGTTAGTTAAGTAACCTAACAGTGCATAACGGGACACTGTGGCGAATGCGGATGGCATAAGCGTACGTTGTATTTTCGTTTCTTCTGTGATGCTTAGGAAGCATAAATGATGGGACTTTGTTAATGAGATTAATGTAAGAAAAAGAAATCTAAAAGATGTTGTAGAATCAAATTTTCAAAAAGGGTAGCTCTAGTTTTTTGTTTTGCATAGCGGTATTCCTTGTAGAATATCCAGCACCTTATTCGATAAGGAAAGAGCCGAGATCCCTTCACCAGGAGTGACCTCTTTAGCAAAACTAGCGGATGCTACAACTCACTCGGTTTTGTTTTTGATTGCTTCTATAGTTCTTTCTTTGCATAGCGGTATTTGTGAAATATCCTCCACCTTATTCGATAAGGAAAGAGCCGAGATCCCTTCACCAGGAGTGACCCCTTTAGCGAAACTAGTAAAAGCCTCAAAAACACTCATTTTCAAAAACACTTGTTTCTACAACGATATCAAGTTCATTACGCAAAAGGTTTTCATAAAAACCTGTCATGGCCTTCCGTCATTTCAGATAAGTCCTACTTAGTATTCGTGCTTCGTTTGTTTACCTTGTCAAGGCATAGTGAACGGTAGCTAATTAGAGTTTATCTGCTAAAGCATGAGATGCGATTGGATTAGGGTAGTCATACGGCCTTGTTGACCTTGTCAAGGGTCGTGCGGGTGGGTTTTTCAACCATGAAATGTACGGGTTGAACTTGACTTGTGATTTATGGTTTGTTGACCTTGTCAAGGTCATAGATCGCTAGGGGCAAAATATTATCGGGAATTTCAAGTGTTGAAATTTGCAATGAGATTGCATAACTTCTATGAGATAGTTGGATCCCGATACCCACTGCTAGTAAGAATTACTCCTGGGAGAATTTTACACATCACATTTAGCCGATCAAGTAGGTGTCTAGAAAGGTGTTAACGGGGTTATGCCTCTGGGAAAACGATGTTTATTTTAATTAGGTCCGTGCGAAAGCACGAGGAAGCTTTGATCAAAGCAGTGGGAGCCATCCTGATTAGATAAGATAATAACCAATCTAATCTTGCAAGAGCATATGCTAAAGTATTTTCTTCTCTCTCTCTCTCTCTCCAGTTAGCGACCTTGTCAGGCCTTAATCAAGATAATAATATGGATGTATTGGCCGAACCCGCTTGTTATACTGAGCAGGTGAACGTTGGTTCCGTTCTTTCTTATAATTGTTATAAGACTGAGCAGGGAATAGGGACATATCCGGATTCCCACGCCGCCCAAACGAAGAATAAGCAAGTTGATGCATCTTCTTCGGGTGTGTTAGTTATCAAGAACTGTTTCTCAGTTCACTCTACGTCCTGGGTATTAGATACTGGAACAGGATCCCATATATATAATATGTTACATGGGCTAAAGAAAGGTAGAGAACTGGGAGAGGGTGATCATTCCGTAAGAGTAGGGAATGGTGCAAATGTTGCAGCAAAAACAGTTGGTGAATATCACCTTATGTTACCAAATGGTAATACATTGGTTCTGAACGAACACTACTACATACCAACCCTGATATGCAATCTTATATCAGTTTCTTTATTAAGTAAAGAAGGATATAATTTTGTAGTACAGGATAATGTTATGAACATCTTCCTGAATCAAAAGTTGATTGGATCAGGCTCGTTAAATAATGGCATATACGTTCTAAACTAAACTATAGTTCTTAATGTACAGAACACACATAAGAATAAGAGTTCAGAAATGAACGAATCATTCTTGTGGCATTGTAGAGTAGGACATATCAATGCGACACGACTAGCTAAGTTACATAAGGATAGATATTTGAATCCGTTCGAATTATCATCTTATGAAACTTGTCATTCATGTCTCAAAGGCAAAATGACCAAATCTCCATTTAGTGAACACGGAGAAAGAGTTACGGAAGTCTTGGGACTGGTACAAAGTGATGTATGTGATCCTATGTCTACACATACCAGGAATGGTTCTTCGTACTGTTAGTTATATGTATGCCCTAGAGGCCAGTACTGTACAGATGATGTATATTATATTGGATGCTTGGACATATATAGAGATGACTTTCTTGCTCGACATGATAGTATGCTATCTGGTTACTCTTTATCTTAACATGTACGCTTGTCTCTTTATACTGTCTTATAGTTACATGTTGGTAAAGCCCTTAGGATGTGTACTTGACTACCTGGACTATGATACAGATCATACTAGTGGGGACATGGTAGTCCATAGGTACATCCTTCAAGGTCCCTAGTCGTAGGTGTATCGAGACGGGGCATCGATATACCAGTGTAGACTAGCGTATACGCTTCTCGACCCATGAGATGGGCGATGGATGATCCCATATCCATTGGTGTTTGACATCAGAGATGGTATACGGGTGCTCAGTGGAGACTGGGTATACTGGACGGACTCGCCGAGAACTCCCAGATGGTATTATACCTCACGTCAGATGGCAGTTCTCAGGTGACACTTGTACAAGTTAGTCTGTAGACCCGAGATCGTCATAGAGTCTTGTGTGATTCCCACTGTGCTTTGATCTCCACCTTACCACGTCCATGAGGGCGTGCAAAACGGTGGTCTTTAGGTACAGTACCGAGTCACATGGAGGCAATGAGCGATTGGAGGGGTTTCGTCTCTCCCGGTATTAGGGGTTGATGTTGCGCTGTGCTCGATTGGCCGTAACAGGGAAGTCCCTGGTCAGGGCTGATCAGAGATTTGCTGGTAAGTGTTACCAGTAGTTTCTCGACCCGTTATGAGCCTCACATCGGCACGACTTATCGGTTATTGGGGTCTGACGTATACCACCCCTAGACTTGATATGCGACATATCAGACGAACAGACCGGACTGTACGGTAAGTGTTACTGGTTGGATTCACAGGAGTGTGAGCTTGCTAGCTCGTCGATCTTCTGATCGCTCAATACCCGGATGGCCGTTACGTTTAGCAGACCGCTTGCGGCTTGTGGGTGCTTGATATGATCATCATCTGCTACCGGCGTATTGACAAGTCTTTAGAGTCCTACACAGAGGTTTCCTGGCTCAAGCGAAACGAAATAGGAGCGCATATGAGATATGTGCGGGACCGAGAATAATGCGTGTATGTGATACCGCATTTCATTCTCGCGATGAATGTTTCGATTGGTTGTATGCGATATGACCTAGTTATCGAATCATTGATTCGATAAAACGATACATTGGATACTGGTCGGTTATATGCGATATGACCAGATCGTTAAATCAAGTGTTGATTTAATGATTTAATGTATAATTATATATTTGATATATTACTTTGCATTAACTGGTATTGGTTCACTTTAAATGGATTTTCTCACTTGATGTACATGTTGTATATGTGATATACTTTTCTGCACATCTTTGTATCATGTTTGATGATACTTGCGCATTTGGTTGAGTGTGAACAATTAAACCATGGTTAAGAGATGATTAGGGTTTTGCCTTTTTATTTATTTATTTATTTGTTTATTTATTTAAAAAAGGTTTAGATGAGAATGGTGGCTTTCTTTGTCTCTTATTGAAGCTTCATGAAGCTTTGACTTATGCAACCATTCTTGTCTTCATGCTTAACCCTAACTCATCCAAGTAACCATGGTATATTCTCTACACTTAACCTTAGTTAGGATATGATAAGTATTGTTTTCTTTTTCATTTTAAAAACACTTATAATTTTCTTTCTTCTTCTTGATCTTCTTCTTCAAGATAGAAAGCTTGATGCCATCAATGGCAACTTGAGATCTAAAGTGTGAATTCCAATTCTAAAGTGAACCCACCTCCTATTTCTTCACCCTCTACCTCTTGCCAAGTTGTTTTGGGTGTTTTCTTCACAAGTTTCACAACTTTGTGAAGTCGGAGCTTGAACTTGTGATGCCTCGACGTAGATCATCTTCGGCACGAAGCCAACGACCTAGTCCGCCCATCTCTCCGATCAAGCCGACGATTGAGTCCGGGATTCGAGATGGACAGCGAGAGGACGCCTATGTGGAGCCAAGGAAGTGGATATCCAGATCTACAAAGGTTGTAGCTTCTAATCTTTAGTTAAGTTGTTAACTAGTTTAGTTTATCGCCTAAATTTCTAGTTAACGATCCGTATTAGGGTTTCTCGGCACCCGTAAAATTTGAAATTGGCATGGTTGATGCCTTGTGAGACCTCTTGAGAGTGCCTAGGAACCCTACAGTGGTATCAGAGCCTAGCTAGACCTTAGGCGAAGTCTAAACGGAGTTTGAAGTCCGATCGACCCGATACCCCAACTCAAATATTGCTCTCTGGACTTTTTATAGAAAATGGGATTTTTCCATATTAAAAATTCTTTAAAATATCAGCATGAAGATATAAGAATTATGGTGCAAAAAGAGCTCATGATGCATCTAAACCGCCGCGGAAACGCGGCAGAAGCATGGCTTCTGCCGCGGTTCCGCCGCCTACTGTTCATAATGCGCAATAATTTTTGCATAGTAATTCTTCTTTTCTGGTGCTGAGTTTTATGGGAATTTTTAATATTTATTCAAGAGTTGAATTTTCTGGGATTGTTTTGGGGATTCGATGTTTCGATCGGAGTATCAGATTTTGTCTATGTGGCTTTCCGGATAAATTTTAGAATATGTTAAAAAGTTCGACCGGATATAAATACCCAATTTTTCCCCTGTCGGGAAATTTCCAAGTGTTGGATTTTTCCGTAGTTTAACGACGTTCTAAGTAGTGCAAGTAACGCGATGGACCCTCTAGAAGACAACAAACCTTAACTCGATTATGTGACCGTCTTGAACTGCCCTTTGAACCTTCGGGTTTGGGGCAGTACGACGTACCACATGTGAGGCGTTGGCTTGACCCTTCTACGGCTAGACCGTTGGTACTGAGGCACGAACTGAATGTTGTTAGACTTATTTCATATGTTGAGCTGTTTCGGGCAAACTTGGGTATTCGACTGTTCGATCGGAAAGTTTAACATTTTCTGTTTATGTGGAATGGGATACAATAATTGGAATTCACAAACAGTTATGAGATAACTGAATGAATGTTATAAATCTAGCGGTTTAGTTTCATTTGATATTGAAAAGAGTTTTCGATAATGAGACTAAAATGCGGGGTTTATAACTGTTAGGCATGTGATGTCTAAGTATTTCATTTGATTAGGCATGTGATGTCTAAACAGATTGCGGATTCCAACTGTTGTAGTTTTACACTTTCTTTTCTGTGACCGTAAGTGTAATATGTGATATCGCCGGTTTCGTTGCTATATGTCAACGACAATTGGGATGCGCATATTTACTTACGTTGATGACATGTGATGTTATGTGTTGCTGGATATGTTATATTGGATTGTCGTGTTTGAATAGCCGGGGGTTTTTATGTGAGATGAGTGTTTTTCATTTTCATTCATGTAAAAACTTGTATGTAATATTCTTTTATTGGGGCACTTCCAGGTTGCGAAAGTTATCACCCTTTGTATATTATTTACTTTTCTGCACTAGGATAGACCCAAGGAGGGGACCACAAGTAACCGGGTTCTAGGGTCCAGTGGGAGACCAACTCGAGAGTCGAGTCCGGGTCTCCTAACCCTAGAATTGGCAGGGTTGCTTGCCGCTCTCGTAGGGGTCTAGGGGTGTGGGATTGGCTATTCATCATGACCGTGGAATCCGTGTTTTATACTGGCTCGTATTGAAAACACGGACGTCCTAGTATATCCAATGTTTCATATGTTCCTTCTGCCGCGTTATCTGTGATGTGATCATGTGATGTTCTGTGATAGATACTTTATATAGTATATATGATATATTATATAGACGTTACTTATGTTTTGCACCCGCACTAGCCCTGCCCTGCTCTGTCGTTAGTTACCTAACCTAACGGTACACGAGGGGGCATCGAGGCGAATGCGGATGGCATAAGTGTACGTCATATCTATCTGTGATGTTTAGGTATTTAAATGATGGGACTTCATTAATGTGATTAATGAAAGAAAAGAAACCTAAGATGTTGTAGAATCAAATTTTAAATAAAAAGGGGTAGCTACAGTTCTTGCTTTGCATAGCGGTATATATGATATACCCTGCACCTTATTCGATGAGGAAAGGACCGAGATCCCTTCACCGGGAGTGACTCCTTTAGCAATAACTGGCAGATGCTACATACTCGGTTTGCTTTTGATTGTTTTTGAGTTTTGCTTTGCACAGTGATATATATGATATATCCCGCACCTCATTCGACGAGGAAAGGACCGACGATCCCTTCACCGGGAGTGACCCCTTTAGCAAAACTAGAAAAGCCTCAAAATCACTCCATTTCAAAACTTCATTTGATTCTACAACGATATCAAGTTCATTACGCAATAGGTTTTCAGAAAAACCTGTCGTAGCCCTCCGTCATTTCAGATAAGTAGTAGTTAGTATTCGTGCTACGTTTGTTGGCCTGTGTCAAGGCGTAGTGTGCGGTAGCTAACTAGTATTTATCTGCTTATGCATATGATGCAGATTGGATTAGGGTAGTCGTAAGACTTTGTTGGCCTGCGTCAAGGGTCGTGCGGGTGGGTTTAATTCAATCAGGAAATGACGGGTTGAACTTGACTAGCGCGCTGTGATTTGTTGGCCTGCGTCAAGGTCATAGGACGCTAGGGGCAAAATATTATCGGGAATTTCAAGTGTTGAAATTTGCAATGAGATTGCATACCTTCTATAAGATAGTTGGATCCCGATACCCGCTGCGAGTAAGAGTTACTCCTGGGAGAGTTTTACATATTACAATTAGCCGATCAAGTAGGTGTCTAGAAAGGTGTTAACGAGGTTACGCCTCTGGGAAAACGAGCTTTACATTAATTAGGTTCGTACGGAAGCACGGGGGACCTCCCTCAAAGTACCGACACTGGCCTGGCTGAAAGATTGGCGAACTTGTAGTGTGTAATTAATCCCGGCTAGTCTTTCCTTTTAGGGTTTGAAAGAAGATTTGATAAAAAGCAGTGAGAGCCATCCTGATTAGATAAGATAATAACCAATCTGATCTTGCACGAGCATACGCTAAAGTGTTTTCTTCTCTCTCTCTCCAGGTAGCGACCATTTCATGCCCTAATAAAGATAATAATATGGATGTATTGACCGAACCCGCATGTTATACTGTGCTGGGGAATGTTGGTTCTGTTCTTTCCTATAAGAGTTATAGGAATGAACAGGATATAGGGGAATACCAGGATTCCCATGCCACCCGAATGAAGAAAGTACATGATGATGCATTTTCTTCGGGTGTGTTCGTTACAGAGAACTGTTTCTCCATTTGCTCTACGTCCTGGGTATTAGATACCGGGTCAGGATCCCATATATGTAATCAGTTACATGGGCTTAGAAAAGGTAGAGAACTTGGAGAAGGTGATAAAGACATAAGAGTTGGAAATGGTGCAATTGTTGCAGCTAAGACTGTCGGGGAATATCACCTTGTGTTACCAACTGGTAATACATTGGTTCTGAACGAATGCTATTACTTGCCGAACCTGATATGCAACATTATATCAGTTTCTTTTTTAAGTAAAGAGGGATATAATTTTGTATTACAGGACAATGTTATGAACATTTTCCGTAACCAAAAGTTGGTTGGATCAGGCACGTTGTGCAATGGCATTTATGTTCTAAATCAATCAACAGTTCTGAGCATAACAAACACACACAAAAGGAAGAGTTCTGAACTGAACGAATCTTTCTTATGGCATTGTAGAGTGGGTCACATCAATGCGACACGACTAGCTAAGTTGCATAAAGATGGATATTTAAATCCGTTTGAATTTTCATCTTATGACACTTGCCAATCATGTCTCAAAGGCAAGATGGCCAAAACTCCGTTTACGGGACACGGAGAAAGAGTTACCGAACTCTTGGGACTGATACATAGTGATGTATGCGGTCCCATGTCTACACATGTCAGGGATGGTTCTTCGTACTTCATTACATTCACTGACGATCTCTCTAGATTCGGATATGTGTTCCTGATGAAACACAAATCAGAAGCTTTTGAGAAATTTAGAGAATATAAACAAGAAGTCGAGAACCAAACCGGAAAAAGTATTAAAATCCTTCGATCTGATCGAGGAGGAGAATACTTAAGCAATGAATTCCTGGACTTCCTAAAAGAGAATGGGATTCTCTCTCAGCTGACTCCTCCATATACACCACAGCACAACGGTGTATCAGAACGGAGGAACCGCACCCTATTGGATATGATGCGCTCTATGATGAGCACAGCTGAGTTACCTATTTCCTTCTGGGGATATGCACTGGAAACAGCTGCAGATCTATTGAATATGGTTCCCACCAAAACCGTGCCAACCACTCCATATGAGATATGGAAAGGAAAGAGACCATGTCTTAATTATGTTAAGATATGGGGTTGTCCGGCATATGTAAAAACGCAAAATCCAGACAAACTCGCGGCAAGGTCCATTCTGTGTAAGTTTATTGGATATCCCAAACATTCGCGCGGGTATATCTTCTACCACACCGAGGAACAAAAGGTGTTTGTTTCTCGACATGCCACCTTTTTAGAAAAGGAATTTCTTGAAAAAGAGATTAGTGGCAAGGAGGTAGAACTGGAAGAGGTTCCAGCAATACAGACTACAACAGAAGATTTGGTTGAACCAGAGGATTCAGTAGTTCCCAATGAACCTCAGCCTCTCCACCGATCTAGTAGGGTTCCTCGCCCACCTGAGAGATACTACGGTTTTCTCATGGATGGTGGGAGCGAGGATTGCATCATGGAGGATGATGACCCAACTAGCTTCGAGCAGGCCATCACGAGTAGGGACTCAGTGAAATGGCTGGATGCTATGCGGTCCGAGATGGAATCCATGTACACCAACAAAGTATGGACTTTGGAAATTGCTCCTGAAGGGGTAAAACCTATCGGGAGCAAGTGGATCTTCAAGAAGAAACTTGGTGTAGATGGGAAAGTGGAGACTTTCAAAGCTAGACTTGTAGCAAAGGGTTTTCGTCAAAGACCAGGTGTGGACTATGACGAAACCTTTTCTCCAGTGGCTATGCTTAAATCCATCCGGATCATGCTTGCCATCGCTGCATACCATGATTACGAAATCTGGCAAATGGATGTTAAGACCGCCTTTCTAAATGGTGATTTAGAAGAGTGCGTGTACATGACCCAGCCAGAGGGCTTCGTAGACAGTGGGAGCAGCGGTAAGATGTGCAAGCTGCTTAAAGCAAGCATCGCGGAGTTGGAACATCTGCTTTGATGTCGTTATCAAAGAGTTTGATTTCGTCAAAAACCCAGATGAACCTTGTATTTACAAGAAGGTGGCAGGGAGTAAGGTTGTCTTCCTCGTATTGTACGTGGACGACATACTCTTGATAGGAAATGATATTCCTATGCTGCAATCGGTCAAGCTCTTCTTATCACAAAGATTCTCAATGAAAGATCTTGGTGATGCCTCCTGCATATTGGGAATAAGGATCTATAGAGATAGATCCAAACGGATATTGGGATTGTCCCAATCCAGGTACATTGACACCATAGTAAAGAGGTTTAGTATGGACGAATCCAAGCGTGGGAACTTGCCCACGATCTCTGGAGTCACTCTCTCCAAAGTCTGGAGTCACTCTCTCCAAAGAGATGTCTCCCAAGACTGATTTGGAGAGAGCTCGCGTGCAAGGGATACCCTATGCTTCGGCTGTAGGTTCTATCATGTATGCGATGCTATGTACCAGACCCGATGTAGCATACTCACTAAGTATAGTGAGCAGGTATCAAGCTGATCCTGGAGAGAGTCACTGGACAGCTGTGAAGAGCATTCTCAAGTACTTACGAAGGACTAAAGAGATGCTCTTGTTGTATGGTAATGGAGAACTCCAAGTAGAGTCCTTTACCGATTCGAGCTTCCAGAGTGATAAGGACGACTCTAAGTCGCAGTCGGGATTTGTCTTTACCCTTTACGGAGGGGCGATTAGCTGGAAGAGTTCCAAACAGGAAACCGTGGCAGACTCGACGATGGAGGCTGAATACATCGCTGCCAACGATGCTGCCAAAGAGGCTGTCTGGATCAAGAAGTTCATTACTGAACTTGGAGTGGTTCCATCCATTGAGCATCTAATACCTTTGTATTGCGATAACAATGGAGCGGTGGCTTTGGCCAAGGAACCCAGGTCCCATCAGCGATCCAGGCATATTCTGAGGCGGTATCACCTGATCCGGGAGATAGTTGATCGCCGGGAGATCGCGGTCAGGAGGGTTGACACGAAGAACAACACGGCGGATCCACTCACGAAGGCCATTCCCAAGATACAGTTTGAGAGACTCTTCGGGATGCTCGGTATGCGATACTACAGCAGCTGGCCCTAGTGCAAGTGGGAGATTGTTAGTTGTATGTATGCCCTAGAGGCCAGTATTGTACAAATGATGTATATTATATTGGATGCTTGGACATATATAGAGATGACTTTCTTGCTCGACATGATAGTATGCTATCTGGTTACTCTTTATCTTAACATGTACACTTGTCTCTTTATACTGTCTTATAGTTACATGTTGGTAAAGCCCTTAGGATGTGTACTTGACTACCTGGACTATGATACAGATCATACTAGTGGGGACATGGTAGTCCATAGGTACATCCTTCAAGGTCCGTAGTCGTAGGTGTATCGAGACGGGGCATCGATATACCAGTATAGACTAGCGTATACGCTTCTCGACCCATGAGATGGGCGATGGATGATCCCATATCCATTGGTGTTTGACATCAGAGATGGTATACGGGTGCTCAGTGGAGACTGGGTACACTGGACGGACTCGCCGAGAACTCCCAGATGGTATTATACCTCACGTCAGATGGCAGTTCTCAGGTGACACTTGTACAGGTTAGTCTGTAGACCCGAGATCGTCATAGAGTCTTGTGTGATTCCCACTGTGCTTTGATCTCCACCTTACCACGTCCATGAGGGCGTGCAAAACGGTGGTCTTTGGGTACAGTCCCGAGTCACATGGAGGCAATGAGCGATAGGATGGGTTTCGTCTCTCCCGGTATTGGGGGTTGATGTTGCGCTGTGCTCGATTGGCCGTAACAGGGAAGTCCCTGGTCAGGGCTGATCAGAGATTTGCTGGTAAGTGTTACCAGTAGTTTCTCGACCCGTTTTGAGCCTCACATCGGCACGACTTATCGGTTATTGGGGTCTGACGTATACCACCCCTAGACTTGATATGCGACATATCAGACGAACAGACCGGACTGTACGGTAAGTGTTACTGGTTGGATTCACAGGAGTGTGAGCGGGCTAGCTCGTCGATCTTCTGATCGCTCAATACCCGGATGGCCGTTACGTTTAGCAGACCGCTTGCGGCTTGTGGGTGCTTGATATGATCATCATCTGCTACCGGCGTATTGACGAGTCTTTAGAGTCCTACACAGAGGTTTCCTGGCTCAAGAGAAACGAAATAGGAGCGCATATGAGATATGTGCGGGACCGAGAATAATGCGTGTATGTGATACCGCATTTCATTCTCGCGATGAATGTTTCGATTGGTTGTATGCGATATGACCTAGTTATCGAATCATTGATTCGATAAAACGATACATTGGATACTGGTCGGTTATATGCGATATGACCGGATCGTTAAATCAAGTGTTGATTTAATGATTTAATGTATAATTATATATTTGATATATTACTTTGCATTAACTGGTATTGGTTCACTTTAAATGGATTTTCTCACTTGATGTACATGTTGTATATGTGATATACTTTTCTGCACATCTTTGTATCATGTTTGATGATACTTGCTCATTTGGTTGAGTGTGAAGAATTAAACCATGGTTAAGAGATGATTAGGGTTTTGCCTTTTTATTTATTTATTTATTTGTTTATTTATTTAAAAAAGGTTTAGATGAGAATGGTGGCTTTCTTTGTCTCTTATTGAAGCTTCATGAAGCTTTGACTTATGCAACCATTCTTGTCTTCATGCTTAACCCTAACTCATTCAAGTAACCATGGTATATTCTCTACACTTAACCTTAGTTAGGATATGATAAGTATTGTTTTCTTTTTCATTTTAAAAACACTTATAATATTCTTTCTTCTTCTTGATCTTCTTCTTCAAGATAGAAAGCTTGATGCCATCAATGGCAACTTAAGATCTAAAGTGAGAAATCCAATTCTAAAGTGAACCCACCTCCTATTTCTTCACCCTCTACCTCTTGATAAGTTGTTTTGGGTGTTTTCTTCACAAGTTTCACAACTTTGTGAAGTCGGAGCTTGAACTTGTGATGCCTCGACGTAGATCATCTTCGGCATGAAGCCGACGACCTAGTCCGCCCATCTCTCCGATCAAGCCGACGATTGAGTCCGGGATTCGAGATGGACAGCGAGAGGACGCCTATGTGGAGCCAAGGAAGTGGATATCCGGATCTACAAAGGTTGTAGCTTCTAATCTTTAGTTAAGTTGTTAACTAGTTTAGTTTATTGCCTAAATTTCTAGTTAACGATCCGTATTAGGGTTTCTCGACACCCGTAAAATTTGAAATTGGCATGGTTGATGCCTTGTGAGACCTCTTGAGAGTGCCTAGGAACCCTACACATACTTCATTACATTCATTAACGATCTCTCATGATACGGACAAGTGTTCCTGTTGAAATACAAGTCTGAAGCTTTTGAGAAATTCAGAGAATATAAGCATGAAGTAGAGAACCAAACGGTTAAAAGTATTAAGATCCTTCGATCTGATCGAGGAGGAGAATACTTGAGCAATGAGTTCCTGGACTATCTAAAAGAGAATGGGATTCTCTCTCAGCTTACTCCTCCTTATACACCATAGTACAACGGTGTATCGGAGCGGAGGAATCGCACCCTATTAGATATGGTGCGCTCTATGATGAGCACTGCTGAGTTGCCTATTTCTTTTTGGGGTTATGCGCTTAAGACAGCAGCATACCTATTGAATCAAGTTCCATCTAAAACTGTACCTACCACACCATATGAGATATGGAGTGGGAAGAGACCATATCTTAAACGAGTTAAGATATGGGGTTGTCCGGCCTATGTCAAAAGGCAAAATCCGGACAAACTCGAGGCACGATCAGTTCTTTGCAAGTTTGTGAGATAATCAAAGAATTCATATGGATATTTTTTCTACCACAGTGAGGAACAAAAGGTGTTTTTTGACCAACATGCCACCTTTTTAGAAAAGGAAATTAGTGGTAAAGAGGTAGAACTGGAATAAGTTCCAGTTACACAGACTACAACTGAAGATTTAGTGGAACCAGAGGATTCGATAGTCCCCAACGAACCTCAGCCTCTCTGCCGATCTAGTAAGGTTCCTCATCCACCTGAGAGATACTACGGTTTTCTTGTTGACGGTGGCAGTGAGAATTGCATCATGGAAGATGATGACCCAACTAGCTTCGAGCAGGCCATCACGAGTGGTGACTCAGTGAAGTGGCTGGATGCAATGTGATCTGAGATGGAATCCATGTACACCAACAAAGTGTGGACTTTGGAAGTTGCTCCTGAAGGGGTAAAACCATTAGGAGCAAATGGATCTTTAAGAAGAAACTTGGTGTAGATGGAAAAGTTAACACTTTCAAAACTAAACTTGTTGCAAAAGGTTTTCGTCAACGACTAAGTGTGGATTATGACGAAACGTTTTCTCCAGTGGCCATGCTTAAGTCCATCCGGATCCTACTTGCCATTACCGCATACCATGACTATGAAATCTGGCAAATGGATGTTAAGACCGCCTTTCTAAATGGTGATTTAGAGGAGTGCGTGTACATGACTCAGCTTGAGGGCTTCGTAGACAGTGGGAGCAGTGAAAAGGTGTGCAAGCTGCTTAAATCCATCTACGGGTTAAAGCAGGCATCGCGGAGTTGGAACATCTGTTTTGATGAGGTAGTCAAAGAGTTTGACTTCATAAAAAACGTAGATGAACCTTGTATATACAAGAAGGTGGCAGAGAGTAAGCTTATCTTCCTCGTATTGTACGTGGATGACATACTCTTGATAGGAAATTATGTTCCTAAGCTGCACTCAGTCAAGCTCTTCTTATCACAAAGATTCTCAATGAAAGATCTAGGTGACGCCTCCTACATTTTAGGGATTAAGATCTATAGAGATAGATCTAAATGGATACTGGGATTGTCCCAATCCAGGTACATTGACACTATACTAAAGAGGTTTAGTATGGAAGAATCCAAGCATGGGAATTTACCCACGATCTCTGGACTCACTCTCTCCAAAGAGATGTCTTCTAAGACTGATTTAGAAAGAGCTCGCATGTACGGGATACCCTATGCTTCGTCAGTAGGCTCTATTATGTACGCGATGCTATATACCAGACCCGATGTAGCATACTCACTAAGTGTAGTGAGTAGGTATCAAGCAAATCCTGGAGAGAGTCATTGGACAGCTGTGAAGAACATTCTCAAGTACTTGAGAAGGACTAAAGAGATGTTGTTGATGTATGGTAACGGAGAACTCCAGGTGGAGTCCTTTACCGATTCGAGCTTCCAAAGTGATAAGGATGACTCTAAGTCACACTCGGGATTTTTCTTTACCCTCAATGGAAGGGCGGTTTGTTGGAAGAGTTCCAAACAAGAAACCGTAGCAGACACGACGATGGAGGATGAATACATCGCTGCCAACGATGCTGCCAATGAGGCTATCTGGATAAAGAAGTTCATAACTGAACTTCGTATGGTTCCGTCCATTGAGCATCCAATACCTTTGTATTATGATAACAATGGAGCTGTGGCTTTGGCCAAGGAACCCAGGTCCCATCAGAGATCCAGGCATATTCTGAGGCGGTATCACCTGATACGGGAAATATTTGATCGCCGAGAGATCGAGGTCAGGAGAGTTGACATGAAGGACAACACTGCGGATCCACTCGCGAAGGCCATACCCCAGATACAATTTGAGAGACTCTTCGGGATGTTGGGTATGAGATACTACAACAGCTGTCCTTAGTGCAAGTGGGAGATTGTTAGTTATGTATATGCCCTAGAGGCCATTATTGTACATATGATTTTTATTGTAGTGGATGCTTGGATATATATATATATATAGGAATTTCATGCTCAACATGATAGTATGCTATCTGGTTTCACTTAGTCTTAACATGTTAACTTGTATTAGGTTACTGTCTTGCTCTCACATGTTGATAAAGCCCTTAGGATATGTACTTGACTACTAGGACTATGATGCAGATCATACTAGTGGGGCCAGGGTAGTCCACGAGTACATCCTATAATTTTTCCTAGTAGAGGGTGTATCGAGACAGGGCATCGATACTCCAAAGTAGACTAGCGTATATGCATCTTGACCCATATGATGGGAGATAGATGATCCCACATCCATTGGTGTTTGAAATCAAAGATGGTGTACGGGTGCTCAGTGGAGACTGGGTACACTGAACGGACTCACCGAGAATTCCTAGATGGTATTATACCTATCATCAGATAGCAGTTCTCTGGTGGCACTGGTACGGTTAGTCTGTAGACCTGAGATCGTCATAGAGTCTTGTGTGATTCCCAATGTGCTTTGATTTCCACCTTACCATGTTCATGAGAACGTGCAAAATGGTGGCTTTTGGGTACAGTCCCGAATCACATGGAAGTAATGAGCGATAGGAAGGGTTTCTTCTCTACCGATATTGGGGGTTGATGTTGCGCTGTGTTCGATTGGCTATAACTGGAAGTCCATGGCCAGGGATGATATGGAGATCTACCGGTAAGTGTTATCAGTAGTTTCTCGACCCGTTATGAGCCTCACATCGACACGACTTATCGGTTACTGGGTTCTGACGTTTACCACCCCTAGACTGGATATCCGATATATCAGACGAAGAGACCAGACTGTATGGTAGTGTTACTGATTGGATTCATAGGAGTTTGTGCAGGCTTGCTTGTTGATCATCTGATCGCTCAATACCCGGGTGGCTGTTACGTTTAGCTGACCGCTTGCAGCTTGTGGGTGTTTGATATGATCATCACCTACTGCCGGAGTATTGACGAGTCTTTAGAGTCCTACACAGAGGTTTCCTGGCTCAGGCGAAACGGAGTAGGAGCACATATGTGATATGTGCGGGACCGAGATTAATACGATATGTGATATCGTATTCTATTCTCGCGATATGTGATATCGGTCGGGTATATGTGATATAGCCAGGTTATCGGATCAAGTGTTGATTCAATAAATTGATACATATTATATTAATCGGTTATATGTAATATAGCCGGATTATTAAATCAAGTATTGATTTAATAATTTAATGTCTAATTATATATGTGATATATTACATTACATTAGCCAATATAATGTCACTTAAGCAATTCTTTTTCTTACTTAGGATACATTGATATATATGTGATATATGTTAAATGTATTCTATTCTTTTGTTACAAAATTATATATATGTGATATGTATAATTGTAACATGTTAGGTTGTACATGCAACTAGGGTTTATGAGAACTGCACCATATTTTGTAATTAGGGTTAGGTTTTTATTTGTTTTAGATAATTCAAAATTGTGGATTAATGTTGAGATATTTTTCTTGTTGACTTAGTCCACTCTCTTGATATTTCTAAGATATTTGTTAACCTAACCCTAACCACTTTGCCATGGTCAATTCTCTACAAGGGTTAAGCATGACATTCTTAACCCATGGTTGCATTTCTAACCTCACAACAATAATTCATTCATCACTTGCTTCATCTTCTTCTTGCTCTCAAGAAAGCTTGCTAGATTTTTTCCTTGATGATGAAAGATTGTGAGAAAAAGAAAACAAAAGCGAGCAAAATTCCTACTTCATCATTCTCTTCTATACTAGCCATATAGATTAGTGTGTTAGCTTCACTTATCCCTAATTTGTGAAGGGATAGCTTGGGTTTGTGACTACTCAAGATAGATCATCTTGGATAGTGAAGACTTCAAGTTAGGATGCATCATTCACTTCATAGGGCCTCTCAAGAGTACGGGAGCTTGATGATCGCAGCGAAGGGACCTCAACTCGGAGCATATGAAGCGAAGGAATGGACTACAAAGGTTGTAATCCCTTATCTCTTAGTAGTAAAGATGTTTGCTTTAAGATTCCGCATGATTCTCTAGTTAAAGATCTTGTTAAGGGTTGTTTAAGCATGGCAAAATTTTAATTTGGCATTGATGCCACCCGAAACCTTGCTGCCGTGCTATACAACCCTATATCAGATGCTCAAGACGGCTCTCCTCGGCCTTCTACCAGACTCTGGCATTGTCAGTAAGCTGGAGTTTTGCTAGTCTGACCCAAGCCACCTCTGGAACTTAGGCTGCGGCTAGGACATCTTCTATGCTCTGAGCCCATTCCTCGGCTTCAAGCGGTTTCTATTTCCCTGAGAAGTTCTTCGGGTGTAATGCTCAAAATTTCTTCACTCTCGGTGCTTCTGCTTCAGAGCGGATGAAACTCTATTGAAGGAAAACAGTCTGCTCCTGTAAAATCGTGCTTTGAGCCTGCTGACCATCAAGTAGGCTTTTGATAGCCTCCAAAAGTATCGTCTGTTCTGTGTGTGGAGAGGCTATGGTAGGTGGAAGTGGTAGAATGGTAAGAGTAGGTTGTGGTAGTGTACTTCTATTGACGCTGGTGCTAGGGTTGTTGGGAGAATCCATCACCATAGATAGAGAAGAAAGATTAGGATAGATTCAATGGAAATAGAATTGTAAGAAATGTAAAGTTGTTGAATTTCATATTTCTTGTGATATATTGCTTAAGACTTCATGCAGAACGGACCTGCATGGGCCGCCAATAAAACCTGTCACATCCCGCTTCCCAATAGATGGAAACGGTGACGTGGTAAGCCTGCGGCGTATTAATTTTGAGAATATCATTTCCCAGAATAAATACGCTAAGCGTAATGGAGCAATATAAAATGACAAGAAGTAAACATGAGATTTAAACTTCAACAACTTTATTTACATTCAAGTTGAAGAATTTACAATATATGAGTTCAACTGAAAGGAAATACAATACAAGAAGAGAAATAACTAAACAGGTGGCATACATAAACTGAGAAAAATAGCTAGTCTAGTCCTAAGTCGTGATCTAGTTTTGCTCCTCCTCGGTGATGTCCACCTCTTCAGTCTCCACAGTATCTGACGAACAATCCAAGAAACAAAGATGGATGGAATGCCCGTCGGCGAACTTTCGCTCGGTAAGTCCCCAAGAAATAGGTGTGAAGTAAAAAGTATAATGATAAAAATGTATACTATGAATTAATGGACTAGGAGATATGTTATTTAAACATGTCATTTACTGTAAACATGGCATTTCTATTTAATATCATGGCCAAATAACATGTGCGTAGTATAGCATGGCCGTATAGTATAGGTATAGTGAACATGAAGTGAATGTAAGTGTCCTAAATGATCTTTACATGGGTAAACTACTTTAACGAAAGTTCAAGGGTGAATATCAACCAATCTCAAGAGTGTTCTCGAACCCAACTGGCTGTAATCCAAGGGTAAGAAACCACGGGCCCGAATCAAGTGTTAGTAACGAGACTTCAACCTAGTGTTGAAGTATTCCAAACTCAACAGGCTATAATTGAGGAGCAAGGAAACACGGGCCCTCATGATAGCTTGCTTGTGTTAGTAGACATGGATTCATGATCTAGGGGGATTCCTGAGATTTCGTTGGATTCACATATGAACTACCTCAACACCCCGTGTATTCTACATTACAGTTAAAATTACCAGACTTGCTCGAATCTATGAATACATCAAGTGGCAAGATTGAGTTCATGTCAATATCAAGTATTCATGTCAAGTGTTCATGTATTCATGTCAAGTTGTATTCATGGTTCGAGTCAAGTCAGTTTCAATACCAACCATTATGTTCTGGTATTCATGTTAAGTTCAATTCAAGTATACATGTTTGAATTAGATGTTGATTTCGAGTGTTCAAGTTCATGATAAAATATTCGTGTTTGATTTTCGATTCAAGTTTGAATTTGGACTCAGACTGAGTCAGATACTTGTATTGATTTAACTCTTGAATTCTTAAGTTCGGGAGTCATCGGCAAATGCTGCACATGGACGGTAGGATTTGTGTTTTTTTTAAGACAATTGCCATTGATAACACCGTTAAGTTGTCTATCTTAAATAGGCCATCACTCACTTTCTTCGGCTCCCTGAGGCTCAAGAGAATTGATCCCGCTTAAACCTGTATTTACTAAATTCCTTAAAATATTGTTTTGTGTATCTCGAAGGGGTTTTGTGAAAAATATTTTTATATAGTTAAAAATAAACCTCGAGGGTGATTAGTATTACTTAGAGTTTACATGAGCATGGATTTTAAGTATTGTGGTATTTTAATGATAAATACTTAGCTTTGGAAAGTTTATGGTATTTTATTGAAAAAACTTGTCCTTTTTGGTATCTTGATAGCATTTTATTGGTATTTGTTAATCTTTCATTTTTTAGAAAAATATAGATTTATTATATTTTGAAAATATGGATTTATATTCTTATATAATTTTAATTTAAAAAATAATTTTATTTTATTTAGAAAATTCGTATTTCTTAAAAACGTATTTAAATCCTTTCGAGATCGAATACTCCGTGAGGAGTTCTGTATCTCGCTCTACTAGCCCAAGGATGTACGATAATCCACACCATCTGTTAGCGGGTCCTCTAAAGAGGGTTGTAGATGCATAATTCCAAAGGAAATGAAATACCGCTTTAAAAGAAATCTGGTTTTAGAATTATGTGGTATTTTATTGTAAATACTATTCTTTGAACCAAAAACACATACAACTAGGTATCGTGCTACGAAACCAAGTGTGCGTGTGGGGTAGGACGTTACCCCGTGAAGTTTTCCTAAAGGTATTGCTAAGCAATTTCGTCGAAAAGATGTGATAACGAAGTTCAAGGTATTTAATGTAAAAGTTTAATTATGATTGTTTTACATGACATTCTTGGTTAAAATTGATTCTAAACGTTAGTATTAAGAGTACAAGTGAAGTGGTAAAATTGGTTTGACCAAATGATAAAAGAAAATGGAGTTATACGTTTTAGAAAAGATGATATCGATATTAACTCCATTTTTACCGATATTTGATTTAAAATGATTATCAATGAAAAGGAGGAGAATTGAAAGGGACTTACCATTTGGAAATGTCAAGAAGAGGAGGGAAGCTTCGTGGTGTTGTGGGAGCTCCGGAATTGGCTTCGATCTTCACCGGAACTAACTTTCTCGCTGACTTCACTTTACTCCACTTGCACTTAGAAACGTTTTAGAGAGTTTTGGCTAGAATTTTCAGAACGGTGCTGAGCCAAAATATGGGGTGGTATTTATAGTGGAGAATTAGGGTTTGGGAATTAAAATTATAGATTAGAAATCATTAAAATAGTGTTAAATTGGGAAATGAAAGATCTCTGTTTGATTGCAGCGAAATCAAACAGTGCAGAGAGGTTAGGGGTAGCTGAAAAGGGGTGTGTGATAAACATGGGGCAATTTAGCCAACTCCTGACCATTGACGCCGGCCCAAACCCCTATTCCGCCGGTCGATTGGTGACATCTGGCATCGAGAAACGTGCTATCTGATTAAATCCCCGTTTACTCCATTTTCCACATATTTGATTTTTATGAACTTTTCATTTCCCTGTGTATTGCACGTGAAATCTTTTGGGCTTCCAAAATGTTAAAAAAAATAAATAAAATAATTGTATCTTATAGGAATCGAACACAGGGGCTACGTCACCGCATTACAAGGGTTTTACCAGTGAGCTACAATTTTTTTCTTGCTTTTATTTCATTAAAGTAATTTATAACTCCAACTAAGGATGTAATACTCTTTTCTGTATAGTAACCAAAGAATTTCCTTTTAGAGATTTCAGAGTCGTTACACTTTCTTGGCCATACCGGTTTTTATAGACGGTTCATCAAGGACTTTAATAAGATTGCTAGACCCTTGATTCTTCTCTTGGCAAGGAGACAACTTTTCATTTTGACTCGGATTGCTTGACTGCTTTTGAATCGCTTCAACGTTCCCTCACTACCGCCCCCGTTCTATCATCTCCCGACTGGAATCACCCTTTTGAACTTATGTGTGATGTATCCGACTTGCTATCGGTGCAGTCTTGGGAAAACACATTGATAAGATTCCACATATAATTTATTATGTGATTAAGACCTTGAATGATGCCCAAATGAACTATACAGCCGCATAGAAAGAACCCTTAGCCGTTGTCTTGTATTAGAAAAATTCAGGCCCTCCCTAATCGGTTCACCTATCATGGTCTACACCGATCATTCCGCTTTAAAGCATCTTTTCGCAAAGAAGGATGCTAAATCTAGCTAATACGTTGGATCCTCTTGCTGTAAGAATTTCACCTTGTCATTAAAGACAAAATGGATGTGAAAATATCGTAGCCGATCATCTTTCATAACTTTCTTCTTCGCCGACATTGAACTTGCCAATAGATGCCTCTTTTCTGGACGAACACCTCTTGACCATATCTTGCGAACCTTGGTTTGCTAATATCGGGAACTATTTAGTGACGGGACTTGTACCCAACGAATAGTCAAATCAGGAAAACCATAGTTTTTATCACAGGTAAAACACTTTTACTGGGACGAACCTTATTTGTTCAAGTATTGCCCTGATCAGATCATTCACCAGTGTGTCCCTAATAATGAGTTCAAAAGTGTGTTGTCCTTCTTACATGATCAAGCATGTGGCGGTCATTTCGGCCGGAGAAAAACTGCGGAAAAAATTTTGCAATATGGTTTTTATTGGCCAACGCTATTTAAAAATGCACATGATTATTGCAAAACTTATCCACGGTGTCAACACATGGACCGGATTTCAGGAAAAAACGAGATGCCGCTCCAACCAATCTTGGTTGTTGAGATATTTGATGTTTTGGGTTTAGATTTCATGGGCATATTCCCCAATTCTTTTGGGAATCATTACATTCTCTTGGCAGTTGATTGCGTCTTTAAATGGGTTGACGCAATACCGAGCCGAACTAATGACAACAAGGCTGTCGTTAAGTTCTTTAAAGAAAATATCTTCTCTCGGTTCGAGCACCCTCGTGCTATTATTAGCGACAATGGGACGCATTTCTGCAATCGGTCTTTCAAGGCTTTGATGCGGAAATATTCAATCGGCCACAAGCTTTCTACTCTCTATCACCCCCAAACAAGCGGGTAAACCGAGATCTCTAATCGACAAATCAAGCAAATCTTGAAGAAAATGGTTTCTAAGCGCCATAAAGATTGTTCTTCTAAATTGACTGACGCTCTTTGGGCATTTCATACTGCATATAAGACCAATCTTAGCTTGTCTCCTTATCGACTTGTGTTTGGAAAGGTTTGCTACCTCCCTGTAAAGCTCGAATATAGAACGATGTAGGCAATTAAAGAGCTTAACTTTGATCTTGACCAAGCAAGCAGCTTTGGAAACTACAATTAAACGAGCTGAACGAGCTTCGAGATAAAGCTTACGATAATGCGGTTATAGTAAAGAACCGGATGAAGGTGTTTTATGACAAACACCTTTTGCGAAAGACATTCGCACCGGTACGACAAGTCCTTCTTTACGATACCCGTCTTCATCTTCATCCGGATAAGCTGAGATCTCGTTGGATGTAACCTTTTATGGTGCGGTGTGTATACCCATACAGTGTAGTGGATTTAGAAAATCCAAAAGATGGTTCACATTTTAAAGTAAACGGATATAGATTAAAACCGTACTTTTCTGCTGAACCATCGGAGAAGCTCCTGTTATTAAAGGAGCCGCTTTATCACGACTAACTTTCCTTCGATTCTCCTCCATACTTCGGTTTTCCATGCATAAACAGTGGCAACACTGTTTCCAAATAAGAATGGGGGTGGGTATATTAGTTCTTAAAAAATAAAAAAGCAAAAAATTGTGCTACAAACAAGTTTTGGGGAGGATTTCGAGTTGACTAACTTTTGCCCCAATGTGCACCATCCTTTTCCACCCAAGTTTCCAGATTTTTTAGCTTGAACGACAGCATCAGTGGAGACACTGCTACAAACAGATTTGTTGGAGGTTTGTATCATATTTACATTTTGCACTACATATAAAAAAATCCATAAAAATTGAAAATTTTCCAAAATATAAAAGAAAACTCTGTCGTCAAGTTAGCTAATGGGAAATATAGACTCAAAATCCGACAGTTCAGACTGATAGGTTAGAAGTAACTAAATTATAGGACTGGAAATTGAAACCCCGAAAAATAACCCTCCTAGAGTTTCACTGTGGAAAATATACGTCTTTACACCACACTGCACGTGTCGTGATGTTTTGAGAACTAGATGACAAGTTTAATATGTCTAAGTTAAAAGTTTGTGTATTTTCTTAAGATCAAACAAGCTTGTTTGGAAATAAGCAATGATTCATGAGTGAAGTTAATATGAAGGGAAAGTATTGAATCTTTAATGAAAACTAAGTCTGAAAAATAACACATCTTGAGCTTGATTGAAATGATTATACACATTTTCCACACTTACACGTCTTTAATTTTGGGATGAAAAGTATAACTTGAAGTATCTCCGTTGGTTTTCTTTCTAACAATTCTCATGCATAAAAGAAGTCTTTATTTTATGGCCTTGGTGACTTGGGCATTTAAGTCCTTGGGTGTCTTTACACCTAATGCCCTAAAACCACTAGCTTGGGAGTCATTCACACAAAACTCGTTAAGAAACCTCGAAATCCTAATAAAACAAGCCAAGCAAGTGTTCTCTCTAAGTTAAAAGTCATCGCGGTTCTTTGAGGTGAATAATCTTGGTTAAGGACGAGTTTCAAGTACAAGATATAAAACTTCAAAAGGGGATTTAATGGGAATATGAAAGTTTAAATTGAAGTCAAGACTAAATACTATTGCACATTCACAAAGGTGTATGAACGAGAACAGGTAAGAGGTGGAGTAAAGAATATGATCAAGTCTTTGTTAAAGACGATAAAATTCCCAGATTTGAGATCAAGTTGTAGAATGAAAACTCAAGAAAACTTGGGAGATCATGAGATACTTTTGAAACTTATTCCTGGTTTTTTTTGAAGGCATGAAGATTTTTTATCGAAAATTTTAAAACAAAATGATACTATTTGCACAAACACGTTAAGATGTATATGAGCTTAAGTTAAATGAAAAGTGATGTGTGAAAAATAAGGGTTGGAGGTTTCTAACTTAGGATGATAGAGTTTCTAATTTGGATACTAAACCTTAGAGTTGAGGTTAACCAACGAAACTAGCCTGACGGGATTTTCTTGGTGTAATCCGCTGAAAACCCTCGGGAGACAACACTCCTCCTACTAGGGACACCTAGAGCTTGAATGGTTTGTTGCACGAGCTAAGTGCAATCGTGATGCCTACGAAAGTTAGCTGGGATTTCCTTTTTCTTTAAAATAAAACATTTTGCTCAAGACGAGCAAAAGATAAGTTTTAGGGTATTTATTTACATCATAAAATTGTATTTTAATACTATCCATTCTTTATAATATTGCCTCTAAAATTGGTGCACTTAACCCAAATTTGCTATATAAGTGTAGGAAACAGGTTTAGAGCGGACGACAGGCTTTAGAGATAAAACCAGACCGATCCAGTTAAAGTGAAAGTCAATGTAGTCAACTCTGCAAATTTCAGTGTCAGTAAAATCGAGATATTATGGGCTGAGAGACCATCTAAAATAGCAAGAACGCAACACAAAAAGTTTGGAAGCCCAAACCCAAAACCAGACCGCAGAACCGCCGCCAACTCCAACAAAAGACCGCAGGTTCACCGCCTCTTCAACGCCGCACGAGTTAGGTTTCGGGGGAAGTTTGGTATTTTCATGTACATTGATTTCGACACTGGGGTTTCAAATTTCAAGGCTTATAAATAGCAGTGAGAACACCCCAAGAGAGGCATCTAGGTTTTTAAGTTTTTAGGGTTTTATTTTCTTTGCTTAGAATTTTATAGCCACTTTTTAGCCATTGAAATTTGTAATGGAGCTTGAAAGTAATAAATAAAGGTAGATTCATTTTATTCTTATCTCCTTTAGTTTCTGCATTTTAATTTCTTGCACTTTATTATATCGCTCGTTACTTTTATTAATTAGGTTGATGATATTTTGAATAGTTTTCTTCTTTTTCCTCTCATGATTTCTCTCTTAATGATTTTTGAAACGATGATGCTCAAAAATCTCATCGCTATTGTGAGGGATCTAGTAACTGGTTTTGTTGATTAAAAGAAAATTATTTTCTCCTTTCTTTCACAATTTAATTATTTGTATTCGATGATACTCAAAGATTGTCCCTCGTTATAGTGAGGCTCAAATAGTTAGCATATATTGATTATTCTTCGATCTTTCTTCTTTATCCTCTTATTTTATTAATAAGCGAGTAAATTCTCACTTGTTGGGATTGTAAGAAAAGGTAGTATAAGGGATGGTAAATCTCTCATATTCTTTTTATATTTTGATTTTTATAAACTTCAACAAAGTGAGTATTAACCCCCCTATTGGGCGCACTATCAATTCATGATAGTTGCGACCCTAATTTGAGAATGAGTTAATACTTGTTTTGTTAGAGGCTTGAGTTTAATATGGATCAATGGAAGGACAACGGTCAATAGAGAGAATTCCTAGTACCCCTTTAAATACCCTAATCCACATTCATTCCTATTCTTCTAGTTATAAATAATTAAAAGATAAAAAGATTCATTTATTTAATCACCATCCCTTAACTACCTAATCCTAAAACCCTAATAAGCATTTTTTTCTCATTGTTATCTAACTTTTAGAATAAAAAACAAATCCACCTTTTCTGAATCAACTCGTCTAAAACACTAAAAATAAGGTTACAGTCTCCCTGTAGACGACTCGTACTCACTACGGCTAGCTACTGCAAACCGTGTTGATTGTGGTATTTAAAACAATAAAAGACTCACTTTTTCACAACAATCATTGGCCATTAACGATCACCATGATCAATATTTGATGATCTGGGATCTCTATTTTTGTTCAAAGGTATGAACTTTGGTCTTTTATCATCGTCATTTTGGTGAAGGGGTTCGGTTCTTTTCTCAAACCCTAAATCTTAAGATCAAAAGAATTCCTTTTGTAAAACTTAAGTTTTCTTGTGGGATAATCTTGATTTTAAGGATCTTGAGATCCAAGAAAATAACTTATTCCCATGAAGCTTAAGCTTTTTTCAATGGAGATTGATCTCTTATTTGTCTCGGTTGATGAAGAAGGAAGAGAACGTGAGCTTTGATAATAGAGAACTTAAATTCTTTATCAAGCTTATGGGGTCGCTTTCGTATCTGAAAGTTGACCTCAAAGGTCCTTTATATAGGGCATAGATATTGTTGAGCAAGTAGAAATAATCTCTTTTTGAGATTTCTCTAATTGATCTTAAGATCAAACCTAGATGTTTAAGTATCGTTGGATTTTAGATCCAAGGGTTATCTGCTAACACGCTTAATATTTTTCTTATTTAAGTAAAACATTCGATTGATTTTCTTGTTTAGAAAGATATGAAAAGAGTTACTATTATTAATATCACCCCCGGATACTTAAGAACCGTTGGATTATATATCCAAAGGTCCTTGTTAACAAAATTTATATTTTTCTTTGTTTAGAAAAATAAAAAAAATTATCTCTCATTAACAAAATTATCTTTCTGTTTAGAAAGATAAAGAATATTTTAAATAGTTGGAGATCTTCAGGTTAAACAGATTTATTTTTTCTGTTTAAGAAAGATGGGAAAATTATTTTTCGAAATATAGCTTAAGCTATAAAGAAGCGAGAGCTTCAAACTATTTGCGCATTTATGCTAGCGCCACAGGGCATTACCACATGCTTTAGGCAGTGACATTGATTCTCTGGCGCATGGACTTAAGTCCTTTTGGCCAATTAATTTGGTGGGAACAATCATTGGCGTTGGGCATTAAATAGAGCCAGAGAACTTATCTTCTGTATGAAATATTTTGATGGAAAAAACGTGCAAAGCATTAGTAATTGTCATGACATGTATAGATCTTACCATGATTCTTCATCGGCGAGTTATTCGATCAACTCAGTGGCGTGAAGGTATTTTCGAAGCTGGATTTGCGATCCGGATATCATCAAGTTCGAGTAAAATCAGAAAATATCTGCAAGACTACGTTCCGAACTCGATATGGGCATTTCGAGTACTTAGTGATGCCATTTGAAGTCACGAACGCACCAGCGATATTCATGGACTTGATGAACCGATTCTTTTCACCGTTCTTGGACCAGTTTATAGTAGTGTTTATCGATGATATTCTGGTATATTCAAGGAGCTAAGAAGAGCATCTAGAACACTTGAAGATCGCACTGCAAATATTGAGACAAGAAAGATTATATGCGAAGATGAGCAAGTGCGAGTTTTGGCTCAAAGAAGTGAAGTTTTTAGGGCATGCCATATCTGAAGACGGAATCGTTGTTGATCCTGAAAAGATTGCAGCAGTTCAAGATTGGCTGATTCCAAGGAACATAGTGGAGATTCGAAGTTTTCTTGGACTTGCAGGATATTATAGAAGATTCGTTGAGAATTTTGCTCGATTGGCAGAGCCTTTGACCAAGCTTACGCGGAAGGAAGTACCGTTCGTTTGGACGGATGGTTGTGCGTCAGCTTTTGAGGTGTTGAAGCAAAGATTGACAACCGTTCCTATTTTGACCGTGTCAGACGGTTCCGGAGGATTGGTGATTCATAGCGACGCATCTGGGAAAGGTTTGGGATGTGTTCTGATGCAGCATGGGAAGGTTATAGCCTAGGCATCGAGACAATTGAAGACCCGTAACAAGAATTACCCAACTCACGATTTGGAGCTAGCAGCAGTGATTTTCGCTTTGAAAATTTGGAGACAATACTTATTTGGCGAAGGGGTCAAAGTATTCACCGATCACAAAAGCCTAAAGTACGTGTTCACCCAGAAAGAGCTCAATATGAGGCAGCGCAGATGATTAGAGCTGATAGCTGATTATGATCTTGATCTCAAGTACCATCCGGGGAATGTTAATGTAGTGCCGGATGCACTTAGTCGGTTTCCAGCAATTCGGATGTTGACTGCACAGAAGGAGCTTGTCGATGATTTTCGGAGATTCGAGTTGGAGATTGTGTTACCGCATTCTTCAGGACAGTTGATGCAGCTGCAGGTACAGTCGTCGTTGATCGATAATATTAAAGTAGCGCAGTCGCACGATCCAAGGTTATAGAAGTTTCGAGAACAGGTAGAAGCGGGACTTCGAACGGACTTGTTGATTCATGAAGATGGTTCGTTACAATATGGTAGCCATTTGTGTGTGCCAAAAGGAGATATTCATGAAGAAGTTATGAAGGAGGCACACAATTCCGCATATTCCGTACATCCAGGAGGCACGAAGATGTACCGTGATCTACGACAGCATTTCTGGTGGGAAGGCATGAAAAGGGAGATTGCCCGCTTTGTAGCCAAGTGCTTGATGTGTCAGCAAGTTAAGGCTGAATATCAAAGGGTGGCTGGTTTATTGCAACCACTTCCGATTCCTCGGTGGAAGTGGGAATATATAACCATGGATTTCGTGACAACCCTACCGCGGAGTCCAAAAGGCAACAATGCAGTTTGGGTGATTATTGATCGATTGACCACAGTAGCTCATTTCATACCGTTTCGAGTTGGTCAGTAGACGGAAGCGTTAGCAGAACGGTACATGCAGGGGATTGTGAGATTGCATGGAGTAACTGTGAGCATCGTTTTCGATCGTGATAGCCGATTCTTGTCGCACTTTTGGAGGAGCTTACAAGAAAGTTTGGGACGCGATTGAAGTTTAGTACCGTGTATCATCCTCAGACAAATGGCCAGTCAGAAAGAACGATCCAAACTCTTGAATATATGTTGCGAGCTTGCATGTTGGACTTCAAGGGTTCTTGGGAGGATCATTTACACTTGGTGGAGTTTTCGTATAATAACAGCTTTCTGACGACTATTCAGATGGCTCCATTCGAAGCATTATATGGTCGAAAGTGTCGCTCACCCATTTGCTGGGATGATGTTGGAGAACGAAGATTGTTGGGACCGGATCTTGTCGTGCAAACCGTGGAGAAAGTTAATATTATCCGGAATCACATGAAAGCAGCACAAGATCGGCAGAAGAGTTGGGCCGATACAGCAAGAAGACCTCTGGAGTTCGCTGTTGGTGATCTTGTATTCTTGAAGATATCACCGACTAGAGAAGTAATTCATTTTGGGAGTCGAGACAAGCTTAGTCCTCGATTCATGGGGCCTTTCGATATTATTAAGCGCGTTGGAAAAGTAGCTTATCGATTGGCTTTACCACCATCTTTGATGAGTGTTTTTGACGTGTTTCATGTATCTCAACTCTGTAAGTATGTTCAAGATGAGACGCACGTTCTAGATCATTCGGAGCTGACAGTAAGGAAGGACTTGACATATGAAGAACGACCGATGGCGATTGTTGATCAAAGAGAAAAGTTCCTCAAGAACAAAGTTATCCCTCTCGTACTTGTTTCATGAGGAAATTGCTCGCACGGAGAATCGGCTTGGGAACGAGAAGACAAGAAACGACAGAAGTTTCCACACCACTTCTCGTAGATTCATGTTTGTTTGTCTTTTCTTGTTCTGGGAATTTCGAGGACGAAATTCTTTTTGTAGTTGGGTATAATGTAACACCCTAGTTCGTTATACCATGACTTGATTTGATTATTTTATATATTGAATGGCTATTCTTGATTTATTGCTGTTTTGGATGCGGATAGTATAATTGGTATCTGTATTTGCATCCAACCCGACCCGCTTGCTGGAAACCCGTCTTGATTCCTTTTTATGATTTATCCTGGTTAATTATGAGGATCCGTGCACTGTCATGTTTTATATCCTGCATATCTGCATTATATCTGGCATCTACATATGTTTTAATAATACAAATATAATTAAATATGTAACACCCTAGAATGCGATTAGTGTTAATTAAGCTTTAATGCGAGTTTTTAGTAAAAGGTTTACCAAATCGGGTTTCTCACATTTTATATCAATTAATTAATATTTTATTATTATTTGATATGGCTAGTACACATACGTGCACGTTAATGTGAGGGTTGGTTAATGTTAATCTTATTAAATAACCAAAACACCTTAATTAATTCATGTCCTAATTAACCTTCCTTAACCTTTCCTAAGATATTTTGTGTGTGAGAAATATCTTGTTTGGATTGAGAGAGATGGCTAATGAGTCATGAGGCATTAATGTGTGCATTAATGAGGTGAGGGAGAGAGTGAGTGTAAGCCTTTAACTCACCATACACTCACCTCGCACCATTTTGATCTCTCACTCTCTCATTTCAATTATTCTTCATCCTCTCCACTCTCAAACTGAAACCCTCACTCTCTCTTCAAAAAAACCTTGCTAAACTTCACAAAATCCCATTTAAACACTTTAAATGTCTTGATTTAGCCACTTGGTTGCCCTTGAGCTTTGAAAGCTAGGATTTTTTAGCAAGAGTGGCTAGGTAATGACCTCAAACTAATATTTAGGAGTTATATTGTTGTGTTGCCTTGTAGTTATGGATTAGAACACTAAAGGTAGCATTTTATGAAAATATCATATTTTTAGTGTCAACCTGGTGTCTCTGTGATCTACTGTTGAATCAGGTGTTTGTTGGAAAAGTTCCCATCACAGTGACCTAGTGTTGTGACCTAGAACCCACCATAAAAACCTGAGACCATTCCTAAATTTCGAGGCTACAATTTTATTAGTTCTGGCCGCAAATTGCGGCCAGAGTGGGGGCTGGGGTGTTCGTTCTTTGTCAAGGGGTCTATGTGGTTGTGTGTGGTCTCGTGGCACTTGCAACTTTCACCAATTGTTTGTGTATAAAAATTTGGGAGCACTTTGCTAAATTCTAGTGTTTTAAGTACGCGTGTTACATTATCCGACACGGTTCGTGATCTTGTGTTGCTGCTGCACTTGGGCTGGTTTTGGTGTGTCGCTATACACGTTAGCCTTTAGACAAACACTTGTGAGTTGGATTGGAGTTGGTGCGTCGGTCAAACATAGTGTGTACATGATATTGATCGATTTCTGAGATTGCACTGGTTATGTTTTGTGTTAATAGGATCGCAGGCGGGGATTTCGGACGCTGCGAGAAAGGGAAGCAGGTGATTTGATTTACCTAGCCCGCGATTGTCAGTGAGTAGATTTAACATCTACGGAAAAATCGCTCTTATGGCCTTAAGCGTCAGGGCTAGATATAATATGATATTAGCCGCATGTTTATATTGCACATATAGAGATTGTGCATAAAACATCATTGCATATTATTACTTGTTGTGCTTGGACTTGTACCCTTTTGACACTGTACTATTATTGACGGTTCATGTTGCACGAGCATTGATTGTATGTCACCCACACCGTCGATAATTGTCATGACACGCACAACACTCATACATACGTGATATTGTATAGTTAATGATATCGAGACATTGATTCCTTTTCCATTGTGCATATAACATATAGCATACCTGTACATCTACATGCTCACACCTATGCCTTGCTATGCCTACATACTAGCTACCCATATACCTATATGGTATTGTACCATTAGTGACAAGTATATACACATATAAGACATAGCTACATGTACATCTTGCATATATACTTACTTGTACAACCACTTACCTTGCTATAGCTACACATACACTCGAATGGTATTACATCATTATTGATAGGTACATACCCGTATACCTTGCTATAGCTACATGTTCACCCTTATATGATGTTGCGTTGAATTTAGAGAAATTAGGAACCGCATGATATATTTAATAACTTGTTGCAGTTAAATAGCGGTTTTCCTTTATATGCTCATATTACTATTTATGTTGCATATATTATATCCATGGATTTTCGCATTGAGATAGGGATTTCATATGATATTTTCTGGATGTTTTACTCCTGACGATATATATTAGTGGTATGGGACACTGTCATGTGTGTGTGTGTGTGTGTGTGTGTGTATGTAATGTTTTGAAAATCGTTTCGGTGAAATTTCGGAAAATCGGTAAAATAATGGGGTTTCCGTAAAAAGTCAAAATACAAAAATCTTTATTATAAAATTAAATATACATACTCTAGATATGAAATTGCTAGTATTTGGTGTTTATTGGGCCACTGGTGAAATTTCAAATTTTCTGAAATTTTTTCCGAAATTAATTATTTTAATATTATTTTAAGCCGTCTCTAATACATTTAATTAGGGAAAATTACAAATTGAAATGAGTTGAAATAAATTTTTTCCATCATAACACATTAAACAAAATTTTAACATGTGATTTCTGAAATGAAATAAAATTAGTAAGATGGTTTTAGAAAATATAAACTAAAAAGGCTTAGTTTGTGGAATTTAATTAATGTAAATGAAGTTTAGGCTTGTTGACTTGAGAGAGGGGGGTTATTTTGACTTGGGAACTTGTACACAACCCACACACACACCCATATCCCTCACCAACAGACCCCAATCAGCAGCCCCCCTCCCAAATGCCACCCCATTTTATGTGTAGAAAATGAAAGTAAAAGGGAATTAGCAAAAGTCAAACAAGTGATGCTTAGACATTTGAGGAGTGGGTCTTTTTTCTTTCTTGCTTTGACTTTCCAAACTCACCCACACCTCTCTCCCTTCCCCCTTGCTGTTCTGGCCGAGCCCTCCCCCTTGTGCAGCCCCACAAAATCCTATCTCATTTTCCCCTCAAAATTCATCAAATTTCACTCAAAAATCAATGCAAAAATCCCTCAAAATCAAAATCTAATCCCTACCCATTTTCCTTGGCTATTCAAGCATGGATCTTGGAGAAAAGAGAGCATTTTGGGAGGCTAGATTTCATGGGAGATCTCAAAAATTGTGAGGTATAATTTTAACCTTATGCTTATATTGTTGTTTAATTGCTTCAATGTTAACAATTTAGGTGTTTAATTGGGTTTATTGCAAGTTTGGAAAATTCTAGAAAAGGGTTTAAATTTTTATTAGGGTTGTTATCATTAGATTGTGGTCTTATTGAGTAGATTAACATGTTATTGTTATGTAAAACTTAATCTTGTTGCATCTTGCTAATTGCTACTTTTAAATTGTCCAAATTGCATAATATTGCAAACTCGGTTTTTAAAATTGGGTTTAAAAATGTAATTAGGTTTTTCATGACTTCATTAACATTACAAAGTGTAGTTTAATACTTTAGTTCATGAAAATCCAAGCTAAATTGTTGTTGTGCATTTTTGCTATAAAATTGTTAAAATTGGGTATATTGTAAACTAGAATTTTGGGGTTAATGAAATTTAATAAGATTAAATTATGGAAATTGTTTTTATGACTTATTTAAGATATTTAATAAGTATTATAGCCGCTAGATTTGTTTAAACGTCGATTTTGTACTAAAACGGGTAATTTTTGCTTGCTAGATTTTCGGAGAAAAGGCTTTTAAAGTGAGTTTGGGGTTTTTGTGAATTTTAACCTATTTTATAGTATAATTAGTGCTTGTGATCGTGCAAATGAGTATGTTTGGGTTTTTCTCGATGGTTTGCCATTTGTACGCCGACGTCAAGGGTTTTTGGGTTGATTTGTGAAAGCAGCCATAGGTTTTGACCTATATGGGATTCGTGTGTTGTTTTGGTCATGAGTCGGATTTTAATCCGATACGGTGCGTTATGATATGTAGATACCCTTATGAAGACTTCGAGACGACAAGCAAGCGCGTGGCAACGTCGGCACCGACGAACGAGGACCAGGTAAGTAGATTTATATCTACGGGGAGAAGTCGGGTGGATGGCGTATAGCACCCCCGCAGTTCGTGGTGATGTATACGAATACGTATACACACACATATTTTGATGATATATATTATATTGATATGAGACTTGATGATAAAGATAGATTCTAGGTGTTCATGGATTAGTTTAGTGTTAGTTGCGAAACCCTAGAGTAGTTGTTACACCCACACATGCACGCACACACATGCATACATCTATGTTATTACCTGCGCGTATATGGGGAGATGTGTTTATGTGTTCACCTGGGTATGGGACTAGGTGTTCACATACTGGATTTGCAGATGATACTTAGGATTGAGATGAGTCAATGAGATTTGAGTTGAGGCCGTGAGATCGGTGATATGGCAAGATTCGTACTGGAGATACGTCTTGATGTTATAGCGGATCTTTGGATGACAATGCCATGTGAATAGTGATATTTGTAGTGTACTAGACGTAGGTCAGTACCCCAGATGATGATCTTGATAAAGAGGATACCAGATAAACAGTGTGATGAGTATGATATTGACCAGTACCCAGATTTTGGATGCCGTACGATGGATTTACGTACGAGTTATATATTGAAGATTGATCCGCACTCTTGACTTGGGATGTATGATTATAGATATGGTATCGGATATGATATTATTGAGGCGGGATCACCGACTAATATATATACAGGTATGTATACGTATCGACTCAGATGTTAGGCGGTTTCCTTACCTGTAGTTCAGCTTGTTAGTTCAGCCGTATAGTTTAGTGTAATTGTTAGACTAGATTAGACTCCTACCTATTTTAAAACTAGCGGATCGTGGGTATTTTAAAAGACAGGTCAAGGGATCTACGGATATTTCAGAAGACGTGTCCTTTCTTAAAACCACCGTAGCCCTTATTTTCAGAACCTCACGATTCGTGTTATTTCAAATGGCACCATTGTTTAATATTTAGCTCCCGCTCATTATGGTTGCTCGCTCCGCATCGCATACTTACATTGTTATTTCATATTGCATTGTTGATATTATGCTGTTAGGACACCAGCACCATTACCGATGATGCGTTTGTACCGCGTACACTTACTTGCCGGCTCACACACATCTTCATCGGTAAATGCCATGTCACGTACACCTTAGAAAATACTATTGCTTAACTTAGCTTGATAGCTAGTAGTTTGACATGATATTAGTGTACTTACCTTATATGCCAGCTTAGATATTGTAGTTATTACTTGTCACTTCATGCATACTGTTATTCATTGTTATGCCGTATTCATGGATTCTCATGCCTATAATCATGGTTTTACATGCTATTGATGATTTGGATTCGGATTTCCATAAGATTTTCTGGATTTGGGGAAAAACCGCAAAACTTGTATAAGTTTCTTTCCTCTCTTTTAAATAAAAAGTGCGATTTTCCCATGATGTATGAGTCGTCCACCATGAGTTTGTTGATAGATTTCGAGACCCGATTTGAGGAGATGGTGTAAGTCCGCGGCAGTGCCCCGGCCGTCTAACAGACGCCAATATGCGGAACAAAACTTTTACGACTGGCGCTATCGCGTACTTTATCCCGGATCGTCCATTAAAGCTAAACTAACAAATTGTAAAGAGGGTAGAATTGTTATACCGAATGATCCGAGTCCTTCGGTCTTCAACCATCATCCCACGCTATGTTGCAACTGATCCGAACTTGCTCGATCTCCGGTCTCGTCGTCCAGGTGGCACCATGTCGACGGATCTTTAAACGGGCTCTCGCCTCTGAACCGAGGCAACTCGATCGTCAAGTTTGCTAAAAGAGACGACCAAGATGAAGTAGAGAATGAGTAGAATACTTTGTCTCGTTACGTCCAAGGCTAGGGACGAACGGTTAAAAGAAGTTGCCAATTGGAATCGAGTAAATGGAAATTGAACTGTATGAGATTTCCATACCCTAAACTATCATAATCTTTTCTCTCAAGCAAATGAAAAACCATCATCATCTCACAAGAGGGGCCGGCCATATATATAAAGAAGAGGGAGAGTGAGTGTAGGAGCAAGGAGAGTGAGTGTAAGGAAAAATATCAAGGATATTTATCATATGCAAAGAATGAGTGGTATGAACACATTAAATGAATTAATCCACCTCACTTAACACCTCACCTCACAATTAATGCAAATGATGAGTCACTAATCCTACTCACCATTTCTAGAATCTTCTAGAACCATGACTCACCCAAAAGACGAAAGGATAAATCCGCATTTAACCGAATGTCAAATACGGCTGATAGAAAACTGGAAACTGGCAACTTCCAAAAATCATCCCGAAACGAATTTCAGGATAACCCTGTATCGGTATAAACATACCCGCATTTGTATTACGACCGAATACAAATACAACTGAGACAAAGATATTATATCTACACAGTATAATACTGGGTTCCGGCTTAAACCAAAACCTACCAGTATTATCTGCCCGAAAACTGACACGTGCGAAAACGCACGTGCATTTTTCGAACCCTGCCATAATCCCATACGGCATCTACAACGTTTCGCCGGAACTTGGGAAAGTGTCGGTGTGGGACTCTAATGACTCATCAACACACTGGCACTGGGTATAACCCCTAGCACGTCAGAGGTATAAGCTGTATGTAACGTTTTGCCTATGTATTGATTGGAAGGGAAGCTGACGAGCGAACTCATCTATAAACCCTACTGAGCCTGACAGTGACAATAACCGTACAGTCAAGAACATTCGTCTATGAGTATCGCATATACGGCCTAGGGGGCCGGTAAACGTCAGACCCCCAACAGTTGTATAAGTCGTGTCGGAGAGCAGCCCAGAACACCCTGAGATTCTGCTGGTATACCTACCAGTATATCTCGATTACCCTGGCCAGGGATTTCGTGTAATGGCTCTCCTAAACACAGCGCAATCTCACTCCCAATACCGGGAGAGACGAATCCCCGAAGATCCGCTCACTTGCCTCCAATGTGGCTCGGGACTGTACCCAAAATATACCTGTTTGCACGACTCCTTTGACCCGTGGTAGGGTATAAATCAAAGCACAGTGGGAACTCACATGAGACAAATGATGACCTCAGGTCAATGAACTAACCTGTACACATGTCACCAGGGAACTGCTATCTGACGATATGTATAATACCAACTAGCATGTTCCCGGCGAGTCCTGTCCGGTGTACTTATAACCTAATGAGCACCTGTATACATCTTAGGTGATCCAACTGACACCAGTGGCTTGTGAGACCGGCCACCACCCCTCGTCGGGTTCTCAACAGCATACACTAGTCTACTCTAGAGTATCGATGCCCTGTCTCGAAACTCCCACGACTAGGGACACTTTAAGGATGTGCTTATAGACCCCAGCTCCCACATATATGATCGCCATCATACTGCTGGTAGTCAAACAAGAATCCTATGGGCTCCATCATGATGATAAAGACAAACCAGATAGCATATTATCATCTCGAGTAAGACTGTTTTATCGGTATAGGTCCTCCCTCAATCATCGCAATCACGTATCTGCGATCCAATAATTGACTTAGAGGGCACTATATCCAACAATCTCCCACTTGCACTTAAGGCTAATTATTGCGATGTCGAGTACTCACTGCTCGTGTGATACCGAGCATTCAACTCCTCTACTAATCAGTTTCACAAAGCTAGTTTGTAAAACTCTTTTGTTCGAGAAATAACCTCAGTTAGTGGATCCGCTTTGGTGTTTCTTTCTGTATCTCTCTATATCTCAAGTTCGCGGAGAAAACCATCTCCCTAATCGAGAAATACCTGTCTTAGAATATGTCTGGATATCTGATGGGACCTAGTTCATAAATGAACTCCAAATCCAAACTTCTTAGACTGTATCGATCACTGAAACTAATCAGTGTTGCACACTATGCCTCCCACAGTATCCTCTTGGACCACCTGTCCATAATACTGTCCCTCGTCTGAGGAAAAAGTATAACTCTGACAATCACTCTGTCATCCAAGTCACCTGTGAAGCCTGGAATAA
Source organism: Agapanthus africanus (assembly GCA_030015575.1). Lineage (NCBI taxonomy): Eukaryota > Viridiplantae > Streptophyta > Magnoliopsida > Asparagales > Amaryllidaceae > Agapanthus > Agapanthus africanus. The sequence goes on from CM057340.1 coordinate 121,753,951, forward strand.
TAACCGTCTCCCGAAGGAGGCTGCCGTCATCAAATCCGTAGAACATTCACTTATGTTCTAAAACTGCTTCCGTATGTTTCTTCAGGATTGGATTAATATAAACTTATCACATCTAGTGCAAAAACGACATCTGGTGTGGTACTTGACATCTCATGATTGACTCAATTGCCCAAGCAAGTGATCTGTCAATCATGTACGTCCCTCTCCCCTTTAGTCTGTAAGACACCTTTAGAAAGGGTGACTCCATCACCTGCAGGTACACTACCATGCCAGGAGTCATCTATTCTATAATACTATTAGAATACTGTCAAAGTACTCACATTGGGAAACTACCCAATTCTAAATCTAAAACCATAGATCTAGTAACCAGAATGTCAGATATTATATCTATATCCTTTGTGGAGAAACAACTATGTGACGACCACAGTACAACCGATCGTAGTATATGAATTTTACTTCCTACTCTGTGTATGTCATCCAAATACCAGGACATCACACCCTACTACCTTCTTAACAAATCCATCCCCTATTCTGATGAAGTCAAACCTATGACTGTCACATCAAAAATAGATGATCTATCTCCGCTATTTCTGCTCAAGTCTATAAATAGACACTAGCTACTTGTCCACTATGCTTCCGCTGCTCCCACTGACTACGACAACCCTCTGGCAGAATAATATATACGTTCATTTCTAAAACTAGTTTAGAATGACGCTATACATATCCTCCTGCCGGGTCTCATAGTCTGGAACAATAGTAGTGTCAAGTCTGGGTAAACTAGAACCTCCCTGTCACCGTCTTTGAGGCTACCGGAGTACCTCTCGGGTGTCTGAGGTTACCCACCATATCTGCGGAGTGGCTATTAGAATGTCAAACCTGATTGAATATATAGGTCCTATTAAACTTTCCGTAATCGTTTGCGGTTCTGGAATCACTTCCAGTTCTACCATGCTCCCACTGCTGTTTTCTGAAAAAAAATCCATTTTAATAAAACTGTGGCGAGTCAAGAACAATATCACTATTGATCTTTCAGATGGTAGAAAATCAACCCTCGTCGAAGCTAGGGTCAACCCACAAACTGCCATTGCAGAAACGTGCCTTGAGTTATCCAGTGTCTGGTTTTAAGCATAAGCTGGACAACTCCCCTTACTTTAACATCGTTAAGATATGAATCGTTCTATATCCAATATAGAAACTTTGGCCCTTATTTAATTGGAACCGGATTCAAATTATGCAGCTGTCTCCAGTGCATAATAACTTAATAGAGAGAAGCCGATCAGTATTACTCAACTTAGGAATCTATCCAATTATGAGTAACCTGAAAGAGAAACAAGTTTCTCAAAAACCATTACTATCAATTGAATACCAATCACAAGAATCTATATCTTCGATTTCTTTGAAGAATCCCGATACTTGTGACACTTGGTTCTCTACTTTATTCCTATACCCACAACTTCTCAAAACTTAGACATTGTATTTCTACGAAACACTTTTCTAAAAACTAGAGAAGTTACAAGTAAACAGAATATAGTACGAGGACCAACCCCTTTGTCCTGACGGACACTGGACAACATACATAACTCTGTATAAGTCCGCTGAGTTGAATAACTCAAAACATGTGCATCGTAGGTTGAAAAATGTACCCAGGCGATTTCCTCAAATATCATTAATTACAACGAATTCCGATATAATGAGGATGATTATCTAATTTCCAATAACTTGCTCCCACTCAACATCTGTATTCTAATATAGATGTGAGAATGTAACCTGGTAAATACATACCCTGGAGTAAGTATCCAATTGGGAAATCAGTTTTCTATTAACAATGCACAGTGAATATGAAACATGAATATGTTTCGTAGGGGTATTCTGGTATTCTTAGTAATGCCTCTTCCATAATCCAAATCATGACTTTAACCATATATTTCCCTGCCATCTTTCCAATTCCCTTTATTTGTCTTTAGTCGTTACCTTCTGTACACTATCATTAGGCTAAGTTGTTTTCTTCCTTCCCTACCGTTCGGCACCAGCCTATGGTTTGGAAGAAGATTATCCAGTAAGCATAATAGTTGTACCCTCCTGATCCTAGGAATACTTGCAACTTGAGAGAAGGTGGCGGTAAAAGACAACTGAATAATACCTTATTCCTATTTCTCCTGAACCAGAATCCATCCTCGAAAAATATCCTTCGAGTTCGTATATAATCATACGATGGATTTATCCAATGGAATTGGATGTTTGTAGTGATACGGGTTGTTCTGGAGAAATAAAAGGTGAAGTAGGAGTGGCGATGAAATACGTGGTTTGGTCGTGAATGTTAATAGTCGCAATTTACTTTGTCCTCTTTCTAATTCCTTTATCTTGTCTTTACATATTACATTTTGCACACCCTACTTAGGCTAATTGGTTTTCTTCATTCCCTACCATTTGGCACCAGCCTATGGTTTGGAAGAAGACTATCCAATAAGCGTAATAGGTGTACTCTCCTAAACCAAGGAGCCCTTGCAACCTGAGAGAAGACGATAATAAAAGACAACTGAATAAACCAATTCTATTTCTCCTGAAGCTGGATCCATCCTCGAAGAAGTCCCTTCGAGTTTGTATATAACCATACGATGGATCTATCCAATGGAAGTGGATGTCCGTAGTAATACGGGATGTTCTGAGAAATTCAAAGGGTAAAAGAAGGAGCGGTAATGACTTATGCAACTATAGACAATCCAAAAAGCTGGTATTTTAAGAAGATTCGGTCAACTTTGGTCACTGAGTTATAGTCTAGGGTCGGTCAAAAGTCGCTGCCAAAGAGAGAAAGGAAATAAACACTCTGCGTGCACTCTAGCCTAAATCAGAATGGTTATCACTTTATCTAATTAGGAAACCTCCCACTGTTTTCTCAAATTCTCCTCCAAACCTGAAAGAAGAATTAGTCGGGATCACCCGAAGAGTAAACCAACTCATCAGTGAGAATCGGGATCCAACTATCATCGCATGATAACTTGATGGAAGCCACTCAAGTTAACACACTCCAGAAGGTATGCGCAAGTCTGGCAAGTTTCTTGTATGTTTGAAACTCCCGATGTAATTTTTATCCCATGCTCTTATGACCTTGACGTAGGCCAACAAATCATAAGCAACATGTCAAGTTCTACCTGTCGTTGTCCTGATCAACTTAAGTCATCGTACAAGCCCTTGACGTAGGCCAACAAGGTGTACGTCTGACTTAAACTAATGCATCTATCTATGCAACAAATGAATACCCAGCAGCTACCAAACACTATGTCTTGACGTAGGCCAACAAACATAGCTTGAATACTACTGACCATCCATAAGAAACGACGGAGGATTACGGCTGGTTTTTGGCGAAAAACCTTTAACGTAATGAACCTGATCTCGTTGAAGGAACCTGATAGCTTTATAAAAATATATAGTAGCGAAAACCTTTTGCTAAAGAAGTCACTCCCGGTGAAGGGATCTCGACTCTTTCCTAATGGAATGAGGTGCAGGATATTCCAACTGAATACCGTTATGCAAAACAAAAGAAAACGTCTTTGTAATAGTTTTAAAATTTGTTCCAACAACATCAAATATAGGTTTGTTTTATCCTTGCATTGAAAAGAATCAATGCATTCCCATCAATCAATCACACCAGAAAAGAACGAAAATAAAATGTACGTATATGCCATCCGTATTCGTCACTGGGTCCCGTCATCACCCGTTAGGTTACTTAACTAACGACAGAGCGGGGACTGGACTAGCGCGGGTGTAAAACATATACAACATCTAATAGTATATATATACTAATATACAATAATCGCTCCAGGCATGATAAATGCAACATTACAGAAAAGTAATAAGTATCACAGAACAATACAGATAACCTGGGATCCCCGGGTTTCATAGAGCCGCTACTGAAACTCGACGTTCCCCTGGTCGTGTGGATAGCCTGTGCAATGAAACCTGGACCCCTACGGGTGCGGCAAGTTACCCACCAAAACCTGAAGCGAGGTAGTCCCCACAACATAGTGAATGGAATACCCTGCACTTCACGGAATCCGGTAAATTGAGCACCCCTCCTTGGGTCAACCTGTACCCCCTACGAGTGCGGCGAATAGTCTGCCAATTCTAGAGTGAGGTCCCTTTGCCTCTCAATGCCATGAGATACGAACCCGTTGCCCTCCAGAACCCGGCTTTTCATGCACCCCACCGCGGGGTAAACCTAGTACAGAAATAAAAATAGTACAATAGGTACATCGACCGCAACCTGGTTGTGCCCCAAAAGAATATTATACAAACAGGCAGTGACGGCAGTCCACAAGTCGGACGCTCGCCCCGCAATATCAAATGTACAAATAAATTTAAACAACACTATCATTGCACCCTGCTATCCACTATGACAAATCCGCAACATTACAGCACAACACAGAACATCAACGCGAATGTCACGTTCACAAACCCGTCTAAAAGAACTATAGCAATCAGACGCGGTTTACCGATCAAATGACATTCCCGGTCGGAGATATAATGAAAGTACTGAAAAACTAACAAGTTTAAAATTTTGATCGAGTAAATTTCCCGAAGTGGGCCCCACATACATCTGGTGTACAGTAAAAAAATTTTGGCCCAAAAGACATATACCAAAAACCACCATTTCCCATGAGAAACCCACTGGAAAAATTTGGCGCACTGTTCCCACAAAAGCGCGGCGGATCAGCGGACAAACCATGGTTTGGGCCGCGGATCCGCGGTCGTTTTGTGGGATCACGTGCCCAAATTTCACCAGTATTCTTCAAAAACCCCGCATGATTTTCTGAAATGCTCAAAATGAATTTTAGAACAGTTTAAAAATCGACAGAAACATCATGTACAGAAAATTGTGATTTCGCGAAATCCGTTCGATCGATCTTTTAAACGTGTTTGCACAAGTTAGTATAGCTTAATGGTGAGGCTCTGATACCACTGTAAGTCCGCGGCAGTGCCCCGGCCGTCTAACAGACGCCAATATACGGAACAAAACTTTTACGACTGGCGCTATCTTGTACTTTATCCCGGATCGTCCATTAAAGCTAAACTAACAAATTGTAAAGAGGGTAGAATTGTTATACCGAATGATCCGGGTCCTTCGGTCTTCAACCATCATCCCACGCTATGTTGCAACTGATCCGAACTTGCTCGATCTCCGGTCTCGTCGTCCAGGTGGCACCACGTCGACGGATCTTTAAACGGGCTCCCGCCTTTGAACCGAGGCAACTCGATCGTCAAGTTTGCTAAAGAGACGACCAAGATGAAGTAGAGAATGAGTAGAATACTTTGTCTCGTTACGTCCAAGGCTAGGGACGAACGGTTAAAAGAAGTTGCCAATTGGAATCGGGTAAATGGAAATTGAACTGTATGAGATTTCTATACCCTAAACTATCATAATCTTTTCTCTCAAGCAAATGAAAAACCATCATCATCTCACAAGAGGGGCCGGCCATATATATAAAGAAGAGGGAGAGTGAGTGTAGGAGCAAGGAGAGTGAGTGTAAGGAAAAATATCAAGGATATTTATCATATGCAAAGAATGAGTGGTATGAACACATTAAATGAATTAATCCACCTCACTTAACATCTCACTTCACAATTAATGCAAATGATGAGTCATTAATCCTAGTCACCATTTCTAGAATCTTCTAGAACCATGACTCACCCAAAAGACGAAAGGATAAATCCGCATTTAACCGAATGTCAAATACGGCTGATAGAAAACTGGAAACTGGCAACTTCCAAAAATCATCCCGAAACGAATTTCAGGATAACCCTGTAGCGGTATAAACATACCTGCATTTGTATTACGACCGAATACAAATACAACTGAGACAAAGATATTATATCTACACAGTATAATACTGGGTTCCGGCTTAAACCAAAACCTACCAGTATTATCTGCCCGAAAACTGACACGTGCGAAAACGCACGTGCATTTTTCGAACCCTGCCATAATCCCATACGGCATCTACAATGTTTCGCCCGAACTTGGGAAAGTGTTGGTGGGGGACTCTAATGACTCATCGACACACTGGCACCGGGTATAACCCCTAGCACGTCAGAGGTACAAGCTGTACGTAACGTTTTGCCTATGTATTGATTGGAAGGGAAGCTGACAAGCGAACTCATCTATAAACCTTACTGAGCCTGACAGTGACAATAACCGTACAGTCCAGAACATTCGTCTATGAGTATCGCATATACGGCCTAGGAGGCCGGTAAACGTCAGACCCCCAACAGCTGTATAAGTCGTGTCAGAGAGCAGCCCAAAACACCCTGAGATTCTGCTGGTATACCTACCAGTATATCTCGATTACCCTGGCCAGGGATTTCGTGTAATGGCTCTCCTAAACACAGCGCGATCTCACTCCCAATACCGGGAGAGACGAATCCCCGAAGATCCGCTCACTTGCCTCCAATGTGGCTCGGGACTGTACCCAAAATATACCTGTTTGCACGACTCCTTTGACCCGTGGTAGGGTATAAATCAAAGCACAGTTGGAACTCACACGAGACAAATGATGACCTCAGGTCAATGAACTAACCTGTACACATGTCATCAGGGAACTGCTATCTGACGATATGTATAATACCAGCTAGCATGTTCCCAGCGAGTCCTGTCCGGTGTACTCATAACCTAATGAGCACCTGTATACATCTTAGGTGATCCAACTGACACCAGTGGCTTGTGAGACCGGCCACCGCCCCTCGTCGGGGTCTCGACTGCATACACTAGTCTACTCTGGAGTATCGATGCCCTGTCTCGAAACTCCCACGACTAGGGACACTTTAAGGATGTGCTTATAGACCCCAGCTCCCACATATATGATCGCCATCATACTGCTGGTAGTCAAACAAGAATCCTATGGGCTCCATCATGATGATAAAGACAAACCAGATAGCATACTATCATCTCGAGTAAGACTGTTTTATCGGTATAGGTCCTCCCTCAATCATCGCAATCACGTACCTGCGATCCAATAATTGACTTAGAGGGTACTATATCCAACAGATGGATGAACCGTTTCGGGTACATGGTGGGCCCGGTGCGATACCCTGGGGCAAGAAGATCATTATGTTGACATTGAGCCTGTGCAGGGGAGCACGACCGACCGGTGATATTACCCGACGCGTCGGATATCCGGAGGATACCGTCGTGGTTTTCAGATTGATGGTAGGGGCTAGTCTGGACTGACGGCGCCCTAGATAGTGAGATTGAGACATTGAGATTTTGATATATTGAGGTACAGAGATTGCGACACAGAGATATCGAGATATTTGGATACTTGTTTTGTGTCGATGCTAGACACTGTTTATGCTGATTTCATTTATGATACCTCGTTTTTAAAAAAAGATACAGAAATCTCACTAAATTATGAAAGCAGTTTTCTTCAGTACATACATTCTATTTCATGCATTCATACATCATCCATATGATATATTGCTACCTGAGGCACTGACACGGGCACATGGGATTACACTCGGGTTAGATATTTACCATAGCCATTGTTATAGGCTGCATGTTATATATTTGAGGATATATTATGATCGTTGACCTAGGATTGCGTTGTTCATACGATTTCTATTCGTAGATGTTTTTCTATTCACGAGTTGGCAACTCACCCCCGTTGTGCCCCAGTTTCTTGCAGGTTTGCCGTACAGGTTTCATTAAGGCTTTGCGGGCACAGTTTCGTTCGGGTGACTTGCTAGTAGGTGAGTTTATTGGTATCGTACCCATCTTATTACCTTGTATAATATTATTCAGTTGTATCTAGTAAATTCCATCAACCAAACATGTATTTATTTTGAGATAGAGACCAGTGATGTTATTCTTTCGACCTTAGAGTTGCGCGTTATATTTCTGTGGATTTCTTATGGTTTTGAGTTTCCTTTTGAGTTTTTGATCCTCGCCCTTGGCGTTGTATATTATATTGCTTGTGTGGTTGTGACTGTCGATTGACGAAGAGCTAGCTCCCGCTTGGGGATGCCTTTTATTGATTTCGTATACTATTCATGTTGTATCCCGTTTGGGGGCCAGTATTTTTAAAGGAGACTCTGCCGAAATTTTCAGGAAATATTTGATGTTTTTAAAAATGCATAATTCGGCTTATGCTAATAAAACTACTTGATTTAAATTGGTTTTTCCTTCACTCTCCTACTTTTCTTGGTTTGGATTTCTGGGTTTTCGTCTTACTTAGATTACGTACGCCTCGAGGCGTTTCGTAGTTTAAGTGCTGGTCATGTTCCATACTTTTGGGACGTGACAATATATATATATATATATATATATATCAGTGGTATGGGACGCTGTTATATATGTACATATATATAATATATATCATCATAATGATCTATGCAAGTATACTTATTCTTTACTTGATATTTGGATGATCCACTCTGAGACTGGTGTTAGAAAGACCGATACGTGGATCATAAGTGTCGATCTTGGACACATAGGATTCGAGGAACGTATGAATAATGAAAAGAAAAACGATACGTGGATAACGAGTGTCGATCTTGGACACTTAGGATTCGAGGAACGTATGTATATTGAAAACCGATATGTGGATCACGAGTGTCGATATTGGACACATAGGATTCGAGGAACGTATGGAATGAGTATTTGTGTTGTCGGTTTTCCCTAGCACCCTATATAGAGTTTGGAAGCATCACACATGCCACTTTAAAATTTTAGAGGTGCTAAGTAAACTAATCATGAATCTTTAACTGGAATATTTAGGGTAACAAGCAAAGTATCATATACAAATGAGATTCTATCACTAAGTGTACAGATTACAACCTTTGTAGACCTCCCGTGGTGACTCCTTAGACCTTTGAGAGTTTGGAACGGATCGCTAGAGTCCTTCCTCGTCCACGATGATCCACCCGAAGTCTCTTTGCCCAAAGCTCCTTGCTTTACTTGATTTGTGAAAGAAGTATAGCAAACACCATACACAAATGGGCTAGATGTGTGTAGAATGATGAGGTGGTTTGTATTCTCTAATCAAAACCCTTTCTTTTTTACTACCTCACTCAAAGAAAATCTCAAGAGAGAGAGGAAGAAGAAGATAATGGCAAAGCTTGAGCTCAAAGTCTTTTGTGATGAATAATGAGATAAGAATGAATAATCAATATTATATTATTCTCTCCTCAAACCATGGTTAGTTAATATCTAGATATGTATCATTGAGTTAAAAGCCAAAAGAAAAATTAACTCATGGTTAATAGTTAGGTCAAGAATGGTCAAAGATGATAAACATTAACCATGAGTGAATTATCTCCTTTTTAACTCAATATAAATAAATACATACATATTTACAATCATGTGAGTCTTGCATTGCCACCAACCATTGTATCAACAACCATGATACAATGTATGTATGTATGTGTTCATGCACATCAACATGTGCATACATGCATGCATGCATCTTCAACAAAGAAAAGGGTTTAAATAAAGAATTAAACTAAAAGTCAAATGTTAAATCAACACTTGATTTAACAAACCGGTCATATCACATACGACCCGACCAATAGAAAAATGCCCGATTAATATACGATATCATATATGCGCATTTAATCGGGTCCCCGTGTATATCTCATATGCACACCACATCTTTTCGCCTGAGCTAGGAAACTCCTGTGTGGGACTCTAAGACTCGTCAATACGCCGGCAGTAGGTGATGATCACATCAAACACACACAAGTCGCAAGCAGTCAGCTAAATGTAACAGCCACCCAGGTATTGATCGATTGGAAGAAAACCAGCGAAGCTATCAAAACTCCCGTCGAGCCAACTAGTAACACTTAACATACAGTCCGGTCTCTTCGTCAGATATGTTGCATATCGAGTCTAGGAGTGGTAAACGTCAGACCCCAGTAACCGATAAGTCATGTCAATGTGTGGCTTATAACGGGTCGATAAACTACTGATAACTCTTACCAGTAAATCTCCATAACAGCCCTGGCCAGGGATTTCCAGTTATAGCCAATCGAACACTGCGCAGCATCAACTCCCAATACCGGGAGAGATGAAACCCCTCCTATCGCTCATTGCCTCCATGTTATTCGGGACTGTACCCAAAAGCCACCGTTTTACACGTTCTCGTGAACGTGGTAAGGTGGAAATCAAAGCACAGTGGGAATCATACAAGACTCTATGACGATCTCGGGTTTACAGACTAACATGTACAAGTGTCATCAGAGAACTGCTATCTGACGATAGGTATAATACCATCTAGGAGTTCTCGGCGAGTCCGTTCAGTGTACCCAGTCTCCACTGAGCACCCGTACACCATCTTTGGTGTCACCATACCAGATGGATATGGGATCATCCATCGCCCATCATATGGATCAAGATGCGTATATGCTAGTCTACACTGGAGTATCGATGCCCTGTCTCGATACACCCTCGACTAGGAACAGTTATAAGATGTACTCTTGGACTACCCTGGCCCCACTATTATGATCTGCATCATAGTCTAAGTAGTCGAGTACATATCCTAAGGGCTTTATCAACATGTGAGAGCAAGACAGTAAACCAATACAAGTCAACATGTTAAGACAAAGTAAAACCAGATAGCATACTATCATATCGAACAAGAAAGTCCTCTCTATATATATCCAAGCATCCACTATAATATACATCATATGTACAACAATGGCCTCTAGGGCACATATATAACTAACAATCTCCCACTTGAACTAAGGCCAGCTGTTGTAGTATCTCATACCCAACATCCCGAAGAGTCTCTCAAATTGTATCTGGGGTATGGCCTTCGTGAGTGGATCCGCAGTGTTGTCCTTCGTGTCAACTCTCTTGACCTCGATCTCGCGGCGATCAACTATCTCCCGGATCAGGTGATACCGCCTAAGAATATGTCTGGACTTCTGATGGTAACTGGGTTCCTTAGCCAAAGCCACGGCTCCATTGTTATCATAATACAAAGGTATTGGATGCTCAATGGACGGAACCATACCAAGTTCAGTTATGAACTTTTTCATCCAGACAGCTTCTTTGGCAGCATCGTTGGCAGCGATGTATTCAGCATCCATCGTCGAGTCTGCCACGGTTTCTTGCTTGGAACTCTTCCAACAAACTTCCTCTCCATTTAGGGTAAAGACAAATCCCGGTTGCGACTTAGAGTCATCCTTATAACTATAGAAGCTTGAATTGGTAAAGGACTCCACCTGGAGTTCTCCGTTACCATACATTAAGAACATATCCTTAGTCATTCTCAAGTTCTTGAGAATGTTCTTCACAGCTGTCCAGTGACTCCCTCCTGGATCTGCTTGATACCTACTCACTACACTTAGTGAGTATGCTACATCGGGTCTGGTACATAATATCGCGTACATGATAGAGCCTACTGCCGAAGCATAGGGTATCCCTTGCATGCGAGCTCTCTCCAAATCAGTCTTGGGAGACATCTCTTTTGAGAGAGTGAGTCCAGAGATCATGGGTTGGTTCCCACATTTGAATTCTTCCAGACTAAACCTCTTCAGTATGGTGTCAATGTACCTGGATTTGGACAATCTCAGTATCCTTTTAGATTTATCTCTAAAGATCCTTATCCCCAAAATGTAAAAGGCATTACCTAGACCTTTCATTGAGAATCTATATGATAAGAAGAGTTTGACCGAGTGCTGCATAGGAACATCATTTCCTATCAAGAGTATGCCATCCACGTACAATACGAGGAAGACAACCTTACTCTCTGCATCCTTCTTGTAGATACAAGGTTCATCTATGTTTTTGATGAAGTCAAACTCTTTGACTACTACATTAAAACAGATGTTCCAACTCCGCGATGCCTGCTTTAACCCATAGATGGATTTAAGCATCTTGCACACCTTTCCGCTGCTCCCACGGTCTACGAAGCCTTCTGGCTGAGTCATATACACGCACTCATCTAAATCATCATTTAGAAAGGCGGTTTTAACATCCATTTGCCAGATTTCGTAGTCATGGTATGCAGCAATGGCAAGTAGGATCCGGATGGACTTAAGCATAGTCACTGGAGAAAAGGTTTCGTCATAATCCACACCTAGTCGTTGACGAAAACCCTTTGCAACAAGTCTAGCTTTGAAAGTCTCAACTTTTCCATCTACACCAAGTTTCTTCTTAAATATCCATTTGCTCCCAATGTGTTTTACCCCTCCAGGAGCAACTTCCAAAATCCATACTTTGTTGGTGTACATGGATTCTATCTCAGATCACATTGCATCCAGCCACTTCACAGAGTCTCCACTCGTGATGGCCTGCTCGAAGCTAGTCGGGTCATCATCTTCCATGATGCAATCCTCACTCCCACCATCTATGAGAAAACCGTAGTATCTCTCAGGTGGATGAGGAACCCTACTAGATCGGCGGAGAGGCTGAGGTTCGTTGGCAACTATCGAATCCTCTGGTTCCACTAAATCTTCAGTTGCAGTTTGTACTGCTGGAACTTCTTCCAGTTCTATCTCTTTGCCACTAATTTCTTTTGCAAGAAATTCCTTTTCTAAAAAGGTGGCATATTGAGAAACAAACACTTTTTGTTCCTCAGTGTGGTAGAAAATATATCCTTGGGAATTCCTAGGATATCCCACAAACTTGCAAAGAACGATCATGCCTCGAGTTTGTCCGGATTTGGCCTTTTGACATAGGCCGGACAACCCTATATCTTAACTCGTTTAAGATATAGTCTTTTCCCACTCCATATCTCATATGGTGTAGTAGGTACAAATTTAGATGGAACTTGATTCAATAGGTATGCTGTTGTCTCAAGCGCATAACCCCAAAAGGATATAGGCAACCAGCAGTGCTCATCAAAGAGCGCATCATTTCTAATAGGGTGTGATTCCTCCGCTCCGATACACCGTTGTGCTGTGGTGTATATGGAGGAGTGAGCTGAGAGAGAATCCCATTCTCTTTTAGATACTCCAGGAACTCATTTCTCAAGTATTTTCCTCCTCGATCAGATCGAAGGATCTTAATAATTTTATCTGTTTGGTTCTCGACTTCGTGCTTATATTCTCTGAATTTCTCAAAAGCTTCAAACTTATATTTCAACAGGAACACATGTCCGTATCTTGAGAGATCGTCAGTGAATGTAATGAAGTATGAGGCACCACTCCTGGCATGTGTAGACATGGGACCACATACATCACTATGTATCAGTCCCAAGAGTTCCATAACTCTTTCTCCGTGTCCACTAAACGGGGTTTTGGTCATCTTTCCTTTGAGACATGACTGGAAAGTGTCATAAGATGAAAATTCGAACGGATTCAAATATCCATCCTTATGTAACTTAGCTAGTCGTGTCGCATTTATGTGACCTAGTCTACAACGCCACAAGTAGGATTCGTTCATTTCTGAACTCTTTCTCTTGTGTGTGTTTTGTACATTAAGGACTGTAGTTTGATTCAGAACGTATATTCCATTATTTAACGAGCCTGATCCAATCAACTTTTGATTCAAGAAGATGTTCATAACATTATCCTGTACAAAAAAATTAAATCCTTCTTTACTTAATAAAGAAACTGATATAACATTGCATATCCGGGTCGGAATGTAAAAGCATTCGTTCAGAATCAATGTATTACCATTTGGCAATACAATGTGATATTCGCCAACTGCTTTGGCTGCAACATTTTCACCATTCCCTACTCTTACAGAATGATCACCTTCTCCCAGTTCCCTACCTTTACGTAGCCCATGTAACATATTACATATTAAAGGACTACCTTAGCAACATGATGAGGTTGTAGAAGCGTCTTCCATGCCAAATTCAAATTTTTCTTGGTGCTAAGCTAGACTAACAAGATCTTAACTAGATTATTAGGGTTTTCTTTAGATGATATGTCAACTAGAGAGAAGGAGAGATGTTTATATCTTGGTAGAACCAAGTCCTTCTCTTCAATATGCTCTGTGTAATAGTCCCGCGACTCCACAAGGCTTCTCTTGAGACTTTGAACAAGCTCCCTTTGTAGCCTTCGCGCCAATGATGATCCACCCCGAAGCTTCTACTAGTTCAAGCTACCATTGCACTAAACCCTTTAGTGCATGAAACACATCACACTAATTTGCTAAAAGGTGTGAGATGATGAAGTAGGGGATGTTAAGAGCTCACTAATTTGTGCTCAAGCTTCATGATTCACATCTTATGTGAGGGTTGAAGCTTGAGAAAAAGCAAGAGGAGGAAGAAGAAGCAAGAGTAAGCATGAGCAAGTAAAAATGGCTAAGTCTTTTGGAATGAACAAGAATCAATGATAATTCTTGACCCCTCACCCATTCAAGCATGGAATTATGCAATATTAAATTGCAACCATGCTTGAATAGTGAGTCAAGAATGAATAAACAAGAATTTAACCCATGCTTGCAACCATGCTTCATTTTACACCTCATTTCTATTTACAGAAAATAGAAAAGAAAATGACATGCTTCATTTTAATATATTAATATATATATATATATATATATATATTAATATATATATATAATATATATTTAATGAAGATTAATTAGTGAGCTAATGATATTAGTTAATATGTAATTATATCACATATAATTTATATCATATTATTAAATCAACATTTGATCTAATAATCCGGTTATATCACATACGACCGACTAATATCATATATCTATATATCATATTATCGAATCAACACTTGATTCGACAATCTGGTTATATCACATATAACCACACCGATAACAGATGACTGCCAGATTACAATACGGTATCACACACTCGTATTTAATCAGGCTCGCACACATATCACATATGTGTCCTACTTCGTTTCGCTTGAACCAGGGAACTTCTGTGTGGGACTCTAAAGACTCGTCAATACGCCGGCAGTAGGTGATGATCATATCAGTTACCTACAAGCCGTCAGCGGTACTAGCTGGACGTAACGGTTACCCGGGAATTGAGCGATATGAAGGTCAACAAGCAAGCCTATCCACAGTCTCCATGAAGCCTATCAGTAACACTACCGTACAGTCCGGTCTCTTCGTCTGATATGTCGCATATCATGTCTAGGGGTGGAAATCGTCAAACCCTAGCAACGTGATAAGTCATATCGATGTGAGGCTCATAACAGGTCGAGAAACTACCGATAACACTTATCAGTAGATCTCCAAATCATCCCTGGCCAGGGACTTCCAGTTATTGCCAATCGAGCATAGCGCAACATCAACCCCCAATACTGGGAGAGACGAAACCCCTCCTATTGCTCATTGCCTCCATACGACTCGGGACTGTACCCAAAATCCACCTGTTTGCACGACTCCTCTTGAGCGTGGTAAGGAGGAAATCAAAGCACAGTGGGAGTCGCATAAGACTCTATGACGATCTCGGGTCTACAGATTAACCTGTACCAGTGTTACCAGAGGACTGCTATTTGACGATAGGTATTCTACCACATAGAAGTCCTCGGTGAGTCCTGTTCAGTGTACCCAGTTTCCACTGAGCACCCGTATACGATCTTTGATGTCAAACACTAATGGATGTGGGATCATCCATCGTCCATCATATGGGTCAAGAAGTGTATACGCTAGTCTACTCTGGAATATCGATGCCCTGTCTCGATATTCCTTCGACTAGGAACAATTGAAGGATGTACTTATGAACTACCATGGCCCCACTAGTATGATCCACATCATAGTCCTGGTAGTCAAGTACGTATCCTAAGGGCTTTATCAACATGTGAGAGCACGACAGTATAACAATACAAGTCTACATGTTTAGATAAAAATAACCAGATAGCATACTATCACGTCGAGCAAGAGAGTCTTCTCAGTATATACATATCCAAGTATCCACTATAATATATATCATATGTACAATAATGGCCTCTTGGGCATACACATAACTAACAATCTCCCACTTGCACTAAGGCCATGTGTTGTAGTATCTCATACCCAACATCCCAAAAAGTCTCTCAAATTGCGTCTGAGGGGTGGCCTTCGTGAGTGGATCCGCTATGTTATTCTTCGTGTCAACTCTCCTGACCTAGATCTCCCTGGAGATCAACCATCTCCATGATCAGGTGATACTGCCTGCCTAAGAATATGACTGGACTATAGATGGGACGGGGTTCCTTAGCCAAAGCCATAACTTCATTATCACACAATGGTAGGAACTAAGTTCATCTCATGAACTAATATATCCAGACAGCCTCTTTGGTAGTATCCTTGGTAACGATGTATCTAGCCTTTAATCATCTAGTTTGCCACGGTATCTAGCTTGGAACTTTTCCAACATACCGTCCCTTTTCTGAGGGTGAAGACAATGCCTTTGACTGACATTCAGTCGTCCTTATCACCCTGGAACCTTTCCAGTGATTTTCCCCAGGATCCATTCATCTCATTACAGCTAGTGAGAATCCTAATATCCAAATAGATCTATCTTATAGATCCATAACCCAGGATTTAGGAGGTATCACCTCGGTCCTATATGGAGAATCTTTGTGATAAGAGAAGATTGACCGAGCGTAACATAGGAAACTCCTTTCCTATCAAGAGTATGTCATCCACATATAAAACGAGGATCACCACCATACTCCCTACTACCTTTTTGTATATACAAGGTTCATCTACCATTTTGATGAAGTCAAACTCTTTGACTACCACATCAAAATAGACGTTCTAACTCTGCAATGCCTGATTTATCTCATAAAACAACTCGCACACATTTCCGCTGCTCCCACTGTCTACGAAACCCACTGGCTGTGTACTTATAGACGCTCTTTTCTAAGAAGTCATGACACACAACCGCCAGATATCGTAGTCATGGTATGTAGCAGTGGCAAGTAGGATCTGGATGGACTTAAGCATAGCTTTGAAAGTCTCAACTTTTCCATGTGGACCAAATAATCTTCTCAAAATATACTTGCTCCTGATGGGGATTTAACCCTTCAGATAAAGCAACCAAAGTCCATACTTTGTTGGTGTATAACGATTCCATCTGAGATCGCTTAACATCCAGCCATTCTTATAGAGTCACCACTCCTGATGGCCTGCTCGAAACTAGTTAGGTCATCATCTCATGATGTAATCCTCGCTCCCACTGTTATAGAGAAAACCGAAGTATCTCTCAAGTGGGTGAGGAACCCTACAAGATCGGCGGAGAGGCTAAGGTTCGTTAGAAACTATTGAATCCTTCGGTTCTACCAAATCATCAGCTGTAGTTTGTATAGCTGAAACTCCTTCCAGTTCTACCTCATCTCTACTAGAAAAAAATGGCATGCCGAGAAATAAAACACATTTGTTTCTCGGTTTGGTAGAAGATATTCCTTTACAAATGCTTAGGATATCCAATAAAATTCCACAGAACTGACCTTGCCTCGAGCTTGTCCGGAACATGCTTTTGACATAGGCCGGACAACCCAAATCTTAACATTCTTAAGAGATAGTCTCTTCCCATACCATATCGCATATAGAGTGGTAGGCATCTGATTTGGTTGGAACCCTATTCAATAGGTATGCAGCTTCTCAAGTGCATAACTCCCAAAATGAAATAGGCTACTCAGTAGTACTCATCATAGAGCACACCATATCACATAGGGTGCGATTTGCTCCGTCCCGATATACCATCGTGCTGTGGTGTATACGGAGGAGTAATGCTGAGAGAGAATCTCATTCTCCTTTAGAATAATCCAGGATCTCCGTGCTCAAGTATTCTCCTCCCTGATCTCATCATAGGACATAATACCTATACCCTTTTTGGTTCTCTACTTCTAACTTATATTTATTGAATTTCTTAAAAGGTTTAGACTTGTGTTTCAACAGGAACATATGTTCGAATCTTGAGAGATAATCAGTGAATGTAATGAAATATAAAGAACCAGTCCTGGCATGTGTAGACAGGGGACCCACATACATCATCATGTATCAATCCGAAGAGTTCAATAACTCTTTCTCTGTTTCCAATAAACGGAGCTATGGTCATCTTATCTTTGTGACATGACTGGCAAGTTTCACAAGATATAAATCCAAACTGATTTAAATATGCATCTTTATAGAAATTGAGCTAGTCGGGTCGCATTGATATGACCTAGTCTACAATACCTCAAGAAGGATTTGTTCATTTCTGAACTCTTCCTCTTGTGTGTGTTCTGTACGTTAAGAACTGTGGTTTGATTTAGAACGTCTATACTTTTAGATAACATGCCTGAACTGAACAACTTTTGATATAGGAAATATTCAAAATATTATCCAATAGTACAAAATTATATCCTTCTTTACTAATAAAGAAAATGATATGATGTTGTATATCAGGTTCGGTATCTAATAACATTTGTTCAGAATCAATGTATTTGGTAATACAAGCTGATAACTGCCAACAAACTTGGCTGCAAGACTTTGCACCATTTCCAACTCTTGAAACTTATCACCCGTTCTCAGTTCTCTACCTTTCTGCAGCCCATGTAACATATTACATATCTAGGATCCTGATCCGGTATCACATACCCAGGACGTAGAGAATACTGCGAACAGTTCTCGGTAATGAACACACCCGAAGAAGATGCATCAGCCTGTACTTTTCTTTGTTTGGGTGGTACGGGATTCTGGTAATCCGCAATTTCCTGCTCTGTCTTATAACAATTATAAGTTGGAGCGGGACCAACGTTCCCTAGCGCAGTATAACAAGCGGGTTCGGTCAATACATCTGTATTATTTATTTTGATTAAAGTGTGACATGGTCTCTACTTAGAGAGAGAGAGATGAAAACACTCAAGCGTATTCTCTTGCAAGATTAGATTGGTTATTAATATATCTAATCAGGATGGCTCCCACTGTTTTAGTCAAATCTTCCTTCAAACCCTAAAAGGAAAGACTAGCCGAAATTAATTACACCGTACAAGTTCGCCAATCTTTCAGCCAGGCCAGTGCCAGTACTTTGAGGGAGGTTCCCCGTGCTTTCGCACGGACCTAATTAAAATAAACCTCGTTTTCCCAGAGGCGTAACCCTATTGACACCTGTCTAGATACCTACTTGATCGGCTAATTGTAATGTGTAAAATTCTTCCAGGAGTAACTCTTACTCGCAGTAGGTATCAGGATCCAACTATCTCATAGGAGGTATGCAATCTCATTGCAAATTTCAACACTTGAAATTCCCGATAATGCTTTTACCCCCAGCATCCTATGACCTTGACGAAAGCCAAAAAACCAAAGGACGCTAGTCAAGCTCAACCCGTACATTTCTTGATTGAATTAAACCCACCCGTACGACCCTTGACGAAAGCCAACAAAGTTGCACGACTACCCTAATCCAATCGCATCTCATGCTTTAGCAGATAAGCACTAATTAGCTACCGCACACTACGCCTTGACGAAAGCCAACAAACGTAGCACGAATACTAAATAGTACCTATCTGAAATGACGTAGGGCTACGCAGGTTTTTTCAGAGAAACCATGAGCGTAATGAACTTGATATCGTTGTAGAAACTAGTGATTTTGAAAAGGAGTGTTTTTTAGGCTTTTCTAGTTTCGCTAAAGAGGTCACTCCCGGTGAAGAGATCTCGGCTCTTTCCTTATCGAATAAGGTGCTGGATATTCTATAAGGAATACCACTATGCAAAGCAAGAACTATAGAAGCAATCAAAACTTAAACTGAGTGTTTTGTAGCATTTGCTAGTTTTGCTAAAGAGGTCACTCCCGGTGAAGGGATCTCGGCTCTTTCCTTATCGAATAAGGTGCTGGATATTCTATAAGGAATACCGCTATGCAAAGCAAAAACTAAAGCTACCCTTTTTGAAAATTTGATTCTACAACATCTTTAGGTTTCTTTCATTAATCTTATTAATGAAGTCCCATCAATTAATGTTTCCCTAAACATCACAGAAGAAATGAAATGAAAATAGAACATACGCTTATGCCATCCGCATTCGCCACGGGGCCCCGTCATGCACCGTTAGGTTATATAACTACCGGCAGAGCGGGAGTTGGACTAGCGCGGGTGCAAAATATAGCAACGTTTAATATATATCTTATATATAATATTACAGTCGTCTCACGCAGTTATATGATCAACATCACAGAACATAGCAGCAGAAGATAAACATATGAAATATTGGATATGCTAGGATGTCCGTGTTTTAAATTTTGCCAGTAATGTAAAACACGGATTCCACGGTCGTGAAGAATAGCCAAACCCACATCCCATAGACCCTTACGAGAGCGGCAAGTAACCCTGGCAATTCTAGAGTTAAGAGACCCGGTCTCAACTCCTTGAGATGGTCTCCCACTGGACTTTAGAACCCGGTTACTTGTGCTCCCCACCTTGGGTCCATCCTAATGCGGAAAAGTAAATAATATACAACAATGGTGACATCATTCTCATCCCGGAAGTGCCCCAATAAAAGAATATTACATACAAATTTTACATGAATGAAAAAGAAAACTCACATCTCACATAAAACCCCCGGCTATTCTTTCACGACGATCTAATAAGGCATATCAGCAACACATGACATAACATATCATCAACGTAAGTAAATATGTGTATTCCGAAACTGGTTGACATATAGCAACGAGATCGGGATACCCACATATTACACTTACGGTCGCAGAAAAGAAATTGTAAAACTACAATAATTAGAATCTGTATATCCTTAGACATCATAAACCCGAAATATCGCATATTCCGGATTTCATGCCTAAACTGTAAACCTTGTATTTTAGTCTCAAATTGAAAACACTTTTCAATTATCTTAGTCGGGGAATTCAACAAGATTCCCGACTACAATATCGAATACTCGTCGAAAACTTTAGCAGATGACCGCACCCCCGATGTTGGCGACGAAGTGTACTAAGGCAGAACACCGTGGCCACGAGCACCCGAGTGGGTGCTTTTTTGCAACGGGGTTCTCCTACAGTCACTTGATCGCGGCTATGGGACGTGGCTGTCTACTAGAGTTATCCGGCGAGTGTTCGCGTACAATACGCGATTGCGACGGAGTTTTGATCCGAATCAAAACTACGTGGCAACCAATTAATCAAGACTAACATACTAGATTCACAATATACTATATACATTACCAGTTTTCACAAAACCAATAAGCCGGATTCTAACAATTGTATCACATATCATCAAGATCTATACGACGCCAAATATATCGATCGGTTTTACAAAATCCAGAGAACTCAACAACTTGAGAATCACAGTTAAAAATACCCACAATGCAAATATCACCTACGGACCTACACAAGAAGATATACCCCCTGACTCACCTACTGCGCCGCGGATCCGCCGCCAGAACCAAGGTTTAGCGGCGGATCCGCTGTCGTACGGTCGATTCAAAGGACCAATTTTCTTGTGGGTCCATAGAAAACACTGCACGATTTTTTGGATATTTTTAATTTCAAAAATTCCAACTTTTGGAAAAATCGACAGAAACTTGCAAAAATACGGGTTTTGAAAACCGATCGAACATTTTAATTTCGTAATGACCTTCCCCGATAATCTAGTTCGACTCTGATACCATGAAGGACTACCTTAGCACCATGATGAGGTTGTAGAAGCGTCTGCCATACCAAATTCAAATTTTTCTTGGTGCTAAGCTAGATTAAAAAGATCTTAACTAGATTATTATGGTTTTCTTTAGATGATATGTCAACTAGAGAGAAGGAGAGATGTTTATACCTTGGTAGAACCAAGTCCTTCTCTTCAATATGCTCCGTGTAGTATTCCCGCGACTCCACAAGGCTTCTCTTGAGACTTTGAACAAGCTCCCTTCGTAGCCTTCGCGCCATTGATGATCCACCCCGAAGCTCCTACTAGTTCAAGCGACCATTCCACTAAACCCTTTAGTGCATGAAACACATCACACTAATTTGCTAAAAGGTGTGAGATGATGAAGTAGAGGATGTTAAGAGCTCACTAATTTGTGCTCAAGCTTCCTGATTCACATCTCATGTGAGGGTTGAAGCTTGAGAAAAAACAAGAGGAGGAAGAAGAAGCAAGAGCAAGCATGAGCAAGTAAAAATGGCTAAGTCTTTTGGAATGAACAAGAATCAATGATAATTCTTGACCCCTCACCTATTCAAGCATAAATTATGCAATATTAAATTGCAACCATGCTAGAATAGTGAGTCAAGAATGAATAAACAAGAATTTAACCCATGCTTGCAACCATGCTTCATTTTACACCTCATTTCTATTTTCACAAAATAGAAAAGAAAATGCCATGCTTCATTTTAATATATATATATATATATATATATATAATATTTAATGAAGATTAATTAGTGAGCTAATGATATTAGTTAATATGCAATTATATCACATATAATTTATATCATATTATTAAATCAACATTTGATCTAATAATCCGGTTATATCATATACGATCGACTAATATCATATATCTGTATATCATATTATCGAATCAACACTTGATTCGACAATCTGGTTATATCACATATAACCGCACCGATAACAGATGACTGCCAGATTACAATACGGTATCACATACTCGTATTTAATCAGGCCCGCACACATATCACATATGTGTTCTACTTCGTTTCGCTTGAACCAGGAAACTTCTGTGTGGGACTCTAAAGACTCGTCAATACGCCGGCAGTAGGTGATGATCATATCAGTTACCTACAAGCCGTCAGCGGTACAAGCTGGACGTAACGGCTACCCGGGCATTGAGCGATATGCAGGTCAACAAGCAAGCATGTCCACCGTCTCCATGAAGCCTATCAGTAACACTACCATACAGTCCGGTCTCTTCGTCTGATATGTCGCATATCATGTCTAGGGGTGGAAATCATCAAACCTTAGCAACGTGATAAGTCATGTCGATGTGAGGCTCATAACAGGTCGAGAAACTACCGATAACACTTATCAGTAGATCTCCAAATCAGCCCTGGCCAAGGACTTCCAGTTATTGCCAATCGAGCATAGCGCAACATCAACCCCCAATACCGGGAGAGACGAAACCCCTCCTGTCGCTCATTGCCTCCATACGACTCGGGACTGTACCCAAAATCCACCTGTTTGCACGACTCCTCTTGAGCGTGGTAGGGTGGAAATCAAAGCACAGTGGGAGTCGCATAAGACTCTATGACTATCTCAGGTCTACAGACTAACCTGTACTAGTGTTACCAGAGGACTGCTATTTGACGATAGGTATTCTACCACATAGGAGTCCTCGGTGAGTCCTGTTCAGTGTACCCCGTTTCTACTGAGCACCCGTATACGATCTTTGATGTCAAACACTAATGGGTGTGGGATCATCCATCGCCCATCATATGGGTCAAGAAGCGTATACGCTAGTCTACTCTGGAATATCGATGTCCTGTCTCGATATTCCCTCGACTAGGAACAGTTGAAGGATGTACTTTTGAACTACCATGGCCCCACTAGTATGATCCACATCATAGTCCTGGTAGTCAAGTGCATATCCTAAGGTCTTTATCAACACGTGAGAGCACGACAGTATCACAATACAAGTCTAAATGTTTAGATAAAGGTAACCAGATAGCATACTATCATGTCGAGCAAGAGAGTCTTCTCAGTATATACATATCCATGTATCCACTATAATATACATCATATGTACAATAATGACCTCTAGGGCATACACATAACTAACACATATGTAGGATCCCGATCCGGTATCTAATACCCAGGACATAGAGTGAACTGAGAAACAGTTCTCGATAACAAACGCACCCGAAGAAGATTCATCAACATACTTGTTCTTTGTTTGGGCGGCGTGAGAATCCTGATATTCTCCTATTCCCTGCTCGGACTTATAAAAATTATAAGTTGGAGCGGGACCAACGTTCCCCTGCTCAGTATGATAAGCGGGTTCAGTCAATACATCCATATTATTATCTTGATTAAGGCCTGACATGGTCGCTACCTGGAGGGAGAGAGAAGAAAACACTTTAGCGTATGTTCTTGCAAGATTAGATTGGTTATTATCTTATCTAATCAGGATGGCTCCCACTGTTTTCATCAAATCTTCTTTCAAACTCTAAAAGGTAAGATTAGCCGGGATTAATTACACCTTACAAGTTCGCCAATCTTTCAGCCAGGCCAGTGTTGGTACTTTGAGGGAGGTTCCCCGTGATTTCGCACGGACCTAGTTAAAATAAACCTCGTTTTCCCATAGGCATAACCCCGTAAACACCTTTCTAGACACCTACTTGATCGGCTAATTGTCATGTGTAAAACTGTCACGCCCCGCTTCCCAGAGTACGCAAGATTGGGCACGTGACATAGCCAACCATGCTACCTGTGGGTAGGAAGTATCCATCCACAGTCACATTACGGTTGTAGAGATATCAAGAACAAGATAAATAACTAATCTAACACATGTCCAAATCCATAATAACAAGAGTCAATGAACAATAAATGCGGAAGCAAGTGACCCAATATAATAATAGAAAGGTCCGTCCCATAATGCGGGATCACACCTGGAAATAAAATGCAATAAATTAACTAACCACTGCAGAACTCACAAACCAGCTTGCTGGCTGCAGTACTCCTGCTCGGTCGGCGACAGTAGTAAAGAATCTGGGCTATGCAAAACCCAGACGTCAGCACGTCATGTCAACCAATAAAATAATATGAACAAGGTAATAAGCAATGCAGGGATAAACATGAATAAAGCAGTACTATAAATAACAGTGCAGGGTAATGTGCAGTGGTATCTAAACTGTCCTATCAGGTTTCTACTCTAAAGTCTTTGAAACCAATTGATGAATCGTCGATGTAACTCAATAGTATCCCGTGCGTGCCTGGGACCACGGTCATGACCCTCGGGGCTGAATCCGAGACGTGCCGCTAAGCAGTAAAAGGTAGCAAGATGGACGAGTAGTGTCAGCATCACCACTCCGGAGCTGGCCAAGCCCGTAAGACTGATCAGAACAAGTATCGAACTGTTGAGTTACAAGTCGGTTTCACCTTTGATTTCCCCATACTCCCAAGCTATGTATGTCAGGTCAGGTATTCAGTAGTCAAGGACTCATGCCAACACAAAGTCAAGTAAAAGTAGGTCTGTCTGGATAGACAGCAGGGATGGTCAGGTTTGTCGGCATTAGGCATGAAATCAGGTAACAGGTCAGGTCACGTTTCAAC
This sequence comes from Agapanthus africanus, assembly GCA_030015575.1. Lineage (NCBI taxonomy): Eukaryota > Viridiplantae > Streptophyta > Magnoliopsida > Asparagales > Amaryllidaceae > Agapanthus > Agapanthus africanus. The sequence goes on from CM057340.1 coordinate 121,779,061, forward strand.
AGGTTGAGTCAATATGTACAGGGTGTCATGTCCGGTGTATCAGTATATGTGTCAGGTGTAGCAGGGTCGAGTCAATATGCAATGTAACCGAGTATGTGCTCTCAACAGGTATACAATCGAATAAGTAACAGTAGAAAGAATTTAAAGAAAATAGCAATAATAGTCATTTAATCACAAGGGTATATGATTATGATGCAGTGGTATTATACTAACAGGTTCGAGCACCCTTGGGGTGCAATAATCACAGTGTAGCGCAATATTAATAACAGCAGGTAATGAAGATATAAGTGTATGCCTATCATCCTCTAAATAGTAAAATGATTAGCAGGTAGTTGTTATCAGGGTTACAGCGGCAGATTACGGTTTATGTTACAGTATCATGATATGTCATATTTCACCCAAATGAGGAAGTAAATATACTTAGTTAATATTTGCAAGTTTTATGAATCAACCATGTCTAATAGGTATAGCATAGCATGTAGCAAGTAATACTTGCCTCGGCGGTTTCGCAAACCGGGAAAACGGACGTAACGTCGGCGGAAAACACGTAACGCGCGCACGATACACGGAACGGATCCAAGCAACGGACAAGGTGATCACCTGGGTCAGGCACACATGCTGGGTCGTCGGGATCGTCGACGCCGAGCCCGGCTCCGGCAAACTATGAAATACAAATGCAAGAACCCAAGAAAAGAAAAGAAGGAAAAGAAAAGGAAAGGGAACTATGGTGTGGCTCTGGTATTGAGCTCTGGGTCAGAGGAGGCGAGGGGAGGTGACGTCGACGAGTCACGGGTCTCAGGTGAGAGGGGATGGAGTTTTCTGCAAGAGGCATCGGGGTTAGGGTTTGCGAGTTCTGGGTCCAGGGATGAAGGCGATGTGGTGGTGGTTGTGGTGTCGAGGGTTGGCAGGGAGAGACAAGGAGACGGATGCTGTGACGAGGCCGGTGACGACGGCGAGGGGTCACCGGCGTGAGGCGATGGGTTGCAGTGGTCGTGGGTTCTTCGGGTTGTGCAGTCTCGTCGTCGGGGAAAGAAGGGAAGGAGGGAGAACGGGAGGAGAGGAGAAGGAGGTTTGAGGGTTTGCGAGGACGAAGGTGAAGGGGTCGAGATCGACCGCAAGTGGCAGGGTGACGACGACGAGGTCGGAGAGTTGGGTTCTCGCGATCGGTTGTGGGTTTGGAGCTCTGGAAAAAGAGAGAGGTGATGAAGGTGAAGGTTATGATGAAGAGGGCGAGGGCGACGAGATGGTGAAGGATGACGGCGAGGGCGGCGATGGAGGAGGGGGTGCTGGGTTCTCGCGGTCGATTTCTGGGAAAGGAAGACGAAGCTTTTAGGAAAGGGATATATATGTAAATGAGAGAGAGAGAGAGACAGTTAGAGAGAGAGAGAAGAAATTTGAGGAGAGAGAGAGAAGGAGATTTGTGATGGTGGGGCCCACGAAGGTAAAGCCTTCGTGCGATTGGCAGAGGCGAAAGATTTACCCAGAAAGGATTTAATAAAAGATTTAATAAAGGATTTAACGTTATAGTAGTTAACAGAATCAGATATATTATATATTTAGATTATAAAATTAATTTGGGATTTTGGCGCTAAATGAAACATTTCCAAATCGCGCCCGGGTTGCGCCCAAATGTTCCAAATTCAAATTATAGGATTTTAAGCGGGTTCCAAATTTTGAAAAGAGGTGTTTAGTGATTAAAATGCATGCCCCCAAGTCGGACACTTGCACGCGCGCGTAGCCGTCCAAACTTGTCCGTTTAACCGAACGGGAAGAAATCTCGACACGCGGACGCTACCATGCGACTAGTGGCGACGAGTAGGCCAACATGGATATTTTTAATTTCATTTTAGGTGTTAAAATTTGTTATGTGCCAAAATGACTTAACCGGTTAAAATTTAGCAAAAAACACCAAACAATCAGGATAATAGGAATGAGCAATGTATAACACTCAACTAGCCATAGAAATAGTATTATTTGGGCTCGGGTGTTACATCATACCCAACTACAAAAGAATTTCGTCCTCGAAATTCCAAGAATACAAGATAGCTAACTACCGCAAAGGTGAGGGAATCTCTGCCGGATCTCGTCTTCTCGCTCCCAAGTGGATTCTCCATGCGATCGATTACCCCAAGAAACTAGCATAAGAGGGATAACCTTGTTCTTAAGAACCTTTTCTCTTCGATCCTTGATTTCAACTGGTCGCCCCTCGAAAGTTAGGTCCTCCCGTACAGTCAACTCTGAATGATCCAAGACGTGAGTTTCATCGCGAACATACCTCCGTAGTTGAGATACATGAAACACCTCATGCACTCCTGCCAACGACTGTGGTAACGCCAAACGGTACGCTACCCCCCAACACGCTCCAATATCTCGAAGGGTCCAAAGAATCGAGGACCAAGCTTTCCCGACTCCCAAAGCGAATCACCCCTCTAGTCGGTGATATCTTCAGGAATACCAAATCACCCACGGCGAACTCTAGAGGTCTTCTTGACGTGTCAGCCCAACTTTTCTGTCTATCTTGAGCTGCCTTCATAAGCTTCCCGATTGTATTCACCTTCTCGACTGTTTGTACCACCAAATCTGGTCCTAGTAACCTTCGTTCACCAACATCATCCCAACAAACAGGTGAACGGTACTTACGACCATAAAGAGCTTCAAACGGAGCCATCTGAAAAGTCGCTTGGAAGCTATTGTTGTACGAAAACTCCACCAGGTGTAGATGATCCTCCCAAGAACCTTTGAAGTCCAGCATGCAAGCCCTTAACATATCTTTAAGGGTCTGGATCGCTCTCCGATTGCCCATCAGTTTGAGGATGATACGCTGTGCTAAACTTCAATCGAGTCCCCAAACTTCCTTGTAAACTCCTCCAGAAGTGCGACAAGAACCGAGTGTCCCGATCGGACACGATTCTCACCGGTACTCCATGCAATCTTACAATCTCCTGCATGTACCGCTCTGCCAAGGTCTCCGTCGATTGACCAACCCAAAAAGGAAAGAAGTGAACTGCCTTGGTCAACTGATCGATAATCACCCATACTGTATTGTTACCCTTTGGACTCCGCAGTAGAGCCGTCACGAAATCCATGGTTATATGTTCCCACTTCCACTGAGGAATCGGAAGTGGTTGCAACAAACCAGCAACCCTTTGGTGTTCAGCCTTGACTTGCGGACACACCAGGCACTTAGCCACGAAGCGAGCAATCCCTCGTTCATGCCTTCCTACCAGAAATGCTGTCGAATATCTCGATACATCTTTGTACCTCCCGGATGTACAGAGTAAGCTGAACTGTGTGCCTCCTTCATAAGCTCTTCACGCACATCCTCTTTTGGCACACACACACGGCTACCATATCTCAACGAACCGTCTTCATGGATCAGTAAATCGGTTCGCCGTCCGGCTTCCACCTGCTCTCGAAACTTTTGTAGTCTAGGATCCTGCGACTGTGCCGCTTTAATCTTCTCAACTAAGGACGACGGTACTTGCAACTGCATCAACTGTCCCATAGCATGTGGTAGCACAACCTCCAAGTCAAATCTCCGAAAATCCGCAATGATCTCCCTCTGTGCAGTCAATACCTGAATTGCTGGTAACCGACTTAGCGCACCCGGCACGACGTTAACTTTTCCCGGATGGTACTTAAGATCAAGGTCGTAGTTGGCCATCAGCTCCAATCATCTGCGTTGCCTCATGTTCAACTCCTTCTGAGTGAACACATACTTCAAACTCTTGTGATCTGTAAAGACTTCGACTCTCTCGCCCAAAAGGTAGTGTCTCCAAATCTTCAGGGCGAAGATCACGGCCGCAAGCTCCAGGTCATGAGTCGGATAATTCTTCTTATGAGTCTTCAGTTGTCTCGATGCGTAAGTCACGACCTTCTCATTCTGCATCTAAACATATCCCAATCCTTTTCCGGATGCGTCGCTGTGAATCACTAGTCCTCCTGAATTATCTGGTACGGTCAGGATCGGGGCGGTTATCAACTTCTGCTTCAACGTCTCGAAGGCCAATGCACATCCATCCGTCCAAATAAAAGGTACTTCCTTGCGCGTAAGCTTGGTCAACGGTTCTGCCAAACGAGCGAAGTTCTCCACAAATCTTCTGTAGTATCCGGCGAGTTCAAGGAAACTTCTTATCTCTGCAACATTCTTTGGAATAGGCCAATCTCGAACGGCTGCACTCTTCTCGGGATCGACGGCGATTCCATCGCCCGACACAACATGCCCCAGAAATTTCACTTCTGCCAGCCAGAATTCCCACTTACTCATCTTCGCATAAAGCTTCTCCTATCTCAACATCTGCAGGACCTAATGATATCCGGATCGCAAATCCAGTTTCGAGAATACCCTCGCGCCACTAAGCTGCTCAAAAGTTCTCCAATGCAAGGGATCGGGTACTTGTTCTTAATAGTCACCCGGTTCAATTCTCGGTAATCAATGCACATCCTTCTCGTGCCATCCTTCTTCTTCACTAGAAAAACTGGAGCTCCCCACGGCGAGTTGCTGCTTCGAATCCAACCTTTCTCAAGTAATTCACCAACTTGTTTCTTAACTTCCTCCAATTCCACTGGTGCCATCGGATAATAAGCTTTAGATACTGGCGCTGCACCAGAACTAAGGTCAAACGCGAACTCCACATCTCGCCTCGGTGGTAGACCCGATATATCTTTACTACGTTCAAACATCGCGAACAACCGCCGGCTCTTCACCACTATCAACTTTCATTGCTGCAAGAATATTGTTTGTCGGCCTAGCCCTAAACTTGACTGGCCCGACAGAACTGCTTCCTTACCGCAACTGCTGTCTGCATCGTTGGCCGCGAGAGGCCCAACGAGACTACTGAGTCTCGTCCATTCTGCTGCATGTACGTCCACGGTTGCTCCATTCTGCCTTAGTCCGATGAACTTCTCTTCCATTTCCTCCCGTGCAGTCCGCGGGAAGAATTTCTCCAGGAAACTTTTAGAGAGATCCGCCCAACTGATCGGCTCGGGCAAACGGTCTCCTCCACAAGCCATCACTCTCGGGCGTAATCCACTAGCTAAATGTGCACCACATCAACTCCTTTGTCCTCTGGAATCTTTGTCGCAATCAGCAAATTCTCCGTGTCACTAGCCACTGCTCGGCCGGCAATGGCTCCTCCAGACCAGTGAAAGTAGACGGACCCAAAAGTCTGAAATCTGCTACTGTCCTTACTCGTTCGACTGGTCTAGTTCCATCGTTGTTTACAGACTGCTGAAGATCTGCAAACCTTCCTGAAACGAATCTGCTGTTGCTGAATTATCTCAGTCTGTCTCTTCGATTTCCAGCATTCCTCTTATCACTCAAGCATGGCGGCTTCGTTCACACGCCTCCGGTACGTCTTCAACTTCTTACCTGTCATAATCCTGAACTCAAAACACCCAACATTAGCATGATGATAGATTCTGAATGGGGATCAAGGCTAGAACTCCAAGATACTTAAATAGAGTACCGCATTGTAGCTATGCCGCGGTATCATAGCCGCAATTACTTAACTCCACCCAAGTCGCCCAAGTCCTAGGGATAACAAGAAATTAGGTTTCCGAGTCGACATGCAAAGTAAGTTTGCACGTCGTAAGGATATAATCCGGAAGAATGTGATTCAAGAATGGTAAGACGGTCAAGGTGGCAGGACATGTTTCCTAAACATGGGTATTCTGATTCGTGTATTGGGTACAATACCCAACTACAAAAAGAATCAACCCAACTAACATATGGCTCTGATACCAAAAAACATGTCACGCCCCGCTTCCCAGAGTACGCAAGATTGGGCACGTGACATAGCCAACCATGCTACCTGTGGGTAGGAAGTATCCATCCACAGTCACATTACGGTTGTAGAGATATCAAGAACAAGATAAATAACTAATCTAACACATGTCTAAATCCATAATAACAAGAGTCAATGAACAATAAATGCGGAAGCAAGTGACCCAATATAATAATAGAAAGGTACGTCCCATAATGCGGGATCACACCTGGAAATAAAATGCAATAAATGAACTAACCACTGCAGAACTCATAAACCAGCCTGCTGGCTGCAGTACTCCTGCTCGGTCGGCGACAGTAGTAAAGAATCTGGGCCATGCAAAATCCAGACGTCAGCGCGTCATGTCAACCAATAAAATAATATGAACATGGTAATAAGCAATGCAGGGATAAACATGAATAAAGCAGTACTATAAATAACAGTGCAGGGTAATGTGCAGTGGTATCTAAACTGTCCTATCAGGTTTCTACTCTAAAGTCTTTGAAACCAATTGATGAATCGTCGATGTAACTCAATAGTATCCCGTGCGTGCCCGGGACCACGGTCATGACCCTCGGGGCTGAATCCGAGACGTGCCGCTAAGCAGTAAAAGGTAGCAAGATGGACGAGTAGTGTCAGCATCACCACTCCGGAGCTGGCCAAGCCCGTAAGACTGATCAGAACAAGTATCGAACTGTTGAGTTACAAGTCGGTTTCACCTTTGATTTCCCCATACCCCCAAGCTATGTATGTCAGGTCAGGTATTCAGTAGTCAAGGACTCATGCCAACACAAAGTCAAGTAAAAGTAGGTCTGTCTGGATAGACAGCAGGGATGGTCAGGTTTGTCGGCATTAGGCATGAAATCAGGTAACAGGTCAGGTCACGTTTCAACAGGTTGAGTCGATATGTACAGGGTGTCATGTCCGGTGTATCAGTACATGTGTCAGGTGTAGCAGGGTCGAGTCAATATGCAATGTAACCGAGTATGTGCTCTCAACAGGTATACAATCGAATAAGTAACAGTAGCAAGAATTTAAAGCAAATAGCAATAATAGTCATTTAATCACAAGGGTATATGATTATGATGCAGTGGTATTATACTAACAGGTTCGAGCACCCTTGGGGTGCAATAATCACAGTGTAGCGCAATATTAATAACAGCAGGTAATGAAGATATAAGTGTATGCCTATCATCCTCTAAATAGTAAAATGATTAGCAGGTAGTTGTTATCAGGGTTACAGCGGCAGATTACGGTTTATGTTACAGTATCATGATATGTCATATTTCACCCAAATGAGGAAGTAAATATACTTAGTTAATATTTGCAAGTTTTATGAATCAACCATGTCTAATAGGTATAGCATAGCATGTAGCAAGTAATACTTGCCTCGGCGGTTTCGCAAACCGGGAAAACGGACGTAACGTCGGCGGAAAACACGTGACGCGCGCACGATACACGGAACGGATCCAAGCAACGGACAAGGTGATCACCTGGGTCAGGCACACATGCTGGGTCATCGGGATCGTCGACGCCGAGCCCGGTTCCGGCAAACTATGAAATACAAATGCAAGAACCCAAGAAAAGAAAAGAAGGAAAAGAAAAGGAAAGGGAACTATGGTGTGGCTCTGGTATTGAGCTCTGGGTCAGAGGAGGCGAGGGGAGGTGACGTCGACGAGTCACGGATCTCAGGCGAGAGGGGATGGAGTTTTCTGCAAGAGGCATCGGGGTTAGGGTTTGCGAGTTCTGGGTCCAGGGATGAAGGCGATGTGGTGGTGGTTGTGGTGTCGAGGGTTGGCAGGGAGAGACAAGGAGACGGATGCTGTGATGAGGCCGGTGACGACGGCGAGGGGTCACCGGCGTGAGGCGATGGGTTGCAGTGGTCGTGGGTTCTTCGGGTTGTGCAGTCTCGTCGTCGGGGAAAGAAGGGAAGGAGGGAGAACGGGAGGAGAGGAGAAGGAGGTTTGAGGGTTTGCGAGGACGAAGGTGAAGGGGTCGAGATCGACCGCAAGTGGCAGGGTGACGACGACGAGGTCGGAGAGTTGGGTTCTCGCGATCGGTTGTGGGTTTGGAGCTCTAGAAAAAGAGAGAGGTGATGAAGGTGAAGGTTATGATGAAGAGGGCGAGGGCGACGAGATGGTGAAGGATGACGGCGAGGGCGGCGATGGAGGAGGGGGTGCTGGGTTCTCGCGGTCGATTTCTGGGAAAGGAAGACGAAGCTTTTAGGAAAGGGATATATATGTAAATGAGAGAGAGAGAGAGACAGTTAGAGAGAGAGAGAAGAAATTTGAGGAGAGAGAGAGAAGGAGATTTGTGATGGTGGGGCCCACGAAGGTAAAGCCTTCGTGCGATTGGCAGAGGCGAAAGATTTACCCAGAAAGGATTTAATAAAAGATTTAATAAAGGATTTAACGTTATATTAGTTAACAGAATCAGATATATTATATATTTAGATTATAAAATTAATTTGGGATTTTGGCGCTAAATGAAACATTTCCAAATCGCGCCCGGGTTGCGCCCAAATGTTCCAAATTCAAATTATAGGATTTTAAGCGGGTTCCAAATTTTGAAAAGAGGTGTTTAGTGATTAAAATGCATGCCCCCAAGTCGGACACTTGCACGCGCGCGTAGCCGTCCAAACTTGTCCGTTTAACCGAACGGGAAGAAATCTCGACACGCGGACGCTACCACGCGACTAGTGGCGACGAGTAGGCCAACATGGATATTTTTAATTTCATTTTAGGTGTTAAAATTTGTTATGTGCCAAAATGACTTAACCGGTTAAAATTTAGCAAAAAACACCAAACAATCAGGATAATAGGAATGAGCAATGTATAACACTCAACTAGCCATAGAAATAGTATTATTTGGGCTCGGGTGTTACAAAAACTCTCCCAGGAGTAACTCTTGCTCGCAGTGGGTATCAAGATCCAACTATCTCATAGTAGGTATGCAATCTCATTGCAAATTTCAACACTTGAAATTCCTGATAATATTTTTTCCCCTAGCAACTTATGACCTTAACATAGTCAACAAATCATAATTGCTAGCCAAGTTCAACCCCTCATTTCCCGATTGAATTAAATCCACCTGCACGACCCTTAACATAGTCAACAAAGTCGTACAACTATCCTAATCCAATCACATCTCATGTTTTAACAGATAAGCAATAATTAGCTACCGCACACTACGCCTTAACATAGTCAACAAACGTAGCACAAATACTAAGTAGTACTTATCTGAAATGACGGAGGGTTATGCAGGTTTTTAAGAAAACCATGAGCGTAATGAACTTGATATCGTTGTAGAAACAAGTGATTTTGAAAAGGAGTGTTTTTGAGGCTTTTACTAGTTTTGCTAAAAAGATCACTCCCGGTGAAAGGATCTCGGCTCTTTCTTTATTGAATAAGGTACATGATATTTCACAAATACTATTATGCAAAGCAAGAACTATAGAAGCAGTCAAAAACAAAACCGAATGAGTTGTAGCATCTACTAGTTACGCTAAAGAGGTCACTCCCGGTGAAGGGATCTCGGCTCTTTCCTTATCGAATAAGGTGCTGGATATTCTACAAGGAATACCGCTATGCAAAGCAAAAACTAGAGCTACCCTTTTTATAAAATTTGATTCTACAATATCTTTTAGGTTTCTTTTTCTTTCATTAATCTCATTAATTAATCCCATCATTTATGCTTCCTAAGCATCACAGAAGAAACGTAAATACAACGTACGCATATGCCATCCGCACTCACCACGGTGTCCCGTTATGCACCGTTAGGTTACTTAACTAACGGCATACCGGGATGGGACTTGCGCGGGTGTAAAACATAAGCAACGTTTATTATATATCATATATACAATAATAAAGCATTTGTCTCATGCATATAATATGATCACATCACAGTATATCATCAGCAGAAGAAACATATAAAATATTGGATATACTATGAGGTCCGTGTTTTATTTTGAGCATGTATAAAACACGGATTCCACGATCGCGATGAATAGCCAAACCCACTTCCCTAGACCCCTACGAGAGCGGCAAGTAACCCTCTCAATTTTAGGGTTAGGAGACCCAGTCTCGACACCTCGAGATGGCCTCCCATTGGACCCTAGAACCCGGTTGCTTATGCTCCCCTCCTTGGCTCTATCCTAATACGGAAAAGTAAATAATATACAATGGTGGCATCATCCTCAATCCGGAAGTGCCCCAATAAAAGAATATTACATATAATAAATTTTACATGAATGAAAATAAAAACTCTCATCTCACATAAAACCCCCGGCTATTCAATCGCGACAATCCTGCACATCATATCTCAGCAACACATAATATCACATATCATCAACGTAAGTACGTATGCGTACCCCGATTGTCGTTGATGTATAGCAACGAAGCCGGCGATACTCCACATACTACACTTACGGTCGCAGAAAAGAAAAGTGAAAAACTACAACATTTGGAATCCACAACCACCTTAGACATCGTAAACCCAAAATATCACATATTACAGATTTCAGGCCTAACAATGTGAATTCCACATATTGTATCACATTCAGATATATCAAGACGATGTTTAACGTTTCGATCGAATCAACATACACCCACAAATTACCCCGAGAGCTCAACACTTGAGCAAAGTCAAAATACTCCAAAAACCTTGCCACAGTGTCTATAGACCAGCCGTAGAAGGGGTTAACCAATGCCTCACCTATGGCACCACGGAACTACGGCAAACCCTAAGGTTCGTTCGCGGTTCCGTAGGCATAGAATTGAGTTAAGGTTATTATATTCTTCTAGAGGGGCCATAGGGATACTTGCACAACTATTAAATATAATCAACTTAGAAAAATTACAATACTTGAAAATTTTAGCGGGGTACAAAATGTGGTGTTCAAAGTTCGTTCGAACTGTTAAACATTGTCAAGGTTACCTTTACAGTGTTAAAATATACGACTATGAAATACTCCGCAATTAGTCCATAACAAAATTTAAAACACATGCAATTTTGGACTAAACAAACAATACTAGAAACCCTAAATCTTGCAGATCAGAACACATGTGAAATACGAAGTACAAGGGAGCAGAGTAGGCCGGCGACGCCGGAATTCTTGGCTTGGTGCTCGGCCAAATTTTGAGCACAAGTCCCCGTATTCCACCTGTGTTCTTAAAGTATCCCATACATTCTTCTGTAGTTGCTTAAATAATTTTTAAACGACTTTTCAAAAAATTTCCAGAGAGCAAAATCTAGGGTTTCTAAAATCGTATTCTTGGAGTCGATTTCGTTTTCGTAATTGTTTTAACACCGTGTCTAAAATTCTAGCTTTGCTCTGATACCACTGTTGGTTTTCCCTAGCACCTTATATAGAGTATGGAAGTATCACACATGCCACTTTAAAATTTTAGAGGTGCTAAGTAAACTAACCATGAATCTTTAACTAGAATATTTAGGGTAACAAGCAAAGTATCATATACAAATGAGATTCTATCACTAAGTGTACAGATTACAACCTTTGTAGACCTCCCTTGGTGACTTCTTGGACTTTTGAGAGTTTGGAACGGATCGCTAGAGTCCTTCCTCGTCCACGATAATCCACCCGAAGTCCCTTTGCCCAAAGCTCCTTTCTTTACTTGATTTGTGAAAGAAGTATAGCAAACACCCTACACAAATGGGTTAGATGTGTGTAGAATGATGAGGTGGTTTGTATTCTCTAATCAAAACCCTTTCTTTTTTACTACCTCACTCAAAGAAAATCTCAAAAAAGAGAGGAAGAAGATGATAATGGCAAAGCTTGAGCTCAAAGTCTTTAGTAATGAATAATGAGATGAGAATGAATAATTAATATTATATCATTCTCTCCTCAAACCATGGTTAGTTAATATCTAGATATTTATCATTGAGTTAAAAGACAAAAGAAAAATTAACTCATGGTTAATAGTTAGGTCAAGAATGGTCAAAGATGATAAACATTAACCATGAATGAATTATCTCCTTTTTAACTCAATGTAAATAAATATATACATATTTACAACCATGTGAGTCTTGCATTGCCACCATCCATTGTATCAATAACCATGATACAATGTATGTATGTATGTGTCCATGCACATCAACATGTGCATACACGCATGCATACATCTTCAACAAAGAAAAGGGTTTAAATAAAGAATTAAACTAAAAGTCAAATGTTAAATCAACACTTGATTTAACAAACCGGTCATATCACATATGACCCGACCAATAGAAAAACGCCCGATTAATATACAATATCACATATGTGCATTTAATCGGGTCCCCGCGCATATCTCATATGCACACCATATCTTTTCGCCTGAGCTAGAAAACTCCTGTGTGGGACTCTAAGACTCGTCAATACGCCGGCAGTAGGTGATGATCACATCAAACACCCACAAGCCGCAAGCGGTCATCTAAACGTAACGGCCAACCGGGCATTAATCGATCGGAAGAAAACCAGCGAAGCTGTCAAAACTCCCGTCGAGCCAACTAGTAACACTTACCGTACAATCCGGTCTCTTCGTCAGATATGTTGCATATCGAGTCTAGGGGTGGTAAACGTCAGACCCCAGTAACCGATAAGTCGTGTTGATGTGTGGCTTATAACGGATCGAGAAACCACTGATAACTCTTACCAGTAAATCTCCATAACAGCCCTGGCCAGGGACTTCCAGTTATAGCCAATCGAATACTGCGCAACATCAACTCCCAATACCGGGAGAGACGAAACCCCTCCTATCGCTCATTGCCTCCATGTGATTCGGGACTGTACCCAAAAGCCACCGTTTTGCACGTTCTCATGAATGTGGTAAGGTGGAAATCAAAGCACAGTGGGAATCACACAAGACTCTATGACGATCTCAGGTCTATAGACTAACATGTACAAGTGTCACCAGAGAACTGCTATCTGATGATAGGTATAATACCATCTAGGAGTTCTCGACGAGTCCGTTCAGTGTACCCAGTCTCCACTGAGCACCCGTACACCATCTTTGGTGTCACCACACCAGATGGATATGGGATCATCCATCGCCCATCATATGGGTCAAGATGCATATATGCTAGTCTATACTGGAGTATCGATGCCATGTCTCGATACACCCTCGACTAGGAATAGTTATAGGATGTACTCTTGGACTACCCTGACCCCACTAGTATGATCTGCATCATAGTCCCAGTAGTCGAGTACATATCCTAAGGGCTTTATCAACATGTGATAGGAAGAAAATAAACCAATACAAGTCAACATGTTAAGACAAAGTAAAACCAGATAGCATACTATCATATCGAGCAAGAAAGTCCTCTCTATATATATCCAAGCATCCACTATAATATACATCATATGTACAACAATGGCCTCTAGGGCATATATATAACTAACATGTGTGTCGATACTGGACACTAGTTTTCATGATGTTTTCGGTTGTCGATGTTGGACACTCAGGTTCCATGAGACTTACAGGTTATGAGGGCGATCTGAGGGCCGATTTGAGGAATTTGGGATCTAGATTGTCTTGATGGACACTGTCCTGCCACGATGATGATTTCGTGAGGATGACATGTTTTTGTTGGAGATAGTGCCCTCAGAGTCAATTATTGGATCACAGGCACGTGATTGCAATGATTGAGGGGAGGACCTGTCCCAGTAGGACAGTCTTACTCGAGATGATAGTATGCTATCTGGTTTATCTTTATCATCGTGTACTGCTTTAGGTGACCTGACGAGTCGCTATTACACATTGATAAAGCCCCTAGGATTCTTGCTTGACTTCCAGCAGTATGAGGGCGATCATATAAGTGGGAGCTGGGGGTCTACAAGCACATCCTTAAAAGGTCCCTAGTCGTGGGAGATTCGAGACAGGGCATCGTTTCTCCAGAGTAGACTAGTGTATACAGTCGAGACCCCGACGAGGGGCGGTGGCCGGTCTCACAAGCCACTGGTGTCAGTTGGTTCACCTAAGATGTATACAGGTGCTCATTGGGTTATGAGTACACCGGACAGGACTCGCCGGGAACCTGCTAGTTGGGAATATACCAGATGTCAGATAGCAGTTCCCTGGTGACATGTGTACAGGTTAGTTCATCGACCTGGGATCGTCATTTGTCTCGTGTGAGTTCCCACTGTACTTTGATTACTACCCTACCACGGCTCAAAGGAGTCGTGCAAACAGGTTTTAGTTGGGTACAGTCCCGAGCCACATGGAGGCAGTGAGCGGATCTGCAGGGGTTCGTCTCTCCCGGTATTGGGGGTGAGGTCGTGCTGTGTCTAGGAGAGCCAGAACATGAAAAGTCCTTGGCCAAGGCAGGAGATTTGCTGGTAGGTATTCCAGTAGTATCTCAGGGTGTTCTGGGCTACACTCCGACACGACTTGTACCGCTTTTGGGGGTCTGACTTTTACCAACCCCCTAGGCCCGCCATGCGATGCTCATAGACGAACGGACCGGACTGTACGGATATTGTCACTGACAGGCTCAGTAGGGTGTCAGGATGAGTTCGCTCATCGACGTCCCTTTTGGTCAATAGCTGGTGGCCCGTCACGTATGGCTAATACCTCTGACGTGCTAGTGGTTAAATCCACAGCCATAGTATTGACGAGTCTTTAGAGTCCACCACACAGACAGTTACTCAAGTTTCGGGCGAAACGCTGTAGAGGCCGTATGGAGATATGGCAGGGTTCGATCGGGTACGTGCGGTATTGCACGGATCGCGATCGGACAGTTTTTACTAGCCGGCTTTGGCTTAAGCCGGATACTAGTATTTGATAGTGTAGATTTTATCTCTTTGCATTTGTGTTCAGTGGGAATACAAATGCGGGCATGTATTTGCAGTAGCGGGGTTTTCCTGTAATTTATTATGGGATCGGTTTTCTGGGGTTGCCAGTTTGCATTCCGTTCCGGCCGGTTTTCTTTTATTCCTTCTCGGCCGGACATTTCGTTGGAGGGTGTTAATTGCAAGTTTGCAATTAACATTTTGTGAGGGGTTTTCTTGCTTAAGTGTGGCTTCATAATCATGATATTCCATTCTTGTCCATCTCATTGCATTTATGGTGATGGTTTGTGAAAGGGTTTGAGCTTGATATATTGGAGTGACCATTATTCTTTTTGTTTTTTCTTTTTCTCCTTTTGATATATCTATCATCCTTTTTCTCCACCCAATTGTAGTGGGGCCGGCCATTCTTTCCAGCAAGGGTAGAATTGATATTGAGAGGTTTAATTGTGTGGAAATTTCCTTCTTGATTTTTTTGGTGGGCCCCTCCCTTAGTATATGTGCTGTGAAGTGTTAATTCTTTTAGGATGGCTTTTTAATTAATCCCCTTCACCCATACATATCTTCCAGCAAGCACATAATGGGGGGTGGCCGAGCTCTTTTGAGAAATGCTCATTCCTTTTGATTGCATGCTTAATTTTCTTAGCATCCATCCATGAAATTTCTTTGTGCAAAATTCCTCCAACCATGGCAACCTCTTAAACCCCAATGAGACAACTATTCTACACTATTCTATAGCAAGTCTTGGACGCGTCGGCTAGCCAACTTCGCGCCCGAGTTGCCTCGGTCAAGAGGCGGGAGCCCGTAAAAGATTCCGGCTACGTGGTGCCCTTTCCGACGAGGGAGGAGGTGACGGAGATTCCGCAGCAGATCGGAGTGGAGATGAAGACCGAAGGACACGGATCGCTTGGTATAACTTCTCTACTCTTTTCTATTCTGCTAGCTAGCTAGGTTAATGGCCCGATCCGGGTGAAAAAGTCCGCGGCGGTGCCGTTTTGCAAAGTCCGCAAAGTTTTGTTTTCCGCGTTTCCGGCGTCGGATCGACGGCCGGGGCGCCCCCGCGGGCTTACAGTTTTATCCCATAATCCGCATTTATTGGATATGCATTGCTTAATGTATTAGTAGTACCTGATACAGTACCTTTCAAGATTGTTGCATATATATATATATATATATATATATATATATATATATATAATATATATATATATTGCCATACTTATGCTATCAGATTACATATGATAGACTATCGTTGTTAGTGCATGCTTGCGGTTTCAGTATGATGTTATTTACTATTCATGAGTTGGCAACTCACCCCCGTTGTGCCGCAGTGTTTTGTAGGTCTGATCCTCAGAGTAGTCGCGGTAGGGCGCCTTATTATCTCTACTTTTGCGGATACCGTTACGGTTGGCTGTGAGGCCTTTTGCTTTAGGTGGGTTGCGGTTATCTGATGATGTACATTGTATATTTTTGTATCTAGTACTCTCCATCTACCACCTTCATGTATTGACTTAGAGACGAGTTGTGAGGATCGATGTTGTATATTCTTATGACTCTGGTTGTCGTGGTCGTGTGAGCCGGCCTTTTTTATGTGGATTATCTCATTTCTTCGCTACGGCATCGTATATCTGTTATGGTGATTGTTTCCGCCGTTGGGCGAGATTTGCTCTCGTTTGGGAATGCTTTACTTATATCTTATGTTTGTACCCGTTTAGGGGCTAGCCGTTACAAAGGAGGTGCTGCCGAAATTTTTAATGAAAAAAACTTAAGCTTAAAGTTTTGCATCGAGATTTTAAATGTGTTCCATCTTTTCCTTCTTAAAATGGTTTAGATTGCTGGGTTTTCGGCTTACTTAAATTGCGTTACGCATGTTGACGTTACGTAGTCTAAGTGTCGGTCATGTGCCTAATTTGGGTCGTGGCAAAGTTGGTATCAGAGCGCTAGGTTTTACCTTTCGGAGTGTTGCATGACCTTGGTATGATGGAGTAGGTAGCTTAAGCAGAGTAACGTAGTGTGTGTATGTTCCACGACATACTTACGACACGGTACTCCACCTAAGTGACCTTAAGACTTATTGTTTGAAATTCCTTCCGTGATTGTATATATCCTTGTGATTCGATTTCTGTCTCCTTATCGAATCCTGTTTCCTTTTCCAACCTTTATGTCGTAGAAGACTACAAGGGCGCAGAAAGCGGCCGTGAGGGCCGAGGTCAGAGTTGACTGGTCCGAGATGAGGACTGACCCGGGCGGTACGCCCATTGTGCAGGAGCAAATTGTTCCACCTTCGACAGACCATATGGCTATGCTAGGGGCTGGTATGCAGGATTTGCGTCAGATGAAGGGGTCATTAGTTGAAGTCATTCGAGCGCAGGGGCATGTGGTTGTTCCACCCGTTACGGGGACCGTGTTAGTGCCTACTGTTCTAACAGTCGTACCTGCAACTACGGAGGTGATCACCGTATCGTTAACGGAGTTCATGAGGTTAAAGCCTCCGGTTTTCACTGGCACTGATGCAGCAGAAGATCCCCAGTCGTTTATCGATCGGATGGCCAGGATTTGTCGTTCGATGAGATGCTCCGACGCGAGATGGGTGGAGTTCGCGAGTTTTCGGGTAGAGGGTGTGGCCCAGAAATGGTGCGAGTCCTTAGAGAAAAGCAGAGCCACAGGTCTTTCTCCTATGACTTGGACTGAGTTCGTGACGGTGTTTCTTGCGCATTTTCTTCCACTGAGCGTCAGGGATGCTCGAGCATGCAGATTCGAGTCGTTACGTCGGACTCAGGGTATGGTGGTGGCTGAGTACGATGTGCTGTTTACCGAGCTGTCTGTGTATGCTCTGTATTTGGTGGTTACTGAGGAGATAAGGGTAAAGAAGTTTGTTCGAGGCCTGCTTACCCAGTTGTTCCTTGCTATCAGCGTACAGCAATGTGACACGTATGCAGCAGCGATGGACGCAGCCCTATTAGTTGAGGAGGGGCTTTCCAAGACGTCGGTTGTTCCGGAACCAAAGAGGGTTCGTACTGGTGTATCAGCACGGAGACCGGCATTTAGACGCCGTGACAGATCCCGTTCAGATGCTGGGGGTAGTGGAGACTCAGTATGAGGACAATTATTTAGCTCTTATCTCCAGGAGAGTCAGCAGTTTTCTTCTGGATGTTACCGATGCGGGAGTTTGAGTCATCGTGTTCGAGATTGTACTAAGCCACGTGAGGGCGGGATAGCTGTACCACATGTTACCCTACCACCTTCTCCACCTCAGAGGGCGTTGCCTCTTATGCCTGTTAGTGCTCTTCGTCAGACTCATGTTCAGAGAGGTCGTAGTCATGATGATTTTGTTCCGAGGGGATGAGGTGGCAGAGGCGGAGGTCAGCCAGTCACCGGTAGAGGGCGGGCTCGGGTGTTTTCCTTGACTCATCAGGACGCGCAGGCATCCAATGCTGTGGTTTCAAGTACTCTTTCTGTTTGTTCTTTTGAAGCACATGTTTTGTTTGATGCGGGATCTACGCATTCGTATATTTCTACGCACTTCATGCCAAGATTAGGCCGAGAGTCATGTTTGCTAGGTCAGCCACTTGTAGTGATTACTCCTGTTGGCGATTCTTTCGTCGCGCGACATGTATTTCGGTCGTGTGCCGTTCAGATTGGAGATAAAGAATTGTCCGTTGATTTGATCCTTCTAGAGTTGTTGGACTTCGACGTTCTCCTTGGCATGGACTGGTTAGCATCTTGTTATGTGTCTGTGGACTGCCGTGAAAAGACAGTCGGTTTTAGTTTTCCGGGCGAGTCGGTTCAGGTTGTGCAGGGAGACCGTGGTGCCACCTCTCACAATTTGATTTCAGCCCTTTGCGCTAGTTGGCTTTTGAGGAGGGGATGTTGGGGATTCTTGTCTTTCATTTGTGATACTGGAGCCACAGTAGGGTCGTTGGACCGGGTTCCTATCGTGCGAGAGTTTCCCGACGTTTTTCCCGATGAGTTACACGGTTTGCCGCCAGAGCGCGATGTTGAGTTTTGCATTGATCTGATTCCTGGCACGGGGCCTATTTCTATACCGCTTTACCAGATGGCTCTGGCAGAGCTTAGAGAGCTTAAAGATCAATAGCAAGAGTTGCTTGATAAGGGACTTATGCATCCGAGTGTTTCGCCTTGGGGAGCTCCTGTTCTGTTCGTCAAGAAGAAGGACGGTAGTTTGAGGTTGTGTATTGATTATCGTCAATTGAACCGAGTTACGGTGCGGAATCCTTTACCTCGCATTGACGATTTGTTTGATCAGCTCCCGGGTGCGAAACATTTTTCTAAGATTGATTTGCGCTCAGGTTATCATCAATTGCGGGTTCGGAATGATGACATTCCGAAGACTGATTTTCGTACACGCTATGGGCATTATGAGTTTCTGGTGATGTCATTCAGACTCACCAATTCCCCAGCAATGTTCATGGATCTGATGAACCGGATTTTCAAGCCGTTCCTCGACCAGTTCATTATTGTGTTTATTGATGACATTCTGGTCTACTCTAGGAGTCGAGAGGAGTACGAGCAGCACTTGAGGATTGCTCTACAGATATTGAGAGAGCACCAGCTGTATGCTAAATCCTCAAAGTGCTCATTTTGGCTTGATAGAGTTGACTTCCAGGGTCATGTGGTGACGGGAGACGGTATTCTTGTGGACCCGAGGAAAATTAAGGCTGTACAGCTTTGGCCCAGACCTGTATTCGTGATAGAGGTCTGCAGCTTTTTGGGCTTAGCTGGTTATTACAGCCGATTTGTGCAAGATTTTTCGAGTATCGCTGCACCGCTGACCAGACTGACCTAGAAGGAGGTTCCTTTTCTTTGGACTGATGTGTGCGAGTAGAGTTTTAAGCAGTTGAAGACTCGGTTGATGACTGCACCAGTTCTATCTTTTCCTTCTCGATCAGGTGGTTTCGTTGTTTACTGCGATGCGTCTTGAGTTGGGCTCGGTTGTATATTGATGCAGCATGATAGAGTGATTGCTTATGCTTCTAGGCAGCTAAAGAAGCACGAGCAGAATTACCCCATCCACGATCTTGAGATGGCCGCGGTGGTCTTTGCGTTGAAGATTTGGAGACACTACTTGTACGGGAGTCGTGTCAGATTTTCACGGACCACAAGAGCTTGAAGTGCATCTTCCAGCAGCGGGACCTGAATCTGAGACATCGCTGGTGGATGGAGCTTGTAAAGGATTATGATTGTAAGATCCTTTATCACCCCAGAAAGGCGAATGTGGTAGCTGATGCTTTGAGTCATAGGCCCGGGGTAGCTTGTCCCAGTTGAGCGTAGTTCAGAGACAGTTTTCTGCGGATTGGTAGATCATGTGCGATGGTAGAGTTCAGTTTAAGTTCACTTCCACTGGGGGACAGCTGGTTCATGTCCGCTCCCGTCCACTTCTACTTGATCGTATCCGTAAAATGCAGCCCAGTGATGCCCGTTTGTCTGAGATTCTTGAGCTTGTTCGACAGGGTACAGATTCTGAGTTCTTGATTGATGACCAGGGTGTGCTACGTTGCGGGACTCGCTTGTGTGTACCGGATATTGATGGGTTGAGACGCGAGATCCTAGAGCAGGCACATCAGTCAGCCTTTAGCGTTCATCCAAGTTCCACCAAGATATATCGTGACTTGAGAGACATTTACTGGTGGGAAAGGATGAAGCGCGATATTTCGGACTTCGTTTCGAGGTGCCTGACTTGTCAGCAAGTCAAGGCTGAGCATCAAAGACCGGCTGGAGAGTTGCAGCCTTTACCCGTTCCTGAGTGGAAATGGGAGCAGATTTCCATGGACTTTGTTGTGGGTCTACCCAGGACCAGTCGGAGGTATGACTCCATTTGGGTGATTGTTGACTGGTTGACGAAAGCGGCTCACTTCCCTCCAGTGAAAACCACTTTCAGTTATGCTTAATATGCTCAGTTGTATATAGATGAGATTGAGCGTTTGTACGACATTCCCATATGCATTGTATCCGACATGGGCACCCAGTTTACTAGCCGTCTTTGGCAGAAGCTTCAGGAAGTTTTGGATACCCGGTTGAGTTTTAGCACCACTTTCCATCCGCAGACCGATGGTCAGTCAGAACGGACGATACAGACTCTAGAGGATATGCTTCGGGCATACGTGCTTGATTTTGGTGGCAATTGGGATCGTCACTTGTCGTTGATTGAGTTCTCCTACAACAACAACATTCAGGAGACTATTCAGATGGCGCCTTTTGAGGCTTTATATGGTAGGAAGTGTCGATCGCCAGTCTGTTGGACCGAACTCAGTGAGAGTAGGGTTTTGGGACCCCAGCTAGTTCAGGAGACTACGGAGAGGATCCAGCTGATTCAGGGCAGGATGAGAGCAGCCCGGTACAGACAAAAGTCTTATGCCGACCGTCGTCGTCGCAGACTTGAGTTTGCAGTGGGGGATCATGTATTCCTGTGGATTTCTCCGATGAAGGGCGTTATGAGATTTGAGAGAAAGAGGAAGCTCAGTCCCAGATTTGTAGGTCATTTCGAGATCCTTGAGTTGGTACCGTTGCTTATCGTTTGGCGCTCCCGCCCAGTTTTCCAGATGTTCACCCCGTGTTCCATATGTCGATACTTCGTAGATACTCTCATGATCCTTCTTACATGATTTAGCACCAGACTGTTCATCTTGAGCATGATCTTTCGTTCACCGAGCAGCCGGTAGTTATATTAGATCGGCAGGTGAAGAAACTTCGGTCAAAGGTCTTGCCATCTGTGAAGATTCTTTGGCATAGCCCGACTAGTGAGGAAATCACTTGGGAGGCCGAGAGCGAGATGCGGAAGAAGTTCCCTCATCTCTTTGAAAGTACGCTTAATAAGAATTTTAATTCGGGGATGAATTTTCTTTAAGGGGGGAGATTGTAACACCCTAGAATGCGATTAGTGTTAATTAAGCTTTAATGCGGGTTTTTAGTAAAAGGTTTACCAAATCGGGTTCCTCACATTTTATATCAATTAATTAATATTTTATTATTATTTGATATGGCTTGGACACATATGTGCACGTTAATGTGAGGGTTAGTTAGTGTTAATCTTGTTAAGTAACCAAGACACCTTAATTAATCCATATCCTAATTAACCTTGCCTTAACCTTTCCCAAGATATTTTGTGTGTGAGAAATATCCTGTTTGGATTGAGAGAGGTGGCTAATGAGTCATGAGGCATTAATGTGTGCATTAATGAGGTGAGGGAGAGAGTGAGTGTAAGCCTTTGACTCACCCTACACTCACCTCTCACCATTTTGATCTCTCACTCTCTCATTCTTCTCTCATTTCAATTATTCTTCATCCTCTCCACTCTCAAACTGAAACCCTCACTCCCACTTCACAAAAACCTTGCTAAACTTCACAAATTCCCATTTAAACACTTCAAATGTCTTGATTTAGCCACTTGGTTGCCTTGGAGCTTGGAAAGCTAAGATTTTTTAGCAAGAGTAGCTAGGTAATGACCTTAAACTAATATTTAGGAGTTATATTATTGTGCTTCCTTGTAGTTATGGATTAGAACACTAAAGATAGCGTTTTGTGAAAATATCGTATTTTTAGTGTCAACTTGATGTCTCTGTGATTTGCTGTTGAACCAGGTGTTTGTTGGAAAAGTTCCCATCACAGTGACCTAGTGTTGTGACCTAGAACCCACCATAAAAACCTAAGACCATTCCCAAATTTCGAGGCCGCAATTTTATTAGTTCTGGCCGCAAATTGCGGCCAGAGTGGGGGCTGAGGTGTTAGTCTTTGTCAAGGGGTCTCTGTGGTTGTGTGTGGTCTCGTGGCACTTGCAACTTTCACCAATTGTTTGTGTATAAAAATATGGGAGTACTTTGCTATATTCTATTGTTTTGAGTACACGTGTTACGTTATTCGACACGGTTCGTGATCTTGTGTTGCTGCTGCACTTGGGCTGGTTTTGGTGTGTCGCTACACACATTAGACTTTAGACGAACACTTGTGAGTTAGATTGGAGTTGGTGAGTCGTTCAAACGTAGTGTGTATGTGATAATGATCGATTTCTGAGATTTACACTGGTTAGGTTTAGTGTTAATAGGATCGCAGGCGGGGATTTCGGACGCTGCGAGGAAAGGGAAGCAGGTGATTGGATTTACCTAGCCCACGATTGTCGGTGAGTAGATTTAATATCTACGGGGAAATCGCCCGTATGGCGTTAAGCGTCAGGGCTAGATATGATATGATACTAGCCGCATGTTTATATTGCATATATAGAGATTGTGCATAAAACTTCATTGCATATTATTACTTGTTGTGCTTGGACTTGTACTCATTGGAAACTGCACTATTATTAACGGTTCATGTTGCACGAGCACTGATTGTATGCCATCCACACCGTCTATAATTGCCATAGCACGCACAACACTCATACATATGGGATATTGTATGGTTAGTGACATCGAGACATTGATTCCTTTTCCATTGTGCATATAACATATAGCATACCTGTATATCTACATGCTCACACCTATGCCTTGCCATGCCTACATGCTAGCTACCCATATACTTATATGGTATTGTACCATTAGTGATAGGTATATACACATATGTGACATAGCTACATGTACATCTTGCATATATACTTACATGTACAACCACTTACCTTGCTATAGCTATACATACACTCGAACGGTATTACATCATTATTGATAGGTACATACCCATATACCTTGCTATAGGTAAATGTTCACCCTTATATGATGTTGTATTGGATTTTGGAGAAATTAGGAACCGCATGATATATTTAATAACCTGTTGCGGTTAAATAGAGGTTTTCCTTTATATGCTCATATTACTCTTTATGTTGCATATATTATATCCATGGATTTTCGCATTGATATATGGATTTTACATGATGTTTTCTGGATGTTTTACTCCTGACGATATATATCAGTGGTATGAGACACTGTCATATATGTATATATATGTATGTATATATATATATATCAGTGGTATGGGACGCTGTTATATATGTACATATATATAATATATATCATCATAATGATCTATGTAAGCATTCTTATTCTTTACTTGATATTTGGATGATCCACTCTGAGACTGGTGTTAGAAAGACCGATACGTGGATCATGAATGTCGATCTTGGACACTTAGGATTCGAGGAACGTATGGATATTGAAAAGAAAAACGATACGTGGATCACGAGTGTCGATCTTGGACACTTAGGATTCGAAGAACGTATATATATTGAAAACCGATACGTGGAACACGAGTGTCGATATTGGACACTTAGGATTCGAGGAACGTATGGAAATGAGTATTTGTGTGTCAATACTGGACACTAGTTTTTATGATGTTTTTGGGTGTCGATGTTGGACGCTCAGGTTCCATGAGACTTACAGGTTATGAGGGCCGATTTGAGGAAATTAGGATTTAGATTGTCTTGATGGACACTGTCCTGCCACGATGAGGATTCCATGAGGATAACATGTTTTATCACATACTCCGCATTTATTAGATATGTTGGGATACCTACAACGGCAGCAAGGTTTCAGGAGACATCATCCATGCCAAGTTAAAATTTTTGCCATTATAGATAACCCTAACACAAGATCTTTAACTAGAGAATCAAACTAAACTAACATGTTAACAACTTAACATCTAAGAGTTAGGAATTACAACCTTTGTAGTCCGTTCCTTCGCTTCATAAGCTCCGGGTTAGGGTACCTTCACTGCGATCATCATGCTACCGGACTCTAGAGAGGCTCCATGAAGAGAATGATGCATCCTTGCTAGTAATCTTCAAAATCCAAGATGATCTACCTTGAAGAATCACAAACCCAAGCTCTCACTTCACAAATCAAGTATTAGTGAAGCAAACACCATAATCTAAGTGGCTAGAATAGATGAGAATGATGAAGTAGGAATTTTGCTCTCTTTTGTTTTCTATTTCTCACTCACAATCATCACCAAGTAAAAGCTAGAAAGCTTTCTGGAGAGAGAAAGAAGAAGATAAAGTTGTGATGAAAATGAATAATTGTTGAAGTTACAAATGTAACCAAGGGTTAAACATGTCATGCTTAACCCTTGTAGAGAATAAACCATGGGTTAGGGTTAGGGTAAGGTTAACAAATATCTTGACAAATATCTAAAGAGGGTGGACTAAGTCAATCTTCATGAAGCTTCTTCAAAGCTTATCCATGACTTAATCCATCATTAAGAATTAACCAAAATAATTAACCTAATCCCAACCCTAATCATGGTTTAACTCATAAAGCCTAGTTGCATTTGTAACCCTAACATGTTAAAATATTATATATCACATATATAATATATAATGTAACAAAAGAAAATAATACAATTAACATATATCATATATATATCAATGTATCAACAAGTGAGAAAAAGAATCATCTAAGTGAGCTTATATTAGTTAATGTAATGTAATATATCACATATATAATTATACTTTAAATTATTAAATCAACACTTGATTTAATAACCCGTCTATATTTCATATAACCGACTAATATAATATGCATCTTTTTATCGAATCAACACTTGATCCGATAACCCGGCTATACCACATATACCCGGTCAATATCACATATCACGAGAATCGAAGACGGTATCACATACACGTATTATTCTCGGTGCCGCATATGTCACATATGTGCTCCTACTCCGTTTTGCCTGAGCCAGGAAATCTCTGTGTAGGACTCTAAAGAATCATCAATACGCCGGTAGTAGGTGATGGTCATATCAAACACCCACAAGCTGCAAGCGGTCAGCTAAACGTAAAAGCCACCCAGGTATTGAGCGATCAGAAGATCAACAAGTAAGCCTATACACACTCATGTGAATCCAATCGGTAACACTTCCGTACAGTCCGGTCTCTTCGTCTGATATGTCGCATATCTAGTCTAGGGGTGGTAAACGTCAGACCCCAGTAACCGATAAGTTGTGTCGATGTGTGGCTTATAACGGGTTGAGAAACTACTGATAACTCTTACCAGTAGATCTCCATATCAGCCCTGGCCAGGGAATTCCAGTTATAGCCAATCGAACACAGCACAACATCAACCCCCAATACCGGGAGAGACGAAACCCCTCCTATCGCTCATTGTCTCCATGTGATTCAGGACTGTACCCAAAAGACACCCTTTTGCACGTCCTCTTGAACGCGGTAAGGTGGAAATCAAAGCACAGTGGGAATCACACAAGACTCTATGACGATCTCGGGTCTACAGACTAACATGTACCAGTGTCACCGGAGAACTGCTATCTGACGATAGGTATAATACCATCTAGGAGTTCTCGGCGAGTCCGTTCAGTGTACCCAGTCTCTACTGAGCACCCGTACACCATCTTTGGTGTCACCATGCCAGATGGATATGTGATCATCCATCGCCCATCATATGGGTCAAGATGCGTATACGCTAGTCTACACTGGAGTATCGATGCCCTGTCTCGATACACCCTCGACTAGGAACAGTTATAGGATGTACTCATGGATTACCCTGGCCCCACTAGTATGATCCGCATCATAATCCAAGTAGTCGAATACATATCCTAAGGGCTTTATCAACATGTGAGAGCAAGACAGTAAACCAATACGAGTCAACATGTTAAGATAAAGTGAAACCATATAGCATATTATCATGTCGAGCAAGAAAGTCCTCTTTATATATATCCAAGTATCCACTATAATATACATCATATGTACAACAATAGCCTCTAGGGCATATATATAACTAACAATCTCCCACTTGCACTAAGGCCAGCTGTTGTAGTATCTCATACCCAACATCCCGAAAAGTCTCTCAAATTGTATCTTGAGTATGGCCTTCGTGAGTGGATCTGCAGTGTTTTCCTTTATGTCACCTCTCCTGACCTCGATCTCTCGGCGATCAACTATCTCCCAGATCAAGTGATACCGCCTCAGAATATGTCTGGATCTCTGATGGGATCTGAGTTCCTTAGCTAAACCGACAGCTCCATTGTTATCACAAAGGTATTGGAGCACAATGGACGGAACCACACTAAGTTCAGTGATGAACTTCTTCATCCAGACAGCCTCTTTGGCAGCATCGTTGGCAGCGATATATTCAGCCTCCATCGTCGAGTCTGCCATTGTTTCTTGCTCAGAACTCTTCCAACAAACCACCCCTCCATTTATGGTAAAGACAAATCTCGAGTGCGACTTAAAGTCGTCCTTATCACTTTGGAAGCTCGAATCGGTAAAGGACTCCACCTGGAGTTCTCCGTTACCATACACCAAGAACATCTCATTAGTCCTTCTCAAGTACTTGAGAATGTTCTTCACAGCTGTCCAGTGATTCTCTCCTGGATCTGCTTGATACCTACTTACTACACTTAGTGAGTATGCTACATCGGGTCTGGTACATAGTATCGCGTACATGATAGAGACAACTGCCGAAGTATAGGGTATCCCTTGCATGCGAGCTCTCTCCAAATAAGTCTTAGGAGACATCTCTTTGGAGAGAGTGAGTCCAGAAATCGTGGGTAAATACCCACGCTTGGATTCTTCCATACTATTGTTAGTTGTATGTATGCCCTAGAGGCCAGTATTGTACAGATGATGTATATTATATTGGATGCTTGGACATATATAGAGATGACTTTCTTGCTCGATATGATAGTATGCTATCTGGTTACTCTTTATCTTAACATGTACACTTGTCTCTTTAAACTGTCTTATAGTTACATGTTGATAAAGCCCTTAGGATGTGTACTTGACTACCTGGACTGTGATAAAGATCATACTAGTGGGGACATGGTAGTCCATAAGTACATCCTTCAAGGTCCCTAGTCGTAGGTGTATCGAGACGGGGCATCGATATACCAGTGTAGACTAGCGTATACGCTTCTCGACCCATGAGATGGGCGATGGATGATCCCATATCCATTGGTGTTTGACATCAGAGATGGTATACGGGTGCTCAGTGGAGACTGGGTACACTGGACGGACTCGCCGAGAACTCCCAGATGGTATTATACCTCACGTCAGATGGCAGTTCTCAGGTGGCACTTGTACAGGTTAGTCTGTAGACCCGAGATCGTCATAGAGTCTTGTGTGATTCCCACTGTGCTTTGATCTCCACCTTACCACGTCCATGAGGGCGTGCAAAACGGTGGTCTTTGGGTACAGTCCCGAGTCACATGGAGGCAATGAGCAATAGGAGGGGTTTCGTCTCTCCCGGTATTGGGGGTTGATGTTGCGCAGTGCTCGATTGGCCGTAACAGGGAAGTCCCTGGCCAGGGCTGATCAGAGATTTGCTGGTAAGTGTTACCAGTAGTTTCTCGACCCGTTATGAGCCTCACATCGGCACGACTTATCGGTTATTGGGGTCTGACGTTTACCACCCCAAGATTTGATATGCGACATATCAGACGAACAGACCGGACTGTACGGTAAGTGTTACTGGTTGGATTCACAGGAGTATGAGCGGGCTAGCTCGTCGATCTTCTGATCGCTCAATACCCGAATGGCCGTTACGTTTAGCAGACCGCTTGCGGCTTGTAGGTGCTTGATATGATCATCATCTGCTACCGGCGTATTGACGAGTCTTTAAAGTCCTACACAGAGGTTTCCTGGCTCAAGCGAAACGAAATAGGAGCGCATATGAGATATGTGCAGGACCGAGAATAATGCATGTATGTGATACCGTATTTCATTCTCGCGATGGATGTATCGATTGGTTATATTCAATATAACCTAGATATCGAATCAAGGATTGATTCGATAAGCCGATACATAGGATACTAGTCGGTTATATGCGATATGACCGGATCGTTAAATCAAGTGTTGATTTAATGATTTAATGTATAATTATATATTTGATATATTACTTTGCATTAACTAGTATTGGTTCACTTCAAATGGATTTTCTCACTTGATGTGCAAGAAGTATATGTGATATACTTTTGTGCACATATTTGTATCATGTTTGATGATACTTGATCATTTGGTTAAGTGTAAAGAATTAAACCATGGTTAAGAGATGATTAGGGTTTTGCTTTTTCATTTATTTATTTATTTGTTCATTTATTTATTTGGAAATGGTTTAGATGAGAATGGTGGCTTTATTTGTTTCTAGTTGAAGCTTCATGAAGCTTTGACTTCTTAACCATTCTTGTCTTCATGCTTAACCCTAACCCATCCAAGTAACCATGGTTTATTCTCTACACTCAACTATGGTTAGCTTATGATAAGTATTGATTTATTTTTCATTTTAATTCAACACTTATCATATTCTTTCTTCTTCTTCATCATCTTCTTCTTCAAGAAAGCTTGATGCCATCAATGGCAACTTGAGTT
This sequence comes from Agapanthus africanus, assembly GCA_030015575.1. Taxonomy (NCBI): domain Eukaryota; kingdom Viridiplantae; phylum Streptophyta; class Magnoliopsida; order Asparagales; family Amaryllidaceae; genus Agapanthus; species Agapanthus africanus. The sequence continues at coordinate 121,807,931 of CM057340.1, forward strand.
CTAAAGTGAGAAATCCAATTCCAAAGTGAACCCACCTCCTATTTCTTCACCCTCTACCTCTTGCCAAGTTGTTTTGGGTGTTTTCTTCACAAGTTTCACAAATTTGTGAAGTCGGAGCTTGAACTTGTGATGCCTCGACGTAGATCATCTTCGGCACGAAGCCGACGACCTAGTCCGCCCATTTCTCCGATCAAGCCGACGATTGAGTCCGGGATTCGAGATGGACAGCGAGAGGACGCCTACGTGGAGCCAAGGAAGTGGATATCCGGATCTACAAAGGTTGTAGCTTCTTATCTTTAGTTAAGTTGTTAACTAGTTTAGTTTATCGCCTAAATTTCTAGTTAACGATACAGATTAGGGGTTCTCGGCATCCGTAAAATTTGAAATTGGCATGGTTGATGCCTTGTGAGACCTCTTGAGAGTGCCTAGGAACCCTACAGTGGTATCAGAGCCTAGCTAGAGCCTTAGGCGAAGTCTAGACGTCGTTTGAAACCCGAACGAACCCGAAACCCTAAAACCCGAGTGCTCTCTGGACTTTTTCTAAAATCTGGGATTTTTCCATATTAAAAATGCTTAAAAAATTCAGCAGAGAAATCTAAGAATTACGATGCAAAATTTATCCAATGAACAGTAAATAGTGCGGCGGAACCGCGGCAGAAGCCTGGCTTCTGCGGCGTTTCCGCGGCAATGTGATGACCTCATCACTACTGTTTTGCACAGTAATTACTATTTTATTATGCTGAATTTTCTGGGAATTTTTATTTTGACTCAATAGTTGAGTGTTTTGGGGTTGTATTGGGAATCGACGATTCGATCGGGTTATCAAATCTTGTCTATGTCGCTTTCCGGATAACTTTAGAATATGTTAAAAAGTTCGACCGGATATAAATACCCAACTTTTCCCCTGCCGGAAAATTTCCAAGTGTTGGATTTTTCTGTGGTTTAATGACGTTCTAAGTAGTGCAAGTAACGCGATGGTCCCTCTAGAAGACAACAAACCTTAACTCGATTATGTGACCGTCTTGAACTGCCCTTTGAACCTTCGGGTTTGGGGCAGTACGGCGTGCCACATGTGAGGCGTTGGCTTGACCCTTCTACAGCTGGACCGTTGGTACTGAGGCATGAAGTGAATGTCTTTGAACCTATTTCATGTGTTGAACGGTTTCGGGAAAACTTGGGTGTTCGAATGTTCGATCGGAAAGTTTAATATTTTCTATTTATCCGGAATGGGACACAATAATTGGAATTCACAAACAGTTATGAGATAACTGAATGAATGTTATAAATCTAGCGGTTTAGTTTCACTTGATATTGAAAAGAGTTTTCGATAATGAGACTAAAATGCGGGGTTTATAACTGTTAGGCATGTGATGTCTAAGTATTTCATTTTGATTAGGCATGTGATGTCTAAAGAGGTTGCGGATTCCAACTGTTTTAGTTTTACACTTTATTTTCTGTGACCGTAAGTGTAATATGTGATATCGCCGGTTTCGTTGCTATATGTCAACGACAATTGGGATGCGCATATTTACTTACGTTGATGACATGTGATGTTATGTGTTGCTGGATATGTTATATTGGATTGCCGTGTTTGAATAGCCGGGGGTTTTTTATGTGAGATGAGTGTTTTTCATTTTCATTCATGTAAAAACTTGTATGTAATATTCTTTTATTGGGGCACTTCCAGGTAGCGGAAGTTGTCACCCTTTGTATATTATTTACTTTTCTGCACTAGGATAGACCCAAGGAGCGGAGCACAAGTAACCGGGTTCTAGGGTCCAGTGGGAGACCATCTCGAGGAGTCGATTCCGGGTCTCCTAACCCTAGAATTGGTAGGGTTGCTTGTTGGAGATAGTGCCCTCAGAGTCAATTATTGGATCACAGGCACGTGATTGCAATGATTGAGGGAGGACCTATCCCGGTACGACAGTCTTACTCGAGATGATAGTATGCTATCTGGTTTACCTTTATCATCGTGTACTGCTTCAGGTGACCTGACAAATCGCTATTACACGTTGGTAAAGCCCCTAGGATTCTTGCTTGACCACCAGCAGTATGAGGGCGATCATATAAGTGGGAGCTGGGGTCTATAAGCACATCCTTAAAAGGTCCCTAGTCGTGGGAGTTTCGAGACAGGGCATCGATTCTCCAGAGTAGACTAGTGTATACAGTCGAGACCCCGACGAGGGGCGGTGGCCGGTCTCACAAGCCACTGGTGTTAGTTGGATCACCTAAGATGTAAACAGGTGCTCATTGGGTTATGAGTACACCGGACAGGACTCGCCGGGAACATGCTAGTTGGTCTTATACCTGACGTCAGATAGCAGTTCCCAGGTGACATGTGTACAGGTTAGTTCATCGACCTGGGGATCGTCATTTGTCTCGTGTGAGTTCCTACTGTGCTTTGATTACTACCCTACCATGGCTCAAAGGAGTCGTGCAAACAGGTTTTAGTTGGGTACAGTCCCGAGCCACATGGAGGCAGTGAGCGGATCTTCGGGGGTTCGTCTCTCCCGGTATTGGGGGTGAGGTCGCGCTGTGTCTAGGTGAGCCATTACACGAAGTCCTTGGCCAAGGCAGGAGATTTACTGGTAGGTATTCCAGTAGTATCTCAGGGTGTTCTGGGCTACACTCCGACACGACTTGTACCGCTTTTGGGGGTCTGACTTTTACCCACCCCCTAGGCCCGACATGCGATGCTCATAGACAAACGGACCGGACTGTACGGATATTGTCACTGACAGGCTCAGTAGGGTGTCAGGATGAGCTCGCTCATCGACGTCCCTTTTGGTCAATAGCTGGTGGCCCGTTACGTATTGGCTTATACCTCTGACGTGCTAGTGGTTAAATCCACAGCCATAGTATTGACGAGTCTTTAGAGTCCACCACACTTTCAGTTACTCAGCTTTCGGGCGAAACGCTGTAGAGGCCGTATGGAGATATTGCAGGGTCCGATCAGATACGTGCGGTATTGCACGGATCAGGATCGGACGGTTTGTACTGGAGGCTGTATGGTTATATGGCTGGGTTCGATCAGATACGTGCGGTATTGCACGGATCATGATCGAACGGATATTACTAGCCGGCTTTGGTTTAAGCCGGATCCTAGTTTAGTACAGTGTAGATTTTGTCTTTTTGCATTTGTATCCGGACGGAATACAGATGCGGGTGTGTATGCACAGTATCGGGGTTTTCCTGTAATTTATTACGGGACCAGTTTTCTGGAGTTGCCAGTTTGCATTCCGTTCCGGCCGGTTTTCGTTTGTTCTTTCCCGGCCGGACTTTTCCGATGTAGGGGTTATTTGCAATTGTGCAAATAACATTTGTGGAGGGGGTTTCTTGCAAATGTATTCATCATGATATCTTTCATCCATGATTTTGCATTAATGTGATTTGATAGGATATGGGAAATGAAAAGATTGTGAGGGATTGTTTGGTGTGACCTTATCTTTATTTATTCTTTTTCCACTTGAAAAATTCCATTCATTTTCCCACCCATTTTTAGTTGTGGGGCCGGCCGCTTTTCCAGCAGGAACATGATTGTTTTTGTTTGAATGGAGTGTGGTTTTAATTTGAGTGGAATAATTCTTTTCATGCATTTTAGTGGACCCCCCCCCTATGTGTGTGCTGGAGATTTGTTTGAGGGTTTAATTTATTTGGAAATGAATGAGCTTAAATTAAGGCACATTTTTTCACAGCATGAGAGAGAGCTTGCTTTATTCTTTTTTCCCAGAGAGCTCATTTTTGTTTTGATGGCCGAGCTCATTTTCATGAGATGCTCCATTTTTCTTCAAGCCTTCATGAAAAATCCTTGTGAAAAATTCCTCCATCATGGCAACCATACTAAACCCCAAAGAGACAACGATTCTACATTATTCTACAGCAAATCTTGGACGCGTCAGCTAGCCAACTTCGCGCCCGAGTTGCCTCGGTATAGAGGTGGGAGCCCGTAAAAGAATCCGGCTACGTGGTGCCCTTCCGGCGAGGAGGCGACCACCGGAGTTTCCGCGGGAGATCGGGACGACGACGAGAAGACCGGAGGACTCGGATCACTCGGTATATCTCTAAACCGTCTTGTTGTTAGCTAGATCTAGTTTAATGGCCCGATCCGGGGTTTAGTGCGCGGTGGTGCCGGTTTGCTAAGTTCGCAAAATTAAAGTTTATCACCGCTTCCGCATTTGGCCGTTGGGTTGAAGGCCGGGGCGCCGCCGTGCACTTACAGTGGTATCAGAGCCTCGCCATTAACTTCGTCTAGCTTCGTTTGATGTGTTTTTGCAGTTCCGATCGACCAAAATTCCAAAAACCCAATTTTAGTTCACATCAGTTTTCTGTTGGAAATTTTTGGTGTCAAAAAATTTTTCAGGTTGCATAAAACTGATGTACAAGAATATCTAAGATCACTGGAGAAATTCGATACAGTAAACCCTAGAGTGGAGCGCGGAACCGCGGCCAAACCTCACTTGGCGCCGCAGTTCCGCCGCCGTTTTGATTGGTCACTGTATCATATTTTTCCAGTGGGCTTCTGGGCTTATTTTGGGGGTTTTGGAATATTAAATTTGGGCCCAGAATTTCTGTGAGTGCTGCAGTATTGCTTTGGGGCCCACTTGTTAATTTTTGATCAATCGGAAAATTTTAAACACATTTTTCACAGTATTTACATTATATCTGCGACCGTGAATGTCACTTGATCGGTAAATCCGGTCTAACTGCTATAGCCCGGTTAGACGGATTTGCGAACGTGACTTTCACGTTGATGTTCTGGATTTTGCTGTGATGTTGCGGATCGGTCGTGGGGGTAGCCTGGATGCAATGCTAGTACAGTTTCTGTTGTATTATGTACATTTAATATTGCGGGGCGAGCGTCCGACATGTGGACTGCCGTCACTGCCTGTTTGTATTATTATTTTGGGGCACGACCAGGTTGCGGTCGATGTACCCGTTGTATGTATATTTTACTTTCTGTACTAGGATTACCCCGCGGAGGGGTGCACGGATAGCCGGGTACTGGAGGGCAACAAGCCCGCATCTCATGGCATTGGGACGGAGGGGGCTTCGCTCTAGAATTGGCCGGCTATTCGCCGCACTCGTAGGGGGTATAGGATTTCATTGCACAGGCTATCCACACGACCAGGGGAACGTCGGGTTTCAGTAGTGGCTCTGTGAAACCCGGGGATCCCAGATATCTGTATTGTTCTGTGATGCTGTACATTTCTGTGATGTTGCATTTTATTCACGCCTTGAGCGAAATACTATATATTGGTATATATATTAGTAGATGTTGTATATGTTTTTCATCCGCGCTAGTCCAGTCCCGGCTCTTCCGTTAGTTAGCTAACCTAACGGGTGATGACGGGACCCAGTGGCGAATGCGGATGGCATATACGTACGTCAGTATATTTTCGTTCTTTGTGGTGTGATCAATTGATGGGACTGCGTTGATTCGGATCAATGCAAGTTAAACAAACCTATTCTGATGTTGTTGGAACACTTTTCAAAAAGCTGTTATTGCAAGGACGTTCACTTTTGTTTTGCATCGTGGTATTCATTTGGAATATCCTGCTCCTCAGTCGACGAGGCAAGGGCCGAGATCCCTTCACCGGGAGTGACCCCTTGGACAGAAGTTTGCGTCAGGGCATTAACTTCACTATAGCCGATTACTTTTGCTTTGCACAGTGATATTCGGTTATGAATATCCAGCACCCCATTCTACGGGGAAAGAGCCGAGATCCCTTCACCGGGAGTGACCTCTTTAGTAAAGATTTTCGTCACTATATTTTCTAAAAAGCTATCCGTTCCTTCAACGATATCAAGTTCATTACGTTAAAGGTTTTCGCCAGAAACCATTCGTAGCCCTCCGTCGTTTCATATGGGTAGTCAATAGTATTCAAGCTGTGTATGTTGGCCAAAGTCAAGGCACAGTGATTGGTAGCTATTGGGTATTCATATGCAGCATAGATAGATGTGTTGGTTTGGGGCAGTCGTACTACCATTTTGGCCAAAGTCAAGGGTATGTGCGGGTGGGCTCAAATTAACCTGAAGAATGATGGGTTGAACTTGACATGTGACTTATGATATGTTGGCCAAAGTCAAGGTCATAAGAGCATGGGGTAAAAATCCACATCGGGAGTTTCAAAAGAACTGAAACTTGCCAGATATGCGCATACCTTCTGGAGTGTGATAACGTGAGCGGATTCCGTCACTTTATCATGCGATGAGAGTTGGATCCCGATTCCCACTGATGAGTTAGTTTGCTCCTCGGGTGACCCCGACTAATTCTTCTTTCAGGTTTGGAGGAGAATTTGAGGTACAGTGGGAGGTTTCCAGATTAGATAAAGGGATAACCATTCTGATCTAGGTTAGAGTGCATGCTGAGTGTTTCTTTTCTCTCTCTCTCTGGCAGCGACCATTGACCCGACCCTAAGACTTTGACTCAGTGACCAAGTTGACCGAACCTTCTTAAACACTGGCTTTTGGATTGTCAGAGTTGCAGACCTCATTGCCACTCCTACTTTTACCCTTTTCTCCAGGACACCCCGTATTACTGCGAACGTCCACTTCCATTGGACAAAGCCATCGTATGGTTAGATACGAACTCGAAGGAATTCGAGGATGGTTTCCGGTTCTGGAGAAAACGAATAGGATCATTCAGTTGTCTTTTCCCTTTTACCTTCTCTCAAGTTACGAGTACTCCTTAGTTTAGGAGATAGTACACATATTACGCAAATTGGATAGTCTTCTTCCAAACCTTAGGCTGGTGCCGACCGGTAGGGAATGAAGAAAACCAATTAGCCTAAACGGTGTGCAGAAGGTATTAAGATTAAGACAAAGCAAGGGATTAGTAAGAGGGCAAAGTAAAATGCGACTGATATTCATGACCAAACCAGGTATTTCTTCGCCAATCCTAAATCACCTTTGTATTTCTCCAGGACACTCCGTATCACTACGAAGATCCACAGTTTATTGGATACTCCATCGTATGGTTATATACGAACTCGAAAGGAACTTGTTCCAGTTCGGGGATGGATTCTGGTCCAGGAGAAATAGGAATAAGGTTTATTCGGTTGTCTTTTATCTTCACCTTCTCTCGCATTGCGAGTGTTCCTAGGACTAGGACAGTACACCCATTATGCTTATTGGATAGTCTTCTTCCAAACCATAGGCTGGTGCCGAACGGTAGGGAAGGAAGAAAACCATTTGGCCTAAGGGGTGTGCAGAAGGTAATGACTAAAGACATATAAAGGGATTTGGAGAAGTGGCAAAGAATTATACGGTTATAGTTGTGAATCTGGATAATGGTAGAGGCATTACTAGGAATACCAGGATACCCCATCGAAACATTTCAATGTTTCAGTTCAACTGTGTACTGTTAAAAGAAAACTGATTTCCTGATTAGACACTTGCTCCAGGGTATGTATTTACCAGGTTTGATTATCACATCTGTATGGCTTTACAGATGATGAGTGGGAGTAAGTTATTGGGAATAGGGTGATCATCCTCATTATATCGAGATTCGTAGTAATCGGTGATATTTGAGGAGATCATCTGGGCTGTTTACCGGTCGGCAAATATTTGGTTTTGAATATCCGCTGTTGTGCACCAATTTCAAATTGATATATCTGTACGTCTATTTTCATAAAGTGAGATATACCTTTTGATATTATGTCGATGACATTTACCTATATCAGTGGATGGTTAGGTAAGGAGCATTAAACAGCGGTGTACTTCTTCTTAACCATAAGTACAGTTTTCAACCTTCGATACACAGTGAAGGAGTTGTTAGACTCAGCGGACTTATACAGAGGATTGTATGTTGTCCAGTGTCCATTAGGACAGAGGGGTTGGTCCTCATACTATATTCTGTTTACTTTTAACTTCTCTAGTTCTTAGACATGTGTTTCGTAGAAACACATGGTCTAAGTTTTGAGGAGTTATAGGTATTTGAATAGAGTAGAGAACCAGGTGTAGCAAGTATCGGGATTCATCAAGGTGATCGAAGATGTAGATACTTGTGTATGGTATTCAGTTGATAGTAATGATAAAGAGAAATTGCTTCTCTTTCAGGTTACTCATAATTGGAAGCATTCCTAAGTTGAGTAACGCTGATCGGCCTCTCTCCATTTAGTTGACATGCACTGGAGATAGCTGCATGATTTGAATCTGGTTAAATTAAATCAGTGCCTCTGGTTCTATATTGGATGTAGAACAGTTCATATCTTAACATTGTTAAGGTACGGGGAGTTGTCCGGCTTATGATTAAAACCAGACTCTGGATAACTCAAGACACGTTTCTGTAATGGCTGTCTGTGGGTTAACCCAGGCTATGACGAGGGTTGACTTTCTACCATAAGAAAGATCAATAGTGATATTGTTCTTGACTCGCCACAGTTTTAATAAAAATGGATTTTTTCAAAAACAGTAGTGGGAGTATGGTAGAACTGGAAGTGATTCCAGAACCGCAAACGATTACTGAAGATTTGATAAGGAACCTAAAGATTCAATCTGATTTGACATTCCATTGGCCACTCCGCAGATAAGGTGGGTAACTTCAGGCACCCGAGAGGTACTACGGTAGCCTCAAGGACGGTGACAGGGAAGTTCTTGTTTACCCACAATTACCATTGCTGTTGTTCCAGGCTGCGAGACCCGGCGGGAGGATGAGTATAGCGTCGTTCTAAACTAGTTTTAGAAGTGTACATCTATATGACTCTGCCAGAGGGTTTTCGTAGTCAGTGGGAGCAGCGGAAGCATTGGTGGACATCAGGGTTATGTCTATTTATAGACTAAAGCAGATATAGCGGAGTTAGATCATCTGTTTCTGATGTGACAGTCATAGGTTTGACGTCATCAGAATAGGGTATGGATCTGTTGAGAAGGTAGTAGGAAGTGATATTCCTATACTACGATCGGTTATACTTTGGTCGTCACACAGTGGTTTCTCCACATGAGACTTGGACATTATATCAGACATACTGGTTACTAGATCTATGGTTTTAGATCTAGATTTGGGTGGTTTCTCAATCAGGGTACTTTGACAGCATTCTAAGAGTATTTAGAATGGACGACTTCTGGCATGGTAGTGTACCTGCAGGTAATGGAGTCACCCTCTCTAAAGGTGTATTATAGACTAAAGTAGAGAGGGATGTGCATGATTGGCAGATCACTTGCTTAGGCAATTGAGTCAATCATGAGATGTCAAGTACCACACCAGATGTTGTTCTTGCACTAGATGCAATAAGTTGATATTGATCCAATCCTGGAGGAACAGTCGGAAGCAGTTTTAGAACATAAGTGAATGTTCTAGGGATATGATAACGGCTGCCTCCTTTAGGAGACGGTTATCCCTCCAGGCTTCCAAGGTGACATGGACGACAAGGAGGTTGTCAGAGTTATAGTTTTCCTTCTGACGAGGGGCAGTATTTTGGACAGGTGGTCCAAGGCAATACTGAGGGTGGCATGGCGCAGGATACTGATTAAGTTCAGTTGACGATACAGTCTAAGAAGTTTGGATTTGGAGTTCATTTATGAGCTCGGTCCCATCAGACATCCAGACACTCTAAGACAGGTATTGCTCATTTCGGGAGATGGCTTTCTCCGCGAACTTGAGATATAGAGAGACATAGAAAGGAACATCCTGGCGGATCCACTCACTGAGGCTAATCCTCGAACGCAAGAGTTTCGCAAACATGCTTTGTAAGACTGACTAGTAGAGGAGTTGGGTGTTCGGTATCACACGGGCTGTGAGTATGCGACAACGCAATAATTAGCCCTGAGTGCAAGTGGGAGATTGTTGGAGATAGTGCCCTCAGAGTCAATTATTGGATCACAGGCACGTGATTGCAATGATTGAGGGAGGACCTATCCCGGTACGACAGTCTTACTCGAGATGATAGTATGCTATCTGGTTTACCTTTATCATCGTGTACTGCTTCAGGTGACCTGACAAGTCGCTATTACACGTTGGTAAAGCCCCTAGGATTCTTGCTTGACCACCAGCAGTATGAGGGCGATCATATAAGTGGGAGCTGGGGTCTATAAGCACATCCTTAAAAGGTCCCTAGTCGTGGGAGTTTCGAGACAGGGCATCGATTCTCCAGAGTAGACTAGTGTATACAGTCGAGACCCCGACGAGGGGCGGTGGCCGGTCTCACAAGCCACTGGTGTTAGTTGGATCACCTAAGATGTATACAGGTGCTCATTGGGTTATGAGTACACCGGACAGGACTCGCCGGGAACATGCTAGTTGGTCTTATACCTGACGTCAGATAGCAGTTCCCAGGTGACATGTGTACAGGTTAGTTCATCGACCTGGGGATCGTCATTTGTCTCGTGTGAGTTCCCACTGTGCTTTGATTACTACCCTACCACGGCTCAAAGGAGTCGTGCAAACAGGTTTTAGTTGGGTACAGTCCCGAGCCACATGGAGGCAGTGAGCGGATCTTCGGGGGTTCGTCTCTCCCGGTATTGGGGGTGAGGTCGCGCTGTGTCTAGGAGAGCCATTACACGAAGTCCTTGGCCAAGGCAGGAGATTTACAGGTAGGTATTCCAGTAGTATCTCAGGGTGTTCTGGGCTACACTCCGACACGACTTGTACCGCTTTTGGGGGTCTGACTTTTTCCCACCCCCTAGGCCCGACATGCGATGCTCATAGACGAACGGACCGGATTGTACGGATATTGTCACTGACAGGCTCAGTAGGGTGTCAGGATGAGCTCGCTCATCGACGTCCTTTTTGGTCAATAGCTGGTGGCCCGTTACGTATTGGCTTATACCTCTGACGTGCTAGTGGTTAAATCCACAGCCATAGTATTGACGAGTCTTTAGAGTCCACCACACTTTCAGTTACTCAGCTTTCGGGCGAAACGCTGTAGAGGCCGTATGGAGATATGGCAGGGTCCGATCAGATACGTGCGGTATTGCACGGATCAGGATCGGACAGTTTGTACTGGAGGCCGTATGGTTATATGGCTGGGTTCGATCAGATACGTGCGGTATTGCACGGATCATGATCGAACGGATATTACTAGCCGGCTTTGGTTTAAGCCGGATCCTAGTTTAGTACAGTGTAGATTTTGTCTTTTTGCATTTGTATCCGGACGGAATACAGATGCGGGTGTGTATGCACAGTATCGGGGTTTTCCTGTAATTTATTACGGGACCAGTTTTCTGGAGTTGCCAGTTTGTATTCCGTTCCGGCCGGTTTTCGTTTGTTCTTTCCCGGTCGGACTTTTCCGATGGAGGGGGTTATTTGCAATTGTGCAAATAACATTTGTGGAGGGGGTTTCTTGCAAATGTATTCATCATGATATCTTTCATCCATGATTTTGCATTAATGTGATTTGATAGGATATGGGAAATGAAAAGATTGTGAGGGATTGTTTGGTGTGACCTTATCTTTATTTATTCTTTTTCCACTTGAAAAATTCCATTCATTTTCCCACCCATTTTTAGTTGTGGGGCCGGCCTCTTTTCCAGCAGGAACATGATTGTTTTTGTTTGAATGGAGTGTGGTTTTAATTTGAGTGGAATAATTCTTTTCATGCATTTTAGTGGACCCCCCCCCATATGTGTGTGCTGGAGATTTGTTTGAGGGTTTAATTTATTTGGAAATGAATGAGCTTAAATTAAGGCACATTTTTTCACAGCATGAGAGAGAGCTTGCTTTATTCTTTTTTCCCAGAGAGCTCATTTTTGTTTTGATGGCCGAGCTCATTTTCATGAGATGCTCCATTTTTCTTCAAGCCTTCATGAAAAATCCTTGTGAAAAATTCCTCCATCATGGCAACCATACTAAACCCCAAAGAGACAACGATTCTACATTATTCTACAGCAAATCTTGGACGCGTCGGCTAGCCAACTTCGCGCCCGAGTTGCCTCGGTATAGAGGTGGGAGCCCGTAAAAGAATCCGGCTACGTGGTGCCCTTCCGGCGAGGAGGCGACCACCGGAGTTTCCGCGGGAGATCGGGACGACGACGAGAAGACCGGAGGACTCGGATCACTCGGTATATCTCTAACCCGTCTTGTTGTTAGCTAGATCTAGTTTAATGGCCCGATCCGGGGTTTAGTGCGCGGTGGTACCGGTTTTCTAAGTTCGCAAAATTAAAGTTTATCACCGCTTCCGCATTTGGCCGTTGGGTTGACGGCCGGGGCGCCGCCGTGCACTTACATTGCTTGCCGCTCTCGTAGAGGTCTAGGGGTGTGGGATTGGCTATTCATCACAACCGTGGAATCCGTGTTTTATACTGGCTCGTATTGAAAACACGGACGTCCTAGTATATCCAATGTTTCATATGTTTCTTCTGCTGCGTTATCTGTGATGTTCTGTGATAGATACTTTATATAGTATATATGATATATTATATAGACGTTACTTATGTTTTACACCCGCACTAGCCCTGCCCTGCTCTGTCGTTAGTTACCTAACCTAACGGTGCACGAGGGGACATCGAGGCGAATGCGGATGGCATAAGTGTACGTCGTATTTATCTGTGATGTTTAGGTATTTAAATGATGGGACTTCATTAATGTGATTAATGAAAGAAAAGAAACCTAAGATGTTGTAGAATCAAATTTTAAACAAAACAGGTAGCTAAAGTTCTTGCTTTGCATAGCGGTATATATGATATACCCTGCACCTTATTCGATGAGGAAAGGACCGAGATCCCTTCACCGGGAGTGACTCCTTTAGCAATAACTGGCAGATGCTACACACTCGGTTTGACTTTTGATTGCTTCTATAGTTTCTGCTTTGCACAGTGGTATATATGATATATCCCGCACCTCATTCGACGAGGAAAGGGCCGACGATCCCTTCACCGGGAGTGACCCCTTTAGCAAAACTGGAAAAGCCTCAAAATCACTCCTTTTCAAAACTTCATTTGATTCTACAACGATATCAAGTTCATTACGCAATAGGTTTTCAGAAAAACCTATCGTAGCCCTCCGTCATTTCAGATAAGTCCTATTTAGTATTCGTGCTACGTTTGTTGAACTCCGTCAAGGCATAGTGTGCGGTAGCTAACTAGTATTTATCTGCTTATGCATATGATGCAGATTGGATTAGGGTAGCCGTGCGGCCTTGTTGACCTCCGTGAAGGGTCGTGCGGGTGGGTTTAATTCGATCAAGAAATGACGGGTTGAACTTGACTAGTAGCCTATGGTTTGTTGACCTCCGTCAAGGTCATAGGGTGCTAGGGGCAAAATATTATCGGGAATTTCAAGTGTTGAAATTTGCAATGAGATTGCATACCTTCTATGAGATAGTTGGATCCCGATACCCACTGCGAGTAAGAGTTACTCCTGGGAGAGTTTTACACATTACAATTAGCCGATCAAGTAGGTGTCTAGAAAGGTGTCAATGGGGTTACGTCTCTGGGAAAACGAGGTTTACAGTAATTAGGTTCGTGCGAAAGCACGGGGGACCTCCCTCAAAGTACCGACACTGGTCTGGCTGAAAGATTGGCGAACTTGTAGTGTGTAATTAATCCCGGCTAGTCTTTCCTTTTAGGGTTTGAAGGAAGATTTGATAAAAACCAGTGGGAGCCATCCTGATTAGATAAGATAATAACCAATCTGATCTTGCACGACCTTACGCTAAAGTGTTTTCTTCTCTCTCTCTCTCCAGGTAGCGACCATTTCATGCCTTAATCAAGATAATAATATGGATGTATTGACCGAACCCGCATGTTATACTGTGCTGGGGAACGTTGGTTCCGTTTTTTCCTATAAGAGTTATAGGACTGAACAGGATATAGGGGAATACCAGGATTCCCATGCCACCCGAATGAAGAAAGTACATGATGATGCATTTTCTTCGGGTGTGTTCGTTACAGAGAACTGTTTCTCCATTTGCCCTACGTCCTGGGTATTAGATACCGGGTCAGGATCCCATATATGTAATCAGTTACATGGGCTTAGGAAAGGTAGAGAACTTGGAGAAGGTGATAAAGACATTAGAGTTGGAAATGGTGCAATTGTTGCAGCTAAGACTGTCGGGGAATATCACCTTGTATTACCTACTGGTAATACATTGGTTCTGAACGAATGCTATTACATGCCGAACCTGATATGCAACATTATATCGGTTTCTTTATTAAGTAAAGAGGGATATAATTTTGTATTACAGGATAATGTTATGAACATTTTCCGTAACCAAAAGTTGGTTGGATCAGGCACGTTGTGCAATGGAATTTATGTTCTAAATCAATCAACAGTTCTGAGCATAACAAACACACACAAGAGGAAGAGTTCAGAACTGAACGAATCCTTCTTGTGGCATTGTAGACTGGGTCACATCAATGCGACACGATTAGCTAAGTTGCATAAGGATGGATATTTAAATCCGTTTGAACTTTCATCTTATGACACTTGCCAATCATGTCTCAAAGGCAAGATGACCAAAGCTCCGTTTACGGGACACGGAGAAAGAGTTACCGAACTCTTGGGACTGATACATAGTGATGTATGCGGTCCCATGTCTACGCATGCCAGGGATGGTTCTTCGTACTTCATTACATTCACTGACGATCACTCTAGATTCGGATATGTGTTCCTGATGAAACACAAATCAGAAGCTTTTGAGAAATTTAGAGAATATAAACAAGAAGTCGAGAACCAAACCGGAAAAAGTATTAAAATCCTACGATCTGATCGAGGAGGTGAATACTTGAGCATTGAATTCCTGGACTTCCTAAAAGAGAATGGGATTCTCTCTCAGCTAACTCCTCTATATACACCACAGCACAACGGTGTATCAGAACGGAGGAACCGCACCCTGTTAGATATGGTGCGCTCTATGATGAGTATAGCTGAGTTACTTGTTTCCTTCTGGGGATATGCACTGGAAACAGCAGCATACCTACTGAATAGGGTTCCCACCAAATCTGTGCCTACCACACCATATGAGATATGGGAAGGGAAGAGACCATATCTTAATTTTATTAAGATATGGGGTTGCCCGGCCTATGTCAAAAGACAAAAACCGGACAAACTCGAGGCAAGGTCTGTTTTGTGTAAATTTGTTGGATATCCCAAACATTCGCGAGGGTATATCTTCTACCACAGTGAGGAACAAAGAGTATTTGTTGCTCAACATGCCACCTTTTTAGAAAAGGAATTTCTTGCAAAAGAGATTAGTGGCTCTGAGGTAGAACTGGAAGAGGTTCCAGCTGAACAAAACACAACAGAAGATTTAGTGGAACCAGAGGATTCAGTAGCTCCCAATGAACCTCAGCCACTCCGCCGATCTAGTAGGGTTCCTCGCCAACCTGAGAGATACTACGGTTTTCTCATGGATGGTGGGAGCGAGGATTGCATCATGGAGGATGATAACCCAACTAGCTTCGAGTAGGGACTCAGTGAAATGGCTGGATGCTATGCGGTCCGAGATGGAATCCATGTACACCAACAAAGTATGGACTTTGGAAGTTGCTCCTGAAGGGGTAAAACCCATCGGGAGCAAGTGGATCTTCAAGAAAAAACTTGGTGTAGATGGGAAAGTGGAGACTTTCAAAGCTAGACTTGTAGCAAAGGGTTTTCGTCAAAGACCAGGTGTGGACTATGACGAAACCTTTTCTACAGTGGCTATGCTTAAATCCATCCGGATCATGCTTGCCATCGCTGCATATCATGACTACGAAATCTGGCAAATGGATGTTAAGACCGCCTTTCTAAACGGTGATTTAGAAGAGTGCGTGTACATGACTCAGCTAGAGGGCTTCGTAGACAGTGGGAGCAGCGGCAAGGTGTGCAAGCTGCTTAAATCCATTTATGGATTAAAGCAAGCATCGCGGAGTTGGAACATCTGCTTTGATGTCGTTATCAAAGAGTTTGATTTCGTCAAAAACCCAGATGAACCTTGTATTTACAAGAAGGTGGCAGGGAGTAAGGTTGTCTTCCTCGTATTGTACGTAGACGGCATACTCTTGATAGGAAATGATATTCCTATGCTGCAATCGGTCAAGCTCTTCTTATCACAAAGATTCTCGATGAAAGATCTTGGTGATGCCTCCTGCATATTGGGAATAAGGATCTATAGAGATAGATCCAAACGGATATTGGGATTGTCCCAATCCAGGTACATTGACACCATACTAAAGAGGTTTAGTATGGAAGAATCCAAGCGTGGGAACTTGCCCACGATCTCTGGAGTCACTCTCTCCAAAGAGATGTCTCCCAAGACTGATTTGGAGAGAGCTCGCATGCAAGGGATACCCTATGCTTCGGCTGTAGGCTCTATCATGTATGCGATGCTATGTACCAGACCCAATGTAGCATACTCACTAAGTATAGTGAGCAGGTATCAAGCTGATCCTGGAGAGAGTCACTGGACAGCTGTGAAGAGCATTCTCAAGTACTTACGAAGGACTAAAGAGATGCTCTTGGTGTATGGTAATGGAGAACTCCAAGTGGAGTCCTTTACCGATTCGAGCTTCCAGAGTGATAAGGACGACTCTAAGTCGCAGTCAGGATTTGTCTTTACCCTTTACGGAGGGGCGGTTAGCTGGAAGAGTTCTAAGAAGGAAATCGTGGCAGACTCGACGATGGAGGCTGAATACATCGCTGCCAACGATGCTGCCAAAGAGGCTGTCTGGATCAAGAAGTTCATTACTGAACTTGGAGTGGTTCCATCCATTGAGCATCCAATACCTTTGTATTGCGATAACAATGGAGCGGTGGCTTTGGCCAAGGAACCCAGGTCCCATCAGCAATCCAGGCATATTCTGAGGCGGTATCACCTGATCCGGGAGATAGTTGATCGCCGGGAGATCGAGGTCAGGAGGGTTGACACGAAGAACAACACGGCGGATCCACTCACGAAGGCCATTCCCCAGATACAGTTTGAGAGACTCTTCGGGATGCTCGGTATGCGATACTACAGCAGCTGGCCCTAGTGCAAGTGGGAGATTGTTAGTTGTATGTATGCCCTAGAGGCTAGTATTGTACAGATGATGTATATTATATTGGATGCTTGGACATATATAGAGATGACTTTCTTGCTCGATATGATAGTATGCTATCTGGTTACTCTTTATCTTAACATGTACACTTGTCTCTTTAAACTGTCTTATAGTTACATGTTGATAAAGCCCTTAGGATGTGTACTTGACTACCTGGACTGTGATAAAGATCATACTAGTGGGGACATGGTAGTCCATAAATACATCCTTCAAGGTCCCTAGTCGTGGGTGTATCGAGACGGGGCATCGATATACCAGTGTAGACTAGCGTATACGCTTCTCGACCCATGAGATGGGCGATGGATGATCCCATATCCATTGGTGTTTGACATCAGAGATGGTATACGGGTGCTCAGTGGAGACTGGGTACACTGGACGGACTCGCCGAGAACTCCCAGATGGTATTATACCTCACATCAGATGGCAGTTCTCAGGTGACACTTGTACAGGTTAGTCTGTAGACCCGAGATCGTCATAGAGTCTTGTGTGATTCCCACTGTGCTTTGATCTCCACCTTACCACGTCCATGAGGGCGTGCAAAACGGTGGTCTTTAGGTACAGTCCCGAGTCACATGGAGGCAATGAGCGATAGGAGGGGTTTCGTCTCTCCCGGTATTGGGGGTTGATGTTGCGCAGTGCTCGATTGGCCGTAACAGGGAAGTCCCTGGCCAGGGCTGATCAGAGATTTGCTGGTAAGTGTTACCAGTAGTTTCTCGACCCGTTATGAGCCTCACATCGGCACGACTTATCGGTTATTGGGGTCTGACGTTTACCACCCCTAGATTTGATATGCGACATATCAGACGAACAGACCGGACTGTACGGTAAGTGTTACTGGTTGGATTCACAGGAGTATGAGCGGGCTAGCTCGTCGATCTTCTGATCGCTCAATACCCGGATGGCCGTTACGTTTAGCAGACCACTTGCGGCTTGTAGGTGCTTGATATGATCATCATCTGCTACCGGCGTATTGACGAGTCTTTGAAGTCCAACACAGAGGTTTCCTGGCTCAAGCGAAACGAAATAGGAGCGCATATGAGATATGTGCAGGACCGAGAATAATGCGTGTATGTGATACCGTATTTCATTCTCGCGATGGATGTATCGATTGGTTATATTCGATATAACCTAGATATCGAATCAAGGATTGATTCGATAAGCCGATACATAGGATACTAGTCGGTTATATGCGATATGACCGGATCGTTAAATCAAGTGTTGATTTAATGATTTAATGTATAATTATATATTTGATATATTACTTTGCATTAACTAGTATTGGTTCACTTCAAATGGATTTTCTCACTTGATGTGCAAGAAGTATATGTGATATACTTTTGTGCACATATTTGTATCATGTTTGATGATACTTGATCATTTGGTTAAGTGTAAAGAATTAAACCATGGTTAAGAGATGATTAGGGTTTTGCTTTTTTATTTATTTATTTATTTGTTCATTTATTTATTTGGAAATGGTTTAGATGAGAATGGTGGCTTTATTTGTTTCTAGTTGAAGCTTCATGAAGCTTTGACTTCTTAACCATTCTTGTCTTCATGCTTAACCCTAACCCATCCAAATAACCATGGTTTATTCTCTACACTCAACTATGGTTAGCTTATGATAAGTATTGATTTATTTTTTATTTTAATTCAACACTTATCATATTCTTTCTTCTTCTTCATCATCTTCTTCTTCAAGAAAGCTTGATTCCATCAATGGCAACTTGAGTTCTAAAGTGAGAAATCCAATTCCAAAGTGAACCCACCTCCTATTTCTTCACCCTCTACCTCTTTCCATGTTGTTTTGGGTGTTTTCTTCACAAGTTTCACAAATTTGTGAAGTCGGAGCTTGAACTTGTGATGCCTCGACGTAGATCATCTTCGGCACGAAGCCGAAGACCTAGTCCGCCCATTTCTCCGATCAAGCCGACGATTGAGTCCGGGATTCGAGATGGACAGCGAGAGGACGCCTACATGGAGCCAAGGAAGTGGATATCCGGATCTACAAAGGTTGTAGCTTCTTATCTTTAGTTAATTTGTTAACTAGTTTAGTTTATCACCTAAATTTCTAGTTAACGATCCGTATTAGGGTTTCTCGGCACCCGTAAAATTTGAAATTGGCATGGTTGATGCCTTATGAGACCTCTTGAGAGTGCCTAGGAACCCTACAACTAAACCTTTTTAGTATGGTGTCAATGTACCTGGATTGGGACAATCCCAGTATCTTTATAGAGTTATCTCTATAGATCCTAATCCCCAAATTGCAGGAGGCATCACCTAGATCTTTCACTGAGAATCTATGTGATAAGAAGAGCTTGACCGAGTGTATCATAGGAACATCATTTCCTATTAAGAGTATGTCATCTACGTACAATACGGGGAAGACAACCTCTGCTACCTTCTTGTTTACACAAGGTTCATCTACGTTTTTTATGAAGTCAAACTCTTTGACTACAACATCAAAACAGATGTTCCAATTCCGCGATGCCTGCTTTAACCCGTAGATAGATTTAAGCAGCTTGGATACCTTTCCGCTGCTCTCACTATCCACGAAGCCCTCTGGCTGAGTCATGTACACGCAATCCTCTAAATCACCATTTAGAAAGGCGGTCTTAACATCCATTTGCCAGATTTTGTAGTCATGGTATGCAGCAATCGCAAGTAGGATCTAGATGGACTTAAGCATAGCCACTGGAGAAAAGGTTTCGTCATAATGCACACCTGGTTGTTGACGAAAATCCTTTGCTACAAGTCTAGCTTTGAAAGTCTCAACTTTTCCATCTACACCAAGTTTCTTCTTAAAGATCCATTTGCTCCCAATGGGTTTTACCCCTTCAGGAGCAACTTCCAAAGTCTATACTTTGTTTGTGTACATGGATTCCATCTCAGATCGCATTGCATCCAGCCACTTCACAGAGTCCCCACTCGTAATGGCCTGCTCGAAGCTAGTAAGGTCATCATCTTCCATGATGCAATCCTCGCTCCCACCATCAATGAGAAAACCGTAGTATCTCTCAGGTGGATGAGGAACCCTACTAGATCGGCGGAGCGGCTGAGGTTCGTCGGGAACTACTGAATCCTCTGGTTCAACTAAATCTTCAGTTGCAGTTTGTGCTGCTGGAACTTCTTCCAGCTCTACCTCTTCGCCAATAATTTCTTTTGAAAGAAATTCCTATTCTAAATTGGTGGCGTATTGAGAAACAAACACTTTTTGCTCCTCAGCGTGGTGGAAAATATATCCTTGGGAATTCTTAAGATATCCCACAAACTTGTAAAGAACTGATCGTGCCTCGAGTTTGTCTGAATTTTGCCTTTTGACATAGGCCAGACAACCCCATATCTTAACTCGTTTAAAATATGGTCTCTTCCCACTCCATATCTCATATGGTGTGGTAGGTACAGATTTAGATGGAACTTGATTCAATAGGTATGCTGCTGTCTCAAGCGCATAACCCCAAAAGGAAATAGGCAACTCAGCAGTGCTCATCATAGAGCGCACCATATCTAATAGGGTTCGATTCCTCCGTTCCGATACACCGTTTTGCTATGGTGTATAGGGAGGAGTAAGATGAGAGAGAATCCCATTCCCTTTTAGATAGTCTAGAAACTCATTGCTCAAGTATTCTCCTCCTCGATCAGATCGAAGGATCTTAATACTTTTACCCGTTTGTCCCTCGACTTCGTTCTTATATTCTCTGAATTTATCAAAAGTTTCAGACTTGTGTTTCAACAGGAACACATGTCCGTATCTTAAGAGATTGTCAGTGAATGTAATGAAGTACGAGGCACCATTCCTGGCATGTGTAGACATGGGACCGCATACATCGCTATGTATCAGTCCCAAGAGTTCCGTAACTCTTTCTCCGTGTCCACTAAATGGAGTTTTGGTCATCGTGCCTTTGAGACATGACTGGAAAGTGTCATAAGATGAAAATTCGAATGGATTCAAATATCCATCCGTATGTAACTTAGCTAGCCGTGTCGTATTGATATGACCTAGTCTACAATGCCACAAGAAGGATTCGTTCATTTCTGAACTCTTCCTCTTGTGTGTGTTTTGTACATTAAGGATTGTAGTTTGATTTAGAACATATATGCCATTATTTAACGAGCCTGATCCAATCAACTTTTGATTCAGGAAGATGTTCATAATATTATCCTGTACTACAAAATTACATCCTTCTTTAGTCAATAAAGAAACTGATATAATATTACATATCAAGGTCGGAATATAATAGCATTCGTTCAGAATCAATGTATTACCATTTGGCGATACTAGGTGATATTCGCCAACAGCCTTGGCTGCAACATTTGCACCATTCCCTACTCTTATGGAATGATCACCCTCTCCCAGTTCTCTACCTTTCCGTAGCCCATGCAAGATATTACATATATGGGATCCTGATCTGATATATAATACCAAGGAAGTAGAGTGAACTGAGAACAGTTCTCGATAACTAACACCCCCGAAGAAGATGCATCAACATGCTTGTTCTTCGTTTGGGTGATGTGAGAATCTGGATATGTCAATATTCCCTGCTTAGTCTTATAACAATTATAAGAAAAAATGGGACCAACGTTCCCCTGCTCAGTATAATAAGCGGGTTCGGTCAATACATCCATATTATTATCTTGATTAAGGCCTGATATGGTCGCTACCTGGAGAGAGAAAGAGAAGAAAACACTTTAGTGTATGCTCTTGCAAGATTAGATTGGTTATTAGCTTATCTAATCAGGATGGCTCCCACTGTTTTCATAAAATCTTCCTTCAAACCCTAAAAGGTAAGACTAGTCGGGATTACTTACACTTTACAAGTTCACCAATCTTTCATCCAGGTCAGCGTTGGTACTTTGAGGGAGGTTCCCCGTGCTTTCGCACAGACCTAATTAAAATAAACATCATTTTCCCAGAGGCATAACCCTGTAAACACCTTTCTAGACACCTACTTGATCGGCTAATTGTCATGTGTAAAACTCTCCCAGGAGCAACTCTTACTCACAGTAGGTATCAGGATCCAACTATCTCATAGATGGTATGCAATCTCATTGCAAATTTCAACACTTGAAATTCCCGATAATACTTTTGCCCCTAGTAACTTATGACCTTAACATAGTCAATAAATCATAATTGCTAGCCAAGTTCACCTCATCATTTCCCGATTGAATTAAACCCACCCGCACGACCCTTAACATAGTCAACAAAGTCGTACGACTACCCTAATCCAATCGCATCTCATGTTTTAGCAGATAAGCACTAATTAGCTACCGCACACTACGCCTTAACATAGTCAACAAACGTAGCACGAATACTAAGTAGTACTTATCTGAAATGACGGAGGGCTACGCAGGTTTTTCAGAAAGCCATGAGCTTAATGAACTTGATATCATTGTAGAAACAAGTGATTTTGAAAAAGGAGTGTTTTTTAGGCTTTTACTAGTTTTGCTAAAGAGGTCACTCCCGGTGAAGGGATCTCGGCTCTTTCCTTATCGAATAAGGTACAGGATATTTCACAAATACCGCTATGCAAAGTAAAAACTAGAGCTGCGCCTTTTATAAATTTGATTCTACAACATGTTTTAGGTTTCTTTTTCTTTCATTAATCTCATTAACGAAATCCCATCATTTAAGCTTCCTAAGCATCACAGAAGAAACGAAAATACAACGTACGCTTATGCCATCCGCATTCGCCACAGTGTCCCGTTATGCACCATTAGGTTACTTAACTAACGGCATACCGGAACGGGACTAGCGCGGGTGCAAAACATAAGCAACGTCTACTATATATCTCATATATAATAATAAAGCATTCGTCTCACGCATATAAAATGATCACATCACAGTATATCAGCAGCAGAAGAAACATATGAAATATTGGATACACTAGGAGGTCCGTGTTTTATTTTGAGCCTGTATAAAACACGGATTCTACGGTCGCGATGAATAGCCAAACCCACATCCTTAAACCCCTACGAGAGCTGCAAGTAACCCTCCCAATTCTAGGGTTAGGAGACCCGGTCTCGACTCCTCGAGATGGCCTCCCACTAGACCCTAGAACCCGGTTACTTGTGCTCCCCTCCTTGGGTCTCTCCTAATGCGGAAAAATAAATAATATAAAATGGTGACAGCGTTCTCAACCCGGAAGTGCTCCAATAAAAGAATATTACATACAATGAATTTTACATGAATGAAAATGAAAACCCTCATCTCACATAAACCCTCTCGGCTATTCAAAACACGACGATCCAATATAACATATCACAGCAACACATAACATCACATGTCATCAACGTAAGTAAATATGCGTATCCCAATTGTTGTTGATATATAGCAACGAAACCGTCGATACACCACATATTACACTTACGGTCGCAGAAAAAGAAAGTGAAAAACTACAACATTTGGAATCCACAATCATCTTAGACATCATAAACCTGAAATATCACATATTACAGACTTCATGCCTAACTATATGAATTCCACATATTATATCACATTACAGAAAAAGCTAGACGGTGTTAAACATTCCGATCGAATCAACAAACACCCAAAATTTCCCAAAATGCTCAACACTTGAAATTAGTTTAAAAGCATCCATCACATGCCACAGTACCAATGGACCAGCCGTAGAAGGATCAAACCAACGCCTCACATGTGGTAACGCTGAACTACCACAAACCCTAAGGTTTAGAGGCGGTTCTGACGGTCATAATTGAGTTAATATTTCGTTCTTCTAGAGGGTCCACCGCGTCACTTGCACGATATTTGAATGTTCTTTAACTAAAGAAAAATCCAACACTTGAAAATTTTCCGGAAAGCGTTAAATCTGGTATTTGATATCCGATCGAACTTTTTAATACCGTCTAAAATAACTGAAACAAAAGTTAGAATTACGAATACGAAACACTCCGAATTGCCTTTGCTAAAAGATAACATCACATGCAAAATTAGCAAACACAAACAGCACCTAAAGTATCAAAACCCAGAGCCTTAAACACTGTGCAAATATCAGCCCTAGGGGATCCGATGTGGCCGGTTTTGGGCATGATGTGCTCGGCCAAATTTTCAGGGAATGGGCTAAAATTTGTATGGTGTTCATATTGTATCACATACATCACTCTGCAACAGTTTGGAACATATTTTGACACTCTGAAAATTTTACATAAACTAGGGTTTTACATCGGGTGTTTCGGAGTTGTTTCGGTTTTGTAATCCTATATTTATCCGTCTAATTCTCTAACTATTCTTTGATACCACTGTTGGGATACCTACAACGGTAGCAAGGTTTCGGGAGGCATCATCCATGCCAAGTTAAAATTTTTGCCATTATAGATAACCCTAACACACGATCTTTAACTAGAGAATCAAACTAAACTAACATGTTAACAACTTAACATCTAAGAGTTAGGGATTACAACCTTTGTAGTCCATTCCTTCACTTCATAACCTCCAGGTTGAGGTCCCTTCGCTGCGATCATCATGCTACCGGACTCTAGAGAGGCTCCATGAAGAGAATGATGCATCCTTGCTAGTAATCTTCAAAATCCAAGATGATCTACCTTGAAGAATCACAAACCCAAGCTCTCACTTCACTAATCAAGTATTAGTGAAGCAAACACCCTAATCTAAGTGGTTAAAATAGATGAGAATGATGAAGTAGATATTTTGCTCTCTTTTGTTTTCTATTTCTCACTCACAATCATCACCAAGTAAAAGCTAGAAAGCTTTTTGGAGAGAGGAAGAAGAAGATAAAGTTGTGATGAAAATGAATTATTGTTCATTAGAAATGCAACCAAGGGTTAAGCATGTCATGCTTAACCCTTGTAGAGAATAAACCATGGGTTAGGGTTAGGGTAAGCTTAACAAATATCTTGACAAATATCTAAAGAGGGTGGACTAAGTCAACCTTCATGAAGCTTCTTCAAAGCTTATCCATGACTTAATCCATCATTAAGAATTAACCAAAATAATTAACGTAATCCCAACCTTAATCATGGTTTAACTCATAAAGCCTGGTTGCATTTGTAACCCTAACATGTTAAAATATTATATATCATATATATAATATATAATGTAACAAAAGAAAATAATACAATTAACATATATCACATATATATCAATGTATCAACAAGTGAGAAAAAGAATCATTTAAGTGAGCTTATATAAGTTAATGTAATGTAATATATCACATATATAATTATACATTAAATTATTAAATCAACACTTGATTTAATAACCCGGCTATATTTCATATAACCGACTAATATAATATGCATTTTTTTATCGAATCAATACTTGATCCGATAACCCAGCTATATCACATATACCCGGCCGATATCACATATCGTGAGAATCGAATACAGTATCACATACACGTATTATTCTCGATGCCGCACATATCACATATATTCTCCTACTCCGTTTTACCTGAGCCAGGAAACCTCTGGGTAGGACTCTAATGAATCGTCAATAGGCCGGCAGTAGGTGATGATCATATCAAACACCCACAAGTTGCAAGCGGTCAGCTAAACGTAACAGCCACCCACGTATTGAGCGATCAGAAGATCAACAAGTAAGCCTATACACACTCCTGTGAATCCAATCAGTAACACTTCCGTACAGTCCGGTCTCTTCGTCTGATATGTCGCATATCTAGTCTAGGGGTGGTAAACGTCAGACCCCAGTAACCGATAAGTTGTGTCGATGTGTGGCTCATAACGGGTTGAGAAACTACTGATAACTCTTACCAGTAGATCTCCATATCAGCCCTGGCTAGGGAATTCCAGTTATAGCCAATCGAACACAGCACAATATCAACCCCCAATTCCGGGATAGACGAAACCCCTCCTATCGCTCATTGTCTCCATGTGATTCAGGACTGTACCCAAAAGACACCCTTTTGCACGTCCTCTTGAACGCGGTAAGGTGGAAATCAAAGCACAGTGGGAATCACACAAGACTCTATGACGATCTCGGGTCTACAGGCTAACATGTACCAGTGTCACCGGAGAACTGCTATCTGACGATAGGTATAATACCATCTAGGTATTCTCGGCAAGTCCGTTCAGTGTACCCAATCTCCACTGAGCACCCGTACACCATCTTTAGTGTCACCACACCACATGGATATGGAATCATCCATCGCCCATCATATGGGTCGAGATGCGTATACGCTAGTCTACACTGGAGTATTGATGCCCTGTCTCGATACACCCTCGACTAGGAACAGTTATAGGATCTACTCATAGACTACCCTGACCCCACTAGTATGATCTGCATCATAGTCCAAGTAGTCGAGTACATATCCTAAGGGCTTTATAAACATGTGAGCAAGACAGTAAACCAATACGAGTCAACATGTTAAGATAAAGTGAAACCAAATAGCATACTATCATCTCGAGCAAGAAAACCTCTCTATATATATCCAAGCATCCACTATAATATACATCATATGTACAACAATGGCCTCTAGGGCATATATATAACTAACAGGATATGCATTGCTTCATGTATTAGTAGTACCAGATAGAGTACCTTTCATGATTGTTGCATATATATATATTGCCATACTTATACTATCAGATTACATATGATAGACTATCGCTGTTATTGCATGCTTGCGATTTCAGTATGATGTTATTTACTAGTCACGAGTTGGCAACTCACCCCCGTTGTGCCGCGGTGTTTTGCAGGTCTGATCCTCAGAGTAGTCGCGGCTGGGCGTCTTATTATCTCTACTTTTGCGGATACTGCTACGGTTGGCTGTGAGGCCTTTTGCTTTAAGTGGGTTGTGGTTATCCGATGATGTACATTGTATATTTTTGTATCTAGTACTCTCCATCTACCACCTTCATGTATTGACTTAGAGACGAGTTGTGATAATCGATATTGTATATTCTTATGACTCTGGTTGTCGTGCTCGTGTGTGCCGGCCTTTTTTTATGTGGATTATCTCATTTCTTCGCTACGGCGTCGTATATCTGTTGTGGTGGTTGTTTCCATCGTTGGGCGAGATTTGCTCCCATTTCGGGATGCTTTACTTATATCTTATGTTTGTACCCGTTTTGGGGCTAGCTGTTACAAAGGAGGTGCTGCCGAAATTTTTTTTGAAAACAAACTTAAGCTTAAAGTTTTGCATCGAGATTTTAAATGTGTTCCATATTTTCCTTCTTGAAATGGTTTAGATTGTTGGGTTTTCGGCTTACTTAAATTGTGTTACGCTTGTTGACGTTACGTAGTCTAAGTCCCGGTCATGTGCCTAATTTGGATCGTGACAAAATAATATATTTTAAAAATATCTAGCATGGCATGTATCATACCCCGAACCCTGTGGTGGCATCCGTACATCTTGTTCTCGTTCCGTTCGGTGAAACGGACTCGTTTGGATAGCTACATGCACGCTACGTACATCCGTTCTTAGGGATAAGCATTTTCGTTAACCAGACATCGCATTTTGGTTTTTGTTGACACGTATATTATCCGTATTGTCAAATCATAATTTTAGACCCAATCCGGACATGTTTTGGTGCAAGTTTGTATTAGCCAGAAAACTCAAATTTTCTTAATATTATATTCTAATATACTTAAACTGTTAATATCTATTCATTCATATTTTAAACAAACTAATATTTTCAAATATTTAGAAAATCCTAACCAATCCTACTCTAATCTCTGCCCCTCTCTCTCTCTCGTACTATATATATGTATTTATTCTTTAACCCGTATATATATATATTAAAACCTACCCACATCCTCTCTCTCTTCTCCTTCCTCCTCGTTTTCCCGCTGCCTTCGCTCGCGAAGCCCTAACCCACGCCCTCGCCTCGCCACTCACCGCCCACCACCTCATCGGCATCCCTTCGTCACCATCTCTGTCTCCTCCACCTTCCTCTCTCCACTCTTCCCTGCATCACCACCATCACCTGCAACCCAACCCGGAACCTTGCCTGCACACCCTGCCTCGCCGAAGCTCCGACCCAGTCGACCACCTTACACCCTCATCATCTCCTCTTCCTCTCCCTTATCACCTCTGACACCACCACCCTCACCCAAGCACCAAAAACCCCGCGCCCCCAATCCCTGATGATCAAGAAACCCCCACTGCCCTTTGCCGTGAAACCTCGCTGGAAAACTAACGCCTCTTGACGTCACCCTATCACCTCTGTCCCAGAACCCCGAGACAACTCCAGTGGACCCTGCAAACCATAGCCCCTTCTCTTTCTTCTTCTTCTTCTTTTCTTCTCTTTACTTTCTTGATTCCGTTTCCTGGTGATCGCCGGAGCCGTGCTCGTCGCCGACGATCCGAGAAATCCAGTAGACGTTCCCAGCCAGCGTGGTCGTGTTCTTGCTTTGCTTGGTTCAGTTCTGTACGCACGTGTGTATTACGACATTTACCCGACGTCGGACGCAGCGTACGCACCCCGTCGTGAGATCCGATCAGGCAAGTTTATCTTGCTACATGTTATATTAATATATTTATATTCATATGAATAAAAGTATTACAGGTCGTTTAATTATGAATCATATGTTACAGTTTTACAGTTTTACAATACCCGGTCGCATCCGTACAGTTTATTACATATCTAGTCGTATGCAAGTTTATCTTGCTACATACTATGATACATATTTTACATCCATATGAATAAAAATATTGCATATTTATTTCATTATGCATCCCTGTTACCGTTGTATAGTTTTAGAATTTTACAATATCCGTTCGCATCCGTACAATTTATTACATATCTAGTCGCATGCAAATTTATCTTGCTACATGCTATGATACATATTTTTGCGTCCATGTGAATAAAAATATCAAATGTTTACTGCATTGTACATCCGTGTTACTGTTTTACTATTTTCGGATAGTCGTTCGCATCCGTAGAGTTTATCACATATCTAGTTGCATGCAAGTTTACCTTACTACATGCTATGCTAATACATCTATAATCCTATGAATAAAAATATTACATGTTGTTTGGTTAGGCATCCCATGTTACTTTTTTACTGTTTTACGATACCCGTTCGTATCCGTATCATTTATTATACATCTAGTTGCATGCCAGATCATATTATTTCATATTACTGTTACCTTGGCACGCCATGCTTTATAATATGCATCCTACGTAGTCATGGAGTTGTAGATGTGATCCCTGATAAACACTAGTGCATCCGTATTTTACCGTGATTCGATACCTGCTACATTTTACTTTTGGGCATCCGTTTGATACATTGTGCACCACATGACATGCCTTGATACACTACTTGACTTAGTACCTGATCCTGTTACTAATACCGACAATCCTGACTTATTGTCCTGATGGACGTTACTGTTGTCTGCATAGACAAAACTTGTACATGCTTGATCCTGTGTTGGCATTAGATACCGATTGACAATACCTGACTTGAACACATAACCTTGGGGGTAAGGAAAAATCAAGAATATAACCGAACGTAACTCAAAGGGCTATTATATTGTTTGCCGTTTTTCCGGGCGTTACGGAATATATTGTTTGCCGTTTTTCCAGGCATTGCGGAATAATCCTGTTGTCGTGGTCCTGTGGGGAATGAATGGGATATAGTCTGATGGGTTACGATGAGGATTACATTAATTGATTTCGAAGACTTTAGAATAGATAACCCAGTAGTGTGGTTTAGATTACTAGCTGCACTTCACCTGCACTATACACTTCACCATTCCATATCCGTGTTTATTGGTTATATTCATGTTATTGTTTATATTCATGCCTGCATATCTTATTGCATCCTGATTATATTTTATTGTTTGATATTATGACGCACTAATGTCTGGGTTTTGCATGGCCCAGTCCCTTTATCTCTTTTGCAGGCTGAACAGGAGTATTTCAGCCGACAGGCCGGTCAGTGAGGAGCATGTTAGTGTTTAGCTTGGTCTAGTTTTCTTTCCATACTTTCATTTCCTGATGTGAGCTCGTATTTAGGACGTACTTTCCAGATGTTATTGATTATTGGATTTATTGCTTCCGCACATTTATATTTCTTGACTCGTTTATTCTGGCAGATGGACATGTATTAGATAGTTTTATTTTATTTCTACTGTTCTTGATATCTTATATACAGCCGTAATGTGACTGTTGAGGGATATTTTCTAGCCACAGGTAGCATGGTTGGCTCTGTCACGTGTTGATCTTAGAGCACTCTGGGAAGCGGGGCATGACAAATACTGAGAGACAAGAAGTCCATATAGAAAGACAGGGAGCCTAGCGAGCTAACTCGATACCGATGATAGTTTTGAACACGGAGGATATCTGGAGGATACCGACCGGGGTTATATAATGGGAATGAAATAGGGGCTGGTCAGAGAGACAGCGCCTTATGAGATTGAGATTTCGAGTGTTAATGATTGACACAGGATTTGATGATGTTTTATTTGTAAGTCGATGTAGCACACCACATATGGTTAGTGGGGTGGCGGAATTTGCAAACAACGATTTTTAAATCAACAAAATCGACCTAAATACCCGGATCATTTCATAAACCCTAACTAGCTAAACTAAGGAGGGTTCTAATCTACTATGAAGAGATTTATACCTTCCCGATCAAGTCCTTCGGGTCTTGATTGTCCTTCTTTGCTCCTCTCATTGGCTCCTAAGTAGCTTCACACGAACTCGTTCACCGGTCTCCTCTACGTCAAAGAAGATCCACCCGAGAGCCTCTAGTCCAAGCTTCAACCACAACTAAGAAGTAACTAAGAAGTCTACTTTGCTAGAATAGACCACTAAGTAGATGTAGAGAATGATCTATGGAGTATTTTGTCTCAAAAGCTCTATGGATCACAGCACATGTAAATGTTAGAGCTTGAGGAAGAAGAAGAAGGAAACTTGGAAAGAGAGTGAGCTCAAGAAAATGAGCAAGGTCTTGTGATAATAATAGAATGGCTGAGTCTCTCCAATCATTCAAGCATGGATTATTTTAGAAGCAAAATAATCAGCCATGCTTGAATAGTGCAACCAAATGAATAAAATAAAGACCAAGCTATGCTATCAACCATTCCACAAAAATCTCCAAATACCACCTCATCAATCCATTTATAAAAATAGATAAATCAAATAATGAGGTGTCCCCTTCTAGAAGCAAGTCTTGTGAAATTACAAGAATACCCTCAACATATATACATACCCGTATTCGTATTCCAAAAAATACGAATACATCGAGACGAAAATAATCCAACAATATAATACTAGAATCTGGCTTAAACTAAAGCCCACTAGTATTATCCGTCCGAACATCATGCGTGTAGCTAGTACACGTATGTGATCGAAATCCTGCCGTAATACCATACGGCCTCTACATCATTTCGCCTGAACCAGGGAAACCTTCTGTGTGGGACTCTAAAGATTCGACAGTACGCTTGCAATGGCGTTAACCACAAGTCCGTCAGCGGTACTAGTTGTACGTAACGGCAACCCAGGTACGTGTCGAAAAGAAGGCCGACGAGCGAACTCATCCGAACCCCTACTGAGCCTATCCGTGACAATCTCCGTGCAGTCCGGTCTGTTCGTCTGAGAGTATCGCATGTAAGGTCTAGGGGGTGGAAGACGTCAGACCCCTAATAACCAGACAAGTCATGTCGATGTGGCTCAAGACCATCCGAGAATCTACTAGTCTAATCACCAATAATTCTCAATCCGCCCTAGCCAGAGACTTATGGTGTTGACCAACCGATCACAGCGCAACATCAACTCCCTATACCAGGATAGACGAATCCCCAACAGTCGTTCACTGCCTTCATATGCCTCGGGACTGTACCCAACTAAAACCTGTTTGCACGACTCAGTAGAGCCATGGTAGGGTAGTAATCAAAGCACAGCGGGAACTCACATGAAACAAATGACGACCTCACGTCGACAGACTATCTACACTCATGTCGCCAAAGAACTGCTATCAGACGCTAGGTATAATACCATCTAGTCAGACCTCGGCGAGTCCTGTCCAGTGTACTCACACCTAGTGAGCATATGTATACAATCTTCGGAGCACCTCACCAATGGTTGCGGGACCAATCCATCACCACTCTTCAGGGTCTAGATATGTATACACTAGTCTACTCTTAAGTAACGATGCCTAGTCTCAATACTCCTACGACTAGGGGCACTTTAAGGATGTGCCTATCGACTACCTATCTCCCACAAGTATGATCGCCATCACAACGCTGATAGTCAGGCAAAAGATCCTATGGGCTTTATCGACATGTATACAAGATATAAAATACAAAGTAAAATACATCACATGTTAAGATAAAGACAAACCAAATAGCGTACTACCATATCGAGCAAGATTATCCTGTACATACATATCCCTAGCATCCTATACAATGAAAGCCTCTAGGTCATACATATCCAACAATCTCCCACTTGCACTAAGGCCTGTAATTGGCGCAATAAGTACACACTGTCTACACTAGATCCAGTTGCTGGCGTACCGCATGCCCAACATCTCGAATAGTCTCTCGAACTGGACTTGAAGGATGGCCTTGGTGAATGGATCTTCCATGTTGTCTTTTGTGTCCACTTTCGCACTTCGATATCCTAGCGATCCACGATCTTCCTGATCGGGTGATACCGCCTCAAGATATGTCTGGATTTCTGATAAGACCTTGGTTCCTTCGCTAAGCTACAGCCCCATTGTTATCACAATACAAGGGTATCGGATTGGCAATGGACGGAACCACCTGAAGTTCAAAGATGAACTTCTTCATCCAGACTGCCTCTTTTGCAGCATCGTTAGCAGCTATATACTCAGCTTCTGTCGTTGAGTCTACGACGGTGTCTTGTTTGGAACTCTTCCAACATACCGCCCCTCCATTGAGGGTAAACACATAACCCGAGATGGATTAAAGTCATCCTTGTCACTCTGGAAGCTGGAATCGGTAAAAGCCTCGATCTGGAGGTCCCCATTACCGTATACCAAGAACGGATCCTTAGTCCTTCTCAGGTACTTGAGAATGTTCTTTACCGCTATCCAATGCTTCTCACCTGGGTTCGACTGATACCTTCTTACCACACTAAGTGTGTAAGCTATGTCTGGTTTGGTACATAACATTGCATACATTATAAATCCTACCGCCGAAGCATAGGGTATAATACTCATGCGAGCTCTCTCTTCATTAGTCTTTGGAGACATCTCTTTGGAGAGGGTGATCCCGTGACAAGCGGGTAAATTACCACGATTGAAATCTTCTATACTAAACCTCTTTAGTATGGTGTCAATGTACTTAGATTGTGAAAGTCCCAACATTCTTTTTGACCTATCACAATAGATCTTAATCCTCAGAATGTAGGAAGCATCACCCAAGTCTTTCATGGAGAACTTCTGTGACAAGAAGAGCTTGACTAATTGTAGCATAGGGATATCATTCCCTATCAGGAGTATGTCATCCACGTATAGAATGAGGAAGACAACTTCTCCTCCTACAATTTTCCTATAAATGCATGGATCATCTACATTTTTGATAAAGTCAAATTCTTTGACTGTCTCATCAAAGCAGATGTTCCAACTCCGCGATGCTTGTTTTAATCCATAAATGGATTTAAGCAACTTGCATACCTTTCCACTGCTCCCACTGTCTAAGAAACCCTCCGGTTGATCCATGAAAACGCTCTCTTCTAAATTACCATTTAAAAATGTTGTTTTCACGTCCATCTACTAGATGTCATAATCATGGAAGGTAGCTTTGCAAGCAGGATCCGAATGGATTTAAGCATAGCCACTGGAGAAAAGGTTTTATCATAGTCCAATCCTGGTCTTTGACGAAAACCCTTTGCAACAAGTCTAGCTTTGTAGGTTTCCACTTGTCCATCTGCACCTATCTTCTTCTTAAAGATCTATTTGTATACAATTGGTTTTACTCCAGGAGGAGCAACTTTCAAATTCCATACTTTGTTGGTGTACATGGATTCCATTTCGGATCTCATAGCATCCAGCCATTTCTTCGAGTCATTACTCGTGATAGTCTGCTGAAAATTAGTAGGCTCATCATCATTGATAATGCAATCCTCTCGATCCCCATCTACGAGAAACCCATAGTATCTCTCAGGCAGATGAGAAAGCCTACTAGATTTGCAAGGTGGCGTTGGTTCATCGGGATCTATTGAAACCTGAGGTTTTATTAAGTCCTCGGGAGTAGTTTGGGGTTCTGGAATTTCTTCCAGTTCTACCGCGCTCTCACTAATTTCTTTTGCAAGAAATTCGCTCTCTAAAAAGACTATGTGGCGAGCGAAAAACATCTTTTGTTGTTCAATATGATAGACTAGATATCCCCTTGAATTCTTAGGGTATCCCACAAACTTGCACAAAACCGATCGTGTCTCGAGCTTATCCGGATTCTGTTTTTTAACAAAAGCTGGACACCCCCATATCTTAAGATACTTGAGACATGGTCTCTTTCCACTCCACATCTCATATAGAGTGGTAGGCACAGACTTAGTTGGAACCCTATTCAATAGGTATGCTCCTGATTCTAGCGCAAATCCCCAGAAGGAAAGTGGCAACTCAGCACTACTCATCATGGAACGCACCATATCAAGTAGCATGTGATTCCTTCTCTCTGACACCCCGTTATGCTGAGATGTATATAGAGGAGTAAGCTAAGAAAGAATTCCATTATCTTTTAAGCATTCAAGGAAACTGGTACTAAAGTATTCTCTACATCAATCAGATCGAAGTATCTTGATACTTTTACAAGTTTGTTTCTCTACTTCATTTTTATACTCCTTGAATTTCTCAAAGGCCTCGGATTTATGTTTCATTAAGAACACATGTCCATACCTTGAGAAATCATCAGTAAAAGTGATGAAGTATAAGTAACCGCTTAGTGCATGTGTAGACATCGAACCACATACATCGCTGTGTATGAGTTCCAAGAGCTCAGTGGCTCTTTCTCCGTGTCCTATGAACGGGGAATTGGTCATCTTTCCTTTGATACATGATTGACAAGTTGCATATGATACATATTCAAACAGATCTAAATATCCATATTTTTATAACTTAGTCAACCTTGTTTCATTAATATGACCAAGTTTACAATGCCAGAAGAAGCTTGGTTTGAATATGGAGCCTTTCTTTTGAGTGTGCTTTGGATATTGAAAACTTGATGTTGATTGAGTACGTATATGTTGTTTTCCAGTGTGCCAGACCCAATCAATTCTTGATTTTGTTGAATGTTCATGACATTTCTTTCCATTGCAAAATTATATCCTTCATTAGACAATAAAGATACTGATATAATATTACAAAGCATACTAGGAATACAAAAATAGCTATACAACACTAAAATGTGCCTACTAGTCAACCCCAGGTGATAATCGCCTGCTGCAACAGTATCAACGTTTAATCCGTTGCTAACCCTGAATGTCAAATCTCTTGCCTTCAGTGCTCTACGGTTTCTCAGAGCCTGCAAAGAATTACAGATGTGAGAACCAGAACCGATATCCAGTACCCATGATGTAGAGTTCACTAAAAAACAGTTTTCGATTACGAACACACCTAAAGCAGAAGCATTGGCTTGCTTCATGTCCTTACTCTTGGCTTTGAAAACCTTGCAATCTTTCTTCCAGTGCCCCTACTGTTAGTTATATGTATGCCCTAGAGGCCATTACTGTACATGTGATGTATATTGTAGTGGATGCTTGGACATATATAGGGAGGACTTTCTTGCTCGACATGATAGTATGCTATCTGGTTGCACTTTATCTTAACATGTATAGTTATTGTCTCTCTATTACATGTTGATAAAGCCCTTAGGATGAGTACTTGACTACCAGGATTATGATGCAGATCATACTAGTGGGGAACAGGGTAGTCGGTAAGTACATCCTTCAAATGTTCCTAGTCGTGGGAGTATCGATACGGGGCATCGATATTCCAAAGTAAACTAGCATATACGCTTCTCGACCCATATGATGGGCGATGGATGATCCCATATCCATGGGTGTTTGACATCAGAGAAGGTATACGGTGATCGGTGGAGACTGGGTACACTAGACGGACTCGCCGAGAACTCCTAGATGGTATTATACCTATCGTCAGATAGCAGTTCTCTGGTGACACTGGTACAGGTTCGTCTGTCGACACGAGATGGTCATAGAGTCTTGTGTGATTCCCACTGTGCTTTGATTTCCACCTTACCACATTCAAGAGATCATGCAAAATGGTGGTTTTTGAGTACAGTCCCGAGTCACATGGAGGCAATGAGCGATAGGAGGGGATTTCGTCTCTCCCAGTATTGGGGTTGATGTTGCGCCATGCTTGATTAGCCATAACAGGAAATCCCTGGCCAGGGTTGCTGAGATCCACCGGTAAGTGTTATCAGTAGTTTCTCGAACCGTTATGGACCTTACATCGGCATGACTTATCAGGCTATTGGGGTCTGAAGTTATACCACCCCCTGGCTGCGATATGAAACATATCTGACGAAGAGACCGGACTGTACGGTAGTGTTATTGATTGGATTCGCAGGAGTATGAGCATGCTTGCTTGTTGATCTTCTGATCGCTCATACCCGGGTGGCCGTTACATTTAGCAGACCGCTTGTGGCTTGTGGGTGACTGATATGATACCACCTACTGCCGGCATATTGACGAGTCTTTAGAGTTCTACACAGAAGTTTCCTGGCTCAAGCGAAATAAAGTAGGAGCACATATGTGATATGTGCGAGACCGAGATTAATACGAGTACATAATAAAGTATTCTATTCTCGTGATATGTGATATCGGTCGGTTATATGTGATATAGCCGGGTTATCGGATCAAGTGTTGATTCGATAAGTTGTTACATTTGATATTAGCCGGTTGTATGTGATATAGCCGGATTATTAAATCAAGTGTTGATTTAATAATTTAATGTATAATTATATATTTGATATATTGAATTACATTAACTAATATTAGCTCACTTAAACATTTCTATTTCTCACTTGTGCGCATATAGTATATATGTGATATATATTAATGTACATTTTATTTGTGTCATGATTGATGTCACATATTTCATGGGTGTATGAGACTCACACCATGCTCGATATAATGAATGGTTTTATTTATTTAAAGTTAATCAAAATTAGATAGAAATTGGTTTAATGGTTGAATCTTGGAGAAGCTTGTGGAACTATTGACCAAGTCTACTAATTTTGTTTTACTTATAGATATTTATTAACCTAACCATTATTGTTTAGCCATGGTTTATACTCTACATGAGTTAGTGTATGACACTAACTCACCCATGGTTGCTATTCTCACCTCATGAGTTCCATTCTCTTCTCTCTTCATCTTCTTCTTCATCAAGAGCTTAGCTCTCTAGGTTTATGGGAGATGAAGAAAAATAGTGAGAAAATTAAATCTAAAGTGAGCAAAATTCCTACTTGATCATCCTCTACTATACTAGCTGTTCCCTTATGAAAAATGAATAATAAATATAAAAAGCAATGGGAAAAGTCTCCAAATGGAGCATCACGTGCCCACATGTGATAGGCACTGCGCTTGACAAAACAATGCTGAAACTAAGCCTCACGTGCAGACACGTGACCTATATATACAAAATATATAGGCGCCTTCTTAAAACAAAAAATTGGCCAGAAGAATTCACGTGATAGCACGTGACGCTCTTTGGTGGGCTTAACTTTGTGGGGCCGCGTGTACATGTGATGGACTCTTATGCCTTCTGAACTAATAGAATTAAATTCTAAATAAAAGGGATCAAAGCCCTATTTGGAAAATATTTCCTTAGATCTTTCTAAATAAGAAAGATTGCGCTCTGTAAAGAAGAGCGTCGTTGGATTAAAAATCTAATGATCACCAATTACAGAAGAAGATTCTGTG
The DNA here is from genome assembly GCA_030015575.1 of Agapanthus africanus. NCBI lineage: Eukaryota > Viridiplantae > Streptophyta > Magnoliopsida > Asparagales > Amaryllidaceae > Agapanthus > Agapanthus africanus. The sequence goes on from CM057340.1 coordinate 121,845,734, forward strand.
TAAGGAAATATTTTCCTAATCTTGTGAGATATATCTTCTGTAAAACGGAAGTCCTTGGATTAAAAATCCAACGGTAAATAAAATTCACCGATTGATCTAAATGATCATTTTAGTTGATCAAAATCTCTCAATGAGAGATTCTGAACAAATTGATTCTTTTATTTCTCCTATAAATAGGAGCCGAGAGATATACAAAAAAGAGGAGAGAGAAGAAACCCCCCCTAGATTTCAAGTCGAAAAGAGAAAACAGAAAGAGGAGACCCTAGGTAAGAAGGAACAAAAATACAGAGATACCTTACTTCTTCTTCGTCTCCACAAGAGTTTAACTCTTCAAAAAGAACTTAGTTTTTTCTTCTGGCAAAAGGTCTGCAGAAGCAGATCTCTCCACAAATTGAGAATTTAATTCTTATCGGGGAGATTCTGCCATGCAGATCCAAAACCTAGGGGAAGATCTAAGTTCAGAGAATTTAATTCTGCCAAAAAGTATATAGGAATTTAATTCCTCTGATAAAATAAGGGTTTAACCCTTTATATAAGAACTTAGTTCTTCCTTATGGTAAAAGGACTGTAGAAGCAGATCTCCCCATAAGTTGAGAATTTAATTCTCATCGGGGAGATCCTGTCATGCAGATCCAAAAACTAAGTCCCAAAAATTTAATTCTTAAAAAACAGTGGGCTTGAAAATCTCAAAACTCAAGATCTTCATGCATGTAAAAAGACTAGCACCCAACATGATAGCAGCCGATCACGTGCTCCCACGTGAGCAACCTTGATGAATGAAAGAGAACGACTGAGATCAGGTCACATGATCCCACGTGACCACACTAAAAGTGCATAGCACTTCCAAAAGAGAAAGGATATAAACACCAGAAACAGTTACCACTCTTGTGACGCTTCACGTGATCCCACATGGCCCTCTAAAAGTGCTTAACACTTATGCAGAAAAGGGAGTGAGCCTAAAGGCAGCGCTCATATTTTGAGAGCACCTCATGTGTCCGCACGTGATCATTAATAAAATAAGCGCTCAACACCCAAATACAGCGCTTACATTTGGAGAATACCTCATATGTCCTCACGTGACAATTACTCAGCACTCGTATGGAAAAGATATATGTCCTAAAGCAGCGCTCACATGCTGAAGGCCGCTCACGTGTTCACACGTGAGCACCACAGGGAGCCAAGTGTTTAACACTCCATATAAAAGAATACAAGTAAAACAAAAAGAATAAAGGGAGTCAAAACCCATTCCAATGCCCAGCGTTGCTGATGCAAAGAGGGGACCAAGACTAAATAAATAATCAAGTTGGCCGAGCCCAAAGTGTAGGGTTCCTAGGCACACTAGTGAGGTCTCCCAAGCCATCAACCATGGCAATTTCAAAAATTATGGTACCGAGAAACCCTAAACTACGGATCGTCGGCTAGATGTCTAGGCGAAAAACTAACTAGTTAACACTTAACTAAAAGTTTAACGGAAATACAACCTTTGTAGATCCGGTGCTCCACCTCTATAGCTCCGCAACGAGGTCCTCTCCGCTGTCCAAATCAAATCCAGGCTCTCGTGTCGGCTTCGTCGGAGAATGGGCAAGCTAGGTCGTCGATGTCCATGCCGAAGATGATCTACGTCGAGGCATCGAAAGATCAAGCTCCACCTTCACCAAGTCGTGAAAACTTGTGAAGGAAACACACTCTACTACTTGGCAAGATGTAGAGGATGAAGAAATAGGAAGTGGGTAGACTTTAGAATTGGATTTCTCACTCAAATCATCAATCCACCATTGATGACCTCAAGCTTCTTCACTTGAAGCAAGGAAGAAGAAGAAGAATGATAAGATGAGATAATTCAAAAAGAAAAGAATTATCCATTCTTATCATAAGTGAACCATGGTAAAGTGTAGAGAGCTAATCATGGTTAAAGGAATGGTTAGGTTAAGCATGAGACAAAAATGGTTACAAAGTCAAAGACTTCAAGAAGCTTCAACTAAAATCCAAAATTAGCAACCATTTTCATTTCATTTTCTTTTATTCATTTATCAAAAATAAATGGATAAATAAATAAGATAAATGAATAACAAATAATAAACCCTAACCATTTCATTAACCAAGGTTTAATACTTTACACTTAACCAAAAAGCATGCATCATCAAACATGATACAAGCAAGCGCACAAAATCATATCACATATATAATGCGCACATCCGAGTGAGAAAATCCATTCAAAGTGATCTGATACTAGTTAATGCAAAGTAATATATCAAATATATAATTATACATTAAATCATTAAATCAACACTTGATTCAATGATCCGGTCATGTCGCACATAACCGACTGGTATCAATAGTAACAACTTATCGAATCAACACTTGATCCGATAAGACGGCTATATCGCATATAACCGATCAATGTCACATCACGAGAATCAAATACAGTATCACATACCGTATTATTCTCGGTCCCGCACATATCTCATATGCGCTCCTATTTCGTTTCGCTTGAGCCAGGAAACCTCTGTGTAGGACTCTAAAGACTCGTCAATACGCCGGCAGCAGATGATGATCATATCAAACATCCACAAGCCGCAAGCGGTCTGCTAAACGTAACGGCCACCCGGGTATTGAGCGATCTGAAGATCGACGAGCAAGCCCGCTCACACTCCAGTGAATCCGACCAGTAACACTACCGTACAGTCCGGTCTGATCGTCTGATATGTCGCATATCCCGCCTAGGGGTGGTAAACGTCAGACCCCAATAGCTCGATAAGTCGTGTCGATATGAGGTCTATAACACTTCGAGAAACTACTGGTAACACTTACCAGTAAATCTCAGCAACCCTGGCCAAGGATTTCCTGTTATAGCCAATCGAACACAGCGCAACATCAACTCCCTATACCGGGAGAGACGAATCCCCTCCTATCGCTCATTGCCTCCATGTGACTCGGGACTGTACCAAAAAACCACCGTTTTGCACGCCCTCTTGGACGTGGTAAGATGGAAATCAAAGCACAGTGGGAACCACATAAGACTCTATGACGATCTCGGGTCAACAGACTACTCTGTACCAGTGTCACCAGAGAACTGCCATCTGACGTGAGGTATAATACCATCTGGGAGTTCTCGGCGAGTCCGTCCAGTGTACCCAGTCTCTACTGAGCACCCGTATATCATCTCTGATGTCAAACACCAATGGATATGGGATCATCCATCGCCCATCTGTATGGGTCGAGAAGGTACACGCTAGTCTACTCTGGTATATCGATACCCCGTCTCGATACACCCACGACTAGGGACTTTGAAGGATGTACTTATGGACTACCATGTCCCCACTAGTATGATCCGCATCATAGTCCAGGTAGTCAAGTACAGATCCTAAGGGCTTTACCAACATGTAATAGAGAGACAATCAGCATACACGTTAAGGTAAAGGGTAACCAGATAGCATACTATCATGTCGAGCAAGAAAGTCCTCCCTATATATGTCCCAGCATCCACTGCAATATACATCCTATGTACAGTAATGGCCTCTAGGGCATACATATAACTAACAATCTCCCACTTGCACTAGGGCCATCTGTAGCAGTGGTTGCAGTATCTCATACTCAACCATCCCATAAAAGTCTCTCTCTGGGAACAGGCCTTTGTGAGTGGATCCGCTGTGTTGTCCTCTGAGTCTACTCTCCTAACCTCAATCTCCCTGGAGATCAACCATCTCCATGATCAAGTGATACTGCCTTAGAATATATCTGGATCACTGATGGGACCGGCGTTCCTCGGCATAAGCCACAACTCCATTGTCTCATAATGGTAGGAACGTAGTTCATCTCATGAACCATTATACACCCAAACAGCCTCTTTGGTAGCATCTTAAGTAGCGATGTATCGTGCCTTTATCGTCTAGTATGTCACGGTATCTAGCTTGGAACTCTTCCAATATACCGTCCCTTTACTGAGGGTAAAGACAAGCCTGAGACTGACATTCAGTCGTCTTTATCACCCTGGAACAGTTCCAGTGATTCTCCCCAGGATCGATTGATACCATCTCACTACAACTAGTGAGAATCCTAACATCCAATTAAATCTATCTCATAGATCCAAAATCCAGGATTTAGTAGGTATCACTTTGATCCTATATGGAGAATTCTAGTGATAAGCGGAGATTGACCGAGCGTAGCATAGGAAACTCCTTCCCTATCAAGAGTATGTCATCCACGTGCTCTACGAGGATCACCACCATACTCCCTACTACCTTTTTGTTTATACAAGGTTCATCTACCATTTTGATGATGTCAACTTCTTTGACTAATACATCAAAACAGATGTTCCATCTCCGCGATGCCTGCTTTATCCTATAAAGCATCTTGCACACGTTTCCGCTGCTCCCACTGTCTACGAAGCCCTCTGGCTGTGTACTTATAGACGCTCTCTTCTAAATCATCATTTAGAAAAGCAGTCAAGACACCCAACCACCAGATATCGCAGTCATGGTATGTAGCCGTGACAAGTAGGATCTGGATGGACTTAAGCATAGATCCTTAGAAAAAGTTTCATCATGATCCACACCTGGTCAATGATGCAAACCTTTAACAAGTCTAGCTTTGAAAGTCTCAACTTTTCCATGTACACCAAGTAATCTTCTCAAGATATACTTGCTTCTGATGGGGATTTAACCCTTCAGATATAGCAACCAAAGTCCAAACTTTGTTGGTGTATAAGGATTCCATCTCAGATCGCTAAGCATCCAGCCATTCTTACAGAGTCTCACTCCTGATGGCCAGCTCGAAACTAGTTGGGTCATCATCTCATGATGTAATCCTCGCTCCCACTGTCATAGAGAAACCGAAGTATCTCTCAGGTGGGTGAGGAACCCTATTAGATCGGCGGAGAAGCTGAGGTTCGTTGGAATCTACTGAATCCTTTGGCTCTATCAAATCATCTGCTGTAGTTTGTATAGCTGGAACATTTCCAGTTCTACATAACAGACCTTGCCTCGAGCTTGTCCGGATTTTGCTTTTAGACATAGGCCGGACAATCCCCAAATCTTAACTAACTTAAGACATGGGTTCTTCCCATTCCATATCACATATGAAGCGGTAGGCAACTGATTTGATTAGAACCCTATTCAATAGGTATGCAGCTTCTCAAGTGCATAACTCCCTAAAGGAAATAGGTGACTCAGTAATACTCATCATGGAGCACACCATATCATATAGGGTGTGATTGCTCCGCCCCGATATACCATCGTGCCATGGTGTATACAGAGGAGTAATGCTGAGAGAGAATCTCATTCTCCTTTAGAAAAGTCCAGGAATTCCGTGCTCAAGTATTCTCCTCTTGATCTCATCAAAGGACATAATACTTATACCCGTATTTTGGTTCTCTACTTCTAACTTATATTCTGTGAATATCTTAAAAGGTTCGGACATGTGTTTCAACAGGAACATGGGTCTGAATCTCGAAAGATTATCAGAGAATGTAATGAAGTAAAAAGAACCAGTCCTGGCATGTGTAGACAGGGGACCTACATACATCAACATGTATCATCCCAAGAGTTCATTAACTCTTTCTCTGTTTCCAATAAACGGAGCTATGGTCATCTTATCTTTGTGACATGACTGGCGAGTTTTATAAGATGTAAATTCAAACTGATTTAAATATGCATCTATATGTAACTCTAGCTAGTCGGGTCATATTGATCTGACCTAGTCTACAATGCCTCAAGAAGAATTCGTTCAGTTCTGAACTCTTCCTCTTATGTGTGTTCCATATACTAAGAACTGTAGTTTGATTTAGAACATCAATGCTTTTAGGTAACGTGCCTGAACCGATCAACCTTTGATATAGGAAATGTTCAAAACATTATCCAACAATACAAAATTTTATCGTTTCTTTACTAATAAAGAGACTGATATGATTTTGTATATCAGGTTCGGTATCTAATAACATTCGTTCAGAATCAATGTATCGGTAATACAGGGTGACAGTGACCGACAGACTTGGCTGCAACTCTTGCCCCGTTTTCTGCCTCATGAAACTTATCACCCGTTCTCAGTTCTCTACCTTTCTGTAGCCCTATGTAACAGATTACATATCTGGGATCCTGATCTGGTATCATATACCCAGGACGTAAAGGATACTGAGAAACAGTTCTGTATAATGAACAAACCCGAAGATGATGCATCAGCATGCACTCTCTTCGTTTGGGCGGCACGGGAATTCTGGTAATCCCCAATTTCCTGCTCTGTCTTATAACAATTATAAGTTGGAGCGGGACCAACGTTCCCTAGCTCAGTATAACAAACGGGTTCGGTCAATATTCCGTTTTATTATCTTGATTAAGGCGTGATATGGTCGCTACCTGGAGAGAGAGAGAAGAAAACACTCAGCGTGCGCTCTGTCAAGAATAGATTGGTTATTAATTTATCTAATCAGGATGGCTCCCACTGCTTTTTATCAAATCTTCCTTCAAACCCTAAAAGGAAAGACTAGCCGGGATTAATTACACACTACAAGTTCGCCAATCTTTCAGCCAGGCTAGTGTCGGTACTTTGAGGGAGGTCCCCCGTGCTTTCGCACGAACCTAATTAATGTAAACCTCGTTTTCCCGGAGGCGTAACCCCGTTGACACCTTTCTAGACACCTACTTGATCGGCTAATTGTAATGTATAAAACTCTCCCAGGAGTAACTCTTACTCGCAGCGGGTATCGGGATCCAACTATCTCATAGAAGGTATGCAATCTCATTGCAAATTTCAACACTTGAAATTCCCGATAATATTTTGCCCCTAGCTCGCTATGACCTTGACGAATGCCAAACAACCCATAGTCCACTAGTCAAGTTCAACCCGTACATTACTTGATCGAATTAAACCCACCCGCACGACCCTTGACGAATGCCAAACAACGCCGTACGAATACCCTAATCCAATCTGCATCATATGCATAAGCAGATAAATACTAGTTAGCTACCGCACACTACGCCTTGACGAATGCCAAACTACCGCAGCACGAATACTAACTAGTACTTATCTGTAATGACGGAGGGCTACGACAGGTTTTTCTGAAAACCTATTGCGTAATGAACTTGATATCGTTGTAGGATCGAATGAATTTTGAAATGGAGTTTTTTTGAGGCTTTTCTAGTTTTGCTAAAGGAGTCACTCCCGGTGAAGGGATCGTCGGTCCTTTCCTCGTCGAATGAGGTGCGGGATATATCATATATATCACTGTGCAAAGTAAAAACACTTAAAAGCAATCAAAAGACAAACCGAAGGTTGTAGCATCTGCCAGTTATTGCTAAAGGAGTCACTCCCGGTGAAGGGATCTCGGTCCTTTCCTCATCGAATAAGGTGCAGGATATATCACATATACCGCTGTGCAAAGCAAGAACTGTAGCTACCTGTTTTATTTTGAAATTCGATTCTACAACATCTTAGGTTTCTTTTATTTCATTAATCTCATTAATGAAGTCCCATCATTTAAGTACCTAAATATCACAGATAAATACGACGTACACTTATGCCATCCGCATTCGCCTCGATGTCCCCTCGTGCACCGTTAGGTTAGGTAACTAACGACAGAGCAGGGCAGGGCTAGCGCGGGTGTAAAACATAAGTAACGTCTATATAATATATCATATATACTATATACTATATTTATCACAGAACATCACATGATCACATCACAGATATCGCAGCAGAAGAATCATATGAAATATTGGATATACTAGGACGTCCGTGTTTTCAATACGAGCCAGTATAAAACACGGATTCCACGGTCGTGATGAATAGCCAAACCCACACCCCTAGACCCCTACGAGAGCGGCAAGCAACCCTACCAATTCTAGAGTTAGGAGACCCGGACTCGACTCCTCGAGTTGGTCTCCCACTGGACTCCAGAACCCGGTTACTTGTGCTCCCCTCCTTGGGTCTATCCTAGTGCGGAAAAGTAAATAATATACAAACGGTGACAACTTCCGCAACCTGGAAGCGCCCCAATAAAAGAATATTACATACAAGTTTTTACATGAATGAAAATGAAAAACACTCATCTCACATAAAAACCCCCGGCTATTCAAACACGACGATCCAATATAACATATCCAGCAACACATAACATCACATGTCAACAACGTAAGTAAATATGCGCATCCCAATTGTCGTTGACATATAGCAACGAAACCGGCGATATCACATATTACACTTACGGTCACAGAAAAGAAAGTGTAAAACTACAACAGTTGGAATCCGCAATCTCTTCAGACATCGCATGCCTGATCAAATGAATTCTTTAGACATCGCATGCCTAACAATTATAAACCCCGCATTTTAGTCTCAAAATCGAAAACACTTTTCAATATCACGTCGAGCAATTCAACAAGATTCCCGACATCCTGATCGAATACTCGTCGCAAACTTCAGTAGGCGGCCGCACCCCCTGATACCGTCGACGAAGTGCACCAAGGCGGAACACCGCTACCGCGACCACCCGAACGGATGCTTTCGGCGATGGGGTTCTCCTACAGTCACTTGGTCGGGGCAATGGGGTGAGGCTGTCTATTAAGTTTACCCGGCGAGTATCCGCGTACGCTACGTGATTGCGACGGACTTTTGATCACATCAAAATTCCGTGGCAACCGATCAAGTGAGACTAAACCGCTAGATTTATAACATTCATTTAGTTATCTCATAACTTTTTGTGAATTCCAATTATTGTATCCCATTCCAGATAAATAGAAAATGTTAAACTTTCCGATCGAACATTCTAACACCCAAGTTTTCCCGGTACAGATCAACACATGAAACAAGTCTAACAACATTCCGTTCGTGCCTCAGTACCAACGGTCCAGCCGTAGAAGGGTCAAGCCAACGCCTCACATGTGGCACGCCGTACTGCCCCAAACCCGAAGGTTCAAAGGGCAGTTCAAGATGGTCACATAATCGAGTTAAGGTTTGTGTCTTCTAGAGGGACCATCGCGTTACTTGCACTACTTAGAACGTCGTTAAACTACGGAAAAATCCAACACTTGGAAATTTCCCGACAGAGGAAAAATTGGGTATTTATATCCGGTCGAACTTTTTAACATATTCTAAAATTTATCCGGAAAGCCACACAGACAAAATTTGATACCCCGATCGAAATACCGAATACCCAAATCAACTCAGAAAAAATCAACTCTGGAAAAAAATATTAAAAATTCCCAGAAACACCAGCATACAAAACTAAGAATTACTGTGCAGAATGATACACACAAAACGACAAAGATGCCGCGGATCCGCCGCACGAGAAATGCTCGTGCCGCGGAACCGCGGCTGAATGATGGATTTAGGAACTCGTGCTGCACAGTTATTCTTAGGATTCTCTGCTTATTTTTCTGAACATTTTTAATATATAAAAATCCCTGTTTTAAAAATTGGATAGAGAGCAATATTGGTTCGGGGTTTCGGGTTCGTTCGGACTTCAATTTCCGTCTGGACTTCACCTAAGGCTCTAGCTAGGCTCTGATACCACTGTAGGGTTCCTAGGCACACTAGTGAGGTCTCCCAAGCCATCAACCATGGCAATTTCAAAAATTATGGTGCCGAGAAACCGTAAACTACGGATCGTCGGCTAGATGTCTAGGCGAAAAACTAACTAGTTAACACTTAACTAAAAGTTTAACGGAAATACAACCTTTGTAGATCCGGTGCTCCACCTCCATAGCTCCGCAACGAGGTCCTCTCCGCTGTCCAAATCAAATCCGGGCTCTCGTGTCGGCTTCGTCGGAGAATGGGCAAGCTAGGTCGTCGATGTCCATGCCGAAGATGATCTACGTCGAGGCATCGAAAGATCAAGCTCCACCTTCACCAAGTCGTGAAAACTTGTGAAGGAAACACACTCTACTACTTGGCAAGATGTAGAGGATGAAGAAATAGGAAGTGGGTAGACTTTAGAATTGGATTTCTCACTCAAATCATCAATCCACCATTGATGACCTCAAGCTTCTTCACTTGAAGCAAGGAAGAAGAAGAAGAATAATGATAAGATGAGATAATTCAAAAAGAAAAGAATTATCCATTCTCATCATAAGTGAACCATGGTAAAGTGTAGAGAGCTAATCATGGTTAAAGGAATGGTTAGGTTAAGCATGAGACAAAAATGGTTACAAAGTCAAAGACTTCAAGAAGCTTCAACTAAAATCCAAAATTAGCAACCATTTTCATTTCATTTTCTTTTATTCATTTATCAAAAATAAATGGATAAATAAATAAGATAAATGAATAACAAATAATAAACCCTAACCATTTCATTAACCAAGGTTTAATACTTTACACTTAACCAAAAAGCATGCATCATCAAACATGATACAAGCAAGCGCACAAAATCATATCACATATATAATGCGCACATCCGAGTGAGAAAATCCATTCAAAGTGATCCGATACTAGTTAATACAAAGTAATATATCAAATATATAATTATACATTAAATCATTAAATCAACACTTGATTCAATGATCCGGTCATGTCGCACATAACCGACTGGTATCAATAGTAACAACTTATCGAATCAACACTTGATCCGATAAGCCGGCTATATCGCATATAACCGATCAATGTCACATCGCGAGAATCAAATACAGTATCACATACCGTATTATTCTCGGTCCCGCACATATCTCATATGCGCTCCTATTTCGTTTCGCTTGAGCCAGGAAACCTCTGTGTAGGACTCTAAAGACTCGTCAATACGCCGGCAGCAGATGATGATCATATCAAACATCCACAAGCCGCAAGCGGTCTGCTAAACGTAACGGCCACCCGGGTATTGAGCGATCTGAAGATCGACGAGCAAGCCCGCTCACACTCCAGTGAATCCGACCAGTAACACTACCGTACAGTCCGGTCTGATCGTCTGATATGTCGCATATCCCGCCTAGGGGTGGTAAACGTCAGACCCCAATAGCTCGATAAGTCGTGTCGATATGAGGTCTATAACACTTCGAGAAACTACTGGTAACACTTACCAGTAAATCTCAGCAACCCTGGCCAGGGATTTCCTGTTATAGCCAATCGAACACAGCGCAACATCAACTCCCTATACCGGGAGAGACGAATCCCCTCCTATCGCTCATTGCCTCCATGTGACTCGGGACTGTACCCAAAAACCACCGTTTTGCACGCCCTCTTGGACGTGGTAAGATGGAAATCAAAGCACAGTGGGAACCACACAAGACTCTATGACGATCTCGGGTCAACAGACTACTCTGTACCAGTGTCACCAGAGAACTGCCATCTGACGTGAGGTATAATACCATCTGGGAGTTCTCGGCGAGTCCGTCCAGTGTACCCAGTCTCTACTGAGCACCCGTAGATCATCTCTGATGTCAAACACCAATGGATATGGGATCATCCATCGCCCATCTGTATGGGTCGAGAAGGTACACGCTAGTCTACTCTGGTATATCGATGCCCCGTCTCGATACACCCACGACTAGGGACTTTGAAGGATGTACTTATGGACTACCATGTCCCCACTAGTATGATCCGCATCATAGTCCAGGTAGTCAAGTACAGATCCTAAGGGCTTTACCAACATGTAATAGAGAGACAATCAGCATACACGTTAAGGTAAAGGGTAACCAGATAGCATACTATCATGTCGAGCAAGAAAGTCCTCCCTATATATGTCCCAGCATCCACTACAATATACATCCTATGTACAGTAATGGCCTCTAGGGCATACATATAACTAACACAAAGTTGGTCAAACCCCAAAAATGACCGAGCCCATAGGTCTTCTTCCGAATTGGATTTAGTCCCAAACAAGATCATCAAATCTTTGACGAACATTCTCTGGTTCAAGGGTACATCTCTTCATACCTCTGATACATGTCGTTGTAATTTTTCAACGTCTTCAAAGAGATGGAGGGTCCCAATAACCAATAACTTTTGGTACATCCCCAAAATGTTAAACCAAAACCCTACAGACTGCGATGTCTTTACACCCTACAGACTGTGATGTCTTTAAACCCTGCAGGCCGTGATGTCTTTAAGTCCTACAGACTCTGATGTCTTTAAAACCTACAGACTGTGATGTCTTTAAACATGGACTATGAGGTCCTTAAACTCATGGACTATGATGTCCTTAAACCCAATGGACCGCAATATCCCTAAACTAAATTCTATGGACTATGATGTCCTTAAACTCCATGGACTATGATATCCTTAAACCCGACGGAACGCAACGTCCTTAAACTAAAATGATAGAGTGTAACAACTCCATTTTTAATGTACAAAGAATTGATTTAAATTCAAAGTATACTTGGAGTATTTAATGTTACAAGAAGGAGTTTGTAGCTCATTGGTAATACCTTGCACTACTGAACCAAGCCACCATAGTTCAAATCTCATGCCCCATATTATTTTTAATATTATTTTGTTTTAAATTCTTTAGAAGCCCAACAGTCAACACGTGTTTTCTCACAAAAACCCCACTACCCATGAAAATGTTAAAGTACCAGTGAGATGGTAGGACGACGGCGGCCCTCCCGAGGGCCGGACTCGGCCGGGATCGGCCGACTCGGGCCAGCGCCGCCGGCCGGACCGCCGAGTCCCCAACAGCAAAGTGCTGCCTCTTGGTCTCCCCTACCCCTCTGTATACTTTAAATTGTTAGACAAGTAACATAGCACCCTTTAAACACCATTTACTCCTTTTTATTACAATTTATCACATTATTTTTACATTTTTAATTAAAAACCCTACATCTAGCCTAACTCTAGCCTAACCCTATAAATACAACCCTAACCCCTACCCTCTCATCCCAAAATTCTGAGCCCACTCTCTCAAAATCTCAAGAAAATATTGTGTACTTTGAAAACGAGCGAAAGGCGAAGCTCCGACGAAATCGACGCGAAATTCCGGTGATCGTGCTAGGAACTCTCGGGGACGAATCAACGCACCGACGAAACCTCTTCTTCCTTATCACTCTCGTGTTTGTCCAAACCCATAAGTCCCTTTCTAGCTTCTCTTTTCTTTTCTAAAAAAATATGAATTTACAAATCCGACGGAATCGGAAGAAATCCGATTTCTGATTCGGTTTTCTATAAAATTTCACTTCTCACCAATTCAATCATGCTTAAACATCTTATTGTTGACTATTAAACATTTATCAAATAATTTAAACAAATTTCATCACATGAAATGATAGCCTTTCCAATTTATCGTATTTTTCACTTAAATACCACATTGTTTCAATTTCACATTGAACTCCATTAAACTTGCTATAACTATAAGTAGAGCACGAGGTAATGACCTACCTCCTCACACACTCCCATCTAAACATAGTACTATAATCTTGGAAATTTAGAATACGAGAAAACAAACATTTTCATTAAAATACCCTTTACTTAATAAAACTTTTAGTATTGATACATTTTTATAAATACGTAACTTTTGAAATAATAAAATATATCTAGACTCATCCAATTAAGGACTGTTGCATTCATTAGGAAAGTCGTGAAATTTCAGTCGTTTATCTAAACCTGACTTTGTGGTGTCTAGGCTAGACAAGTGAGAAAGGTAACTTTAAAAGGCCCGTCTCACGGTGATTCGTGAGCGGATCCCTCCTTTCTTGACTTGTACTTACCTGGCCACAATTGGCAGTGAAGAGAAGATTTGAACTTGTCACTAGAACATAAAATACGGGAAATTGATATCTTTACAAATAAATACCATTTACTTAATAAAACCGTATTCTAAACGATTAGTATTTATAAAATCTTTGCAAAGTGCTGCTACAACCCATTTTGGGGAACCCGTTCGGGATGGTGCGGATTATCGCATATCCTCGGGCTTAGTAGTGCGAGATTCAGACCTCCGCAAGGAGCATTCAGTCTCGAAAGGTTTAAAATACGACATCTTAAGAAAATAAGATTTTTGGAATATAAAATATTTATTAAAATTATTTTTGTATAAATATATGTAGATTTATCATTTAAATATCTATTTTATTATAATATAAATATTCCACCTTTTTCTAGAAATCATAAGAATAAAATTTACATTAAAATACCATGAATTTCAAATAAATCAATGTTATAGATAAATACCTTTATTTATAAAAAAACTAGGATATTTTCACTAGAAGTATCACAATATAAAATCCACACTCATTACAACTCTAAAGATGAATAATAAATACTTGGGGTGTATCTTGAAAACTATACAAAAGTATTTTTACATAAAACCCCCTCAAGTTTTATAAATTACCCTAAGGACCCTAGTAAATATAGGACTTCGATTTACATCTCTACTGTCTGACTCGGGTTTGAGTCTGATTATAATCCGACTTGAATATGATTCAAGTACCATATAACTGTATAATATTACAATTCAACATGAACACACGAATCCATGAATCCAGTTATCAATCTATTCAACTTGACTGGACCAAACCATGGATATACTTTCCATTTACATGAATCCAGTTTACATCCGTTACTGATATCATGGTTTCGGTCAGTCATCCAACTATACAACTTATACAATACAATATAACAATACAATCAAAACACTACGGGGCTTAAGGGGTAGATTGGTACGGAAGTTGTTAAAAGTGGCATGAGACAGTAAGATTAAGACACCTAACATGAATCCTGTTGCTGTTGTACCGTGGCATAACTGTTCCTTGTACTTTCAGTTTGCCCTGGTCTCTAGCATATAGAGACCCCTCTCGTATACACTGGCATCCTTCTGTACCAAGCTACAAACAACAGCGTTAACACAATATTCTATAATATTATACAACTTTAAAAGATACATTCTTATTCTGTCTTTTCTATTTCTCCCTTAACTTTGGGACTTACCGAGCGACCTGTTCGCTGACGACATTCTATTTTTTTCTTCTTTGAATGTCGTCAGGTGATCTAGACACAGCAGAGATCGAGCCCACCCGTGAAGACTTGGATCAGTTCCTCGAAGACCCCGAGCTCTAAACATTGTACATTTCCATTCAGTACCTTTAAATTCCTGTTATGCCATTATTTAGGCATCGTTTTTACTTCAGTTGTATTTCCTTTTCATGCATTGTACAAAAGAATGTTAATAAATAAAGTTGCTGTTATTTTTATATCTCTTGTCTCTTGTGATTACTTTTATATTGCTTAGATACGCTTAGCGTATTTACTTCACAGTAAATACGTAGCGGACCTCGTCGCGTCCCCTTCGCAGTATACTGGGAAGCGGGGCGTGACATAGTGCCCAAATGCTTTGTCATCGGATCTAAATGATCCTGAACCCCCGTTGAGTAGATCTTAGTCTAAAATTAGACTAACGTATACTCAACAAACATTTAAGTTGATCTTAATCTCAAATGAGATTAACGATCCTTAAAATCAAACAAACACAAATCTAAGAAAATACAGATTTGGACTAATCCCCGCCCTACGGGCGACAACATAAATTATTCTCCATATACAATCCATGGGCAACCAAAAATAAAACAAACACGCACGACACGAAGTGAACATCTGGAGCAGGAGAAAGTGGTTATCGCTACACGGTAACGTAATTAACTGCAGGGGCTTGCGCCTGCAGGGAAGAGCGTCCCCACAATCAAAAAACCCTCACAATGAGGGGGAATCTGACGAAGTCTGCTACAATGGTCGCATCTGTCCAAACCTCCGATACACGGTGCCATAAATCAACTTGGCATTTTCGGAGAGGTGAACGGATAAAACCAAATAGCATCTGCCGCCAAATTCAGGAAAGACGACCTACGCGGTTCCGTCTCCCGTTTTCGGCGGTAAACAGATTCTGGCACGCCCGGTGGGACCTTTTCCTCTTTCCACTCCACACTTCGTGTGTCGTGTTTTATGAACAAATCGCGGTCTGCTATGGTTGCCTGTGGATTCAAGGTACTAAGATTTGGTGTCTTGCTCCCGTGCAGAGAAAAGAAGAGCAATGGCCTCCAGCTGTACTAACTGCAACAGCAACTCCCACTCCGTCCTCGCTGGAGGAGTGACCTATGGGCCCCAAGCGGCCTCCATATTTTCCATGCTAGCGGAACAGGTGACTCAGGACACCACTAGACTTTTCTTTAGGACCATGATCCCACCGGCAAGCTTCAGTGTCCCGATGCCGTCACAGGAAGCTCCGAATAAGGCGGTCTTTGATCGGCTTGCAACTACTATGGCCCCTCTCAACGGGTCGTCCAAATCCAGCACCTCAGTCTTTGACAGGCTGAGTCGAAGCTCAAGTGGGCCCATGAAGAAGCCTGCAATACCCGAAGGATTTATCCCGAAGAGCATAGCCATTCCAGCTCCGGTAAACGAAGTCATCAGAGAGGCTTCTCCTGCTAAGGGGTCGGTCTTCGCAAGGCTGGCCGTTCCAACTCCCACTGCGGGTGAAGTCATTACAAGTTCTTTCCCCACCCGAAAGTCAGTCTTCGACAGGTTGGACGTTTCTTCTCGGCGGACCTCGATTTTCAATAGGCTGGCACCAACGGCAACCCTTTACCAGAACAGGGGGCATGATGAAGCCACCCCCGTAACTGAGCCAATACCATCTGCAAGACACGCTCAACATCGCCACTGGCGCCGGGTAGGGAAAACTGGGGGAAGCTCTTCTTCTGGGCTTACCCCACCAGCTCCAATGGTGGAATTCGATGCTGCTTTTCGAACGAGGAACAGCTTTGAGCCGCTCAGAAGGGTGCACAAGAACTCTCCAATTGCCATGTAGAAAAAGTCTCCTCCACCTGTGGAGAACGTTACAAAGGTGAAGCCGGAGCAGCCTCCTCAGCCGCTGTCCTCCAAAATCCACAGGGTCTGGCGAAAAGTCCAAGACTCTGTAATCGACAAAGACTACCCCCGCCGACAGAAGAAAATGAAGGTTCGGCAAGAGGAGGACCATCTCACCTCCATCGTACCACGGAAAGCATGGGTGCCCGTTACAGCCCCCTCAACTTTGACCGCCCATAAAAGGTGAAGGCCGGAAAAGATCCATGTGTCTGCGAAAAATCTCAAAGGCACTGAATCCAAACACCCTAAGTCTGGGGGCATGGTAGTGCACACCATTTACATGGCATCCGGAAAAGAGGATAGCCGTACCTCCATGGGTCATCGACAACTTATACGATCAGTGACTAAGGCTCAGGAGCAACAACAACAAAAGCTCCAGGAGATGCTGACAAAGATGGTCGTGCTTACTAGGCAGAAAGAAAGCTCAGAAGTATCGTCGGATCAGCGCCAGGAGTAGGAAACCGACGCAGAGTTCCTTCAAAGAATGCTCGAAAAGAAAGATAAAGAAGCCGTGGAACAAGCGGCTAACATAAAACAAATGGCGCTACTATTCCAAGATATGGTCGGGATGATGATCCAGCTGGACCCTCCAGCCGAAGATCCCCCAATGATCATTGAAGACGACAGAGGGGAGACATCAAACCCTCTTTCGGCTTTATTAGCAGCCAAAGAGGAGATGATCTCGAAAGCTGCCCTTGATGACTACATAGCTCAATAGATACGAGCTCATCAGGCGAGCGAAGCGGCTGGCCAAATCGTCAAAACTCGACGACCCTATCCGGGTTGGTACGATCAAATAAAGTACCTACCGGGATATGCGATCCCTAAATTCCATGTGTATAAGGGGACAGGTAATCCACACCAGCACGTTGCTCAATTTAGAGCCTTATGCAGTAATACTGGGGGTGATGATAAACTGCTGCTTCGCTAGTTTGTTGGCAGCTTGTCGGAGACAGCATTCGAATGGTACTCTGAGCTCCCAAATGACTCTGTCAAGACATTTGCAGAAATGGAGCTACTGTTTACACAAAGGTTCGCAAGCGACAGCAAACGTACCCCGATCACGGCATTGATCAACGCCAGAGTGAATCCGGGAGAAACCTGGGTTCAATACGCCATTCGGTGGTGGAACCTATGGTCAAAGTGTGAACAGCGCATAGAGGAAGCTCCTGCCGTGGGCATATTAGTGGGAACCCTCGATCCTCAGGCGACCATATCTCAATTTATGATGTTCTTCAAGCCGACCACCTTCCAAGCCTTGATTGACAAGCTAGCCCAGATGGATCAGATGGGCCATAGGCCGTCCTCTTCAAAAGCAGATTTTCGGAATGAAAAGGGCAGAAGGAAAGCGACCTTCATCGCCAACGCTCAACAACGGCCGAGTGATCCGAAACCAGATGCTCGTCAAGGCAACAAATCGCGATTCCTCGATGAGAAGTTAAGACGTCCTTACTCGTTTCCCCGGTATAAAACGAGGAGACTGTTCGAACTAGCGGTGCGCAACAGGCTCCCTGCCGGATCCAAAACGCCCACTGCAGCCCGGAGACGTCAATAATCCCAACTACTACCCCTACCACCGAATGTTAGGCCATCCGATCGAAGATTGCTTCGTCTTCAAAAGCTGGATTGAGGACCAGTATCAGCAAGGCGAATTCGCGCTATCTGAAAACTGGAGGGTAAACCTGCCACAACCACATGCTCCGAAAAAGATGGACACGCCGGGGGCATCATGCTCATTTATAGAGGAAGCTCCATGGGAAGTTGTTCTTTCAGCAAAAACTAAAAGAATACTGAAAGATCTTCAAACATGTCCGGCGATCAGGTGGAAAAGCCCGCTAGAGCCAGAAATTATTGAGAGAATGTTGAAACCGCGCCCAACATTGGGAGTTGGTAGTGAAAGGCAAAACACCCAGGTCCAGCCATCAAAGTCTTCGAAGAAAAAGAAGAAGAACAAGAAGCGCGCGCAGCCTGACGACAAGCGCACAGAGCTACAAAAGCATATTGACGCGCTGGAAGAATTTAACCAGAAGGTGCGAACCCCGGTCACGCTCCAAGTGTTTCTCAACCACATCCTTGAGGACAGAGATGACGACAATGATGAGGGAGAAGACTTGTCAGAAGAACCTGAGGATTATGTAGCAAGTTGTCACATGATCTCTCATTCACCAATAAACGACGAAGAAGCTCGCTCGGCATCAGAAGATAATATAGAGGCGCTGGGGGCAGGATCGATGCCAAAATCCTTGGAATCGTCAGACGAGGTGATTGACATGCTGCTGAATGAAGCCCGTCAAAGGAGCAAAGCTGATCGAGACCGCGAAATGGCCATATTCGAAAAAGCCAAACGTCGGCGTCTAGATGAAACGGTTGAAGCACTCCAACCAGAACGAAGCACGCCCGCGGCAGACAAAAGCAGGCTTAAGGCAAGAAAACGTTTTTCTAAAGCCCTGTCAATAGGAATGAAGCCGCCATCCTCTAAAGGAAACACTCCCGGCGGTATACACCTTGACGAAGCGGATGTACATCCTAGCTACTGTTTATACCATCAAAGGATTGCGCACCCTACCGAAGAGTGCAATGCCTTTAAAAACTGGTGGCAGGGATATGTTGCCCGCCGACAACACTTCAAGCGATAGAAGCGCAAGGATCGTCGAGAGCAGAGAAATACGACGGATGAGCACAAAAGAACTGCCAGCAACTGTCACATGGTTGATACCAGGAGATCGCAAGTTCTCACCTTCGGAAGCGATTCCGGTGAAGAAGCAGCCATAGGCCCTCTCTTTAAAGAGTCCATCTCAGGAAATGAGGAAGAGACGAAGGACTGTAGGAATACTCAGCTGCGCAACCGTACGTTGCCCGAAAAGAATCTCAGACCTACAAACAAGGGATCGAATAAAAAAATAAGGGGAAGGAAAAAGTCCCTGAGGATATCGCCCTCGATGATCGAGTCGTTGAAGAGCTGGCAGCTAAGGACCCGCCTAAGAAAAACAAGGTGGATTACAATATCCTGACACATCTGAGAAAGATACCCTCATAATTGAGTGTCTTGGATGCCCTTCTCCTATCTAAAGAAGCACGAGATTCCCTGATTAAGGCATTACAAGAGCCTGGGCAGTTCCAAGCTTTCCTTGCCGAAGAAAAGATGAAGGACGAGCTGGAAGAAGTACACACACCTGACATCACTTTCGGCGATGAAGATCCCCTCCTCGGAACGTGTGAGCACAACCGTCCCCTGTATGTCACCGGATACTGCCATGACATCAAGATAAGGAAGATCTTAGCTGACAACGGGTCCTCTGTCAATCTCCTGAATGTGAGGGTAATAAAAGAAATCTACATGAGCGTTCAACACTTCGCTCGGGATAAAATCACTATCTCCGGGTTCGACTCCCAGTCATCACGGACGCTCAGGTCTGTGATACTGACGTTACGCTTTAGGCTGCTCGTCGCTGACATCAAATTTCATGTCATTGACGCCAAGACTTGCTACAACGCTTTGCTCGGCAGGCCTTGGTTACACGAGTACAACATCATCCCTTCAACACAACATCAGTGTATGAAGTACTTCAAAGATAGTCTCGAGTAAACCGTGACGGGGGAACTGAACCCGTTCTCCGTGAATGATGTCCGAAAGTACGAAGATGCAAAGTATTTCCTACCAGACTTTGAAGATATGGAAAGATGCCATAAACCGGAGAATAAGCAAAAAGCTATCACCACCATTACGGTCTTCAGGAGTGATACCAAGGAGGAAGAAGAGATAGTCTATTCGGGGCCGTCCCGGTGCAACAGGCCGGGACCATCTATCCCTATTCTGGTCTTTGGCAGTGGCTCTGAAGACGAAGTCAAAGCTGTGTTCTCGGTCCGTCTATCAGCACAGGCCCTCACTGGAGATGATCAGAATTTGCAAATCGCTATGGTTCCGCGACAGCACTACAGAGAACTTGATGCACTTGAAACATATAGCGTGCAAGAGCTGCAGACATTCTACGTCCCACCCAGACGAAAAGGTGAAAAGGCGATCCTATTCTATCGATCCATGGAGACTAAAGTCGAAAAAGAAGTCTGGCGTGGTGCAGAACCTACGCTTGACAGGCTCCAACCTATCCGTCTGCCAAGATATTACGCAGATGGATTGAAAAGGTTATTGAGATGCCAATGCGTACCCTTTGAGAAAACCGTGAGACAAGCCCAATTCTAAAATAGGATCTAGAACGTCCCCGGAACTCAATGAAGATTGCCCAATGGAAGAATGGAAGTGAGCGGGCATGGATATATCCAGTCCAAGAAACGGGAGCAGTTCCATGGCTGCCATGTCGTAAAGGACCTGGATGAAGAAGAGGATGCTCTTTTAAAAGACGCTGGCGTTGAACCAGAACGAAGTCCTGCCATAAAAATGCCGAGTCCGTTGTTTGAAGAACAGATGAACAAGCTAGTATGGGAAGCAAGTCAAAAGGTTCGGAACGACTACAGCCACGAAATGGCCATTTACGAGAAAGCCAAGACGCAACGCCTCCTTCAGCAGGCTACGGAGGATGACGATGCCCTTCACCGTCAGCCAGCCACGCATTCCCATGACAAGAAAAAGGCCCGACGCGGAGGCAAAAACAAGTTAAAGAATGAGAAAATAGTTCGACAACGGCAAATCGGATCCAAAAAGCTACACGATCGAGAAAAGGTCAGCCGGAATCCATCTCTTATGAAAAAGATGAGTTGAGCATATTCGTTCCCTCGAGACAAGATAAGGAGAATCTTCGACCTTGTCATGAAACACCAGATGATGACACTCCCGGAATCTCGGCACCCCGATCAAGCAAATGAGGTTCATCACCCAGATTATTGCTCCTATCATCGAGTGGTCGGACATCCTCTTAAAGACTGCTTCACCTTCAAAAACTGGGTCGAAGACCAATATCAGCACGGCAGGTTCTCTTTATCCAACAGTTGGAGGGTAGCCCCACCACAAAGGCATGTGCCAAAAGCAACGTATATAGCAGGAGTAGAACTAGATCAACATCGGTCTTGGAAACGATCTCGTACATGTAACGTGATAACGTTGTCGAAAGAAGGAGTCCATGAGAATATGGACAACCTCTCCTGGTGCTTAAAAAATGAGGGTGAAGATGAGTTGATCTCAGAGTTTCCACCGGCGCCAAAAGAGCTGGAAGATGAGATACACATTACTACAGATAACCTGAGAAAGATCGACTTGGGGACAGCAAACGACCCGCAGCTAACGTTCGTCAGTGAGCTGTTGTCTAAAGAATAGGTGGCTACGCTAAAAGACGTACTCATGTAGTATAAATACTACTTCGCATGGAACTATTCCGAGATGCCCGGGCTAGATCCAGAGATAGCGGTGCATAAATAGGCGATATCTCTGGACGTCAAGCCAGTCAAACAAGCACCAAGAAGAATGCGGCTCGAACCTGAAATAAGCATCAACGCCGAAGTCAAAAAGCTAATCGAATCCGGCTTCATCCAAGAAGTTCAATACCTTGAATGTATCGCCAACATTGTCCCGGTGATGAAGAAAAATGGGATGGTGCACATCTGCGTGGACTTTCGGGACCTCAACAAAGCTTGCCCGAAGGATGATTTTCCCGTGCCGCTTACCGAGCTGATGATAGACAACATGTCCACTCACGAAGTCTTCTCCTTCATGGATGGATCATCAGGGTACAATCAAATAAAAATACATCCCGAAAACCAGAAGCACACCGCTTTCCGGACTCCTCTGTGCATATTCTGCTACAAAGTGAGGCCTTTCGGTCTAAAGAACGCCGGCGCTACCTATCAAAGGGCCATAACAAAGATATTTGATGACCTCATACACGAGATTGTCCAATGTTATATCGATGACCTCGTGGGGAAAAGCGAATCGTACAAGGAGCACTGGGACCATCTGAAGATATTGTTTCAGCGCCTTCGGAAATACAACTTGAAGATGAACCTTCTCAAATGCGTGTTCGGAGTTTCCTCGGGCAAATTCCTAGGATTCATCGTACGACACCGGGGCATCGAGATAGACCCATCAAAGATCAAGGCAATTGTAAGGTGTTTTTCGTCACCCTATTGAGATGGGAATACGCACGCGCTTGTCAAGCGTACTACAGATTCCCCCTGCCTAGGATAGGTAGGGGTTTATTGATTATGGGGATCCGAATCTCCAGCAGCCGCGGACTAAGCTGCCGCTAATTACCCCTCGCCATTGGGGCGAGGGAACCTCCGATTAACGGGTTAAATTGGTCATGCGAACTCAATGTGCAGTGTTGTGTTTTGGATATATCGGGGGCCCCGCAGAGTTTTTACGGGGGTCTCGCTACCCGGATAGCGGGCTGGGGGTCTAGGGGGCTAGCAGCCCCCTTGCGGGGTGCGGGGCAGCGTCCCGGCCTAAATTTTTTTAGAAGGACGGTGCTGTGGAGTGTGTGAGTATCTATATATATATACATGTATACACATATATATAAAAAGGGGAAAAGAGCCCAAAGGACGCGTGGGGCCAGCGCCTCACGTGCCTAGCACGCGAGCGCTAGACGCTTGAGCGCTGGGCGCTTGAGCACTAGCGCCTCACATTCCTAGCATGCGATCGCTGGGCGCTCAAGCGCGAGCGCACCACGTGTCCGACACGTGGGCGCTGTGCGCTTGAGCGCTATGCGCTTAAGCACTAGCGCACCACGTGTCCGACACGTGGGCGCTGGGCGCTCGAGCGCTAGGCGCTCGAGCGCAGGCGCTCCACGTGCCCAGCACGTGGGCCCTGGACGCTCGAGCACTACTGCACCACGTGCCCGACACGTGGGCGCTTGAGCACTTGGGGCGCTGGGCGCTCGGGCGCTTGAGCGCCGGCAGAGAAAAGGGGCTTTTAGCCCCAAAAATGGGATTTAAACTCCCGAAAGAGAAATTAGAGGGGAGCTAAACTCCTAAGATGTTTTTGGAGATGCTGAAACGGGCTTCTCCCTTGAGCTCTAGATCTTCCCAAAGTGGGATTTTTAGGAGATGGGTCTCCTTCTTCCTCCTCTTTTGGCTGGATCTTGAAGATCAAGAGATGTGAGATTTTAAAAATCTCTTCTTTTTGAAATCTGATGGGAGATCTAAGCTCCCCTTTGTGGGTTTTTTGGTGAAAAACTATTTAGTTTTGGAAAAGGAAAAGTAAAACTCTTGATTTAATTCAAAAGAAAGAAGAAGGTTTAGAACCTTCAGAAAGGGGAAAGAGGCACAAACCCTAGATTTTTTTAGGGGAATGAAAAATTGTATTAAATATTTTCATCACGTTGCCTTATATAGGCTTACATATTTACATATAGCCCATTGGGCTTTACAAAATAGCATTTTGCCTATCCCATGGCTCATGTGCCATTTTTTTTTTGCACATAAGCCATGGGCTTTACAAAAATTTGGCTTTATGCCCATTCATGCATAAAAAATTACATAAAAATTATTTATTACATGATTTCATTTTGGCATGGGGGGAGGCCGGCCGCTTCATGTTCGGACTCGACCTGGGCATGGGCCCACTTAGCTTAGAGTTGACTTTGACTTTGACTTGGTCAACCGGGGTGCAATTTTCGACTTCAACAGCGATTATGGAAATGCCTCCGCCAAGAACTCTCAAGCAGCTGCGGTCTCTCCAAGGAAAGCTCGCATATATCCGACGGTTCATAGCTAACCTCTCCGGAAAATGCCGCCCCTACAGTCATATGATGAAGAAGGGGACCTCGTTCGTCTGGGATCGCAAATGCCAAGGCGCACTGGACGAAATCAAGCAATACCAGCAGAATCCGCCGGTACTGGCCGCTTCGGTCAAGGGAAAGCACCTCATCCTGTACACAACCGTCCTTGAAGGTTCCTTAGGCGTGTTATGGGCACAGGAGAATGACCAAGGGAAAGAGAGAGCCCTCTACTATTTGAGTCGAGTTCTCCTGGGGGCAGAAAACAACTACTCCCTGAAAAACACTGCATGGCATTAATTTTCGCGATAACGAAGCTCCGGCGTTATGCTTTGGCGTATGAGGTCCACCTCATATCAAAAGTGGATCCTCTAAAATATTTGATGTCAAGAGCCATACTAACGGGACGGCTCGCTAAATGGGCCCTACTCTTAAAGGAATTCTCGATAACATATCGACCGCTTAAGGCAGTGAAAGGCCAGGCCATCACCGACTTCCTCGCTGAGTATCCGATACCTGCCGATTCACCCCTAAATTGCGAATTGCCAGAAAAGCATGCATTTGATATGATCGATGGGGAAAGAGGAGGGAGTGATACCCGATGGGAACTCTACTTCTATGGGGCATCTTCCATGAAGAAGAGAAAGCACAGCTCCCCCATAATCAAGTTTGGGGTAGGCCTCATCTTCATAACTCCACAAAGAGTGATAATGCGCTTTGCCTTTTCCTTAACAGAACCAAGGACAAATAATGAAGCAGAATATAATGCTTTGATAGCAGGTCTTGAGATCATTTTCGACATGGGAATCGAAAACCTCCTCATATACGGAGACTCCCAGCTGGTCGTTAGTTAAGTAAACGGCGACTATTAAATGTGCAAACCAGAGTTGGTGAAGTACGGCAAGAGAGTGGGACAATTGCTGACTCAAATCCCTTTCTATGCCCTGGAAAGCATACCACGTACGGAAAATAGCAAAGCGGATGCATTAGCTAAACTCGCTAAAGAACTGGCTGACGAAAACCTCGATGACGTGAGATCGTTGTACAAAGTCGTCGGGTTCTTACACCGGCAGAAATATCTCCAGAGTCGTCTGAAGAAAAGAAAGCGACCAAGCAAACAGCCCTGCAAATAAAGGACCAAAGAAGGACTAAGGATTGGAGAGAAGTCTTTATAGACTACTTCAAATCCCGTCGAACACCTGAAGATGCATCCACAAGACATTAGCTCATGAAACGAGCTCTGTCTTTCGCCTTCATTAATGACACTCTGTATAAGAGATTGTTCGACTCTCTGTGGCTAAGATGCCTGGGACCAAAAGAAGCAAGGAAAGTCGTCCAAGAAACTCATGATGGACTCTGGTTCTCATCAAGACGGGCCAAAGATGAAGCTGAAGATCAAAAGGATGGGCTACTATTGGCCCACGATGATTCAGAATTGCCTCGAATATGCAAGGCAGTGTCATTCATGCCAAATTCATAGGGACTTCATTCACCAGCATCCAAATCCGCTACACCAAACAGTGACAAGCTAGTCGTTCGAAATATAGACAACCGACATAATTGGGCCCGTCGAACCAGTATCGTCGAAAGGACATCGGTTCATATTGGCGACAACTGATTACTTCTCTATGTGGGCAGAAGCAGTACCGCTAAGAGAAGTGAAGACGGAGAATATCGTCCATTTCTTCAATACACACGTCATCTATCGGTTCGACACTCCGCGATGGATTATCTCCGACAACGGGCCAGCCTACAGAAGTCACAGAATTAGCCGCTTCGCACAGAAGCATAATATAGACTGGAGATACCCTTCGGTATACAATCCCCGAGCTAACGGTCTAGCTGAGGCTTTCAACAAAACCTTGATGAAGATCATAAAGAAGACGATATCCAAAAATAAAAAGGATTGGCACGAAAGACTGCATGAAGCTCTCTGAGCTTATCGGACCACGTTCAAGACGGCCACGAACACAACGACATTCGCGTTGGTATTCTGCACAGAAACGGTACTCCCTTGGAGATAGAGCTACCCTCTCTACGAATGGCGGTTCGGTACGAACTAACGGATGAAGAGAATGCTCATCTTAGGCTTGAGGAGCTCGACGCCCTTGATGAAACTCGTCTTATGGCACAGCAAAACCTAGAAGCTTACAAAGCAAGGATGACATGCTCATACGAAAGGTTGACTAGGCCGAGAACATTCCGCCAAGGCGAACTCGTGCTAATTATCACAAGACCTATGATCCCTAATCGTGCCAAATGGGGAAAATTCGAGCCAAACTATGAGGGACCGTACATCATAGACAAGGTCTACCAAGGTGGTGCTTATTTGCTCATGGATATGCATGGCGAAAGACCCTTCAGGCCAATAAACGGCCGGTTCCTGAAAAAATACTACGCCTAACGAGTTACGGCCCAGGTCAACAATAGATGACGACGCCTATGTCCGCTCGCTATCTTCTCAAACCCAAAATCTATAAGTAGTATCCAGCGAAACCTCACCTCAAAAGCGCAACGGACCGAAACGTCCCTAAACTAACAACGGACCGAAACGTCCCTAAACTAACAACGGACCGCAATGTCCTGAAACTAACTATGGACCGAAACATCCTGAAACTACTATAAACCGTAGCATCCTTGGGATGACGCAAAAAAAACGGTACGTCCATAAGCAAGATGGGCACGGATGAAAACCCGAAAGGGCTCCGTGAGTAAAAACAGCAGGGCTACCGGCGAGTTTGTGAAAACCCGAAAGGGCGCAGACTCGTAAAGGAAATTCATGTACACTTGCAAGGTCCTCTCGACCTTGTAAGGAGAAAATACCTGCGTGAGATCCTTACGACTCACAAGGGAGTAACACACTTAGGAGTCCCCACGATTCCCAAGGAGAAATTACACTTATGAGATCTTCACGACTCGTAAGGAGAATCCCCTTATGACACCCTCACGGCTCATAAGATTCAAAAGCCTTAAGCTACAGGGATCCGAACCTGTTCTTAAGCCATCACATTTCCCAGACTACCCTACCAGCGGTTCAATACTGACCCTTGTATACAATCCACGGGCACAAATAAACGTCTCCCCCACCAAGTTTCACTAATGGAGCAAAATTTCCCCATTTGGTGAACAACACTTGTAAGTCCTCTCAACTTGTAAAGAGAAAACGCTCTTGTAAGATCCTTACGACTTATAAAAAAACACGCACTTAAGAATCTTCACGATTCCTAAGGAGAAATCGCACCTATGAGATCCTCACGACTCGTAAGGAGAAACACCTTTATGCGACTCTTACGGCTCATGAAGTCAAAAGCCTTAGTCGACAGGATCCTAACCCTGTTTTCTAAGCCACCTTTGTTCAAATCGACGAAGGCAAATGATGATTCGCTCCTGGCAATGTCCCAGTGGTAGCGATGTTAATGCCTAAATCGGTATCAAATTCCAAGTCCTTTCAAGGCAAATGATGATTCGCTCCTGGCAATATTCCAGTCGCAGCGATGCTGATGCTAAGATTAGTATCAGAACCCAAGTTCCATACTCGCAGCAAAAAGTCGGCGAGCTATAAATGCATATGATAGGGCAACTTGCAACAAAATCAGCAAGTAAAAGATATGCATACAAAAATAGCCGAAATGATTGGGCAAATCGCAATAAAAAGCAGCGAGTAAAAAGAAAAAAATATCTGAAATGATTGGGCACCGCGAAAAACAGCCAAAATGATTAGGCAATCACGACTTTCACGATATAAAAAAGCTGAAATGATAGAGCATCGCGGAAAGAAATAAAAAAATGATGAAAGATGAAACTTATGCCTTGCAAGTAAGTCCATAGTGACCCCTGTATACAATCCATGGGCATAAGCGAAAAGGGAACTACATTTCCCTACCGGGCTCTTTCAAACCAGAGAATCAGATCTCAACGACAACATCTATAGCCTAGAGACCAACAACGACGTTCATCCTCGTTCCAGCAGGATACGGACGCGACATCACCCATCGAAGCCATGACAAATTTCCTAGTTCCAAGACTCCACGGTTCACAGACAACCTAGAGTCAACCCTGAAACCGCAGAAAGCGGAGTACGTCAATCCTGACACCGCAGAAAGCGGAGTACGTCAAAACTGACACCGCAGAAAGCGGAGTACTTCAACCCTGACACCGCAGAAAGTGGAGTACATCAATCCTGACACCGCAGAAAGCGGAGCACGTCAACCTTGACACTGCAGAAAGCGGAGCACGTCAACCCCGACACCGCAGAAAGCGGAGCACGTCAACCCCGACACCGCAGAAAGCGGAGTACATCAACTCCGACACCGCAGAAAGTGGAGCACGTCAACCCTGACACCGCAGAAAGCGGAGCACGTCAACCCTGACTCCACAGAAAGAGGAGTACGTCAACCCCGACACCGCAGAAAGCGGAGCACGTCAATCCTGACACCGCAGAAAGTGGAGTACATCAACCCCGACACCGCAGAAAGCGGAGAAAGTCAATCCTGACACCGCAGAAAGCGGAGCACGTCAACCAATGACTTCCCTGTCAAAGCAATGCTTCGACTCAGAAACAAGTCAACTCACCAACCACTTATGAGTCTTCTCGACTTGTAAGGGAGAAAATTCTCTTGTGAGATCCTTACGACTCTCAAGAGAAAACACACTTAGGAATCCTCACGACTCCTAAGGAAAAAATACACCTACGAGATCCTCTCGACTCGTATGGAGAAAAAACTTTATGAGACCCTCACGGTTCATGAAGTTGAAAAGTCTTAGGTGGCATATCCTAACCCTGTCTCCTAAGCCATCACTGCCCTACAAGAAGAGCAAGATAAACTACATATGGGCCACATTCACCAGAGTTACATGCGAGCATAAGATATAAATGTCTTCTATTCATAAATTCAAAATGAATACAGGATACATGTCATAAAAAGAATTGAAATGAATACAAAATCTGTAAGTGCACGGCGGCGCCCCGGCCGTCAATCCGACGCCGGAATGCGGAAACGGTGATAAACTTAAATTTTTGCGGACTTTGCAAACCGGCACCACCGCGCACTAAACTCCGGATCGTAACCATTAACAAGTCTACGCTACAATAAGAAAGGGAAGAGATGTATACCGACGATCCAAGTCCTCCGGTCTTCATCTCCACTCCGATCTCCTCGCGGGATCTCCGTCCGTCTCCTCCTCGTCGGAAAGGGCACCACGAAGCCGGGTACTTTTACGGGCTCCCGCCTCTATACCGAGGCAACTTGCGCATGAAGCCGGCAACTCGACATGCCCAAGGCTTGTTGTAGGATGTGTAGGGTTTATGTCTCATTGGGGTTTTGGTTGCCTTTTGAAGATGGAGGAATGAAGGTATGAAAAATGGTGCTTTCATTTTTCTTGGCATGAAAAGAGATCAAGAATGAAAAACACTCTCAAGGATGAAGCTCTCTCCTTCTCTTTTCTTCTTCTCACTCAACCATGAAAAAAAACTTCTCAACTTTGAAATGGAGGAGGAATGAATATGAAGCAATAAGGGAGGTGAGTGTAGGAGATGAGAAGAGGTGACCACATCAAGGGACAAAGAAACATACAACCATGCCTTTCACTATTAAACCCATACCCTCATCAAATCACAAGTCAAAGCAAGTTATGGTGCAAAGAAAAGAAAGCTATCATAATCAATATATATGCAATAAAACCCCTCCACAAATGTAATTTGCAAAACTGCAAATTACCCCCTCCATCGGAAAAGTCCGGCCGGGAAAGAACAAAGGAAAACCGGCCGGAACGGAATGCAAACTGGCAACTCCAGAAAACTGGTCCCGTAATAAATTACAGGAAAACCCCGATACTGTGCATACACACCCGCATCTGTATTCCGTCCGGATACAAATGCAAAGAGACAAAATCTACACTGTACTAAACTAGGACCGGCTTAAACCAAAGCCGGCTAGTAATATCCGTTCGATCCTGATCCGTGCAATACCGCACGTATCTGATCGAACCCTGCCATATACCTATACGGCTACTAGTACAAACCGTCCGATCCTGATCCGTGCAATACCGCACGTATCTGATCGGACCCTGCCATATCTCCATACGGCCTCTACAGCGTTTCGCCCGAAACTTGAGTAACTGAAAGTGTGGTGGACTCTAAAGACTCGTCAATACTATGGCTGTGGATTTAACCACTAGCACGTCAGAGGTATAAGCCAATACGTAACGGGCCACCAGCTATTGACTAAAAGGGACGTCGATGAGCGAACTCATCCTGACACCCTACTGAGCCTGTCAGTGACAATATCCGTGCAGTCCGGTCCGTTCGTCTATGAGTATCGCATGGCGGGCCTAGGGGGTTGGTAAAAGTCAGACCCCCAAAAGCAGTACAAGTCGTGTCGGAGTGTAGCCCAGAACACCCTGAGATACTACTGGAATACCTACCAGTAAATCTCCTTGTCTTGGCCAAGGACTTTGTGTAATGGCTCTCCTAGACACAGCACGACCTCACCCCCAATACCGGGAGAGACGAACCCCTGAAGATACGCTCACTGCCTCCATGTGGCTCGGGACTGTACCCAACTAAAACCTGTTTGCACGACTCCTTTGAGCCGTGGTAGGGTAGTAATCAAAGTACAGTGGGAACTCACACGAGACAAATGACGATTCCCAGGTCGATGAACTAACCTGCACACATGTCACCAGGGAACTGCCATCTGACGTCTGGTATATGACCAACTAGCATGTTCCCGGCGAGTCCTGTCCGGTGTACTCATAACCCAATGAGCACCTGTATACATCTTAGGTGATCCAACTGACACCAGTGGCTTGTGAGACCGGCCACCGCCCCTCGTCGGGGTCTCGACTGTATACACTAGTCTACTAATGGAGTATCGATGCCCAGTCTCGAAACTCCCACGACTAGGGACCTTTTAAGGATAAGCTTGTAGACCCCAGCTCCCACTTATATGATCGCCCTCATACTGCTGGTGGTCAAGCAAGAATCCTAGGGGCTCTATCAACGTGTAATAGCGACGTGACATGTCACCTAAAGCAGTACACGATGATAAAGGTAAACCAGATAGCATACTATCATCTCGAGTAAGACTGTCCTACCGGGATAGGTCCTCCCTCAATCATTACAATCACGTACCTGTGACCTAATAATTGACTCTGAGGGCACTATCTCCAACAATCTCCCACTTGCACTCAAGGCTAATTATTGCGATGTCGCATACTCACAGCCCGTGTGATACCGAACATCCAACTCCTCTACTAGTCAGTCTCACAAAGCTCGTTTGCGGAACTATTGCGTTCGAGGAATAGCCTCAGTGAGTGGATCCGCTTAGTTGTTTCTTTCTATGTCTCTCTATATCTCAAGTTCGCGGAGAAAGCCATCTCCCGAAATGAGCAAAATCAGTCTTAGAATATGTCTGGATGTCTGATGGGACCTAGCTCATAAATGAACTCCAAAACCAAACTTCTTAGACTGTATTGACAACTGAACTTAATCAGTGTCCTGCGCCATGCCTCCCTCAGTATCGCCTTGGATCACCTGTCCAAAATACTGCCCCTCATCAGAAGGAAAAATATAACTCTGACAACCTCCTTGTCGTCCATGTCACCTTGGAAGCCTGGAATGATAACTGTCTCCTGAATGAGGCTGTCGTTATCATATCCCTAGAACATCCACTTATGTTCTAAAACTGCTTCCGACTGTTTCTCCAGGATTGGATTAATGTCAACTTATTGCATCTAGTGCAAGAACAACATCTGGTGTGGTACTTGACATCTCACGATTGACTCAATTGCCTGAGCAAGTGATCTGCCAATCATGCCCGTCCCTCTCCCCTTTAGTCTGTAAGATACGTTTGGAGAGGGTGACTCCATTACCTGCAGGTACACTACCGTGCCAGGAGTCGTCCATCCTAAATACTCTTAGAATGCTGTCAAGTACCCTGATTGGGAAACTACCCAAATCTAGATCTAAAGCCATAGATCTAGTAACCAGTATGTCTGATATAAAATCCATTTCCTTTGTGGAGAAACTACTGTGTGACGACCAAAGTATAACCGATTGTAGTATAGGAGTTTCTTTTCCTATTCTGTGTATGTCATCCAGATACCATGACATCACACCCTACTACCTTCTTAACAGATCCATCCCCTATTCTGATGAAGTCAAACCCATGACTGTCACGTCAGAAATAGATGATCTATCTCCGCTACATCTGCTTTAGTCTATAAATAGACATAAGCTACCTGTCCACCAATGCTTCCGCTGCTCCCACTGACTACGACAACCCTCTGGCAGAGTCATATAGACGTACACTTCTAAAACTGGTTTAGAACGACGCTATACTCATCCTCCCGCCGGGTCTCGCAGCCTGGAACAACAGCAATGGTATTTGTGGGTAAGCAAGAACTTCCCTGTCACCGTCCTTGAGGCTACCGTATTAGTACCTCTCGGGTGCCTGAAGTTACCCACCTTATCTGCGGAGTGGCCAATGGAATGTCAATCCAGATTGAATCTTTAGGTTCCTTATCAAATCTTCAGTAATCGTTTGTGGTTCTGGAATCACTTCCAGTTCTACCATACTCCCACTACTGTTTTTCTGAAAAAATCCATTTTTAATAAAACTGTGGCGAGTCTAGAACAATATCGCTATTGTTCATCCAGATGGTAGAAAATCAACCCTCGTCATAGCCTGGGTCAACCCACAAACAGCCATTACAGAAACGTGCCTTGAGTTGTCTAGTGTCTGGTTTTAATCATAAACCGGACAACTCCCCGTACCTTAACATCGTTAAGATATGAACTGTTCTATATCCAATATAGAAACAGAGGCACTGATTTAATTGAACCAGATTCAAATCATGCAGCTGTCCCCAGCGCATGTCAACTAAATGGAAGGAGGCCGATCAGCGTTACTCAACTTAGGAATACTTCCAATTATGAGTAACCTGAAAGAGAAGCAAGATCTCTTTATCATTACTATCAACTGAATACCATACACAAGTATCTACATCTTCGATCTCTTTGAAGAATCCCGATACTTGCTACACCTGGTTCTCTACTCTATTCAAATACCTATAACTCCTCAAAACTTAGACCCTGTGTTTCTACGAAACACATGTCTAAGAACTAGAGAAGTTAAAAGTAAACAGAATATAGTATGAGGACCAACCCCTCTGTCCTTATGGACCCTGGACAACATACAATACTTTGTATAAATCCCTTGAGTCTGATAACTCATTCACTGTGTGTCGTAGGTTGAAAACTGTACTTATGGTTAAGAAGAATTACACCGCTGTTTAATGCTCCTTACCTAACCATCCACTGATATAGGTAAATGTCGTAGACATAATTTCAGAAAGGTATATCTCACTCTATGAAAATAGACGTACAGATATATCAATTTGAAATTGATGCATAACAGCGGATATTCAAAACCAAATATTTGCCGACCGGCAAACAGCCCAGGTGATTTCCTCAAATATCACCGATTACAACGAATCCCGATATAATGAGGATGATCACCCAATTCCCAATAACTTACTCCCACTCATCATCTGTAAAACCATACAGATGTGAGAATCGTACCTGGTAAATACATACCCTGGAGTAAGTATCTAATCGGGAAATCAGTTTTCCTTTAACATTACACAGTGAAACTGAAACATTTAAATGTTCCGATGGGGTATTCTGGTATTCCTAGTAATGCCTCTTCCAGATTCACGACTGTAACCGTATAGTTCTTTGCCACCTCTCCAAATCCCTTCATATGTCTTTAGTCTTTACCTTCTGCACACCCTTTTAGGCCAAATGGTTTTCTTCCTTCCCTACCGTTCGGCACCAGCCTATGGTTTGGAAGAAGACTATCCAATAAGCATAATGGGTGTACTGTCCCAATCCTAGGAACACTCGCAATGAGAGAGGGTGAAGATAAAAGACACCTGAATAAATCTTATTCCTATTTCTCCTGGACCAGAATCCATCCCCGAACTGGAACAAGTTCCATTCGAGTTCGTATATAACCATACGATGGAGTATCCAAATAAAACTGTGGATCTTCGTAGTGATACGGAGTGTCCTGGAGAAATACAAAGGTGATGTGGGAGTGGTAACGAAATATTTGGTTTGGTCGTGAATATCTGTTGCAATTTACTTTGCCCTCTTACTAATCCCTTGCTTTGTCTGAACTTAATACCTTCTGTACACCATCGTTATGCTAATTGGTTTTCTTCATTCCCTACCGGTCGGCACCAGCCTAAGGTTTGGAAGAAGACAATCCAATTTGCGTAATAGGTGTACTACCCCTAAACCAAGGAGTACTCGTAACCTGAGAGAGGGTAAAAGGAAAAG
Organism: Agapanthus africanus; assembly: GCA_030015575.1. Taxonomy (NCBI): domain Eukaryota; kingdom Viridiplantae; phylum Streptophyta; class Magnoliopsida; order Asparagales; family Amaryllidaceae; genus Agapanthus; species Agapanthus africanus. The sequence goes on from CM057340.1 coordinate 121,880,516, forward strand.
ACAACTGAATAATCCTATCCGTTTTCTCCAGAACCAGAAACCATCCTCGAATAAATTCTTTCGAGTTCGTATCTAACCATACGATGGTTTTGTCCAATGGAAGTGGACGTTCGTAGTAAAACGGGGTGTCCTGGAGAAAAGGGTAAAAGTAGGAGTGGCAATGAGGTTTGCAACTCAGACAATCCAAAAGCCGGTGTTTAAGAAGGTTCGGTCAACTTGGTCACTGAGTCAAAGTCTTAGGGTCGGGTCAATGGTCGCTGCCAAAGAGAGAGAGAAAAGAAACACTCAGCGTGCACTCTAACCTAGATCAGAATGGTTACCAATTTATCTAATCTGGAATCCTCCCACTGTACCTCAAATTCTCCTCCAAACCTAAAAGAAGAATTAGTCGGGGTCACCCGAGGAGTAAACTAACTCATCAGTGGGAATCGGGATCCAACTATCATTGCATGATAACGTGACGGAATCCGCTCACGCTATCACACTCCAGAAGGTATGCGCATATCTGGCAAGTTTCAGTTCTTTTGAAACTCCCGATGTAATTTCTGCCCCATGCTCTTATGACCTTGGCGTGAGGTCAAAATATCATAAGTCACATGTCAAGTTCTGCCCATCATTATCCAGGTTAATTTGAATCCACCCGTACATACCCTTGACGTAGGCCAAAATAGTAGTACGACTATCCCAAACCAACGCATCTATCTATGCAACAGATAAATACCCGGCAGCTACCAAACACTATGCCTTGGCGTGAGGTCAAAATACATAGCTTGAATACTACCGAATATTTAACTGAAATGATGGAGGGCTACGAATGGTTTCTGGCGAAAACCTTTAACGTAATGAACTTGATATCGTTGAAGGAACGGATAGCTTTTTAGAATATAGTGACGAAAACCGTTGCTAAAGAGGTCACTCCCGGTGAAGGGATCTCGGCTCTTTCCCCGTAGAATGGGGTGCAGGATATTCCAAATGAATACCACGATGCAAAGCAAAAGCAATCGGCTATAGTGAAGTTAATGCCCTGACGCAAACTTTTTGTCCAAGGGGTCACTCCCGGTGAAGGGATCTCGGCCCTTGCCTCGTCGACTGAGGAGCAGGATATTCCAACTGAATACCACGATGCAAAACAAAAGAGAACGTCCTTGCAATAACAGCTTTTTGAAAAAGTGTTCCAACAACATCAGATTAGGTTTGTTTTTAACTTTGCATTGATCCGAATCAATGCAGTCCCATCAATTGATCACACCACAAAGAACGAAAATATACTGATGTACGTATATGCCATCCGCATTCGCCACTGGGTCCCGTCATTACCCGTTAGGTTAGCTTACTAACGACAGAGCGGGGACTGGACTAGCGCGGATGCAAAACATATACAACATCTACTAATATATATACCAATATATTATATTTCGCTCAAGGCGTGAATAGAATGCAACATCACAGAAATGTACAGCATCACAGAAACAATACAGATATCTGGGATCCCCGGGTTTCACAGAGCCGCTGAAACCCGACGTTCCCCTGGTCGTGTGGATAGCCTGTGCAATGAAAACCTAGACCCCTACGGGCGCGGCAAGTCACCCGCCAAAACCTGAAGCGAGGCAGCCTCCTTCAGCGCCGTGAATGGACCACCCAGCACTTCACGGAATCCGGCAACTTGGGCACCCCTCCTGGGTCAAACCTGTACCCCCTACGAGTGCGGCGAATAGCCCGCCAATCCTAGAGTGAAGCCCCCTCCGTCCCAATGCCATGAGATGCGGGCCCGTTGCCCTCTAGAACCCGGCTATCCGTGCACCCCTCCGCGGGGTAATCCTAGTACAGAAAGTAAAATATACATACACCGGGTACATCGACCGCAACCAGGTCGTGCCCCAAAAGAATAATACAATCAGGCAGTGACGGCATTCCACATGTCGGACGCTCGCCCCGCAATATCAAATGTACATAATACAACAAAACAGTACTAGCATTGCATCCAGGCTATCCCCCACGACCGATCCGCAACATCACAGCAAATACGTAGAACATCAACGTGAAAGTCACGTTCGCAAATCCGTCTAACCGGGCTATAGCAGTTAGACCGGATTTACCGATCGAGTGACATTCACGGTCGCAGATATAATGTAAATACTGTGAAAAATGTGTTTAAAAATATCCGATCGATCAAAAATTAACAAGTGGGCCCCCAAACAAAACTGTAGCACTCACAGAAAACCTGGGTCCAATTTTAATATTCCAAAAACCATATTTTCAACTCAGGAATATACTGCAAAACTTTTGGAGGGTGAACAGTTGAATGCGCGGCGGAAGCGCGGCCAAACAAGGGGTTTGGCCGCCCTTCCGCGGCGGTATGAGCAGATCATTGAACAAAATTTTTACAGTAACCTTAGAATTCCCTGCACATCACTCTGAGACAACCTGAAAAAATTTTGGACTCAAAAAAAATTCGACAGAAACTGATGTGCAAAAAATACGGGTTTTTGGACTTTTTGATCGATCGGAAATGCAAACACATAACACAAAGCTAGACTAAGTTAATGGGGAGGCTCTGATACCACTGTAAGTGCACGGCGGCGCCCCGGCCGTCAATCCGACGCCGGAATGCGGAAACGGTGATAAACTTAAATTTTTGCGGACTTTGCAAACCGGCACCACCGCGCACTAAACTCCGGATCGTAACCATTAACAAGTCTACGCTACAATAAGAAAGGGAAGAGATGTATACCGACGATCCAAGTCCTCCGGTCTTCATCTCCACTCCGATCTCCTCGCGGGATCTCCGTCCGTCTCCTCCTCGTCGGAAAGGGCACCACGAAGCCGGGTACTTTTACGGGCTCCCGCCTCTATACCGAGGCAACTTGCGCATGAAGCCGGCAACTCGACATGCCCAAGGCTTGTTGTAGGATGTGTAGGGTTTATGTCTCATTGGGGTTTTGGTTGCCTTTTGAAGATGGAGGAATGAAGGTATGAAAAATGGTGCTTTCATTTTTCTTGGCATGAAAAGAGATCAAGAATGAAAAACACTCTCAAGGATGAAGCTCTCTCCTTCTCTTTTCTTCTTCTCACTCAACCATGAAAAAAAACTTCTCAACTTTGAAATGGAGGAGGAATGAATATGAAGCAATAAGGGAGGTGAGTGTAGGAGATGAGAAGAGGTGACCACATCAAGGGACAAAGAAACATACAACCATGCCTTTCACTATTAAACCCATACCCTCATCAAATCACAAGTCAAAGCAAGTTATGGTGCAAAGAAAAGAAAGCTATCATAATCAATATATATGCAATAAAACCCCTCCACAAATGTAATTTGCAAAACTGCAAATTACCCCCTCCATCGGAAAAGTCCGGCCGGGAAAGAACAAAGGAAAACCGGCCGGAACGGAATGCAAACTGGCAACTCCAGAAAACTGGTCCCGTAATAAATTACAGGAAAACCCCGATACTGTGCATACACACCCGCATCTGTATTCCGTCCGGATACAAATGCAAAGAGACAAAATCTACACTGTACTAAACTAGGACCGGCTTAAACCAAAGCCGGCTAGTAATATCCGTTCGATCCTGATCCGTGCAATACCGCACGTATCTGATCGAACCCTGCCATATACCTATACGGCTACTAGTACAAACCGTCCGATCCTGATCCGTGCAATACCGCACGTATCTGATCGGACCCTGCCATATCTCCATACGGCCTCTACAGCGTTTCGCCCGAAACTTGAGTAACTGAAAGTGTGGTGGACTCTAAAGACTCGTCAATACTATGGCTGTGGATTTAACCACTAGCACGTCAGAGGTATAAGCCAATACGTAACGGGCCACCAGCTATTGACTAAAAGGGACGTCGATGAGCGAACTCATCCTGACACCCTACTGAGCCTGTCAGTGACAATATCCGTGCAGTCCGGTCCGTTCGTCTATGAGTATCGCATGGCGGGCCTAGGGGGTTGGTAAAAGTCAGACCCCCAAAAGCGGTACAAGTCGTGTCGGAGTGTAGCCCAGAACACCCTGAGATACTACTGGAATACCTACCAGTAAATCTCCTTGCCTTGGCCAAGGACTTTGTGTAATGGCTCTCCTAGACACAGCACGACCTCACCCCCAATACCGGGAGAGACGAACCCCTGAAGATACGCTCACTGCCTCCATGTGGCTCGGGACTGTACCCAACTAAAACCTGTTTGCACGACTCCTTTGAGCCGTGGTAGGGTAGTAATCAAAGTACAGTGGGAACTCACACGAGACAAATGACGATTCCCAGGTCGATGAACTAACCTGCACACATGTCACCAGGGAACTGCCATCTGACGTCTGGTATATGACCAACTAGCATGTTCCCGGCGAGTCCTGTCCGGTGTACTCATAACCCAATGAGCACCTGTATACATCTTAGGTGATCCAACTGACACCAGTGGCTTGTGAGACCGGCCACCGCCCCTCGTCGGGGTCTCGACTGTATACACTAGTCTACTAATGGAGTATCGATGCCCAGTCTCGAAACTCCCACGACTAGGGACCTTTTAAGGATAAGCTTGTAGACCCCAGCTCCCACTTATATGATCGCCCTCATACTGCTGGTGGTCAAGCAAGAATCCTAGGGGCTCTATCAACGTGTAATAGCGACGTGACATGTCACCTAAAGCAGTACACGATGATAAAGGTAAACCAGATAGCATACTATCATCTCGAGTAAGACTGTCCTACCGGGATAGGTCCTCCCTCAATCATTACAATCACGTACCTGTGACCTAATAATTGACTCTGAGGGCACTATCTCCAACAAAATACTCTCTCATTCAGGAGTGAATACAGGAAAAGGAGAATATACAAAAAATCTTCAAGCCGGCGGACGGTGCATTAAGTTCATCAATTCATCATTCTTCCGCTGGACCTCGGCTTCATGTTTTGTTATTGCCACGAGACGGGTCTCCATCTGAGACTGTTGAGCCTGATACGAGACAAGCCGACTCTCAAGCTCCTTTTCAGTAACTTTATGAGCTTCAACCATCTCGCGGGTAAAGATGGCGGCTTTATCAATAGCTACCACTTCCGTGATAGCTTCTTGAAGCACCCGCCAAAGTTCATACGCACAGGTGGTCTTAGCAGCGAGTTGAGCTTGAAGTTCACCTAAAGCATTTGAAGCCAGCCCCCTCTCCAAAAATTTCCGGTCGAGCCTCTTTTCGCAAGACTGAAGATTAGCGACGCACCACTTAATCCACCCTCGCAAGCTCACCTTGGCAGTCAGGAGCCCGGAAGGAAGGCGTATACACTCAAGATTATACAGGAAAGCCTCCACTCTGCATAATACTCAACCCAAACATGTACCAATGCTTCATCATGATAGGTGGTGAGAACGGAAAAGGAAGCATTGGCTTCGACAGCAAATTCTTCAGCCGGGACAGAGGTACCAGCGCTAAGGTCTTCAATGATAGCTGTCAAGGAATAGATACTTTGTCTCGCCATCCTTTCAGATGCACGCCGGGCATAAGTACCCAGTGGCATGAAGATCTGAGATTCCAATGGAGTTAGGATTAGCAGAGCTGTCAAGATTCATGAACAGTCAGTGAGAGTCACAAACATAGAATAGGCAAGGATAAAACCTTACTTACCCACAGTCATGCAAAGAGGGTTTGAGAAATCCCCAGGCCTGTCGAGGATCTCGACCTCGTCATCGTCTTCCAGAACTGTGGATCGCACATTAGCGTCATTATAAAGAATAATAATAAAACAAAAGGGGTCAAAGAACATCAACCTTGCCTGGAAGAAAGAACTATGCTTTGCGGGGGTATCGCCTGTGGGGCAGCCATATCAAGCAAACGCTGGAAGGTTTTCCTGCGAGATAGATCCATGATAGAGGCTGCCAATCCCCGCAATTCTGAAGGAAAGAAGGGTTCAGATAACAGGAGGTTCGTTAAAGCAAAATATAGGGTATTACCTTCGATACTTCGACCTCCTTGAACTGGAGGGATGGCAGCTTCGGCAGGCTCCACCACACCCTCGGGTACATCGCTGAGGATATGGGCCAGTGAGGAAGTTTCCAATTGAGGAATAGCAATCGCCATTGGGATCTCCAAGTCAGGACTAACGGCTCCAACAACCTCTTCTACACCCTTCGGTGCGTCACTAGAGGTGTCCATGGGAGCTGAGGCCGGTGAAGTCACCTCTGCTGGAAGAATAGACACTAGAGGAACAGAAGTTACCCCCGGAAGCTCTACAGTCAGGACGCGACTTGAACTCAAATCCTCTATAGGTTCTGAAGTCCCTGCAAAGTTTTCACAAAGATAAGAAGATATGAAAAGCGATACAAAGTATTTGCCGAAAGAAAATACGGAGAGCACACATACCGATGCGCCAGGATGCTTCTAATATGGCTTTTTCAAGACATCGTTCCTTCCTGAGGAAGTGTGCTTGCCGGGGTTCAAATGCAGATTCATGGCCACCGGTCTTCAATGCCAGCTCATCTTCGGAAGTGACTGAGATAGGCTGCTTAAGGGCTATCTCGTCTTCCCATCGGAGGGGACCCATATGTACCCTCCGTGGTGATGGAGGATCTTCGTAGAATATGATGGGAGGATAAGGTTTCTTCGGGAAACCCATGTTCTCAGTCTCGTCTTATGAGCGCCTTATAGCCTCAGCCAATTGTTCGGCTTCCTCGGCAGATGAATCCGGAATGAGAAGACCATCAGCCGGCTCTTGCATGGATATGGGTTCGTCTTAGGTAATAGCTTCAGATTCGAGCACGAGGTCGAGCAGACCGGAAACCGTTTTCTTCCGCCGTTTTGAGCCGGAGCTAATGCTATATGAAGATCGCTTCCTGCCCCGCGGCGCTTTGGCGCATCGTTGGCCGATTTCGCCTCCAGTATCCTCTTTTGGCGGTACTACCAATGATGACACTGGCATTGAGGACGCCGCAACTGATGAAACCACTACTAGCGCCTTATCGGAAGCCTTTGCCTGGGTTTTAGTGTGCATTGGCATACCAACTATGAGAGGAGTCGCTTCCGCATCCGCTGCCTCAGGGATAAGTAAGGCACCGTTACCCCTCAATGGAGGGTGAACCACTATCCACGGTCGCGACAGAACACCCATGGCCTGGGTCGGGGCGGGAGCTCTATATCCGAAGAGTATCCGCTTCTCCTCAGCAATGATGGGGGATAACTCGATGGCGGTACCAACCCGTAAAAGACCCCACACACCTTGGAATATGGTCGGCCTCGGGGATCACAAAACGAGAGCCGGTGTTCAGCCGCATGAAGTGATAGGTGATGTCACGAACAACTCCTAGAGACGAGCTGGGCTCCACCAAAAATGCCTCGAAGGGAACGCCCTGGTTATAACCCAATTCCGGGCAAAGCGGTGTGAATTATACCGCATGAAAAGAGCCGTGTCATTTCGACGGAACACCAAATAACCCAGCCTAATCGAATATAAGTGCATAATTTCCTTAGGCTTCAAGGATGGTGCTCCCCCTTTCGATAAATCAAATAGCTGTTGAATGGGTCCCGAAGGAGCAGAGAGGACTTGGTCATTGAATACCATCCCACCTTCGTTAGCATACGGGTTAAGCAACACACAAAGGGCCCCTAACTGAGTTGGATCAAGAGAAGAAGCATCCACCAGCCTCATGAGCCGCGGGAAGGTGTAAGCGTCATAGAAATCCGGCCTCTGATGTGCTGCGAACGCCCCCAATACATGCATCTCGATCCACGACGTGAAGTAGTAGAGGGAGAAACTCACCACATCTACACCCGGAGTCGAAGTATTAGCTGCAGTGCTCAACCCATGGTATAAGTGCGATAACCCCGCAATACCTATGATTTGTGTGAAATTTTGTGATCAAAAATATTTTTACCGCAATCAAGAACGGCGTTGCTTGGTAGCTAGCCGGTGAGTACGGGTCGTCCACAGGGATGTTGTGTATTTCATAATTGTTCTAACGAGTTAATTCCAAATGGTGTTTGGATCTTTATCACTAAAAGCTAAGTTGATTAGGACTAGGATTAGATATCTTGCTAGGGTTAGGTTTAGGTTAAGTTTGGAAAGTTAAAGATTTCCCACCGCTTTCAATGCCCTAATTTAGATCTCTTAGGTGTTATGGTAATTATTAATAAAGGGGATTAGGACGATCGGGAAGAAACGATGTTTCTTCCTCTAGGTCCTTGTCCGTCCTTTCTTAATCCTTACCCTAACCTCCATGGAAAGCATGCACATCCGGTCTTTTATACTACGGTATCACCGTTACCTCGTGGATAGGGTGCCATAGGGAGCGGTATGTGTATGTATGCATGGAGTCCTAATAATTAGTATGTGTTGGGCAAGAAAGAGATAAGAGATTTGCATCTCTCAAACCTTCCCTATTCCTAACCCTAACAAGCGAGGAACTACTCGCTCATTAGGGGATCTATGAAAAACATAATTTTTATGAGTTTTCGATTGAAGAGATTAATTATCTAACTACTGCAGATTAATAAAAAAGTTCTAATCTAAATTAAACTAGGGCAGAGAATAAATTAAACCTAAGGCAGAAAGAAGAACTAAGAACTAGGGCAAAATAAAAGAAACTACTTACAAAATTGATGCTCTCAAAACTTGATAGAAATTCTTAATTTTATTCAATGAAAAGAGGCATAACCTAAAACAAGTTTTAGGGCTTCTATTTATAGAGCATAGAAACCCTAGGGTTACAATCGACACACATCTGCTTTTACAAATATACCCCTAGGAAGACTAGTCAACGCGCCGTCTACCGTCAAAGAAATTTCCACCAATACGGGCTTAGTACGGCTGCGGAACCGCGGCCAAAACCCATGTTTGGTTGCGGATCCGCGGCCAAAAAGAGGGCTTATGGGCTCAATTTTCTAGGCATTCTTCTGTTGCATTTTTCCTTCTATTTTCTTCAGTTGTTTTTGTTAGTGTATATGCCCTAGAGGCCATTACTGTATCATACTAGTATGTATATTACTTAATGGAAGCTTGGGATATTCACCTTGTATTGACAATCTTGCTCAATATAGTACTATGCTACTTGGTTTGTTTCTACTTCAATGTGTACATGTGTTTATTTTAGTATATCACCTATACACATTAGTGGAGCCCTTAGGATCTTTGCTTGATTACCAGCGTTGTGATGGCAGTCACACTCGTGGGGCTGGGTAATCTATAAGCACATCCTTATGCAGGTCCCTAGTCACAGGACTATCGAGACAGGGCATCGATACTCCGGAGTAGACTAACGTATGCGCTTCTCATCCCAGTGTGGGAGACGGTCTGTCCCACAGCCGTCAGTACGTCGTACTTGAGATAGTATGCGGGTGCTGTTAGGTTACACGTACACTGGACAGGACTCGTCGGGAACTGTTGGTTGGTACTATACCTATCGTCAGTTATCAGTTCCCAGGTGACATGAGTATAGCTTAGTCCGCTGACTTGAAACTGTCACTTTGCCTCGAGTGTGTTCCCATTGTACTTTGATTACTACCCTACCACGGCTCAAAGGAGTCGTGCAAACAGGTAGTTTTTGGGTGCAGTCCCGAAGCACTTGGAGGCAGTGACGGTTAGACAGGATTCGTCTCTCTCAGTATTGGGGGTTGACATCGCGCTGTGTCTAGGAGAGCCATTACACGAGTAGTCCCTGGCCAGGGCAAGCGAGATATACTGGTAGGTTTCCAGTGATATCTCAGGGTGTTCTGGGCTTCACTCTGACACGACTTGTACCGCTATTAGGGGACTGACGTTTACCGCCCCCTAGGCCCGCCATGCGATGTATCAGACGAACAGACCGGACTGTACGGAGACTGTCACATTCAGGCTCAGTAGGAGTTCAGATGGGTTTCACCTCGTCAGTCTTCTTGTCGGCATCTTCCTGAGGGCCGTTACGCACAGCTAGTGCCGCTTGCGGTCTGTGGTTAAACCCACTGCCAGCGTAGTGTCGAGTCTTTAGAGTCCCACACAGAGAGCTATTCGTCTTTAGGCAAAAGAGTAAAGGTCGCATGGTTTTGCGACAGGTCGTATGGTTTTGCGACAGGGTTCGGTCACATCCGTGCACTTGTGCACGTTCAGTGTCCGGACAGTTAACACTAGCGGGCTTTGGTTTAAGCCAGATCCTAGTGTACGTTTTGGGATTGGTTTTATCTCGTATGTATTCGTGTTCCTTGGAACGCGGATGCGGGTGTGTATGCACAGTTGAAAGAAAGACAAAGGCAGGGGATTCTCATTAGGGTTGTTGACTGTTGACTGTTGACTATTGACTTTTTGCTAAATCCTAATAAGAATATGAAATATAATTAACAATAATATTAATTAAGTATTATAGTAACATGGTTGTTGAGGGGTTGACTTTGTTGACTTGTTGACTTTGTTGACTAGGTTGGACTAGTTGACCATCATCATGACAATGGCTATCATTTCATGGCAAAGACTTTTGCTTGCTTGTTTATCTTGTGCAAAATGAGTGCATGAAATGATATGGCTATTTTGACTTAAACCATCACATAATACTTGATTGCTATTATTTGTTATGATGGCTTTGGATTATGAGAGCCAAGAGGGAAAAAGTCATTCTCATTCTCTCATTTTGTAACGTTTTGAAAATCATTTCGGTGAAATTTCGAAAAAAACGGTAAAATAAGGGGTTTCTGTAAAAAGTCAAAATACAAATATCTTTATTATAAAATTAAATATACATATTCTAGCTATGAAATTGCTAGTATTTGGTATTTATTGAGCCACTGGTGAAATTTCAAATTTTCTGAAAATTTTTCCGAAATTAATTATTTTAATATCATTTTAAGCCGGTAAGAAAATACATTAAATTAGCGATAAATACAAATTTAAATGGGATAATTTTAATCTTTAAAATCATGTTGATTAAAATCTAGTTGTAATATAAATTTTTAGTATTTTATTTCAAGTTTTAATTGATTTATTTTATGGAAAACAAAAATATAGTTATTTTGAAATAAAACTTGCAACTATGGTATTGTGGGGGGTCTTTTTGCATAGAATTTTTTTGTAAAGTCTCTCACACTCATCCTCACTCCCCTTGGCCGGCCCCACACTATTGTAGCAGCCCAAGAATTTTATTTCCCTCTTTTTGAACTTAAATCATGTGAGAAATGGGTTAAAATAAGGTTTTTATATATAGTAAAGTAGGTGGGAGTATTATGGTAATTTGGGAGGGGCTTTGACTTGGATTCTTTTCCACAACTCCCCCACACCTCTCCCCACTCCCTCCTCAGCCAAAATTCCTGCAATAAACAGCCCCAAAATTTTCCCTCTCATTTTTCTTCTAAACTCATCAAAATTCCATTTAAACTTCACAATTTCAAGCCCATCCTTCATCCATTCTTCTTAACCTTTCTTGCATGGATTTTGGATGCTAGGAGGCCATCTTTGGAGTCAAAATTTCTTGCTAGATCTCTAGATCTAGAGGTATAATTCTTACCCATTTAAATTCTTATGGTTAGATTTCTTTAAATGAGTTGTTTTAGTGTTAATATGGGTGCTATTTTCATCTAGGATCTTCAAGAGAATGGTTTGAGTTAAACTAGGGTTTTTAGCACACCATTATTAAGTTAATTATTCTATTTTGCTATCTAGTGTTTTATACAAACCAAATCTAAGAGTTTAACTTGCTTTTTGGGCTTCAAATTAGTGCTAATTTAGTGTTTCATGTATAGTTTGGGTTGGATTTTGTTAGTTATAAAATTCAAGAAAGGGTTTGAATGCAAGTTAGGGTTTTGTGAAATTGGTGTATGGTTGTGTAATGTATTAGGCTCTTATGGCTTGTTAAAATAAAGTTAGTAGCTAGTTGTTAATTGTTAGTTTAAAAAATTATGATAATTACGCTAATTTGCTAACTAGCTATTTAAAATTGGTTAAATAATTGGGTTAAAAATGTAATTATGTTTTTATGACATCATTAACATTATTATGAGTGGCTTAATATCTTAGGTTATGCAAAACCAAGCTTAATTGTTGAATTGTGAATTTTGCTTTAAAAGGTGTTAAAAATTGATATGTTTGCAAACTAGGATTTTGGAATTTATGCAAATTGATGAGAATAAATTATAGGAATGGTTTATATGATTTTGTTATGATATTTAGTGAATATTGTGGATGCTAGGTTCGTTTATACATCGAGTTTTGTACTAAAACGGTGATTTGTGCTTGCTGGATTTTCGGAAAAATGACTTTTTAAGTGAAATTGGGGTTTTTGTGAATTTTAAGCTATTTTATATTATAATTAGTGCTTGTAATTGTACAAATGATTGTATTGGGAGTTTTCTCGATGGTTTGGCGTTTGTACGCCGACGTCGAGGGTTTTTGGGTCGATTTGTGAAAGCAACCATAGATTTTGACCTATGTGGGATTCGTGCGTCGTTTTGGTCATGAGTCGGATTTTAATGCGGTATGGTGCGTTATGATATGTAGGTACCCCATGTGGACTACGAGACGACAAGCAAGTGCGTGGCGACGTCGGCACCGGCGAACGAGGACCAGGTGAGTAGATTTATATCTACGGGGAGAAGTCGGGTGGATGGCGTATAGCACCCCCGCAGTCCGTGGTGGTGTATACGGATGCGTATACAAACCAACAATTTATTATATGTTATTTGGGATTAATATCGATGTTTAGGATGGATATTGGTGTGTTGGATTATTTTAGTGTTGCGAACCCTATGGTAGTGTTGCACTACACATACACACCTACATACTTGCATACATTCCTATTTATATGTGCTCATGGGATTCTTTATAGTTATGTGATCACATGGGTATTGGACTATATGTTCACATACGGATTTGAGGATGATACTTGGGATTGAGCTGAGTCGATGAGATTTGTTTTGTGGTTGTGATATCGGTGATATGGCAGGATTCGTACTTAAGGTACGCCCTGGTGTTATAGCGGATCTTGGGGCGGCGATACGGATGAATAGTGTTATAAATAAAATGGTCGACATGTGATCGTGATATGAGGCATGATATGCTAGGATATTGATATTAGGCCGTATCGGGCGATGTATACCCTTGATGATGCTATGTGCTGACGGTATCGGTTTGTACGAGATTGTCGATCTGTAGTCAGATCATGAGTATATTGAGGATATTAGTATTGTACTAGACATAGGTCAGTACCCTAGACTATGATCTTGAATAAAGTGGATACCATAGGAATGGCGTGAGGAATATGATATTGACCCGTACCCAGATTTGGGGATGTCGTACGACGGATTTACGTACGAGCTATATCTTGATGATTGATCCGTACTCTTGACTTGGGATGTCTGATTGTAGATATGGTATCGGATATGATATTATTGAGGCGGGATCACCGACTAATATATATACAGGTATGTATATGGATCGACTCAGATGTTAGGCGGTTTCCCTACCTGTAGTCCAGCTTGTTAGCTTAGCCCTTTAGTTTAGTTTAGTTGTTAGATTAGATTCGATTCTTACCTATTTCAAAAACTAACGAATCGTGGGTATTTTAAAAGACAGCCCAAGGGATCCTACGGATATTTCAAAAGACGTATCTTTTCATAAAAACACCGTAGCCCCTATTTGCAAAACTCCATGATTCGTGTTATTTCAAAAGGCACCATTTGTAGGACTTATATTAGATTAATGCAGGTTAGTTACAGTTGCGTCTAGTATTCAGCTCCCGCTTATTATTGTGGTTCGCTTCGCATCGCATACTTATGTTATAATTTCTTAATGCAATGTTGATATCATATTGTTAGGACACCAGCACCATTACCGATGATGCGTATGTACCACGTACACTTACTTGCCGGCTCACACACATCTTCATCGGTAATTGCCATGTCACATACACCTTAGAAAATATTATTGCTTGACTTAGCTTGTTAGTTAGTAATTTGACATGATATTAGTGTACCTGCCTTATATGCCAGCTTAACATTGTAGTTATTACTTGTCACTTCATGCATACTGTTATTCATTGTTATGCCTATATTCATGGTTTTACATGCTATTGATGATTTGGATTCGGATTTCCATGAAATTTTCTGGATTTGGGGGGAAAACCGCAAAACTTATATAAACTGATTTCTCTCTTTTTAAATAAAAAAAAAGTGCGGTTTTTCCCATGATGTATGAGTCGTCCACCATGAGTTTGCTGATGGATTTCGAGACCCGATTCGAGGAGACGGATGAACCATTTCGGGTACATGGTGGACCCGGTAAGGTACCCCGGGGCAAGAAGCGCGTGATGATGACGATGTGAGCCTGGCAGGGGAGCACTACCTACCGGTGATTTTACCCGACGCGTCGGATATCCGGAGGATACCGTCGTGGTCTTGAGATGGATGGTAGGGGCCGGTCTGGACTGACGGCGCCCTAGATATTGTGATTGAGACATTGAGATTTCGAGATATTGAGGTACAGAGACTGTGATACAGAGATATCGAGATATTGGGATTACGTTTTGTGCCGATGCTAGGCACTGTTTTATGCTGATTTCATTGTGATACTTCATTTTAAAAATACAAAGGAAATCTCACTAAATTATGAAAACAGTTCTTCATTTACATGTATTCTGTTTCCATGCATTCATACCTCATTCATATGATATATTGCTACCTGAGGCACTGACATGGGCACATGAGATTGTTAGTTATATGTATGCCCTAGAGGCCATTACTGTACATAGGATGTATATTGTAGTGGATGCTGGGACATATATAGGGAGGACTTTCTTGCTCGACATGATAGTATGCTATCTGGTTGAACTTTACCTTAACGTGTATACTGATTGTCTCTCTGTTACATGTTGGTAAAGCCCTTAGGATCTGTACTTGACTACCTGGACTATGATGCGGATCATACTAGTGGGGACATGGTAGTCCATAAGTACATCCTTCAAAGTCCCTAGTCGTAGGTGTATCGAGACGGGGCATCGATATACCAGAGTAGACTAGCGTATACCTTATTGACCCATACAGATGGGCGTTGAATGATCCCATATCCATTGGTGTTTGACATCAGAGATGATATACGGGTGCTCAGTAGAGACTGGGTACACTGGACGGACTCGCCGAGAACTCCCAGATGGTATTATACCTCACGTCAGATGGCAGTTCTCTGGTGACACTGGTACAGAGTAGTCTGTTGACCCGAGATCGTCATAGAGTCTTGTGTGGTTCCCACTGTGCTTTGATTTCCATCTTACCACGTCCAAGAGGGCGTGCAAAACGGTGGTTTTTGGGTACAGTCCCGAGTCACATGGAGGCAATGAGCGATAGGAGGGGATTCGTCTCTCCCGGTATAGGGGGTTGATGTTGCGCTGTGTTCGATTGGCTATAACAGGAAATCCCTGGCCAGGGTTGCTGAGATTTACTGGTAAGTGTTACCAGTAGTTTCTCGAACAGTTATAGACCTCATATCGACACGACTTATTGAGCTATTGGGGTCTGACGTTTACCACCCCTAGGCGAGATATGCGACATATCAGACGATCAGATCGGACTGTACGGTAGTGTTACTGGTCGGATTCACTGGAGTGTGAGCGGGCTTGCTCGTCGATCTTCAGATCGCTCAATACCCGGGTGGCCATTACGTTTAGCAGACCGCTTGCGGCTTGTGGATGTTTGATATGATCATCATCCGCTGCCGGCGTATTGACGAGTCTTTAGAGTCCTACACAGAGGTTTCCTGGCTCAAGCGAAACGAAATAGGAGCGCATATGAGATATGTGCGGGACCGAGAATAATACAAGTATGTGATACTGTATTCGATTCTCGCGATGTGACATTGATCGGTTATATGCGATATAGCCGGGTTATCGGATCAAGTGTTGATTCGATAAGATGTTACTAATGATACCAGTCGGTTATGTGCGTCATGACCGGATCGTTAAATCAAGTGTTGATTTAATGATTTAATGCATAATTATATATTTGATATATTACTTTGCATCAACTAGTATCGGTTCACTTTAAAATGGATTTTCTCACTCGGGTGTGCGCATTGCATATGCGATATGATTTTGTGCACTTGATTGTATCATGTTTGATGATACATGTTTACTTGTGTTTTGTGTAAAGTTTAAACCATGGTTATGTAATGGTTAGGGTTTACATTTTCTTATTCATTTATTTGTTCATTTATTCTTTTTGGAAAAATGAATAGCATAAAAGAAAATGGTGGCTTGTTTTGGATTCTAGTTGAAGCTTCATGAAGCTTTGACCTAAGTAACCATTTTGTCTCATGCTTAACCCTAACCACTCCATTAACCCTAGTTTAATCTCTACACTTGACCATGGTTCATGTTATTATAAGTATTGATTTTCTTTTTCAATAATTATTCAACTTATCATAATAACAATTTCCTTCTTCTTCTTCCTTGCTTCAAGTGAAGAAGCTTGAGGTCATCAATGGTGGATTGATGATTTGAGTGAAAAATCCAATTCTAAAGTCTACCCACTTCCTATTTCTTCATCCTCTACCTCTTGCCAAGTAGTAGAGTGTGTTTCCTTCACAAGTTTTCACGACTTGGTGAAGGTGGAGCTTAATCTTTCGATGCCTCGACGTAGATCATCTTCGGCATGGACATCGACGACCTAGCTTGCCCATTCTCCGACGAAGCCGACGCTTGAGCCCGGATTTGATTTGGACAGCGGAGAGGACCTCGTTGCGGAGCTATGGAGGTGGAGCACCGGATCTACAAAGGTTATATTTCCGTTTTCTCATTAGTTAAGTGTTAACTAGTTCATTGTTCGCCTAGTTTTCTAGCAAACGATCCGTAGTCGGGTCTCTCGGCACCTAGATTTTTTGAAATTGCCATGGTTGATGGCTTAGGAGACCTCACTAGCGTGCCTAGGAACCCTACAGAGATTACACTCGGGTTAGATATTTACCCTAGCCTTGTTATAGGTTGAATGTTATATATATAATTGAGGATATATTATGATCTTTGATCTAAGTTGCGTTATTTATGCGATTTCTTTCCGTAGATGTTTTTGTATTCACGAGTTGGCAACTCACCCCCGTTGTGCCACAGTTCTTGCAGGTTTCGCCGTACAGGTTTCATTACGGCTTTGCTGGCACTACTTCCATTTCCGGGTGATTTGCTAGTAGGTGGGTTTATTTGTATTGTACCCCCATTATATATCTTGTATATCATTATTCTGTTGTATCTAGAAGTTCCATCAACCAAACATGTATTTATTTGAGATAGAGACCAGTGATGTTTATTCTTTCGACCTTAGAGTCGCGCGTTGTATTTCTGTGGTTTTCTTGTGGTTTTTGAGTTTCCTTTTGAATTTTGATCATCGCCCTTGGCGTTGTATATTATATTGCTTATGTGGTTGTGACCGTCGATTGACGAAGAGCTAGCTCCTGCTTGGGGATGCCTTTTTATTGATTTCGTATACTATTCATGTTGTATCCCATTTGGGGGCCAGTATTTACAAAGGAGACTCTGCTGAAATTTTCGGGAAATTTTTGATGTTTTTAAAACCGCCTAATTCGGCTTATGCTATTGAAACTACTTGCTTTAAGTTGGTTTTTCCTGCACTCTACATCTTTCTTGGTTTGGATTTCTGGGTTTTCGGTTTACTTAGATTACGTATGCCTCGAGACGTTCGTAGTTTAAGTGCCGGTCATGTTCCGTACTTTCGGGTCATGACAAAGTTGGTATCAAAGCATTAGGTTTTACCTTCGGAGCGTAGGATGACCCTTGGTTGATGGAATAGGTGACTAGAGTAGAGTGACGTACCGTGGGTATGTTCCGCGGCATACTTACGACACGCCACTCCACTTAAGGAGCCTTAGGATGTACATTTCTTTGCTCAGTATTATATTCATTACTGATCTAGCTTCATCGGTACCAGTTATGGTTTGCTGCCACGATTACGGGCAGGGAGAGCTACGGCTAGAGTTGCGGTCAGCACGAGCTCGTTACGAACGAAGACTGACCAGAGCATAATTCCGGTGACACACGATTGTAGAGATGTGTCTTTTGATTGTGCTTTCGCGCCACGAGTGTTGGATGGATCGCTATATGAGATTACTTGGACGTGCCGATCAGCACTAGAGGATTGAACCACTGACAGAGGCCAGCCAGATTTTGATGACCATTGGTATATTACTTACTCATGATGATTGAGGCACTGTTCAGCGTGCAGACGAGTGAGCCAGTTGTTGCAGCGAACGACGGGATATCGCCCCAGATGTGGGAGCTATTGCAGTACAAGGTTGTACTAAGAGATGATAGAAGGTCGCTAGTCACCGAGGATGAATGACTAGGACATGTGGTTCGTTCGCTACCCCGATGAGAGGTCATCAGATAAATTGATTCCGGCTAGAGACGACTTCACGCGAAGACGTTGAGAGTCGACAGAGACGATCGAATGTCAGAAACCTACTATTCCAAGTTTAAAGTAATCGGAAGGACATGCAGGCAATTCTATGGTCCCTCTAGAAGAATGAAACCCTAACTCGACTTAATGACCGTGTGAAATCCTTTGAACCTTCGGGTTTGCGGCAGTTCTGCGGTGCCATTAGTGAGGCTTGGGTTTGCCCTTCTACGGCTGGACCACCGATGCTGTGGTATGTACTCGATACTATTATACTATGCCCAAGATGTTGAGCTCTTGGGTGATTATAAGGTTTTGACAAATCGATCAGATGGCTCGACTTAATTCGCATGCTAGGTGGTGAGATGCATTTCTTGGGAGACTCCAGATACGAGGATAGCCGTGGGAGCTCAGTCCATGTAGCCACGACAAGACGAGTCCGAAGCGGTCGACATTAAAGAAAAGTGAAGAAAGAGGTTCGTACCAGATCTAGATGAGATGACGTTCCACTCCGCCGACATCAGAGATGCGATGCGCATGCCAAGGCGTGGTACTTGTATTTACCTTCCAGAAGGAGTCGTGATGAGTATGCGGCCGTTCTGGAACGAGAACAGATCTAGTAAGGAACGATGACTTTCGGACAGTTCGGCAAAGGCGAGATTTGGGAGAGACCTCGACAGGACCTTTCTGGGACAAATTACGAGAAGACTTGGACCCAGGAGTGGTCATGTTACGCACACCAGCAGGCCAGAGTTCATGATCATCGACGAGACGTCCCACTAGTGACCGCGACAGTTGGTCCGAGATTCTTAGAGGATGCACTTGAGCGGTACTATTCCGCCATTATTGATTTCGATGTTTTGGGTGATTGATTCGCATGATTTGATTTTGATGATTGAGGATTTACGATCTTTGTACAGTGTTGCACTTGATATCGTTTTCGTGCTTGGTTTCACATGTTTGCGATTTTACGGTTTTAGACATTTGAGTTGATTTTGTGCGTATATACGCACACGATTTGGTTTTTGCACGCGGTATAGTTCATATATGCTTGCAGTGCAGTGTTACGTATGTTGTGCATTTAGATGCCCTGGACTTTGATTTCGATGGTGATGTTCGATATTTGTTTTGTGCACCTTATGCACTTGATTTAATTTTGCGCATGTTCGGCACTTGATATTGGATTTCATGATTTCGTGCACGATGGATGCACCTGATTTGGATTTTCGCGCATGTTGGGCGCATGTTTTGAAGTGTGATTTTGGTGCACACCAGATGCACTAAATCGAGATTTTTCGTGCATGTCAGATGCACCTGATTTTGCTGTCAGGCACACACGTTGCCTATGACAGATATTTCGTGCACACCCGATGCACTTAGATGTTGTTTCTGTGCATATGTATGGCACATATTTGGATTTTGATTTCCGTGCGCACAAGATGCACGTAGTATTCATACGCGTATTTTGTGGATTGATTTTTCTTATAGAGCAGTACATTTTTATGATATTGCTATGTGTTTTCGTACTGAGCAGGACTAGTCAGAGGACAGTACCTGAATATATTTTACATGTATAGTTTCGAGTTATATCATATTGGTTTTGCTTTGGATTTGGTATTGATGTCTTCCCCATGACTCCGATGATTGCGGGATGCTTGACGGAGTTCTGATTTGAGTTATATGCTCATTTTTCATGCGCATGCGTTGCGCTACGATTTGTTTTATGTATTTATGATTTCGGAGCCCCGGCGATTTGATGGTTTTGGCTGAAATATTTTAGTATTTGGGGGAAGTTTTAATTTAAATTCGGGGACCGAATTTCTTTAAGGGGGGAAGATTGTAACGTTTTGAAAATCGTTTCGGTGAAATTTCGAAAAAACGGTAAAATAAGGGGGTTTTCTGTAAAAAGTCAAAATACAAATATTTTTATTATAAAATTAAATATACATATTCTAGATATGAAATTGATAGTATTTGATGTTTATTGAGCCACTGGTGAAATTTCAAATTTTCTGAAAATTTTTCCGAAATTAATTATTTTAATATTATTTTAAGCCGGTAAGAAAATACATTAAATTAGCGATAAATACAAATTTAAATGGGATAATTTTAATCTTTAAAATAATTTTGATTAAAATCTAGTTGTAATATAAATTTTTAGTATTTTATTTCAAGTTTTAATTGATTTATTTTATGGAAAGCAAAAATATAGTTATTTTGAACTAAAACTTGCAAATATGGTATTGTGGGGGGTCTTTTTGCATAGAATTTTTTTGTAAAGTCTCTCACACTCACCCTCACTCCCCTTGGCTGGCCCCACACTATTGTAGCAGCCCAAGAATTTAATTTCCCTCTTTTTGACCTTAAATCATGTGAGAAATGGGTTAAAATAAGGTTTTTATATATAGTAAAGTAGGTGGGAGTATTATGGTAATTTGGGAGGGGCTTTGACTTGGATTCTTTTCCACAACTCCCCCACACCTCTCCCTACTCCCTCCTCAGCCAAAATTCCTGCAATAAACAGCCCCAAAATTTCCCCTCTCATTTTTCTTCTAAACTCATCAAAATTCCATTTAAACTTCACAATTTCAAGCCCATCCTTCATCCATTCTTCTTAACCTTTCTTGCATGGATTTTGGATGCTAGGAGGCCATCTTTGGAGTCAAAATTTCTTGCTAGATCTCTAGATCTAGAGGTATAATTCTTACCCATTTAAATTCTTATGGTTAGATTTCTTTAAATGAGTTATTTTAGTGTTAATATTGGTGCTATTTTCATCTAAGATTTTCAAGAGAATGGTTTGAGTTAAACTAGGGTTTTTAGCACACCATTATTAAGTTAATTATTCTATTTTGCTATCTAGTATTTTATACAAACCAAATCTAAGAGTTTAACTTGCTTTTTGGGCTTCAAATTAGTGCTAATTTAGTGTTTCATGTATAGTTTGGGTTGGATTTTGTTAGTTATAAAATTCAAGAAAGGGTTTGAATGCAGGTTAGGGTTTTGTGAAATTGGTGTATGGTTGTGTAATGTATTAGGCTCTTATGGCTTGTTAAAACAAAGTTAGTAGCTAGTTGTTAATTGTTAGTTTAAAAAATTATGATAATTACGCTAATTTGCTAACTAGCTATTTAAAATTGGTTAAATAATTGGGTTAAAAATGTAATTATGTTTTTATGACATCATTAACATTATTATGAGTGGTTTAATATCTTAGGTTATGCAAAACCAAGATTAATTGTTGAATTGTGAATTTTGCTTTAAAAGGTGTTAAAAATTGATATTTTTGCAAACTAGGATTTTGGAATTTATGCAAATTGATGAGAATAAATTATAGGAATGGTTTATATGATTTTGTTATGATATTTAGTGAATATTGTGGATGCTAGGTTCGTTTATACATCGAGTTTTGTACTAAAACGGTGATTTGTGCTTGCTGGATTTTCGGAAAAATGACTTTTTAAGTGAAATTGGGGTTTTTGTGAATTTTAAGCTATTTTATATTATAATTAGTGCTTGTAATTGTACAAATGATTGTATTGGGAGTTTTCTCGATGGTTTGGCGTTTGTACGCCGACGTCGAGGGTTTTTGGGTCGATTTGTGAAAGCAACCATAGATTTTGACCTATGTGGGATTCGTGCGTCGTTTTGGTCATGAGTCGGATTTTAATGCGGTATGGTGCGTTATGATATGTAGGTACCCCATGTGGACTTCGAGACGACAAGAAAGCGCGTGGCGACGTCGGCACCGGCGAACGAGGACCAGGTGAGTAGATTTATATCTACGGGGAGAAGTCGGGTGGATGGCGTATAGCACCCCCGCAGTCCGTGGTGGTGTATACGGATGCGTATACAAACCAACAATTTATTATATGTTATTTGGGATTAATATCGATGTTTAGGATGGATATTGGTGTGTTGGATTATTTTAGTGTTGCGAACCCTATGGTAGTGTTGCACTACACATACACACCTACATACTTGCATACATTCCTATTTATATGTGCTCATGGGATTCTTTATAGTTATGTGATCACATGGGTATTGGACTATGTGTTCACATACGGATTTGAGGATGATACTTGGGATTGAGCTGAGTCGATGAGATTTGTTTTGTGGTTGTGATATCGGTGATATGGCAGGATTCGTACTTAAGGTACGCCCTGGTGTTATAGCGGATCTTGGGGCGGCGATACGGATGAATAGTGTTATAAATAAAATGGTCGACATGTGATCGTGATATGAGGCATGATATTCTAGGATATTGATATTAGGCCGTATCGGGCGATATATACCCTTGATGATGCTATGTGCTGACGGTATCGGTTTGTACGAGATTGTCGATCTGTAGTCAGATCATGAGTATATTGAGGTTATTAGTATTGTGCTAGACATAGGTCAGTACCCTAAACTAAGATCTTGAATAAAGTGGATACCAGAGGAATGGCGTGAGGAATATGATATTGACCCATACCCAGATTTGGGGATACCGTACGACGGATTTACGTACGAGCTATATCTTGATGATTGATCCGTACTCTTGACTTGGGATGTCTGATTGTAGATATGGTATCGGATATGATATTATTGAGGCGGGATCACCGACTAATATATATACAGGTATGTATATGGATCGACTCAGATGTTAGGCGGTTTCCCTACCTGTAGTCCAGCTTATTAGCTTAGCCCTTTAGTTTAGTTTAGTTGTTAGATTAGATTCGATTCTTACCTATTTCAAAAACTAACGAATCGTGGGTATTTTAAAAGACAGCCCAAGGGATCCTACGGATATTTCAAAAGACGTATCTTTTCATAAAAACACCGTAGCCCCTATTTTCAAAACTCCATGATTCGTGTTATTTCAAAAGGCACCATTTGTAGGACTTATATTAGATTAATGCAGGTTAGTTACAGTTGCGTCTAGTATTCAGCTCCCGCTTATTATTGTGGTTCGCTTCGCATCGCATACTTATGTTATAATTTCTTATTGCAATGTTGATATCATATTGTTAGGACACCAGCACCATTACCGATGATGCGTATGTACCACGTACACTTACTTGCCGGCTCACACACATCTTCATCGGTAATTGCCATGTCACGTACACCTTAGAAAATATTATTGCTTGACTTAGCTTGTTAGTTAGTAATTTGACATGATATTAGTGTACCTGCCTTATATGCCAGCTTAACATTGTAGTTATTACTTGTCACTTCATGCATACTGTTATTCATTGTTATGCCTATATTCATGGTTTTACATGCTATTGATGATTTGGATTCGGATTTCCATGAAATTTTCTAGATTTGGGGGGGAAACCGCAAAACTTATATAAACTGATTTCTCTCTTTTTAAATTAAAAAAAAGTGCGGTTTTTCCCATGATGTATGAGTCGTCCACCATGAGTTTGCTGATGGATTTCGAGACCCGATTCGAGGAGACGGATGAACCGTTTCGGGTACATGGTGGACCCGGTAAGGTACCCCGAGGCAAGAAGCGCGTGATGATGACGATGTGAGCCTGGCAGGGGAGCACTACCTACCGGTGATTTTACCCGACGCGTCAGATATCTAGAGGATACCGTCGTGGTCTTGAGATGGATGGTAGGGGCCGGTCTGGACTGACGGCACCCTAGATATTGTGATTGAGACATTGAGATTTCGAGATATTGAGGTACAGAGACTGTGATACAGAGATATCGAGATATTGGGATTACGTTTTGTGCCGATGCTAGGCACTGTTTTATACCGATTTCATTGTGATACCTCATTTTAAAAATACAAAGGAAATCTCACTAAATTATGAAAACAGTCCTTCATTTACATGTATTATGTTTCCATGCATTCATACCTCATTCATATGATATATTGCTACCTGAGGCACTGACACGGGCATATGAGATTACATTCGGGTTAGATATTTACCCTAGCCTTGTTATAGGTTGCATGTTATATATATAATTGAGGATATATTATGATCTTTGACCTAGGTTGCGTTATTTATGCGATTTCTTTCCGTAGATGTTTTTCTATTCACTAGTTGGTAACTCACCCCCGTTGTGCCACAGTTCTTGCAGGTTTCGCCGTACAGGTTTCATTACGGCTTTGCTGGCACTACTTCCATTTCCGGGTGATTTACTAGTAGGTGGGTTTATTTGTATCGTACCCCCATTATATATCTTGTATATCATTATTCTGTTGTATCTAGAAGTTCCATCAACCAAACATGTATTTATTTGAGATAGAGACCAGTGATGTTTATTCTTTCGACCTTAGAGTCGCGCGTTGTATTTCTGTGGTTTTCTTGTGGTTTTTGAGTTTCCTTTTGAATTTTGATCCTCGCCCTTGGCGTTGTATATTATATTGCTTGTGTGGTTGTGACCGTCGATTGACGAAGAGCTAGATCCCGCTTGGGGATGCTTTTTTATTGATTTCGTATACTATTCATGTTGTATCCTATTTGGGGGCCAGTATTTACAAAGGAGACTCTGACAAAATTTTCGGGAAATTTTTGATGTTTTTAAAACCGCCTAATTCGGCTTATGCTATTGAAACTACTTACTTTAAGTTGGTTTTTCCTGCACTCTACATCTTTCTTGGTTTGGATTTCTAGATTTTCGGTTTACTTAGATTACGTACGCCTCGAGACGTTCGTAGTTTAAGTGCCGGTCATGTTCCGTACTTTCAGGTCGTGACACATTTGCTTTCTCTCTCTTGCTTGAGCTCTCTCATTCTCTTGAGCTCTCCCTCTTCCTCTTGCTCTCTCTCTAGTCTATGGTTCACTTGTCTCATGTGTTGAGAAGCAAGAACCATAGAGAAAAATCCCAACACAATCCTCTACTCACTCTAGTTCACAAGGTTTAGCAAACCGAGTGAACTAGTTTCTTCAAAGATCGAAGAAGAAGCCAAAGGTAGAAGCTTTCGGGTGGATCGATCTTCGGCGCAAGGAGATGACGGGGTGAAGCCGATCCGTACACCATCACGAGTTGAAGACGAAGGAGTTCAAGAAAGGTATAACCCCCTAACCGAGTAGTTAACAACTCCTAGTTAGGATGTTTGGTAGATAGTTTAACAAAGATCCGTTTTGAGTCCATGTTACCGCCTCTAGAAAATTGTTTTTCATCATTTCCGCAAGCCCGTAAGTACCGGGAGAGGTAGGATGGACTTATAGTTTTCTCAGATTGGCTTCTAGATTTCTTCCAGATTTCCACAGTGAATATAGTCGTAAACTTTTACAGCTTGCTTCGTGACGAAGTCTTGAACCTTGCGCTGCCTTTGTTCTTTGTGAAATCGTCCATTGATCTTCGTTTAGTCTTCAAACTGTAGGCTTGATCAAGATTCTTCCATTTGTTGGTCGTAGTCTCACTTTTGTATCGTCTTGTTATCTTTTTCACTGTTTTTGTTCCGAGAACCTGTAGCCTGCAATTATGTAGCAGACATGGGTCAAAAGCACCTGTTTATTTGTAAAATGAATAAGAATGGGGAATATAATAATGCAATATTATGATATAAACAAATACCCCCAAACTTATCTTTTGCTCGTCCTCGAGCAAACCTAGTTTTATTCTCGAAAAAAACCCAGCCTCACTTTCGCAAGGAAACGCAATTGCACTGAGCTCATGCAACAAGCCGTTAAACCTCTAGGTGTCCCTAGTAGAAGGAGTGTTGTCTTCTGAGGGTTTTCAGCGGATACTACCCACAAAATCCTATCAATTCGGCTTATTAACTTTTGTTCTCCAATTAGGTTTTCCCACAAAGAATTCTATTATCTTCGACTCATAAATTATCCACCCATATTCTTCACGCTTCCTTATTATTTAACTTAAGATTATATATGTTCTTGTAAATTTACTTAGCTTTTGGCATCTTTTAAGTTTTCCTTCTAGGGTTCCATCTCAATTTAGGAATTTTTATCATCTCTATTAAAGATATAAGTCTTATCTTTCATTCCTATCTCTTATCTAAACCCCAATCACATACCCCTACGTGTGTGTGTATATCACCCCTACACTTGGAAATTCAAATCAAGCTATCATAGTCTTGTCCGCCGTCCAAAGCACTTCTTAATTGGTGAATTTTTAGATGAAATTTTCTCACACATCCTTCATGCGACCGTTTATACTTCTTGAGGTACCAACAACCGATTACAAAATGTGTTTGCACATTAAAGCGTAATTCCTAGTCTTGTAACACCTAAGGCTTTAGAAGTGACTCCCAAACCAGTTGGTCTAAGACACTAGGTGATGAAGCACCTTCGCTAATTATTTTTTTTCTATTTTGCAGCCTTAAGTAATTACAAAAACCAGTGTTCATTTTTTTTATTCACACTTGTATTTTATTGTATTTTTCTTTGTACTAAGGACTTTAGACAAGAGCATTTCAAGGTCTCTCCTACTATTCCAAGTTTCAAGGTTCGTGTTTGTGCAATTTTGTAGGGTATATATTTTCAGAATTTAGACTTAAGCTAGGAATTATTTTTCAAACTTATACTTTAACAAAGATATCAATACTTTTCCCTTATTTTAACTTAGCCTAAGAAGTCAACTCGAAATTTGCTTATTTCTAAATAAACTACAAAGACATATACTTTCTACCGTTAAATTTTAAGAAAGGTTATTTTGAGAGTTTTTAATTTACTACGTCTAAGATCTAGTTGTTCCTAGCTAGTTAACCTATTTATCAAACTCAAGTTGATTAAGGCCAAATTGAATGTTTCAATTTTTATAATTTTAAAATTTTTCAGTTTTTATGGTTTTAAAATAAGTATGCAAATGCAAAAATATATATATGAATGTGAAGGAAGAAAACTTACCAAGCACACCCCCAAACTTAAACTTGACAGTGTCCTCACTGTCATACTACACAAAGAGGGTCAAAATGGCCGACGCTTCCCTGTTTATTTTCTTATTTTACAAAAATACCCAAATATTAAATTTTTTTTTATTTTGTATTTATGTATTTACAAATGGTACATACCCCCAAACTTGTTTGAAATAAAGTTTTGGCAAGAAAATCAAAATTTTGGGGGTCAAATGGAGGAAGATCAATCAGTGTAAACCGGCTCCTGCAAAAACAGGAGCTCCTCCGACGGGTCCGCAGTGAGGAACGGTTTCATTCGATGTTCGTTTACTTTAAATAACGTACCGTCTTCCAGATTTTCAAGATCTACCGCACCGTGCGGATATACGGTGCGCACTAAAAACGGCCATTTCCACCTAGATCTGAGCTTGCCGGGGTGAAAGTGTAACCAAGTGTCATAGAGTAAAACCTGTTGACCAGGTTTAAACATTTTGCGCATAGGTGATTGTCATGGAACACCTTAGTTCTGTTTTTAACAATGATAGCATTATCATAAGCCTCATCCCGCAGCTCTTCTAGTTCGTTTAATTGCAGCTTTCGATTGCTGCCCGCATCTCCCATTGATAAATTCAACTCCTTGATCGCCCAAAATGCCTTGTGCTCAATCTCAACTGGGAAGTGGCAAGCCTTCCCATAAACAAGCCGGTATGGAGACATACCAAGATCGGTCTTGTATGCAGTACGGAATGCCCATAGTGCATCAAGCAGTTTGTGTGACCAATCTTTACGGTTTTTAGAAACCGTTTTCTCCAAGATTTGCTTAATTTGCCGATTCGAAACCTCGGCCTGACCACATGTTTGGGGATGGTATGGTGTTGACAACTTATGTGTAATGGAATATTTGCGCATTAAGCACTCAAAAGTCCTATTGCAGAAGTGAGATCCATTATCACTTATAATTGCTCGAGGGTGCCCAAACCAGGAAAAGATATGTTCTTCAAGAAATCGAACGACAACCTTGTTATCGTTCGTTCGGCTAGGCACAGCCTCGACCCACTTTGACACATAGTCAATAGCCAAAAGAATATACACATTCCCAAAAGAATTGGGAAATGGTCCCATGAAGTCTATTCCCCAAACATCAAAAATATCCACAACCAAAATTGGTTGGAGCAGCATTTCGTTTCTCCGCGATATCCGACCCAAGTGTTGGTATCGGGAGCATGTCTTGCAGTATTCATATGCATCCTTAAAGAGTCGTAGCCAATAGAAAGCACACTGCAAGATTTTCTCGGCTGTCTTCTTAGGGCCAAAGTGCCCGCCACACGCTTGATCGTGGCAAAAAGACAGCACGCTCTTAAACTCATTTTCAGGTACACACCGATGAATGATTTGGTCAGAACGGTATTTAAAAAGATAAGGTTCATCCCAGTAAAAATGTTTTACTTGGGACAAGAATCGGAGTTTATCCTGTTTCGACCAATCTTTAGGTATCAAGCCGGTGGCCAAGTAGTTTACTATATCAGCGAACCAAGGTTCGCAAGACACGGTTAAGAGTTGCTCATCGGGAAAAACATCTTTAATTGGAATTTCAAGTGTAGGCGAAGAGTAAAGTCGTGAAAGGTGATCGGCAACTACGTTTTCACATCCTCTTTTGTCCCTTATAAGAAGGTCAAACTCTTGTAGCAAGAGAATCCAACGTATTAACCTCGATTTAGCATCCTTCTTCGCAAAAAAGTGGAAAAGGGCTGAATGATCCGTATACACAATCACTGGAGAGCCGATTAAATAAGTCCGGAATTTTTTAAGTGCAAACACAACTGCTAAAAATTCCTTTTCTGTTGTTGTGTAGTTCAGTTGGGCCTCATTTAACGTTCGGCTAGCGTAATAAATTACGTGCGGCATCTTATTAATGTGCTGTCCAAGAACAGCACCAATGGCGAAATCTGATGTATCGCACATAATTTCGAATGGATGCGTCCAGTCTGGAGATGAAAGAATGGGCGCAGAAATGAGAGAGTGTTTCAATGACTCGAACGCTTCCATGCAAGTTGAGTCAAAATCAAATGTTGTGTCCTTGGACAATAAGAGAGTCAAGTGTCTAGCAATCTTGCTAAAATTCTTGATGAACCGTCTATAAAAACCGGCATGACAAAGGAAAGCTCGGATGTCTTTGACGCATTTAGGAGGAGGGAGATTAGAAATGACCTCAATCTTGGCTTTGTCAACCTCTATGCCATTCTGCGAGATGACATGTCCTAAGACAATGTCTTTTCTTACCATAAAGCGGCACTTCTCCCAATTTAAAGTGAGGTTCTTATCCCTACAGCGGGTAAGAACTGCGTCAATGTTAGTGTATATGCCCTAGAGGCCATTACTGTATCATACTAGTTTGTATATTACTTAATGGAAACTTGGGATATTCACAGTTGTTTAGACAATCTTGCTCAAAATAGTAGTATGCTACTTGGTTTGTTTCTACTTTAATGTGTACATGTGTTTCTTTTAGTATATCACCTATATACATTAGTGGAGCCCTTAGGATCTTTGCTTGATTACCAGCGTTGTGATGGCAGTCACACTCGTGGGGGCTGGGTAATCCACAAGCACATCCTTATACAGGTCCCTAGTCGTAGGACTATCGAGACCGGGCATCGATACTCAGGAGTAGACTAGCGTATGCGCTTCTCATCCCAGTAGGGGAGACGGTCTGTCCCACAACCGTCAGTACGTCGTATTTGAGATAGTATGCGGGTGCTCGTCAGGTTACGGGTACACTGGACAGGACTCGCCGGGAACTGTTGGTTGGTACTATACCTATCGTCAGTTATCAGTTCCCAGGTGACATGAGTACAGCTTAGTCCGCTGACTTGACACTGTCACTTCGCCTCGAGTGTGTTCCCACTGTACTTTGATTACTACCCTACCATGGCTCAAAGGAGTCGTGCAAACAGGTAGTAGTTGGGTGCAGTCCCGAAGCACTTGGAGGCAGTGACGGTTAGATAAGATTTGTTTCTCCCGGTATTGGGAGTTGATATCGCGCTGTGTCATGGAGAGCCATTACACATAGTCATCCCAGGCCAGGGCAAGCGAGGTATACTGGTAGCTTTCCAGTGTTATCTCAGGGTGTTCTGGGCTACACTCCGACACGACTTGTACCGCTATTAGGGGACTGACGTTTACCGCCCCCCTAGGCCCGCCATGCGATATTCTTAGACGAACAGACCGGATTGTACGGAGACTGTCACATTCAGGCTCAGTAGGAGTTCAGATGAGTTCACCTCGTCAGTCTTCTTATCGGCATCTACCTGGGGGCCGTTACGCACAGCTAGTGCCGCTTGCGGTCTGTGGTTAAACCCACTGCCAGCGTAGTGTCGAGTCTTTAGAGTCCCACACAGAGAGCTATTCGCCTTTAGGCAAAAGAGTAGAGGTCGCATGGTTTTACGACAGGGTTCGGTCACATCCGTGCACTTGTGCACGTTTGGTGTCCGGGCAGTTATTACTAGCGGGCTTTGGTTTAAGCCAGAACCTAGTATACATTTTGGGATTGGTTTTATCTCATTTGTATTCGTGTTCCTCGGAATGCGGATGCGAGTGTGTATGCACGGTTGACAGAGACAGAGGCAGAGGATTCTCATTAGGTTGTTGACTGTTGACTTTTGCCAAACCCTAATGAGAATAAGAAATATGATTAATAATAATATTAATTATGTATTACTGTGCCATGGTTGGGTTGAAAGGTTGACTTTGTTGACTTGTTGACTTTGTTGACCGGTTGACTAGTTTGGACTTGTTGACCATCATCATAACAATGGCTATCATTTCATGGCTATGACTTTTGCTTGCTTGTTTGTTCACAAAATGCATTAAATGCATGAAATGATAATGTCATTGACATGAACCATCACATAATACTCAATTACTATTATTATCATGATTATTTTGTGTTATGAGAGCATGGGTGTAAAAAGTCTTCTTCATTCTATCATATTGATTCTCTCTCATCCTCAAGCTCTCCCTCTTCCTCTTGCTATCTCTAGCTCATGGTTCTATTGTCTCATGAGTTGAGAAACAAGAACCATAGAGATAAAACCCAAAACACTTCTCTACTCATCCTAGTGTACAAGGTCTAGCAAGCCAAGTATTCTAGTTTCCTCTAGATTGAGGTTGCAGCCAAAGGTAGAAGCTTTCGGGTGGATCCATCTTCGGCACAAGGAGACAACGAGGTGAGGCCGATCCGACCACCACAAGGAGTTGAAGAGAAGGAGTTCAAGTTAAGGTATAACCCCTAACATAGTAGTTAAACTCTTAGTTAGGTTGTTAGATAGTTAGTTTAGCAAAGATCCGGTTTTTGAGTCCATGTTACCTCCACCGAAAAAAATCGTTTTTCACCATTTCCGCATCCCCGAAAGAACCGGGACGGGTAACGTAGACTTACAGTGGTATCAGAGCCTAGCTAAACACTATCTAACATGTTAGCAATGTATCTAGAATTTCGATCGGAGAAAAAACCGCAAAACCCTGAAAAAGTGAACTTTCTGCCGATTTTTATTTCTGTTCAAAAAATAATAAATCATGTACTAAAAATCGGCTCAGGCTTTTTAAAGAACACCCAAGAAAAACGATCCAGTGACTCGGTCAAAGCGCCGCGGAAACGCGGCAAGAGCATGCTCTTGCCGCGGATCCGCGGCCGAGTTGACTCGGCCGTGGGTTGTTTTTCCTGCAGTGTTCTTATAATGGTGTTTTGTGATTTTTAGGATGGTTTGTTTCTGCCCAGAATTTCCGGAGAACAAATTTGTTTTTGGGGTGGTTACAAATCCATATTTTGATCGAACTTCTCTAGACTTTGGCTAACGGGTTATATCTGTGATGTGATATATGTATTGAACGTCTGCTAATCATTATACGTCGATTAGTGGGGGTTATACATATCTGTGATCTGTAATGTTGCTGGTATGTGTATATGAATTCGTTGGATTGTCGCGGATGAATAGCCGGGAGGGTTGTGAGATGAGAGTTTTCTTTATCTTTCAATTCATGTAATTTGTAATTGATTTAATATTATTTATATGGTCGCACATCCGGGATGAGGTTGTAGCCGCCATTGTATAATTTCTTTTACTGTTTTTTCTCCTAGGATAGACCCAAGGAGGGGTGCACAAACTACCGAGTACCTCGAAGTGCCGAGTGGCCTACTCACGTTGTTGAGGGAGGTTGCTTCACTTCGGGTATCATTGCATCTGACGAATGTGTATATATCTATATATGATATCTATTTAGGCGTTGCTTATGTTTTGCATCCGCGATAGTCCAGCCCCCGCTCTGTCTTTAGTTAAGTAACCTAACGGGTAATGATGGGGCCCCGTGGCGAATGCGGATGGCATAAGCGTACGTCATATTTTCGTTGTTTTCTGCAATGGTAGGATTAAATGATGGGACGCATTAAAATTAATGCAAGAAAATAAACCAAGTAAAGTCGTTGGAACACTTTCAAAACCACTCGGTTTCTTTTCAAAAACAACTTTTTAAATGCGGAGCTTAAGCCACTCCTTTTAAAAGCTATCTCGTTCTATCGATTATATCAAATTCACTACGTTCACGGTTTCGCCAAAACCATTCGTAGCCCTCCGTCATTTCATATGGGTAGTCAATAGTATTCAAGATGTGTTTGTTGGCCAAAATCAAGGCACAGTGTTTGGTAGCTATTGGGTATTCATATGCAGCATAGATAGATGCGTTGGTATGGGACAGTCGTACTGGCTTGTTGGCCAAAGTCAAGAGTAGGTACGGGTGGGTTCAAATTAACCTGGAGAATGACGGGTAGAACTTGACATGTGACTTATGATTTGTTGGCCAAAATCAAGGTCATAAGAGCATGGGGCAAAAATCTACATCGGGAGTTCCTAAAGAAACTGAAACTTGCTAACGCTGCATATCATTTGGAGTGTGATGATTCTGATAGGATTCCTTCAGTTTTGTCACGCGATGATATTTGGATCCCGATCCTACTGTGAGTATATGCTACTCCTCGGGAAATTTCTCACTTAACGATCAATGCTATAAACTAAGTAGGTGTCTAGAAAGGTGTTAGCGGGGCTACGCCCCCAGGGAAAAGAGGTTATTTAATTAAGGAACTTCGCGAAAGCGTTGGAAAACCTCCCTCGAAGTACCAACACTGGCCTGGCTGAACGGTTAAGCAAGTATTGTACGGTGAGATTGATCCCGACTAATTCTTCCTTTTTGGTTTGAGGAGGAATTCGAGAAACAGTAGGAGCCATCCTGTTTAGACAAACTAAAAACCATTCTAAACTTGCAAGAGTATCATGCTAAAGTGTTTCTTCTCTCTCTCCTAATTGCGGCGACCAATCGTCATGACCGGACTTAAGTTATTACTAGATAAAAACATACTGACAGGGCCAAACTACAAAGATTGGCTTAGGAATGTCAAAATGGCAATCACTTATGACAAGCTGGGGTATCTTCTTACTACCAAAGCTCCCCCTGTCCTAGGTCCTACCTCCAGCGTCACGGATAAGGAAATCCGTAAGACCTGGGAGATCGACTGCACGAAGACCAAGTGCCCCGTGCTTGCCTCTATGGACAATGAACATCAGAGGAGGCATGAGAATATGGACCTTGAATCTATATTTCTCCATACAAAAGAACTGTATGGAGAGCAATCCCGTATCGCCAGATACGAAGTCTCGAAAAAGCTTTTTTCGGCGAGATTGGCCGTCGGATCATCGGTAGCGGAACACGTGCTTAAGATGATTGGCTATATTGAAGAGCTCGCGGACCTTGGGACCACGTTAAAGAACGAGCTCTATATTGACTTGATTCTCCGGTCCCTTCCTTCTACTTACGCCCAGTTTATCCTGAACTTCAACTTGCAAGAAAAGGAAGTTGAACTTTCAGAACTCCTCAACCTGCTGAGGAGTGCAGAGGGCACCTTACAGAAAGGTAGGGAAACATTCACTTTGTTTGTTGGAGGACCTTCCACTTCTAGGTCCAGAGCGAAAGCCAAGGGAAAGAAGAAGAAAATCCCCACCAAACCAAGGGGTGGTGTAAGTAAAGTGGAAACGAAGGGAAAAGCAAAAGCAACAAAGGTAGCGGGAAAGCTTGTAGGGAAGGAAGAGTGCTTCTATTGTCATAAGAAAGGACACTGGAAAAAAGATTGCAGGGCTTGGAAGGCCAAGAACCAGGATCCGAAGCAAGTTGCGGTTCCGGCTTCAGGTGTGTATGTTATTGAAAACTGTCTATCAATAAACTCTACTTCCTGGGTATTGGATACCGGATCAGGATCTCATATCTGTAATTCTTTGCAGGCTTTGAGAAAGCGTAGGGTTTTGAAGGCAGGTGATATGACCCTCAGAGTTGCAAACGGAGCTGGCTTGGATGCTGAGTCCGTGGAGGACTATCACTTGGGAATGTCAGATGGACATGTTTTGGTTTTGCGTGATTGTTATTTTGTACCCAACGCAACTTGTAATATCATATCTGTATCTTTATTATCTAAAGAAGGTTATGAATTTGCATTTGTAAGCAATGTTGTGAACATTCACCTTAATCAAGTTTTGATTGGGTCAGGTACATTAAGCAATGGAATATACGTATTAAACCGACCACAGATTTTCAATGTCCAGAATACACACAAAAGAAAGTCTCTATAAATCAATCATGCTTTCTTATGGCATTGTAGACTGGGTCACATCAATGAGAGAAGGTTGACGAAGTTGCATACAGAAGGATATTTGGATCCGTTCGAATATCAATCATATGCAACTTGTTAATCCTGTCTCAAAGGAAAGATGATAAAGACTCCGTTTACTGGACACAGAGTAAGAGTGAGCGAGCTCTTGGGGCTCGTACACAGCGATGTGTGCGGTCCAATGTCTACACATACGCGAAGCGGTTATTCTTGCTTCATTACTTTTACGGATGATTTTTCAAGGTACGGATATGTCTTCTTAATGAAACATAAATCTGAAGCCTTTGGAAAATTCCAGGAATATAAGAATGAAGTAGAAAAACAAACCAGCAAAAGTATCAAGCCACTGAGATCTAATCGAGGTGGTGAATACTTGAGTGCCGAGTTCCTGGATTACCTAAAAGAGAATGGAATTCTCTCTCAGCTTACTCCTCTATACACTCCGCAACATAACGGTGTATCGGAGAGACGGAACCGAACCCTATTGGATATGGTACGTTCCATGATAAGTAACGCTGAGTTGCCGCGATCATTCTGGGGATATGAACTAGATTCAGCTGCATACCTTTTGAACCGAGTTCCAACTAAGACTGTGCCTACCACACCATATCAGATGTGGTATGGGAAGAAACCCTATCTTAAGCACGTTAAGACATAGGGATGTACAGCTTTTGTTAAAAAGCAGCATGCGGACAAACTCGAGGCACGCTCAGTACAGTGCAAGTTTGTGGGATATCCAAAGAACTCCAAGGGATATTTCTTCTATTGCGAAGAGGAACAAAAATTTTTTGTTTCTCGTCATGCCTGCTTCTTGGAAACTGAGTTTTTGGAAAATCAGATAAGTGGGAGCGTAATAGAACCGGAAGAAATTCCAGAACCACGAGCTATTACTGAGATCTTAGAAGAACCAGAGGGTTTGAAAGAACAGGACATTCCTACGCCGCTCCGCAAGAGTAGTAGGCAGTCTCATCCGCCCGAGAGATACTACGGTTTTCTCATAGACGGGGATAGAGAGGATTGCATCATTGATTATGATGAGCCGACTACCTTCCAGCAGGCCATTCAGAGCGTTACTCAGTAAATGGCTGGATGCAATACGGACCGAAATGGAGTCCATGTACACCAACAAAGTATGGACTTTGAATGTTGCTCTAGATGGGGTAAAACCCGTAGGATACAAGTGGATTTTCAAGAGGAAGATTGGTGTAGATGGACAGGTTGAGACCTATAAGGCTAGACTTGTTGCAAAGGGTTTTCATCAAAGACCTGGTTTGGACTATGACGAAACCTTTTCTCCGGTGGCTATGCTGAAATCCATTCGGATCCTTCTTGCCAATGCTGCCTTCCACGATTATGAGATTTGGCAGATGGACGTAAAGACCGCTTTTCTAAATGGAAATTTAGAGGAGTGTGTCTATATGGACCAGCCAGAGGGTTTCATTCAGAGTAGGAGCAACGGAAAGGTGTGCAAGGTACTTAAGTCCATCTATGGACTAAAGCAGGTATCGCAAAGTTGGAACATCTGTTTTGATGAGACGGTCAAAGAATTTGGCTTTATCAAAAATCCAGATAAACCATGCATCTATAGTAGATTTGTAGCAAGAACTGTCGTATTCCTCGTTTTAAACGTGGATGACATTCTCTTGATAGGAAATGACATTCCTATGCTACAATCTGTCAAAGGGTTCTTGTCACACAAGTTCTCCAAGAAACACCTGGGTGAGGCCTCTTACATTCTGCGGATCCGGATCCATCGTGATAGATCCAAGAGGATATTAGGACTTTCACAGTCCAGGTACATCGACACCATACTGAAAATATTCAGTATGGAAGATTCCAAGCGCGATAATCTACCGGCTTGTCACAGGATCACCCTCTCCAAAGAGATATCTCCCAAGACTGATTTGGAAAGGGATCGCATGTCTATTATACCCTACACTTCTTCGGTAGGTGTCACGCCCCGCTTCCCAAAATACGGAAAACGAGGGATGACTAGGCCAGCCATGCTCCTATGGTCAAGGAATCATCCCGCCGTAGTCACACTTCGGCTTCTACCAATACATGGTAATCAGTAAATAAAGCACAGTAGTAAAGGAATCACATCACTAATTTATTACATTAAAATCCATTGTTCACAAATTACTGATAACAAGAACAATTACTAACCAAGTTCAATCTCACGATCACTTTTATGGAAAGCAGTAAAGTAAGAAAAGTACACCAGACTATATCTCCGTGAACTCGAAAGGTAGATCCGTCTCCTGCGCTGGTCCTTCCACGGGATCTGAGCATGCATACTCAGGTCGTCAGAGCGACACAATAACAATATTATTATAATAAGATGAAACATATAAAAGAGGTAATACTAGTGAATGTACAATGCGAGTAATCACTATGTCACTATATGATGCAGAATATGATCTGTGTCCCTATCGGTCTCTAGGTCATGTTTGAAATCGCATAGTGGAAGGAGGATCATGTTTAACAGGAGTCTCGTACATACCCAAGACAACGGCCCACATGCTCGGGACATAACCCTGTCAGCCGAATCGCTAGATCCTACCTAATATATATATCGCTGCTCGAATGATCATCCTCTAAAACACGGTCCCGCTAAATACGATTCTCTTTCCACTTCGATTTTCCCTTTATCCCCAGGTTTACACTATTTATGATCTTGATTTAGTCGTGTACAAGTATACCAATGGCACGTTTTTATCACTGTTCACTGTATCAATCACTACCACGAATAATCACTTCCCATTGGTGTACTTGTCACTCCTAAACCAACATCAATCATGCACGATAATGTAATGTCCACTGACTCTAATCACGCACTAACACTAAGTATATGACAAATGGGGTATGATATATGTATGTATGCCATCAATAAGCTAAGTATATTATGAATCAATGTGCACGTCATTAACTTACAAAAATTGCATAAATTCATGTGTTTAGAATTCAACGAAATGATACAAATACGATCAATAGAATACTCAGTTAGAATTTCATCAAAATTAGTTTCAGTTCAATCGGGTTTCCGGTTTTCAAAATACAGCTGTTTCATTTTAAGTGCTCGCGGCTGGAAATTCAGTTTCAGAACTGAACGTCCGTTTCGCGACACGAATTTCATCCAGTTGGGTTCAGAATTCAGCGATGCTACAGTTGAATAAAATCTAGGGTTATCAATATAGTATTCAACTCAATAGACGGATCCTCAATCGCATCTGTACGTCGAAAGTTATACACAGTTTAACATCAGTATGTCACTTCTGAATCTGTTCTGGACAGTTATACGTTATGCCCTTTTATTTACAATTTAAATAGAAAACGGCAATGAAACAGAATGAAACCACTTGTTTTGTTTAGCTAACAGATCCATCTTTAATCCACTATAGAGTTCCGTAACATAAAAATTCAGAAAACGAAGTGACACACATTTTGGGACAGTACACAGTAATCAGAGTCACTCTGGACTGCAGTCCAGAGTCGCACTCCGATCTAAATATCATCGAAGTTACATAACAGAAATCATCAGAAGTTTACATAGAGTTAAATTTCGTCGAGTCATATTCGATTTAAGCCCTTGAACGTATCATTCTAGTGTGTACATAATTTACAGTGATTTTAATCGTTTTCAGATACGGAAAAATTCTAGTTTTATCGGCATATTTGGGGTATCAATTTTAGTCACTAACAATCGTATTTTCCAGTGAGATTTATACAAGAT
Source organism: Agapanthus africanus (assembly GCA_030015575.1). NCBI lineage: Eukaryota > Viridiplantae > Streptophyta > Magnoliopsida > Asparagales > Amaryllidaceae > Agapanthus > Agapanthus africanus. The sequence continues at coordinate 121,919,091 of CM057340.1, forward strand.
ATTCTTCATTATATGGGCCAGCAGAAAACATCTATTTCCGTCAAATTAAGCAAGTATTTTCATTGGGGTCTAGCATCGAACACATAGGTCGCAAAATATATCGGGAATCGGTAAATTATAAACTATATGATTTAAGTTTGTATCACAATTATATTAGCATGTAGCAAGTAAAACACTTGCCTGGAAACGTTTCGGGGTTGCACGGCAGCGGCGGCGTAACGAACGCGCGATGTACGTCGTGAAACGATTTGCGCGAGCTTGGCTCGCGATACGGAATTGGTGTCGGAAGTGCCCGAAGACTTCTTGTGCTCGCTAGAAGCGTGAAGGAGGCTCTGTGGATCTCCTGAGAAGTGTTGGGGTCGCCGACGTTCGACGGCGTCGCTCCGGCGATGTGCTGTAAGGGTGTTTGGAGTTGGGTGATTTTGGTGTGGTTTTAGAGAGAGAGAGGGTAGGTAGTGGGGCTTGGTTATAGTGATAATGATGCGGGGGTTTTAGTGGAGGTGTCGACGAGGGGTTTGAGTGCAGTGGAGAGCTCGCCGGCGTGGGGTGCAAGGTGGCTGAGCTCGGGTATGCAGGGGCCGTGGGGGTGAGTTTCTTGAGAGAAGAGAGTGAAGGAGGATGAATGAGGGATCGCCGAGGGGGTTGTCGTCGTCGGAGGGGTCGGGTGAAGTTGGGTCGATGTGGGTTTCAAGAGGGAGAGAGAGATGAGGGATTTGGAAAAACGAGGGGGAGAGCGAGTGTGAAGGAGATAATGGAGACGAGAGGAGCGCGTCGTGGGTGTAACGTCGCAAGAGCGGGGGCGTGGGCGTGGGCGCGAGGCGCGGCGGAGAAGGCGGATCGCGCGTGGGGAAAGGAAAGAGCCGTTGGAGGGGGAGGATGAATAGGAGCGGGTCGGGTCAGGTTGCTGAGGAGGCGGGCTGGGCTTAGGGTGAGAAGTTTATATTAATTTAATTCTTTTGGTTTTTTGTGTGGGCTTAGGTTAGAACGGGCCGGGGTTAATTTATTGGTTTGAAAAAGATTGGGCTGAGGGTTTGTTTTAAAGGAGATTGGGCTGAGTGTTTATTTTAAAGGAAATTGGGCTGAGGGTTTATATAAGGTTTAAAGTAAAATATTTTACTTGTTTTAGTTTAATTCGGCTTTGGTTTTAAATATTGGGTTTTGGCTTTTAGGGTTTGGGAAATTTTGTTGGGTTTAGGGTTGTGTATATATTAGTATATTTTAGCTTTTGGTTTTGGACTATGATTTTAAAAGAGCTGGAAAAATAAAGTTTAAATATTAAGCTTAAGCAACCAATAAAAAAATACGAGGGGAAAAAGAAAAGGAAATCACTGGGATTTAGAAAAAAATAGAAAATCTTTATTAAGATGGGAACGGGGATTTACATCATACCCCCCCTTACAAAAATTTCTTCCTCGAAATTTTACAAGGATACAAGGAAACAATGTACTAAACAAAGAGATGTGGATAACGATCACGGATATCTTCCTCCCGCTCCCAGGTGGATTCTCCTGGGGAACGACCGCCCCAAGACACTCGGACTAAAGGAATGACCTTATTCTTCAGCACTTTCTCTCTGTGGTCGAGGATGGTAGTGGGCTGCTTCTCGTACGATAGATCGGTGCCCAAAACCAGCTCTGAATGGTCCAGGACATGGCTCTCATCCCGAACATAACGCCACAACTGTGACACGTGGAAGGTATTGTGCACACCAGCTAGCGATGGAGGTAAGGCAAGTCGATAGGCCACCTCTCCTACTCGCACTAGCACCTCAAAAGGTCCGATAAAACAGGGACTAAGCTTTCCCCGGCCTCCGAACCTGATAACTCCACGGGTAGGGGAAATCTTCAAGAACACATGATCTCCGACTTCGAATTCTAGTGCCCTCCTGCTGATATATGCCCAACTCTTCTGCCGATCCTGAGCCGTCTTAATACGCTGTCTGATCATTTGGACCTTGTCGACTGTCTGAACAATAAGTTCGGGGCCCAGTAATCTTCGTTCTCCCACATCATCCCAACATACTGGGGATCGACACTTCTGCCCGTAAAGTGCTTCAAAAGGAGCCATCTGAATACTAGCCTGATAACTATTGTTATAAGAGAACTCGACTAGATGCAGATGGTCCTCCCAGGAACCCTGAAAGTCCAACATACAAGCTCTCAACATATCCTCGAGCGTCCGAATCGTACGCTTGGATTGTCCATCCGTCTGTGGGTGATACGCTGTGCTGAATTTAAGGCGGGTTCCCAAACTCTCCTGTAAGCTCTTCCAAAAGTGTGACAAGAATCTGGTGTCCCGGTCTGACACAATGCTGACTGGAACACCGTGAAGTCGTACAATCTCTTGCATATATCTTTCTGCCAGTGATTCTGTCGACTGTCCCACTCGAAAGGGTAGGGAGTGTGCAGCTTTTGTGAGGCGATCGACGATAACCCAAATGGCGTTATTGCCCCTAGGGCTCTGTGGTAAGGCCGTCACAAAATCCATAGTAATGTGCTCCCACTTCCATTCTGGTATCGGTAGTGGTTGTAATAATCCTGCTGTCCTCTGATGCTCCGCCTTCACCTGCTGGCATACCAAACACCTGGATACGAACCTCGCAATTTCCCGCTTCATCCCGTTCCACCAAAAGTGCTGCTTTAGGTCCTGATACATTTTTGTACCTCCCGGATGCATAGAATAAGCTGAACTGTGTGCTTCAGCCAATACTTCTTCTTGAACATCTCCCTTGGGTACGCAGAGTCTGCTACCGAATCTCAGAGAGCCATCTTCATGTATAATCAAATCTGTTCTCAGTCCGGCTTCCACTTGCTCTCTGAACTTTCGCAATCGGGGATCATCCGCTTGTGCAATCTTGATGCGATCCACCAGGGAAGATTGCACCTGTAGTTGCCAAAATTGACTGAGTGCGTTCGGCGTAACTACTTCAAGTTCGAGTCTCTGAAAGTCCTCAATAATGCTCCTCTGATCGGTCAACATCATGACCGCTGGCTTGCGACTGAGCGCATCTGGTACAACATTCACCTTCCCTGGGTGATACTGAAGGTCCACGTCATAATCTGCCATCAGCTCTAGCCATCGTCGCTGCCTCATATTTAGTTCTTTCTGAGTGAAAACATACTTCAAACTTTTGTGATCTGTGTACACCTCCACTTTCTCACGCAATAGATAGTGCCTCCAAATCTTCAACGCAAAGACTACCGCAGCTAACTCCTAGTCATGCGTAGGGTAGTTCTTCTCGTGGTTTCTCAGTTGTCGAGAGGCGTAAGCAACCACTCGGCCGTGCTGCATTAGAACAAGCCTAATCCCTTCCCTGAGGCATCACTGTGTATCACCAAACCACTGGAATCATCTGGTACTGTAAGAATAGGCACCGTGGTTATGCTTTAGTGTGTCAAATGCCTGAGTGCACTCCTCTATCCACGTAAACGGTACGTCCTTCCGTATCAGTCTCGTCAATGGTTCAGCGATTCTTGAGAAATCTTGGACGAATCTCCGATAATAACCTGCCAATCCCAGAAAACTCCAGATCTCGGCCACTGACTTCGGCGTTGGCCTATCTCTGACAGATTATATCTTTGCTGGGTCCACCGAGATGCCTTCGCCCGAAACGATATGTCCTAAAAACTGAACCTTGTCGAGCCAGAATTCACACTTGCTTAGCTTCACATACAGCTTCTCTTCCCGAAGAATTTGTAGGACCTTGCGCAAATGTTCAGCGTGCTCTTCCCGGGTCTTCGAGTAGACAAGTATGTCGTCGATAAACACAACGACAAACGTGTCCAAGTACTTTGTGAACACCCTGTTCATTAAGTCCATGAATATTGCTGGGGCATTGGTAACACCGAACGGCATCACGAGGAACTCGTAATATCCGTATCGGGTCCTGAAAGCCGTCTTGCATACATCCTCGGCTGCTACACTGATTTGATGATATCCAGAACGGAAGTCCAACTTCGAGAATACCTTGGCTCCACTTAGCTGATCGAATAAGTCGTCAATGCGCGGGATTGGGTACTTGTTCTTTATTGTGACCTTGTTCAGCTCCCGATAATCTATACACATTCGCAGTGATCCATCCTTCTTCTTTACTAACAGAACTGGTGCACCCCACGGTGAAGCGCTTGGCCGAATAAATCCCTTCTCCAATAGTTCTTCAAACTGCTTCTTCAATTCTGCCAACTAAACTGGTGCCATTCTATATGGGGCTCTGGATACTGGGGCTGTACCTGGAGTCAAATCGATTGAGCACTCCAAGATTCGAGGAGGTGGTAGACCTGGTAGATCTTCGGGAAATACGTCCAGAAAGTCCCGAACAATTATCGGGACTGGGCTCTCATCAATCTCCATAGCTGTCAGTTCCTTGGGCTTGGCTCTGTACTTAGCTGGCTCCAAAGATTCGCTTCCGCCCTCGAAAGTAAACTCCGGGTGATTGGGAATACGGAAGATCACCTTCCTTGCACGACAATCGATAACCGCATGAAAAGTGCTCATCCAATCCATCCCGAGAATTGCGTCGTAACTGCCTGTCCCAATCAGGAGGAAATTCGCATAGAATTCCCTGCCACACACTACAACCGGGCATAATCTACATTCTCGACTAGATATTATAATGTCATTACCCGTATGAATTTCCCATCCCTTGGTTAGTGGTTTATGTGGTATTGAGTGTGTATCAGTGAAATGCTCAGACAAGAAACAATGCGATGCTCCCGAATCAAATAGTACTCTAGCTGGCAAGGAATGTACGAGTAGAGTACCTGTAACAACGTCTCCTGACGCCTCTGCCTGCTCGGCGGTCAAAGTGAAAGCCCGTCCCTGACCGCGACCTGTAAAGGGTTGCCTCTGCTCCTGTGGTCTCTGCTGTGGCGGTCCAGAACCTCCCTGTATCTCTGCTCGCTCAGGGCAACCGCTAATCCTGTGCTGACTGAATCCGCAAATCAAGCACTGTCCCTTGGCACGACGACAGTCCTTCTGGGTATACCCACCTCTACCGCAATAGCCGCAAACTACGCCCTGTCTCTAGGGGCGATGCTGTGGTACGAACGGGCGCTTCATTTGTGTCGTTCCTGGCATGTGAACCGGTATGGCTCCTCGAGAAGGCGTGTGTGTACGTGCTGGAACGACTGGGGGTCTCCTGAACTTGTTAATCAATTGCTCCTGAACTCTCGCCGCGTTGAGTACCTATGCGAAAGTCTGCAAATCCAACGATGCAATCAACTGCTGCAACTCGAAATCTAACCCCTGAAGGAAGCGTCTGGCCCTGGTGGCCTCTGAGTCGACCATGTATGGAGCAAAACGGCTCAGACGGTTGAACTCTGCCGCATATACATCCACTGGGCGTCAATTCCGCTTCAAAAGAATAAATTTTTCCTCCATCTCTGCCTTGGCTGTGGAAGGAAAATAATGATCTAGGAAGCACTCCTTAAATTTGCCCCATTCAATCGGCCCGTCTAGCCTGCTTTCTTCCACCGACCACCATGTACAGGCTTCATCTTCCAATTGCATCTTTATCACGTCCACCCTATCTTCCTCTGGAACCCTGGCGGCTGTCAATAAGTTCTCCATGTTCACCAGCCATTGCTCAGCCTCAAAGGGTTCAGCTAGCCCTGTGAATGCCGCTGGATGTAACCATCGGAAGTCTGATACGGTACCAGCCCTAGCATGATAAGCTGGTGTAGTAGCGCCCTCGGGAGTGGTAATGAGTGCGGAGGGTCCTCCTGCGGCGGTAATCGCCTTGAGTCCCTCAGCGAGTAAATCCGTCTTCCTCTCCTGAGCTTCCGCGAGAGAGGTCAGTGCACTAAGTATTCTTTCCGTGCGGTCCTGAGTGCTGGAGTCCGAGGAGGGGTCGTTCGGGGACGTCATATCACTGGAAGATTCAAAAGGATAAGATCAGATTCAAGGATGAAAATCAAAAGTAGTGAAACGAGAATAACGTAATACAGTGTAGTTAATGTTATCCCTTGATACTAAACACGTCTCTGATACCAACTAAACCATGTCACGCCCCGCTTCCCAAAATACGGAAAACGAGGGATGACTAGGCCAGCCATGCTCCACGGTCAAGGAATCATCTCGCCGTAGTCACACTTCGGCTTCTACCATTACATGGTAATCAGTAAATAAAGCACAGTAGTAAAGGAATCACATCTCTAATTTATTACATTAAAATCCATTGTTCACAAATTACTGATAACAAGAACAATTACTAACCAAGTTCAATCTCACGATCACTTTTATGGAAAGCAGTAAAGTAAGAAAAGTACACCATACTATATCTCTGTGAACTCGAAAGGTAGATCCGTCTCCTGCGCTGGTCCTTCCACGGGATCTGAGCATGCATACTCAGGTCGTCAGAGCGACACAATAACAATATTATTATAATAAGATGAAACATGTAAAAGAGGTAATACTAGTGAATGTACAATGCGAGTAATCACTATGTCACTATATGATGCAGAATATGATCTGTGTCCCTATCGGACTCTAGGTCATGTTTGAAATCGCATAGTGGAAGGAGGATCATGTTTAACAGGAGTTTCATACATACCCGAGACAACGGCCCACATGCTCGGGATATAACCCTGTCAGCCCGATCGCTAGATCCTACTTAATATATATATCGCTGCTCGAATGATCATCCTCTAAAACACGGTCCCGCTAAATACGATTCTCTTTCCACTTCGATTTCCCCTTTATCCCCAGGTTTACACTATTTATGATCTTGATTTAGTCGTGTACAAGTATACCAATGGCACGTTTTTATCACTGTTCACTGTATCAATCACTGCCACGAATAATCACTTCCCATTGGTGTACTTGTCACTCCTAAACCAACATCAATCACGCACGATAATGCAATGCACACTGACTCTAATCACGCACTAACACTAAGTATATGGCAAATGGGGTATGATATATGTATGTATGCCATCAATAAGCTAAGTATATTATGAATCAATGTGCACGTCATTAACTTAAAAAAATTGTATAAATTCATATGTTTAGAATTAAACGAAATGATACAAATACGATCAATAGAATACTCATTCATAAATTCATCAAAATTAGTTTCAGTTCAATCGGGTTTCCGGTATTCAAAATACAGCTGTTTCATTTTAAGTGCTCCCGGCTGGAAATTCAGTTTCAGAACTGAATGTCCGTTTCGCGACACGAATTGCACCCAGTTGGGTTCAGAATTTAGTGATTCTACAGTTGAATCAAATCTAGGGTTTTCAGTATAGTATTCAACTCAATAGACGGATCCTCAATCACGTCTATACGTCGAAAGTTATACACAGTTTAACATCAGTATGTCACTTCTGAATCTGTTCTGGACAGTTATACGTTATGCCCTTTTATTTACAATTTAAATAGCAAACGGCAATGAAACGGAATGAAGCCACTTGTTTTGTTTAGCTAACAGATCCATCTTTAATCCACTGCAGAGTTCTGTAACATACGAATTCAGGAAACGAAGTGACACACATTTTGGGACAGTACACAGTAATCAGAGTCGCTCTGGACTGCAGTCCAGAGTCGCACTCCGATCTAAATATCATCAAAGTTACATAACAGAAATCATTATAAGTTTACATAGAGTTAAAGTTCGTCGAGTTTTCTTCGATTTAAGCCCTTGAAAGCATCATTCCAGTGTGTAAATAATTTACAGTGATTTTAATCGTTTTCAGATACGGAAAAATTCAAGTTTTATCGGCATATTTGGGGGTATCAATTTTAGTCACTAACAATCGTATTTTCCAGTGAGATTTATACAAGATATTCATCATTATATAGGCCAACAGAAAACATCTATTTCCGTCAAATTAAGCAAGTATTTTCATTGGGGTCTAGCATCGAACACATAGTTCGCAAAATATATCGGGAATCGGTAAATTATAAACTATATGATTTAAGTTTGTATCACAATTATATTAGCATGTAGCAAGTAAAACACTTGCCTGGAAACATCTCGGGGTTGCAGGGCAGCAGCGGCGTCACGAACGTGCGATGTACGTCGTGAAACGATTTGCGCGAGCTTGGCTCGCGATACGGAATTGGTGTCGGAAGTGCCCGAAGACTTCTTGTGCTCGCTGGAAGTGTGAAGGAGGCTCTGTGGATCTCCTGAGAAGTGTTGGGGTCGCCGACGTTCGACGGCGTCGCTCCGGCGATGGGCAGCAGCAAGGGTGTTTGGAGTTGGGTAATTTTGGTGTGGTTTTAGAGAGAGAGAGAGGGTAGGTAGTGGGGCTTGGCTATAGTGATAATGATGCGGGGGTTTCAGTGGAGGTGTCGACGAGGGGTTTGAGTGCCGTGGAGAGCTCATCGGCGTGGGGTGCAAGGTGGCTGAGCTCGGGTGTGCAGGGAAGCTCGGTTGATGGAGGGTGCAGGGGCTCGTGGGGGTGAGTTTCTTGAGTGAAGAGAGTGAAGGAGGATGAATGAGGGATCGCCGAGGGGGTTGTCATCGTCGGAGGGGTCGGGTGAAGTTGGGTCGATGTGGGTTTCGAGAGGGAGAGAGAGATGAGGGATTTGGAAAAACGAGGGGGAGAGCGAGTGTGAAGGAGATAATGGAGACGAGAGGAGCGCGTCGTGGGTGTAACGTCGCAAGAGCGGGAGCGTGGGTGTGGGAACGAGGCGCGGCAGAGAAGGCGGATCGCGCGCGGGGAAAGGAAAGAGCCGTTGGAGGGGGGGATGAACAGGAGCGGGTCGGGTCGGGTTGCTGAGGAGGCGGGCTAAGCTTGGGGTGAGAAGTTTATATTAATTTAATTCTTTTGGTTTTTTGTGTGGACTTAGGTTAGAACGGGCGAGGGTTAATTTATTGGTTTGAAAAAAGATTGGGCTGAGGGTTTGTTTTAAAGGAGATTGGGTTGAGTGTTTATTTTAAAGGAGATTGGGCTGAGGGTTTATATAAGGTTTAAAGTAAAATATTTTACTTGTTTTAGTTTAATTCGGCTTTGGTTTGAAATCTTGGGTTCTGGCTTTTAGGGTTTGGGAAATTTTGTTGGGTTTAGGGTTGTGTATATATTAGTATATTTTAGCTTTTGGTTTTGGACTATGATTTTAAAAGAGATGGAAAAATAAAGTTTAAATATTAAGCTTAAGCAACCAATAAAAAAATACGAGGGGAAAAAGAAAAGGAAATCACTGGGATTTAGAAAAAAAATAGAAAACCTTTATTAAGATGGGAACGGGGATTTACAGTAGGCTCTATAATGTATGCGATGTTGTGTAACAGACCAGATGTAGCTTATGCACTGAGTGTGGTAAGCCAGTATCAGTCAAACCCTGGGGAGAAGCACTGGATAGCAGTGAAGAACATTCTCAAGTACCTAAGAAGGACTAAGGAGATGTTCTTGGTGTATGGCAGATAAGACCTCCAGATCGAGGCCTTTGCTGACTCCAGCTTCCAGAGTGACAAGGATGATTCCAAGTCCATGTCGGGTTATGTCTTTACCCTCAATGAAGGGGCGGTGTGTTGGAAGAGTTCCAAACAGGAAACCGTTGCTGGCTCGACAATGGAAGCGGAATATATCGCTGCTTGTGATGCCGCAAAGGAAGCTGTCTGGATGAAGAAGTTCCTCATGGAGCTTTAGGTGGTTTCGTCCATTGTTGATCCAATACCTCTATATTGCGACAACAACGGGGCTATAGCTTTAGCGAAGGAACCCAGGTCCCATCAGAAGTTCAGAAACATCTTGAGGCGGTATCACCTGATCAGGGAGATCGTGGATCGCCAGGAGATCGAGGTTCGGAGGGTTGCTACGGAAGATAACACTGCAGATCCATTCACGAAGGCCTTACCCCAGACTCAGTTCGAGCGGCTGATCGAGATGATAGGTCTTCGATACGCCAGTACATGGCCTTAGTGCAAGTGGGAGATTGTTAGTGTATATGCCCTAGAGGCCATTACTGTATCATACTAGTTTGTATATTACTTAATGGAAGCTTGGGATATTTACAGTTGTATAGACAATCTTGCTCAAAATAGTAGTATGCTACTTGGTTTGTTTCTACGTTAATGTGTACATGTGTTTCTTTTAGTATATCACCTATACACATTAGTGGAGCCCTTAGGATCTTTGCTTGATTACCAGCGTTATGATGGCAGTCACACTCGTGGGGGCTGGGTAATCCACAAGCACATCCTTATACAGGTCCCTAGTCGTAAGACTATCGAGACAGGGATCGATACTCTGGAGTAGACTAGCGTATGCGCTTCTCATCCCAGCAGGGGAGGCGGTCTGTCCCACAGCCGTTAGTACGTCGTACTTGAGATAGTATGCGGGTGCTCGTTAGGTTACGAGTACACTAGACAGGACTCGTCGGGAACTGTTGGTTGGTACTATACCTATCGTCAGTTATCAGTTCCCAGGTGACATGAGTACAACTTAGTCCGCTGACTTAACACTGTCACATCGCCTCGAGTGTATTCCCACTGTACTTTGATTACTACCCTACCACGGCTCAAAGGAGTCGTGCAAACAGGTAGTAGTTAGGTGCAGTCCCGAAGCACTTGGAGGCAGTGACGGTTAGATAGGATTCGTCTCTCCCGGTATTGGGAGTTGATATCGCGCTGTGTCATGGAGAGCCATTACACATAGTCGTCCCTGGCCAGGGCAAGCGAGGAATACTGGTAGGTTTCCAGTGTTATCTCAGGGTGTTCTGGGCTACACTCCGACATGACTTGTACCGCTATTAGGGGACTGACGTTTACCGCCCCCTAGGCCCGCCATGCGATATTCTCAGACGAACAGACCGGACTGTACGGAGACTGTCATATTCAGGCTCAGTAGGAGTTCGGATGAGTTCACCTCGTCAGTCTTCTTATCGGCATCTACCTGGGGGCCCGTTACGCACAGCTAGTGCCGCTTGCGGTCTGTAGTTAAACCCACTGCCAGCGTAGTGTCGAGTCTTTAGAGTCCCACACAGAGAGCTATTCGCCTTTAGGCAAAAGAGTAGAGGTCGCATGGTTTTGCGACAGGGTTCGGTCACATCCGCGAACTTGTGCACGTTTGGTGTCCGGGCAGTTATTACTAGCGGGCTTTGGTTTAAGCCAGAACCTAGTATACGTTTTGGGATTGGTTTTATCTCGTTTGTATTCGTGTTCCTCGGAATGCGGATGCGGGTGTGTATGCACGGTTGACAGAGACAGAAGCAGAGGATTCTCATTAGGGTTGTTGACTGTTAACTTTTGCCAAACCCTAATGAGAATAAGAAATATGTTTAATAATAATATTAATTAAGTATTATTGTGCCATGGTTGGGTTGAAAGGTTGACTTTGTTGACTTATTGATTTTGTTGACCGGTTGACTAGTTTGGACTTGTTGACCATCATCATGACAATGGCTATCATTTCATGGCTATGACTTTTGCTTGCTTGTTTGTTCACAAAATGCATTAAATGCATGAAATGATAATGCCATTGACATGAACCATCACATAATACTCAATTACTATTATTATCATGATTATTTTGTGTTATGAGAGCATGGTTTTAAAAAGTCTTCTTCATTCTATCATATTGATTCTCTCTCATCCTCAAGCTCTCCCTCTTCCTCTTGCTCTCTCTCTCTAGCTCATGGTTCTATTGTCTCATGAGTTGAGAAACAAGAACCATAGAGATAAAACCCAAAACACTTCTCTACTCATCCTAGTGTACAAGGTCTTGCAAGCCAAGTATTCTAGTTTCCTCTAGATTGAGGTTGGAGCCAAAGGTAGAAGCTTTCGGGTGGATCCATCTTCGGCACAAGGAGACGACGAGGTGAGGCCGATCCAACCACCACAAGGAGTTGAAGAGAAGGAGTTCAAGTTAAGGTATTACCCCTAACATAGTAGTTAAACTCTTAGTTAGGTTGTTAGATAGTTAGTTTAGCAAAGATCCGGTTTTTGAGTCCATGTTACCTCCACCGAAAAAAATCGTTTTTCACTATTTCCGCATCCCCGAAAGAACCGGGACGGGTAACGTGGACTTACAGTCAAGGTGTAGCAAACACTCATCGAAGGAGTCACCAAAAATGGAGAAATCATCCATAAAGATCTCCAAAAACTTTTCAACCATGTCAGAAAAGATCCCCATCATACACCGCTGAAATGTACCGGGTGCATTGCATAACCCAAAGGGCATGCGACGATTGTTAGTGTATATGCCCTAGAGGCCATTACTGTATCATACTAGTTTGTATATTACTTGATGGAAGCTGGGATATTCACGGTTGTATAAACAATCTTGCTCGAAATGGTAGTATGCTACCTGGTTTGTCTCTGCTTTAATGTGTATATGTGTTTTTTTCAGTATATCACCTATACACATTAGTGGAGCCCTTAGGATCTTTGCTTGATTTCCAGCGTTATGATGGCATTAACACTCATGGAGGCTGGGTAGTCTACAAGCACATCCTTATATTCACGTCCCTAGTCGTAAGATTATCGAGACAGGGCATCGATACTCCGGAGTAGACTAGCGTATGCGCTTCTCATCGCAGCACGGGAGGCGGTCTGTCCCACAGCCTTCAGTACATCGTACTTGAGATAGTATGCGGGTGCTCGTTAGGTTACGAGTACACTGGACAGGACTCGTCGGGAACTGATTAGTTGGTACTATACCTAACGTCAGTTATCAGTTCCCAGGTGACATGAGTACAGCTTAGTCCGCTGACTTGACACTGTCACTTTGCCTTGAGTGTGTTCCCACCGTACTTTGATTACTACCCTACCACGGCTCAAAGGAGTCGTGCAAACAGGTAGTAGTTGGGTGCAGTCCCGATGCACTTAGAGGCAGTGACGGTTAGACAGGATTCGTCTCTCCCGGTATTGGGGGTTGACATCGCGCTGTGTCTAGGAGAGCCCTTACACAAGTAGTCCCTGGCCAGGGCAAGCGAGATATACTGGTAGGTTTCCAGTGTTATCTCAGGGTGTTCTGGGCTACACTCCGACACGACTTGTACCGCTATTAGAGGACTGACGTTTACCACCCCCTAGGCCCGCCATGCGATGTTATCAAACGAACAGACCGGACTGTACGGAGATTGTCACATACAGGCTCAGTAGGAGTTTAGATGGGTTTCACCTCGTCAGTCTTCTTATCGGCATCTACCTGGGGGCCGTTACGCGCAGCTAGTGCCGCTTGCGGTCTGTGGTTAAACCCACTGCCAGCGTAGTGTCGAGTCTTTAGAGTCCCACACAGAGGGTTATTCGCCTTTGGGCAAAACAGAGTAGAGGTCGCATGGTTTTGCGATAAGGTTCGTTCACATCCGCGCACTTATGCACGTTTGGTGTCCGAACAGTCATTACTAGCGGGCTCTGGTTTGAGCCGGATCCTAGTATATGTTTTGGGGTTAGTTTTATCTCATTGTCTTCATGTTCCTCGGAACATGGATGCGGGTGTGTATGCACAGTTGATTGAGGCGGAGGAAGAGCTTTTTCATTAGGGTTTTGGAACGGGTGTGTATGCACAGTTGACAGTCGTCTTTTTCCAAACCCTAATGAAATTGTGATATATCAATTAATAATATTAATTAAATGAAATTGTGTCATGGTTAGGTTTGTTGACTTGTTGACCAAGGTTGACTAGTTGACTATGTTTGAAACATTGACCATCATCATTACTTTTCAAGATGCTCTTTGATCTTTGCAAAAAACATTTAATGTGATATGATAATGGTCTCATCAAACCAACCATCACCTTTTTCATTTGATTAAAATTATTAATTTGATTAAATCACATATATGTGATATGGTTGCAAAACTATTCTCATTCTATCATAACATTTCTCTCTCTTCTCTTCATCTTCCTCCTCCTCTAGTTCAAGGAGAACCATTCTCATGAGTTGAGAAACATCTCCTTGAAGATAAAACACCCAAAGACACTCACTACTCACTCTAAGGTAGAAGGTCTAGCAAGCCGGATACTTTAGTTCTCTCAAGATCGAGAAAGGAGCCCAAGGTAGAAACCCTCAGGTGGATCCATCTTCGACGAAAGAAGGCGACGAGGAAAGCACCATCCAACCACTACAAAGAGTTCAAGAAGAAGGAGTTCAAGTGAGGTATAACCCCTAACCGAGTAGATAAATCTCTAGTTAGGTTGCTAGTGTGTAGTTTAGCCAAGATCCGTTTTTGTAGTCCATGTTACCTAAACCCTGAAAATTGTTTTTCACCATTTCCGCAAGCCCGAAAGTACCGGGAGAGGTAACGTGGACTTACAGTGGTATCAGAGCCTAACTAAACACACCCTAGCATGTTAGCAAAGTATTTAGAATTTCGACCAAACGAAAAAAACCGCAAAACACCCCCGACAATCAAGTTTCTGCCGATTTTTATTTCTGCTCTAAAAATAATAAATCATGTCTTAAAAATTGGCTCAGGCTTTTCTATGAACAGGCAAGAAAAACGATCCCACGAGCCGACCAACTCACCGTGGTTCCGCGGCAGAAGCTTGCTTCTGCCGCGGATCCGCGGCCGAGTTGACTTGGCCGTGGATCGTTTCTCTTGCAGTTTGCTTCTGGTGGGTTTTTGTGATTTTTGGGATGGTTTGTTTTTGCCCATAATTTCCAGAGAACGAATTCGTTTTTGGGGTGGTTACAAATCTGTATTTTGGTCGATTTTCTGTAGACTTTGGCTAATGGTTATATCTGTAATGTTATATATGTATTGAACGTCTGCTAATCGCTATACGTCGATTAGTGGGGGTTATACATATCTGTGATCTGTGATGTTGATGGTATGTGTATATGAATTCGTTGGATTGTCGCGGATGAATAGCCGGGGGTTGTGAGATGAGAGTTTTGTTTATCTTTCAATTCTTGTAATATGTAATTTGATGTAATATTATTTATTTGGCCGCACAACCGGGGTGAGGTTGTAGCCTTCATTGTATAATTTCTTTTTACTGTTTTTGCTCCTAGGATAGACCCATGGAGGGGGTGCATAAACTACCAGGTACCTCGAAGTGCCGAGTGGCCTACTCACGAGTTGAGGGAGGTTGCTTCGCTTTGGGTATTTGGCGGGTAGTTTGCCGCACCGGTATGGGGTCTAGGGTGGGGTATTGGCTATTCATCGCGACCGTGTAATCCGCTTTTCGTTGCAGGCTCGAACGGAATGCGGATTCCTAGTATATCCAATGTATTCATCTGTGATCTGGAATGGCTATCATTGCTATATATCTATATATGATATTTATTTAGGCGCTGCTTATGTTTTTCATCCGCGCTAGTCCAGCCCCCGCTCTGTCGTTAATTAAGTAACCTAACGGGTGATGACGGGGCCTCGTGGCGAATGCGAATGACATAAGCGTACGTCATATTTTGGTTGTTTTCTGCAATGGTAGGATTAAATGATGGGACGCATTAAAATTAATGCAAGAAAAAATAAACCAAGTAAAAGTCGTTGGAACACTTTCAAAACCACTCGGTTCTTTTCAAAACCAAATTTTAAATGCGGAGCATGAACCACTCCTTTTTCAAACTCGTTCCTTCGATTATATCAAGTTCACTACGTTCACGGTTTCGCCAAAACCATTCGTAGCCCTCCGTCGTTTCATATGAATAGTCAATAAGTATTCAAGCTATGTATGTTGGCCAAAGTCAAGGCATAGTGATTGGTAGCTATTGGGTATTCATGTGCAGCATAGATAGATGTGTTGGTTTAGGACAGTCGTACTGCCATTTTGGCCAAAGTCAAGGATAGGTACGGGTGGGTCCAAATTAACCTGGAGAATGACGGGTAGAACTTGACATGTGACTTATGATATTTTGGCCAAAGTCAAGGTCATAAGAGCATGGGGCAAAAATCCACATCGGGAGTTTCAAAAGAACTGAAACTTGCTAGCGCTGTATACTATTTGGAGTGTGACGATTCTGGTAGGATTCCTTCAGTTTTGTCACGCGATGATATTTGGATCCCGATCCTACTGTGAGTATATGCTACTCCTCGGGAAATTTCTCACTTAACGATCAATGCTATAAACCTAGTAGGTGTCTAGAAAGGTGTTAGCGGGGATACGCCCCCAGGGAAAAGAGGTTACTTAATTAAGGAACTTCGTGAAAGCGTTGGAAAACCTCCCTCGAAGTACCAACACTGGCCTGGCTGAACGGTTAAGCAAGTATTGTACGGTGAGATTGATCCCGACTAATTCTTCCTTTATGGTTTGAGGAGGGATTCGAGAGACAGTGGGAGCCAATCCTGTTTAGACAAACTAAAAACCACTCTAAACTTGCAAGAGCATCATGCTAAAATGTTTCTTCTCTCTCTCCTAATTGCAGCGACCATTCGACATGACCGGACTTAAGTTATTAATAGATAAAAACATACTGACAGGGCCAAACTACAAAGATTGGCTCAGGAATGTCAAAATGGCAATCACTTACGACAAGTTGGGGTATCTCCTTACCACCAAAGCTCCCCCTGTCCCAGGTCCCACCTCCAGCGTCGCGGATAAGGAAATCCGTAAGACATGGGAGATCGATTGCGCGAAAGCCAAGTGCCTCGTGCTTGCCTCTATGGACAATGATCATCAGAGGAGGCATGAGAATATGGACCTGGAATCCATATTTCTTCATACAAAAGAACTGTATGGAGAGCAGTCTCGTATCGCAAGATACGAAGTGTCGAAGAAGCTGTTTTCGGCAAGATTGGTTGTCGGGTCATCGGTAGTGGAACACGTGCTTAAGATGATTGGCTTCATTGAGAAGCTCGCGGACCTTGGGACCACGTTAGAGAATGAGCTCTATACGGACTTGATTCTCCAGTCCCTTCCTTCCACTTACGCCCAGTTTATCCTGAACTTCAACATGTAAGGAAAAGAGGTTGAACTTCCAGAGCTCCTCAACATGTTGAGGAGTGCAGAGGGCACCCTAAAGAAAGGTAGGGAAACATCCACTTTGTTTGTAGGAGGATCTTCCTCTTCTAAGTCCAAGGCGAAAGCCAAGGGAAAGATGAAGAAAGCCCCCGCCAAACCAAGGGGCGGTGTTAGTAAAGTGGATACGAAGGGTAAGGCAAAGGCAACAAAGGTAGCGGGAAAGCTTGTGTGGAAGGAAGAATGCTTTTACTGTCATAAGAGTGGACACTGGAAGAAAGATTACAGGGCTTGGAAGGCCAGAACACAGGATCTGAAGCAAGTTGCGGCTTCAGCTTCAAGTGTGTATGTTATTGAAAACTGTCTATCAATAAACTCTACTTCCTGGGTATTGGATACCGGATCAGGATCTCATATCTGTAATTCTTTGCAGGCGTTGAGAAAGCGTAGGTTTTTGAAGACAGGTGACATGACCCTCAAAGTTGCAAACGAAGCTGGCATGGATGCTAAGGCCGTGGGGGACTATTACCTGGGAATGTCAGATGGACATGTTTTGGTTTTACGTAATTGCTTTTTTGTACCCAATGCAACTTGTAATATCATTTCTGTATCTTTAATATATAAAGAAAGTTATGAATTTGCGTTTGTAAGTAATGTTGTAAACATTCACCTTAATCAAGTTCTGATTGGGTCAGGTACATTAAGCAATGGTATATACGTATTAAACCAACCATAGATTTTCAATGTCCAGAATACACACAAAAGAAAGTCTCCAGAAATCAATCAGATTTTCTTATGGCATTGTAGACTGGGTCACATCAATAAGAGAAGGTTGACGAATTTGCATACAAAAGGATATTTGGATCCGTTCGAATATCAATCATATGCAACTTGTCAATCATGTCACAAAGGAAAGATGACAAAGACTCCGTTCACTGGACACAGAGTAAGAGCAAGCGAGCTCTTGGGACTCGTACACAGCGACGTGTGCGGTCCAATGTCTACGCATGCACGAAGTGGTTATTCTTACTTCATTACTTTTACGGATGACTTTTCAAGGTACGGATGTCTTCTTAATGAAACATAAATCCGAAGACTTTGAAAAATTCCAGGAATATAAGAATGAAGTAGAAAAACAAACAGGCAAAAGTATCAAGACACTGAGATCTGATCGAGGTGGTGAATACTTGAGTGCCGAGTTCCTGGATTACTTAAAAGAGAATGGAATTCTCTCTCAGCTTACTCCTCCATACACTCCGCAACATAACGGTGTATCGGAGAGACGGAACCGAACCCTATTGGATATGGTACGGTCCATGATGAGTAACGCTGAGTTACCGCGACCATTCTGGGGATATGCACTAGAATCAGCTGCATACCTTTTGAACCGAGTTCCAACTAAGACTGTGCCTACTACACCATATCAGATGTGGTGTGGGAAGAGACCCTAGCTTAATCACATTAAGACATGGGGATGTCCAGCTTTTGTCAAAAAGTAGCATGCGGACGAACTCGAGGCACGCTCAGTACAGTGCAAGTTTGTGGGATATCCAAAGAACTCCAAGAGATATTTCTTCTATTGCGAGGAGGGACAAAAGGTTTTTGTTTCTCGGCATGCCCACTTTCTAGAACACCAGTTCTTGGAAAAGGAAATTAGTGGGAGCGCAGTAGAACTGGAAGAAATTCCAGAACCACGAGCTATTACTGAAAGCTTAGTAGAACCAGAGGGTTCAAAAGAACAGGACATTCCTACGCCGCTCCGCAGGAGTAGTAGGCAGTCTCATCCGCCCGAGAGATACTACGGTTTTCTCATAGACGGGGATAGAGAGGATTGCATCATTGATTATGATAAGCCGACTACCTTCCAGCAGGCCATTCAGAGCGTTGACTCGGTAAAATGGCTGGATGCAATGCAGACCGAAATGGAGTCCATGTACACAAACAAAGTATGGACTTTGGACGTTGCTCCTGTAAGTCCACGTTGCCCACCCTGGTGCTTGCGGGGAGGCGGAAAACGGAATAAAATCGGATTTTTATCGAACTAGGCAACATGGACTAGCTTAAGGAGGATCTTTGCTAAACAAAAACTAACTAAAAGCTAACTAGATTTAGCTATATGGAAGAAAGGTTATACCTTGGGCTTTATGTCCTTCTCTCCTTGCTCCTTGGAGTGGAAGAAAGAGATCACCTTGTCGCCTTCTCTAATCGAAGAAGGATCTACCCGAGAGCCTCAACCTTTGGCTTCAACTTCAAGCTAGAAGTAACTAAGGTGCTAGAAGTGCTAATCCTAGAACCTTAGATGAGAGTGGAGATTACTTTGGAGAGGTTTACCTCAAGCTCAAGTGTTTCTCAACACATGAGAGGGGAGAGCTTGAGAGAGAAGAAGAGGAGGAGAGAGAATCAATATGATAGAATGAGAGAATAAAGAGCGATTCTCACATATATGTGTGAATTATTGTAAAAAGATAATTAGCAAGATAATTGTTATGGTTTAATCAAGACTTGACCATTATCATTTCATATTAAATGCAAATTGCAAGGATCAAAGAGCATCTTTTATATGGAATGATGATGGTCAAAGTGTCAACCTAGGTCAACAAGTCAAGATAATCAAATGGTCAACAACCCTAACCATGCACAATTATATTTAACTAATATCAATTAATTATAATACACACATAAGCATTAGGGTTAATAAAATGACAATGGTCATTAACCCTAATCAAAGTCCTATCCCTCTGTCTCAATCAACTGTGCATACGCATCCGTATTCGTGATCCGAGGAACACGAATACAAAGAGATAAAACCAATCCCAAATCATATACTAGGATCTGGCTTAAACCAAAGCCCGCTAGTATAAGCTGTCCGGACAGCAAATGTGCACAAGTGCGCGGATGTGAACGAACCCTGTCGCAAAACCATGCGACCTCTACTCATTTTGCCTAAAGGCGAATAGCTCTCTGTGTGGGACTCTAAAGACTCGACACTACGCTGGCACTGGGTTTAACTACAGACCGCAAGCGGCACTAGCTGTACGTAACGGTCCCCAGGTAGATGCCGATAAGAAGACTGACGAGGTGAGCCCATCTGAACTCCTACTGAGCCTGTATGTGACAGTCTCCGTACAGTCCGGTCTGTTCGTCTGATACATCGCATGGCGGGCCTAAGGGGCGGTAAACGTCAGTCCACTAATAGCGGTACAAGTCGTGTCGGAGTGTAGCCCAGAACACCCTGAGATAACACTGGAAACCTACCAGTATATCTCGCTTGCCCTGGCCAGGGACTACTCGTGTAATGGCTCTCCTAAACACAGCGCGATGTCAACCCCCAATACCGGGAGAGACGAATCCTTTCTAACCGTCACTGCCTCTAAGTGCTTCGGGACTGCACCCAACTACTACCTGTTTGCACGACTCCTTTGAGTCGTGGTAGCGTAGTAATCAAAGTACAGTGGGAACACACTCGAGGCGAAGTGATAGTGTCAAGTCAGCGGACTAAGCTGTACTCATGTCACCTGGGAACTGATAACTGACGATAGGTATAGTACCAACCAACAGTTCCCGACGAGTCCTGTCCAGTGTACTCGTAACCCAACGAGCACCCGCATACTATCTCAAGTACGACGTACTGACGGCTGTGGGACAGGCCGTCTCCCGAGCTGGGATGAGAAGCGCATACGCTAGTCTACTCCGGAGTATCGATGCCCTGTCTCGATAGTCCTATGACTAGGGACTGTATAAGGATGTGCTTATCGATTACCCAGCCCCCACGAGTGTGAGCACCATCACAACGCTGGTAATCAAGCAAAAATCCTAAGGGCTCCACTAATGCGTATAGGTAATATAATAAAAGAAACACATGTACACATTAAAATAGAGACAAACCAAGTAGCATACTACCATTTCGAGCAAGATTGTATATACAACTGTGAATATCCCAAGCTTCGATCAAGTAATATACATGCTAGTATGATACAGTAATGGCCTCTAGGGCATATACACTAACAATCTCCCACTTGCACTAATGACATGTACTGGCGTATCGAAGACCTATCATCTCGATCAACCGCTCAAACTGAGTCTGGGGTAAGGCCTTCGTGAATGGATATGCAGTGTTATCTTCTGAAGCAACCCTCCGAACCTCAATCTCCTGGCGATCCACGATCTCCCTGATCAGGTGATACCACCTCAAGATGTGTCTTGATTTCTGATGGGACCTGGGTTCCTTCGCTAAAGCTATAGCCCTGTTGTTGTCGCAATACAGAGGTATTGGATCAACAATGGACGGAACCACCTGAAGTTCTTTCAAGAACTTCCTCATCCAGACAGCTTCTTTTGCGGCATCAGATGCAGCGATGTATTTCGCTTCCATAGTCGAGTCAGCAACGGTTTCCTGTTTGGAGCTCTTCCAACACACCGCCCCTCCATTGAGGGTAAAGACAAAACCCGACATGGACTTGGAATCATCCTTATCACTCTGGAAGCTGGAGTCAGCAAAGGCCTCAATCTGGAGGTCTTTTCCGCCATACACCAAGAACATCTCCTTAGTCCTTCTCAGGTACTTGAGAATGTTCTTTACCGCTATCCAATATTTCTCCCCAGGGTTTGACTGATACCTGCTTACCACACTCAGTGCATAAGCCACATCTGGTCTGGTACACAATATCGCATACATTATAGAGCCTACCGCAGAAGCGTAGGGTATAATAGGCATGCGATCCCTCTCCAAATCAGTCTTGGGAGACATCTCTTTGGAGAGGGTGATCCCGTGACAAGCCGGTAGATTACCGCGCTTGGAATCTTCCATACTGAATCTTTTCAGTATCGTGTCGATGTACCTGGACTGTGAAAGTCCTAAAATCCTCTTGGATCTGTCACGGCAGATCCGGATCCCCAGAATGTATGAGGCATCACCCAGGTCTTTCATGGAGAACCTGTGTGACAAGAACCCCTTGACAGATTGTAGCATAGGAATGTCATTTCCTATTAAGAGAATGTCATCCACGTATAAAACGAGGAATACTACAGTTCTCGCTACAAATCTACAATAGATGCATGGTTCATCTGGATTTTTGATAAAGCCAAATTCCTTAACCGTCTCATCAAAACAGATGTTCCAACTCCGCGATGCCTGCTTTAGTCCATAAATGGACTTAAGCAACTTGCACACCTTTCCGCTGCTCCCACTCTGAATGAAACCCTATGGCTGGTCCATATAGACACACTCCTCTAAATTTCTATTTAGAAAAGTGGTCTTTACGTCCATCTGCCAAATCTCATAATCGTGGAAAGCAGCAATGGCAAGAAGGATCTGAATGGATTTCAGCATAGCTACTGGAGAAAAGGTTTCGTCATAGTCCAAACCAGGTCGCTGACAAAAACCCTTTGCAACCAGTCTAGCTTTATAGGTCTCAACCTGTCCATCTACACCAATCTTCCTTTGGAAGATTCACTTGCATCCTACGGGTTTTACCCCATCTGGAGCAATGTCCAACGTCCATACTTTGTTGGTGTACATGGACTCCATTTCGGTCCGCATTGCATCCAGCCATTTTACCGAGTCAACGCTCTGTATGGCTTGCTGGAAGCTAGTAGGCTCATCACAATCTATGATGCAATCCTCTCTATCCCCGTCAATGAGAAAACCGTAGTATCTCTCGGGCGAATGAGACTGCCTACTACTCCTGCGGAGTGGCGTGGGAATGTCCTGATCTTTCGAACCCTCTGGTTCTACTAAGTTTTCAGTAATAGCTTGTGGTTCTGGAATTTCTTCCAGTTCTATAGCGCTCCCACTTATTTCCTTTTCTAAGAACTGATGTTCCAGAAAATGGGCATTACGAGAAACAAGGACTTTTTAATCCTCTGCGTAATAGAAAAGATACCCCCTGGAGTTCTTTGGGTATCCCATAAACTTGCACAGTACTGAGCGTGCCTCTAGTTTGTCCGCATGCTGCTTTTTGACATAAGCTGGACATCCCCAAATCTTCAGGTATTGAAGATAGGGTTTCTTCCCACTCCATAACTCATATGGTGTGGTAGGCACAGTCTTAGTGGGAACTCGGTTCAAAAGGTATGCAGCTGAGAACTGCCATCTCGGGTCAACAGACTACTCTGTACCAGTGTCACCGGAGAAC
This sequence comes from Agapanthus africanus, assembly GCA_030015575.1. Taxonomy (NCBI): domain Eukaryota; kingdom Viridiplantae; phylum Streptophyta; class Magnoliopsida; order Asparagales; family Amaryllidaceae; genus Agapanthus; species Agapanthus africanus. Next base: position 121,942,012 of record CM057340.1, read on the forward strand.
TGCCATCTGACGTAAGATATAATACCATCTGGGAGTTCTCGGCGAGTCCGTCCAGTGTACCCAGTCTCCACTGAGCACCCGTACACCATCCTTGATGTCAAACACCGATGGATATGGGATCATCCATCGCCCATCATATGGGTCAAGATGCGTATACGCTAGTCTACTCTGGTGTATCGATGCCCTGTCTCGATACACCCACGACTAGGAACAATTATAGGATGTACTCGTCGACTACCATGGCCCCACTAGTATGATCTCATCATAATCCCAGTAGTCGAGTACATATCCTAAGGGCTTTATCAACATGTAATATAGAGACAATCAGAGTACATGTTAAGATAAAGTACAACCAGATAGTATACTATCATGTCAAGCAAGAAAGTCCTCTCTATATATGTCCTAGCATCCACTACAATATACATCGTATGTACAGTAATGGCCTCTAGGGCATACATATAACTAACACTAACTCACCTCTAGGATGGGTGATGAATCGGTCGGCCATTTGGAGAGTACAATGAGTGGGTTTGAGCTCTCCAACGCCTAATTGCTCGTACACTGAATAGGGTAGCAAATTGACACTAGCACCAAGATCTAATAGTGCTCTATTGATGTTCTTGTCCCCAATTGTTATCGAAATAGTAGGACAGCCGGGGTCCTTATGCTTTTGGGGTAAAGATTGGACAAGAACATCACTAACAGCACCAGCCACGAAAACTTTCTTTGGTACTTGTGGCTTCCTCTTCTTGGTGCATAAGTCCTTTAAGATTTTCGCGTAAGAAGGGACTTGTTGGATTGCATCCAAGAGAGGTATATTTATGCTAACCTGTTTGAACAACTCTACAATCTTCTCCATTTGTGGAGTTGGTTTATTGGATCTCAACCTGTTTGGAAAAGGAACATTTTGAAGATTTGTCGAGTCCAATTTTTGTGGATCAGATTGTTGAGTTGGAATGAATCCCCATGTAGATGTGTTCGTGATGTGAGAAGTGGGTCCGTTCGAAGTAGAAGAAGTAGAGCCTTGTGAAGAATGAAGAATAGGCGCTAACGAAGAAGATGAAGATGAAGAAGAAAAAGATGAAGAAGAACCACCGGCAGGGGTGTCATTATTAATACCCACATTATTGTGCAACACTTTTCCGGATCTCAACGTGGTCACAGCGTTTACGTTATGATTTTGCTGTTCATATGCAACATGTGCGTGACTAGGATTTGGCAATGGTTGAGATAAAAGCTTTCCCTTTTCTCGCTCGCTCAACGCAGCATTGAGTTGTGCAATTTGTGCCTCAATTGATTTGATACTTTGATCGTGTGAAGCACTGTTTTGCACCAAAGATTGAATGGAAGTCTCCAACCTTACTGCGGATTGTATAGATTGCTTTATGAACGCATCTAGACTTCTTTCTAGCGAGGTAACCTTATCATTATTTTGTTGAACAAAATTGTTTTGAGGGTAAGAGTTGTTGGGCACAAAATTGTTTATTTGGTTTTGGTAAGGTTGTGGGTGGAAAGGTTACTGGTATTGAGTTTGTGAAGGTGCTTGTTGTTGTGGAGGAGGAGGCCTTTGAAAGTTGTTGTTTCCTTGGAATTGCTGATTTTGATTCCAAGCAAAATTTGGGTGACTCCTCCAACCCGGATTATAAGTCGAAGAGTATGGATCATTTCTTTGTCGTTGCTGAAAGGCAGCATTGACTTGATCTTGTCCTTGAACAGGTGGATTGTAAGGACACTCTTCGGTAAGATGTGATGGATCCGAACAACAAGCACAAACAGTTTGTGTGGGCAAAGCAGGGGCAGGAGAAGGCGATGAGATTTTGGTCTTAATTGCTTCTAGCTTTTTCGTAAGTGCGGCCATCTCGGCCTTCATAGCTATCGACATATCTAGTTGATGTATTCCTGCCCTAGACTGACCAAAAGAAGAAGATGAGGTGGTCTTGGTGCTTTCCCACTGAAATGTTTGTTCAGCGAGATCCTCGAGAAACTGCCATGCTTCCTCACTAGATTTGGTTAGAAAGTGACCTTGACAAATGGTTTCTAGCAACTGCTTCGTTGCTGGGTTCAATCCCTCGTATAAAGTTTGGCAAAGTTGCCAATTTTCGATCTCATGGTGAGGGTATTGAACAAGTAGGTCTTTGAATCTTTCAAAACACTTCCAAAAGGGTTCGGAAGAAAGCTGGGAAAATTGTATAATCTCATTGCGAATTCTCGCAGTCTTGTGATGAGGATAAAACTTTTTAAGAAAAGTTTTAACAAACTCTTCCCAATTCTTAATTGAATGTGATGCTGTGCTGTATAACCACTTCTCGGTTAAGTCACATAAGGTGAAAGGTGTTAGGTCCACGTTACCTCTCCCGGTACTTACGGGGTTGCGGAAACGGTAAATCAAAATTTTTTCTAAACTTTGTAACATGGACCGTAAAAGCCGGATCTTTGCTAAACTAAAACTAGTATTCTAGCTAAAGAGAGTTAGCTACTATGGAAGATGGTTATACCTAAACTTGAACTCCTTCTCTTCTTGTTGTTGTTCTTCTTTCTTGTTCTTTGTAGAAGCTTGAATGGTTCTCTTCTCGTCGCCTTCTTCTTGCCGAAGATAGATCCACCTCGAAGGTTCGACCTTTGGGCTCTTCCTCGATCTTTGAGTGAACTAGGGTTTCCGGCTTGCTAAACCTTCATCCTAGAATGAGTAGAGAGTGATTAGGGTTTGCTTTTCTTTCTAAAGAGAATGATTCTCAACACATGAGAAGGTTTCTCTTTTCAAGAGGAAGAAGAAGATGAAATGAGGAGAGAGAGAGGTTATGATAGAATGAGCTCTCTTTTTTCTTTCTAGCAACCATAATGCAAAAGAAAAAATATTATCTAAATGATAATAATTGAAAATGAGAATAGTTGATGGTAGTATTTGGAATGACTACAACCATGCTTCATTTAATAAAAAGTAAGCATGAATCAAGGAAGACTTTTTAAAGCATGATGGTAGTCAATGGTCAACAAGTCAACCAAGGTCAACAAGTCAACAAAAAAAAATCAACCATAACATAATTCTCATTTAATTACTATTATTAATAGATAATATATAAATCCATTAGGGTTTGGAAAAAGAAGACTGTCAACTGTGCATACGCACCCGTTCCGAAACCCTAATGAAAAACCTCATTCTCCGCCTCAAGCAACTGTGCATACACACCTGCATTCTCGTTCCGAGGAACAAGAATACCAAGATATAAAAGCAACCCCCAAAACATATACCAGTATCTGGCTCAAACCAGAGCCTGCCAGTATAATCCGTCCGGACTCCAAACGTGCACAAGTGCGCGGATGAGAACGAACCCTGTCGCAAAACCATGCGACCTCTACTCTGTTTTGCCCAGAGGCGAATACCCTCTGTGTGGGACTCTAAAGACTCGACACTACGCTGGCAGTGGGTTTAACCACAGACCGCAAGCGGCACTAGCTGTGCATAACGGTCCCCAGGTAGATGTCGACAAGAAGGCTGACGAGGTGAAACCCCATCTGAACTCCTACTGAGTCTGAATGTGACATTCTCCGTACAGTCCGGTCTGTTCGTCTGATACATCGCATGGCGGGCCTAGGGGGGCGGTAAACGTCAGTCCCCTAATAGCGGTACAAGTCGTGTCGGAGTGAAGCCCAATACACCCTGAGATAACACTGGAACCTACCAGTACATCTCGCTTGCCCTGGCCAGGGACTACTTGTGTAATGGCTCTCCTAGACACAGCGCGATGTCAACTCCCAATACCGGGAGAGACGAATCCTGTCTAACCGTCACTGCCTCCAAGTGCTTCGGGACTGCTCCCAACTACTACCTGTTTGCACGACTCAATAGAGCCGTGGTAGGGTAGTAATCAAAGAACAGTGGGAACACACTCGAGGCGAAGTGACAGTGTCAAGTCAGCGGACTAAGCTGTACTCATGTCACCTGGGAACTGATAACTGACGATAGGTATAATACCAACCATCAGTTCCCGACGAGTCCTGTCCAGTGTACTCGTAACCCAACGAGCACCCGCATACTATCTCAAGTACGACGTACTGACGGCTGTGGGACAGACCGTCTCCCGTGCTGGGATGAGAAGCGCATACGCTAGTCTACTCCGGAGCATCGATGCCCTATCTCGATACTCCCACGACCAGGGACGTGTATAAGGATGTGCTTGTAGATTACCCAGCCCCCACGAGTGTGATCGCCATCACAACGCCGGTAATCAAGCAAAGATCCTAAGGGCTCTACTAATGCGTATAGGTGATATAAATAAATAAACACACATGTACACATTAAAGCAGAGACAAACCAAGTAGCATACTACTATATTGAGCAAGATTGTCTGTACAACTGTGAATATCCCAAGCTTCCATCAAGTAATATACATACTAGTATGATACAGTAATGGCCTCTAGGGCATATACACCAACAATCTCCCACTTGCACTAAGGCCATGAACTGGCGTATCGAAGACCTATCATCTCGATCAGCCGCTCGAACTGAGTCTGGGGTAAAGCCTTTGTGAATGGGTCCGCAGTGTTGTCCTTTGTATCCACTCTCCGCACCTCGATCTCCTGTCGATCAATGATCTCCCTGATCAGGTGATACCGCCTTAAGATGTGCCTGGATTTCTGATGGGACCTTGGTTCCTTCGCTAAAGCTATAGCCCCATTGTTATCGCAATACAAAGGTATTGGATCAACAATGGACGGAACCACCTGAAGTTCACTAATGAACTTCTTAATCCAGACCGCCTCTTTTGCGGCATCGCTTGCAGCAATGTATTCAGCCTCCATCGTCGAGTCTGCGACGGTATCCTGCTTGGAACTCCTCCAACATACCGCCCCTCCGTTGAGGGTAAACACAAAACCCGAGACAGACTTGCTGTCATCTTTGTCACTCTGGAAGCTTGAATCGGTAAAGGACTCGACCCTGAGGTCTCCATTACCGTAAACCAGGAACATCTCCTTAGTCCTTCTCAGGTACTTGAGAATGTTCTTCACTGCTATCCAGTGGTCCTCCCCTGGGTCTGACTGATACCGGCTTACCGTGCTCAACGCGTAAGCTACATCTGGTCTTGTACATAGCATCGCATACATTATAGATCCTACCGCCGAAGCGTAGGGTATAGTGCTCATGCGAACCCTCTCCTCGTCAGTCTTAGGAGACATCTTCTTGGAGAGGGTAATTCCGTGCAATGCGGGTATGTTACCGCGCTTGGAACCCTCCATACTAAATCTCTTTAGTACGGTCTCTATGTACCTGGACTGTGAAAGTCCCAATAGTTTCTTGGATCTATCTCTATAGATCTTGATCCCCAGAATGTACGAGGCATCACCCAGGTCCTTCATGGAGAACCTTTGTGACAAAAACAGCTTGACCGATTGTAGCATAGGAACATCATTTCCTATCAAAAGAATGTCGTCCACGTACAAGACTAGGAACACGACAGTTCGTCCTACAATCTTCTTATACACACAGGGTTCATCTTCGTTCTTGATGAAATCAAATTCCTTGATTGCCTCATCAAAACAGATGTTCCAGCTCCGCGATGCCTGCTTTAATCCATAAATGGATTTAAGCAACTTGCACACCTTTCCGCTGCTCCCACTGTCTACGAAACCTTCTGGTTGATCCATGTAAACGCACTCTTCCAAACAACCGTTTAGGAAAGCCGTTTTAACATCCATCTGCCAGATTTCATAGTCATGGAACGCAGCAATGGCAAGTAGGATCCGAATGGATTTGAGCATAGCCACCGGAGAAAAAGTTTCATCATAGTCCAAACCAGGTCTTTGACGAAAACCTTTTGCAACGAGTCTAGCTTTATAGGTTTCCACCTGCCCATCTACACCAAGTTTCCTTTTGTAGATCCATTTGCATCCAACGGGTTTTACCCCAGGTGGAGCAATATCCATGGTCCACACTTTATTGGCGTACATGGACTCCATTTCAGATTGCATTGCTTCCTGCCACTTATCAGAGTCCCTACTGATAATGGCCTGCCTGAAACTGGTAGGGTCATCTTCTTCCAAGATGCAATCCTCTCGATCCCCGTCAATGAGAAAACCGTAGTATCTCTCGGGCGGATGAGAAACCCTACCAGATCTGCGGAGTGGCTGAGGTTCGTCTGGGGTTATTGAATCCTGAGGTTCTGTCAAACTTTCAGTTTCAGTTTGTGGTCGCTGAATTTCTTCCAATTCTACCGTGCTCCCACTAATTTCTTTTGCAAGAAACTCCGTTTCCAAGAAAACGGCATGCTGAGCAACAAACACCTTCTGTTCCTCGGTGTGGTAGAATAGATATCCATAACCATTCTTTGGATATCCCACAAACTTACATAAAACTGACCGTGCCTCCAGTTTATCCGGTTTATGCTTTTTAACATAAGCCGGACAACCCCATATCTTAGATCTTTTAAGATATGGCCTCTTTCCATTCCATATCTCGAACGGAGTCTTAGGCACAGATTTAGACGGAACATCATTCAATAGGTATGCGGCTGTCAATAGTGCATGTCCCCAAAATGAAAGAGGCAACTCGGCATTACTCATCATGGAGCGAACCATATCCAGTGGGATCGGGATCCAACCATCATTGTGTGATGACCTAGATGGAATCCACTCTAGTCACCACACTCCAGAAGGTATGCTAAATCTGCAAGTTTCAGTACTTTTGAAACTCCCGATGTGGTTTTTGCCCCTAGGACCCAAGTGACCTTGACGAATAATCAACAAATCAAAAAGGTCCTAGTCAAGTTCAACCCGTCGTTATCCAGGATTGCATTAGACCCGCCCACATGATCCTTGACGAATAATCAACAAAATCATGCGACCGTCCTAACCAATCGCATCAATCAGTGCAACAGAGAATTATTACTTAGCTACCGTTCACTGTGTCTTGACGAATAATCAACAAACGCAGCACGAATACTAAGTATTAATTATCCGAAACGACGGAGGGCTACGGCTGGGTTTTTGGCGAAAAACCCATTAACGTAATGAACTTGATATCGTTGAAGGAACCCGATTGCACCTTTTTGAAAAAATACAGTGGCGAAAACTTTTGCTAAAGAGGTCACTCCCTGTGAAGGGATCTCGGCTCTTTCCTCGTCGAGTGAGGTGCTGGGCATTCGTAAGATGAATACCTCGATGCAAAGCAAGAATAATCGACTATAGTGAAGTTATTACCCTGACGCAAAGCTTTGTCCAAGGGGTCACTCCCGGTGAAGGGATCTCGGCCCTTGCCTCGTCGACTGAGGTGCTGGGCATTCATAACCGAATACCGCGATGCAAAACAAAAAGATGAACGTCCTTGTAATAACAGCTTTTTGAAAAACTTGTTCCAACAACGTCTTTTAGGTTTATTTTCTTGCATTAGTTCTTTTAATGCGTCCCATCATTTAAATCCTACCATTGCAGAAAACAACCAAAATATGACGTACGCTTATGCCATTCGCATTCGCCACGGGGCCCCATCATCACCCGTTAGGTTACTTAACTAACGACAGAGCGGGGGCTGGGCTAGCGCGGCTGTAAAACATAAGCAACGCCTAAATAGTTATTATATATAGCAATATAGCAATGATAGCCAATCCATATCACAGATGAGCACTTTGGATATACTAGGAACCCGCAATTCGTTCGAGCCTGCAACGAAAAACGGATTACACGGTCGCGATGAATAGCTAAAACCCCACCCAAGACCCCTACGGGTGCGGCAAACTACCCGCCAAGTACCCTAAGCGAAGCAACCTCCCTCAATGCCATGAGTAGGCCACTCGGCACTTCGAGCTACCCGGTAGTTTGTGCACCCCCTCCATGGGTCTATCCTAGGAGCAAAAACAGTAAAAAGAATTATACAATGACGGTTACAACCCCGACCCGGTTGTGCGGCCATACAAATAATATTACATCAATTTAAAATTTTATTACATGAATGAAAGAAAAAGAAACTCTCATCTCACATCCACCCCGGCTATTCATCCGCGACAATCCAACGAGTTCATATACACAAACCATCAACAACAATCACAGATCACAGATATGTATAACCCCGACTAATCGACATATAGCGATTAGCCGACGTTCAATACATAAGAACATCACAGATATAACCTTTATAGTCAAAGTATATTGAAGTTCGAAAAAAATACGGAATTATAGGCCCCCAAAAACAAATTTCTATTCTGGAAAATCTGGGCACATATAATATATCTGAAAAATCCTAAAACCATGTCAGAAACATACTGCACCAAAGACGACACAGTAACTCACCAAGTTGGCCGCGCTTCCGCGGCAATAGCTTGCTATTGCCGCGGAAGCGCGGCTCTCTGGTAGAGTTGCTGTCTCGTTTTTGGTGGGTTTCTTCTAAAAACCCTGAGATGATTTTTGGACTATAATAAATTTTGTTTTGACGAGAAAAAAATTTAACAGAAACTCAGGTTTTCATAACTTGGTTTTTTCGATTTTTCCGTTTCGAACTTCGATACACTTTACTACCAAGCTAGTTTATGTTTAGTTAGGCTCTGATACCACTGTTAGGTCCACGTTACCTCTCCCGGTACTTTCAGGGTAGCGGAAACGGTAAATCAAAAAATTTTCTAAGCTTTGTAACATGGACCGTAAAAGCCGGATCTTTGCTAAACTATAAACTAGCAACCTAACAAGAGATGTATCTACTCGGTTAGGGGTTATACCTCAACTTGAACTCCTTCTCTTCTTGTTATTGTTCTTCTTTGAAGTTCTTCTCTTCTTGTTGTTCTTCTCATTGCTTGCTCAATGGTTGATCCGGACTTCGGTCACCTCCGCGGCCTCCTTGAGTCGAAGACGATCCACCCGAGAGATGTACACCGAGCTTCACCTCAAGCCGAGGTAACTAGGGCAAGGAGATAGCTAATCTAGAAGCCCTAGGTTGTGTAGAGAAGATGTATGGATGTGTTTGTCAAGTAGAAACCTTTTTCTCTCAACACATGAGATCAAAGGAGAAATCAAGAGGAGGAAGAAGAAGGAGGTTTTCTTGCAACCATGGAGCTTCTCATTTCAAGAGAGAGAAAGAGAATAATATTGTGATTCAAAAGAAAAGAACCATGGTTGCAAATAATGCAAAACAACATCATTACCAATTCCATCAAGATAAAGTTGATGGCTACTTTGAAATGACCATTATCATAATCCAAAAGAAAATGGAAAAGAAAAGAAAAGTGTAGAACCCTCTTGAAAGTCAATGGTCAACCCGGTCAACCGGTCAACAAAGTCAAGAGAGGTCAACGGGGTCAAATGGTCAATGCAATTAGCCATCATAAGATTATCACTAATAGGATTAGTAAATGATGTTCGCTGCTCATAATGGTTTTGACCAAACGAACTGTCAAAACCCTAATGAGCCTGCCACATAATGGTTTTGGCCGAACCAACTGCCAAAACCCTAATGAGGCACCTCCTCCTTCATCGCTCCAGAAAACTGTGCATACACACCTGCATCCGTATTCCGTAGAATGCGGATGCACAGAAGACAAAACAAATCCATCCATGCAATACTAGGATCCGGCTTAAACCAAAGCCCACTAGTATTGCCTGCCCGAACACCACACGCACACAAGTGTACGTAAGTGATCGCAGCCCTGCCGTAAAACCATACGGCCTCTACACGTTTCGCTCAGTGCAGGGAAACTCTCTGTGTGGGACTCTAAAGACTCGACACTACGCTGGCAGTGGGTTTAACCACAGACCGCAAGCGGCACTAGCTGTACGTAACGGTCCCCAGGTAGATGTCGATAAGAAGGCCGATGAGGTAAACCCATCCGAACTCCTACTGAGTCTGTATGTGACAATCTCCGTACAGTCCGGTCTGTTCGTCTGATACATCGCATGGCGGGCCTAGGGGGGCGGTAAACGTCAGTCCCCTAATAGCGGTACAAGTCGTGTCGGAGTGAAGCCCAATACACCCTGAGATAACACTGGAACCTACCAGTACATCTCGCTTGCCCTGGCCAGGGACTACTCGTGTAATGGCTCTCCTAGACACAGCGCGATGTCAACCCCCAATACCGGGAGAGACGAATCCTGTCTAACCGTCACTGCCTCCAAGTGCTTCGGGACTGCTCCCAACTACTACCTGTTTGCACGACTCAGTAGAGCCGTGGTAGGGTGGCAATCAAAGAACAGTGGGAACACACTCGAGGCGAAGTGACAGTGTCAAGTCAGCGGACTAAGCTGTACTCATGTCACCTGGGAACTGATAACTGACGATAGGTATAATACCAACCATCAGTTCCCGACGAGTCCTGTCCAGTGTACTCGTAACCTAACGAGCACCCGCATACTATCTCAAGTACGACGTACTGACGGCTGTGGGACAGACCGTCTCCCGTGCTGGGATGAGAAGCGCATACGCTAGTCTACTCTGGAGTATCGATGCCCTATCTCGATACTCCCACGACTAGGGACGTGTATAAGGATGTGCTTATAGATTACCCAGCCCCCACGAGTGTGATCGCCATCACAACGCCGGTAATCAAGCAAAGATCCTAAGGGCTCTACTAATGCGTATAGGTGATATAATAAATAAACACACATGTACACATTAAAGCAAAGACAAACCAAGTAGCATACTACTATATTGAGCAAGATTGTCTGTACAACTGTGAATATCCCAAGCTTCCATCAAGTAATATACATACTAGTATGATACAGTAATGGCCTCTAGGGCATATACACCAACACGCTGTAGGGGCATTTGTTCCCTTATGAAAAAGGAATAATAAATATAAAAATTAATGGGAAAAGTCCCCAAATGAAGCATCATGTACCCACACGTGATAGGCACTGTGCTTGATAAAACAACGCTGAAACTGAGCCTCACGTGCATACACGTGACCTCTATATACAAAGTATATAGGTGCCTTCTTAAAACAAACAATTGGCCAGAAGAATTCACGTGATAGCACGTGACGCTCTTTGGTGGGCTTAACTTTGTGGGGTCACATGCTATACGTGATGGACTCCTATGCCTTCTGAACCGATAGAATTAAATTCTAAATAAAAGGGATTAAAGCCTTATTTGGAAAATATTTGCTTAGATCTTTCTAAACAAGAAAGATTGCGCTCTGTAAAGCAGAGCGCCGTTGGATTAAAAATCCAATGATCACCAATTTACAGAAGAAGATTCTGTGTAGGGAAATATTTTCCTAATCTTGTGAGATATATCTTCTGTAAAACAGAAATTCTTGGATTAAAAATCCAACGGTGAATAAAATTCACCGATTGATCTAAATTAGTTGATCAAAATCTCTCAATAAGAGATGTTCTGAACAAATTAATTCTTTTCTTTCTCCTATAAATAGGAGCCGAGAGATATACAAAAGGGAGGAGAGAGAAGAACCCCCCCCTAAATTTCAAGTCGAAAAGAGAAAACAGAAAGAGGAGACCCTAGGTAAGAAGGAACAAAAATACAGAGATACCTTACTTCTTCTTCGTCTCCACAAGAGTTTAACTCTTCAAAAAGAACTTAGTTCTTTCTTCTAGTAAAGGGTCTGCAGAAGCAGATCTCTCCACAAGTTGAGAATTTAATTCTCATCAGGAAGATTCTGCCATGCAGATCTAAAGCCTAGGGGAAGATCTAAGTTCAGAGAATTTAATTCTCCCAAAAAGTATATAGGAATTTAATTCCTCTGATAAAACAAGGGTTTAACCCTTTATATAAGAACTTAGTTCTTCCTTATGGTAAAGGGTCTGTAGAAGCAGATCTCCACACAAGTTGAGAATTTAATTCTCATCGGGGAGATCCTACCATGCAGATCCAAAACCTAAGAGAAAAACTAAGTCCCAAGAATTTAATTCTCACAAAACAGTGGGCTTGAAAGTCTCAAAACTCAAGATCTTCATGCATGTAAAAAGATTAGCACCCAACATAATAGCAGCCGATCACGTGCTCCCACGTGAGCACCGTTGATGAATGAAAGAGAACAACTGAGATTAGGTCACGTGGCCCCACTAAAAGTGCTTAGCACTTCCAAAAGAGAAAGGATATAAACCCCAGAAACAGTTACCACTCTTGTAACGCTTCACACAATCCCACGTGGCCTTCTAAAAGTGCTTAACACTTATGCAGAAAAGGGAGTGAGCCTAAGGCAGCGCTCATATTTTGAGAGCACCTCACGTGTTCGCACGTGATCGTTAATAAAATAAGCGCTCAACACCCAAATACAATGCTTACATTTGGAGAATACCTCACGTGTCCGCACGTGACTATTACTCAGCACTCGTATGGAAAAGAAATGTATCCAAAAGCAACGCTCACATGTTGAAGGCGGCTCACGTGTTCACACGTGAGCACTACAGGGAGCCAAGTGTTTAACACTCCATATAAAAGAATACAAGTAAAACAAAAAGAATAAAGAGAGTCAAAACCCATTCCAATGCCCAGCATTGCTGATGCAGAGAGGAGACCAAGCCTAAATAAATAATCAAGTGGGTCGAGCCCAAGGTTGGTCAAACCCCAAAAACGACCGAGCCCTTAGGTCTTCTTCCAAATTGGATTTAGTCCCAAACAAGATCATCAAATCTTTGACGAACATTCTCTGGTTCAATGGTACATCTCTTCATACCTCTGATACATGTTGTAATTCATCAACGTATTTAGAAAGATGAAGGGTCCCAATAACCAATAACTTTTGGTACATCCCTAAAATGTTAAACCAAAACCCTACAGACTATGATGCCGTTAAACCCTACAGACTGTGATGTCTTTAAACCCTACAGACTGTGATGTCTTTAAACTAGACTGTGATGTCTTTAAACCTAGACTATGATGTCTTTAAACCTTACAGACTATGATGTCTTTAAACATGGACTGTGAGGTCCTTAAACTCATGGACTATGATGCCCTTAAACCCAATGGACCGCAATGTCCCTAAAGTAAATTCTATGGACTATGATGTCCTTAAACTCCACGGACTATGATGTCCTTAAACCCGACGGACCGCAACGTCCTTAAACTAAAACGATAGAGCCCAAATGCTCTGTCATCGGATCTAAATGATCCTGAACCCCCGTTGAGTCGATCTTAGACTAAAATTAGACTAACGTATCCTCAACAAACATTTAAGTTGATCTTAATATCAAATCAGATTAACGATCCTTAAAATCTAACAAACCCAAATCTAAGAAATTACGGATTTGGATTAATCCCCGCCCTACGGGCGACAACATAAATTAGTCTCTGTATACAATCCACGGGCAACCAAAAATAAAACAAACACACACGACACGAAGTGAACATCTGGAGCAGGAGAAAGTGGTTATCGCTACGCGGTAATGTAATTAACTGCAGGGGCTTGCGCCTGCAGGGAAGAGCGTCCCCACAATCAAAAACCCCTCACAATGAGGGGGAATCTGATGAAGTCTGCTACAATGGCTGCATCTGTCCAAACCTCCGATACGGTGCCATAAATCAACTTGGCATATATGAAGAGGTGGATGGATAAAACCAAATAGCATCTGCCTCCAAATTCAGGCAAGACAACCTACGCGGTTCCGTCTCCCGTTTTCGGCGGTAAACACTAGCCATTTAGTTTAGGGTGTTTGCTTCACTAAACCCTAATTTAGTGAAGAGATAACTTGGGTTGGTGTCTCATCGACGTAGATCAACTTCGGCCTCGAAACTTCAAGCAAGCTTATTCTGTTCATCTTATGGAGCCTTTCTAGAGTCCGGGAGTTCACTACTTGGAGCGAAAGGACTATTACACGGAGCTATTGAAATGAAGGACCGGTCTACAAAACTTGTTCACTTAGATGTAAAGTTGTTTACATTGTTGTTTCGTCTAAATCTCTAGTTAAGATTCTAGGTTAGGGTTCTTTAGTACGGCAAATTTTTGAAATTGGCATGGATGATGCCTCCCGAAACCCAGCGGCCGCCTAGGAAACCCAACACCTTCTTGTGACAGTAGTAGCACTCATCCTTATCAGCTTTTACTCTCCCCGATTTGTTCGTTCCCTGCACCTTTTTGACACCTCTTTTCGGTTTGGGGGCGATCATCTTCTTCTTCCCTTTAGCTTTCGCTTTGGATTTAGAAGAGAATGATTGGCCAACAATAAGAACAGGTGGCTTCTCCTTTTTTAAGGAGCTCTCCGCTACCCTCAACATGTTGAGAAGCTTTGGAATATTAGCTTCAATATCGTGCATATTGAAGTTCAGCACGAACTGAGAGAAGGTGTGGGGAAAGGACTGCAGAATCAAGTCAATGTAAGTCAATGTATAACTCATTTTTAGCACGCATCCTAGGTTTGCGAGTTCCTCAATGAGACTGATCATCTTTAGGACGTGCTCTCCTTCTTTTGATCCTGGAGCTAACCTTATCTAGAACAATTTCCTTGAGGTCTCATACCTTGCTGTCACGACCCGAAAGTACAAAACGTGACCGGCACTTAGATTACGAAACGTCTAGAGGCGCAACGTAACCTAAGTAAGCCGAAGCCCAGAAATCTAAACCATGAAAAAGAAGAAGAAGCAGTAAAAGAAAACATGAAGGAACAAGTTTAAAACATCAGCAAATTTTCTCAAAAATTTTTGCAGAGTCTCCTCTATAAAAACTGGCCCCCAAACGGGTACAACAAGTATAATATACATAAACAATAAAAAAAAGCATCCCCAACGGGAGCTAGCATCAACGCCAACAGGCGGAAATAACCACAACAAGCACAATAATATACAACGCCAAAGGGCGAGGCTCAAAACTCAAAGAAAACAAAACCACCAAATCAGAATAATACATGCGCGACTCTAAGGTCAAAATAAATGACTGGTCCAATAAACTTATCAAGTAATACAAGTATGGTTGATGGAGCTTACTAGATACAAATGAAAGAATAAAAGTACAATGGTGGTTCGGATACAAGTGAACCAACCTACCGTGCAAATCACCCTGAAAGAATAGATGTGCCAGCAAGCTGCCAGGGAAACCTGTACATCGAACCTGTAATAAAATTTGGCACAACGGGGGTGAGTTGCCAACTCGTGAGTAGAATACATCTACGAAAAGAAATCGAATGCACGACGCTATCCTAGGTCATAATAATACACTATTATATCCTAATCATCTAGTAATAGCAGGGTAAAACTACGTGTAAATGCAGATACTCCGTGCTCGTGTCAATGCCTCATATAATACTATGTCATATGAATGGATATGCATGCATCATGAATATAAAATAACCAATCCTGAAATCCAGAAATATCTGTTTAAGAAATCTTTAGCTGTTATCATAGTAAAATGTGTATAGGAATCTGAAATCTCAATAATGAAATCTATGGAAATCCGTGTCAAGCATCGACACAAACATGTAAATCTCAAGTCTCATAGTCTCAATACCTTGGCTCCGTCAGTCCGGATCGACCCATATCATCAAATCTCACGACAACGGTCGGTATCCTCCGGATATCCGCCGCGCCAGACATCACCGGTAGGTAGCCTTCCCCTGCCAGGCTCATCGTCTACAACTCGATCTTCTTGCCCCGGGGTACCATACCGGGACCACCATGTACCCGAGACGGTTCATCCACTCCTCGAATCGGGTCTCGAAATCCAACAGAAAACATGAAATCTCATGGTGGACGACACATACATCACGAGAAAACCGCATCTTATTTTTAAAAAAAAGGAGGAGAGAGAGAGAAGTTTTTATATATTCTTGCGGTTTTCCCCGAAAATCCAGAAATCTCATAGAAACCCAAATCTCAAAATCATGAGTAAATATATGATAAGTGTCGGCATATGCCCATAATACTGCATGATAACATGAAAATATGAATGCATGAATGTCTAAGTAATAATTATCATATCTATACTAATATCAGAGAGTAATCACAATATTATATCGGTCAAGTTGTTAACTGATTCTATC
Source organism: Agapanthus africanus (assembly GCA_030015575.1). Lineage (NCBI taxonomy): Eukaryota > Viridiplantae > Streptophyta > Magnoliopsida > Asparagales > Amaryllidaceae > Agapanthus > Agapanthus africanus. The sequence continues at coordinate 121,957,918 of CM057340.1, forward strand.
AATAAAAGATAATATAATCTAAAGTGTACGTGACATAGCAATTACCGATGATGATGTGTGTGAGCCGGCAAGTAAGTGTGCGTGGAATATGCGCATCATCGGTAATGGTGCTGGTGTCCTAACAGGTAAGGTTTATACTGATTATAGCAACATATGTAAGAACATGCGTCATTATCATTCCAGTGTGAAAGTAAAGACGGATGTGTGTTATCTACTCATGATATACCATTACCACTACCACTATATGACTCGAACCTAACATAGTGTCCATCTAACCTCCTAAGGAACAAAACCTAATAAACTAGTCAATAAAAAAAACAAGAGTCTACCTAAGGTCTGAATCAATATCTCTAATAGTCGGCGATCCGGCCTCAATAGCGTCACGTACGTAGTACGGCTTCCTCGAATCAAGAGTGCGGATCAATCATCATATTTATGCCTCATACGGTAAAATCCATCGTACGGCATTCCAATATCGGGGTACGGGTCAAGTATCTCCTAGGTGTCTCATCATTCGTATAATGTCATCACCAACACATCTCATGATCAAGGTGCTAAACTGTAATCGTCTACATCAATCATATGTCATTGCCATCATAATATGCATCATTAGTTTATCCTCAGAAATATCATGTCATATGTATCATATTGTGATTAAGTCATACTGATATCATATCGTCATCAAGTCACATCTATTTGATATCAACATCAGGTCATACCTATATGATATCGACATCAGGTCACACCTATATGATGTCGTAATCAAATCATACATATCCCATATCGTGATCAATCACAAGTTATAGTCCGGGTACTAATTTAGAGTCCCAGATACCTCAATATCATCACCACCCATTATAATTTATGTACACATGTTCATTATCTCATTCTCTAATGATCCGCTAACACCTAATACGACTGTATAGCCAAGAATCACGGTATCAAGCCCAGTTATACTATTTCATCATACCTCGGATATCATATCATTATGTCTTTTCATGCTTTTATTAAATTTTCTTTTAATTCTTTACTATAGCAACTCAAGAAAACTCTAGAAAATTGGAAAAATTTGCAAATGAATTTTACATGATACTCACTAAATTATAATATGTCATGGCTCACTTTTAGAAATTAAAACCATTTAAATTTGTAATTTACACTAATTTAGTGTAAAAATAAAGCTTATGTTAATATTTAAAATAATTAATTTAGGAAAAATATTTAATTAAACTAAAAATTTATAAGTGGCTAAATAAACACCATTTACTAGTAATTACATAATTAGAATAGGTATTTTTGAAATTATAATGAAAAACAATCACGGTTTGATTTTACGAAAAATACCTTTTACTTTACCGAAAATCATAAAATTCACTTAAACAATTTTATTCATTTAATTATTTATTTAATTATTTTTAAAACGTTACAATCTTCCCCCCTTTAAGAAATTCGGTCCCCGAATTTAAATTAAAACTTTCCTTCCAAATACTAAAACATTTAACAAAACACTCAAATCGTCGGGGCTCCGAAATCATCAATACATAACTAAAATCAACTCCGTCAAGCATAACGCAATCATCGGAGTTATGGCGAGAATAAAATATCAAAACCCAATATGAAAACCATCATAATATACATCAATCTATAACTTATATATAGTTCGCATCCTATTAAAATCACCTAAACATCATAATAAAGAAGCATACCAAAACCCCTCTTGAAAATCGCCGTGCAATGCACGTGTCACGGTATAAGTAGCGGACGTTTAATTTAAAAAAATAGCTATATATATATATATATATATATATATATATCTTTTATTTAACATACACGTCCCGCCTGGTTACTAAATCAAATAATAATGACTATGAAAACATACTGCTCAAACTGAATCAATCCTAATCACATCATAAAAATATCATGTGCGTCCGGTGCGCACTGAAATCGAAACCAAATAGAGATACCATGAATACACACAAAAACAAAACTAAGTGCAACAGGTGTGCACCAAAAACATCTGTCAAGTGCAACGGGTGTGCACGACTCAACATCAGGTGCATCTAATCTGTACAAAATCCCGATTTAGTGCATCTGGTGTGCACAAAATCGCACCAAGTGCGCCAAGTATGTGGAAAAATCCTAATCAGATGCACATGGTGCACGAAAACATACATCGAAATCACAACACAAAAATGCATGAAAACTAGGTCGAAATATATGTTAAAATCATGTGTGACCCCTATGCACGAAATCAAATAAAAAATCTCAAAATATATAAAACCAAATCAAGTGTACTGGGTGTGTACTAAACAACATCAATACAACTGATATATAAAATAAAAATAGATTGTAATGAAGGTACACACATGAAATACCAATCGTAGAACAAAGTCCTCATACCAAAATCCAATCAACGAAAATATGAAATTCAGATCACCAAATCACAATCGTAAACACTATCGTCAATGTGCGCCTCTTTCCTCTGATGTCGATTGCTTCGAACTCGTCCCTTCGTAGCTGTGCTGGTTGCGCTACTAATGGCAATACTCATGTCTAGAGCCTCCCACATAGTTGATCCCTTCACTTGATATCCGGACTACATTAAACTTTTCGATCGATCCATCAAAATCCCATAATTCCCCGAGAGCTCTACACTCAAGTACAGTTTAAAAATATCCGGTACATACCCCAGCATCGATGGTCCAGCCGTAGAAGGGCAAACCCAAGCCTCACTAATGGCACTGCGGAACTGCCGTAAACCCTAAGGTTCAAGGGCGTTCTCGTGGTCATTATGTCGAGTTAGGATTTCATTCTTCTAGAGGGTTCATCGAAATACCTGCATGTTCTTCCGAATACTTTAAACTTGGGAAAATGGTTTTCTGATAATTGTTCGAACCCTTTAACTTCATCCGGACGGCATGTGAATACCCTTCGTCCGCATGCTAAGCAATGCTTCAATCCTCAAGAATAACCAATACTCTAATGGTTATCGCATTCGAGCCGCAGCTCCCTCTGCCAGTGCGCCCGTGGTAACAGAATCACCCTCCGACATCGACGAAGATAGATCAAAGGAACGAATGAAATACGGTGCAAACAATGTACATCCTAAGGCTCCTTAAGCAGAGTAGCGTATCGTAAATATGCCGCGGACCATACCCACGGTACGTTACTCTACCTAAATCGCCTACTCCATCAACCAAGGGTCACCTAGACTTATACAAGGTTAAACCTAGCGCTCTGATACCAACTTTGTCACGACCCGAAAGTACGGAACGTGACCGGCACTTAGATTACGAAACGTCTAGAGGCGCAACGTAACCTAAGTAAGCCGAAGCCCAGAAATCTAAACCATGAAAAAGAAGAAGAAGCAGTAAAAGAAAACATGAAGGAACAAGTTTAAAACATCAGCAAATTTTCTCAAAAATTTCGACAGAGTCTCCTCTATAAAAACTGGCCCCCAAACGGGTACAACAAGTATAAGATACATAAACAATAAAAAAAAGCATCCCCAACGGGAGCTAGCATCAACGCCAACAGGCGGAAACAACCACAACAAGCACAATAATATACAACGCCAAAGGGCGAGGCTCAAAACTCAAAGAAAACAAAACCACCAAATCAGAATAATACGTGCGCGACTCTAAGGTCAAAATAAATGACTGGTCCAATAAACTTATCAAGTAATACAAGTATGGTTGATGGAGCTTACTAGATACAAATGAAAGAATAAAAGTACAATGGTGGTTCGGATACAAGTGAACCAACCTACCGTGCAAATCACCCTGAAAGAATAGATGTGCCAGCAAGCTGCCAGGGAAACCTGTACATCGAACCTGTAATAAAATTTGGCACAACAGGGGTGAGTTGCCAACTCGTGAGTAGAATACATCTACGAAAAGAAATCGAATGCACGACGCTATCCTAGGTCATAATAATACACTATTATATCCTAATCATCTAGTAATAGCAGGGTAAAACTACGTGTAAATGCAGATACTCCGTACTCGTGGCAGTGCCTCATATAATACTATGTCATATGAATGGAGATGCATGCATCATGAATATAAAATAACCAATCCTGAAATCCAGAAATATCTGTTTAAGAAATCTTTAGCTGTTATCATAGTAAAATGTGTATAGGAATCTGAAATCTCAACAATGAAATCTATGGAAATCCGTGTCAAGCATCGACACAAACATGTAAATCTCAAGTCTCATAGTCTCAATACCTCGGGCTCCGTCAGTCCGGATCGGCCCATATCATCAAATCTCACGACAACGGTCGGTATCCTCCGGATATCCGCCGCGCCAGACATCACCGGTAGGTAGCCTTCCCCTGCCAGGCTCATCGTCTACAACTTGATCTTCTTGCCCCGGGGTACCATACCGGGCCCACCATGTACCCGAGACGGTTCATCCACTCCTCAAATCGGGTCTCGAAATCCAACAGAAAACATGAAATCTCATGGTGGACGACACATACATCACGAGAAAACCGCATCTTATTTTAAAAAAAAAGGAGGAGAGAGAGAGAAGTTTTTATATATTCTTGCGGTTTTCCCCAAAAATCCAGAAATCTCATAGAAACCCAAATCTCAAAATCATGAGTAAGTATATGATAAGTGTCGGTATATGCCCATAATACTGCATGATAACATGAAAATATGAATGCATGAATGTCTAAGTAATAATTATCATGTCTATACTAATATCAGAGAGTAATCACAATATTATATCGGTCAAGTTGTTAACTGATTCTATCAATAAAAGATAATATAATCTAAAGTGTACGTGACATAGCAATTACCGATGATGATGTGTGTGAGCCGGCAAGTAAGTGTGCGTGGAATATGCGTATCATCGGTAATGGTGCTGGTGTCCTAACAGGTAAGGTTTATACTGATTATAGCAACATATGTAAGAACATGCGTCATTATGATTCCAGTGTGAAAGTAAAGACGGATGTGTGTTATCTACTCATGATATACCATTACCACTACCACTATATGACTCGAACCTAACATAGTGTCCATCTAACCTCCTAAGGAACAAAACCTAATAAACTAGTCAATAAAAAAAATAAAAGTCTACCTAAGGTCTGAATCAATATCTCTAATAGTCGGCGATCCGGCCTCAATAGCGTCACGTACGTAGTACGGCTTCCTCGAATCAAGAGTGCGGATCAATCATCATATTTATGCCTCATACGGTAAAATCCATCGTACGGCATCCCAATATCGGGGTACGGGTCAAGTATCTCCTAGGTGTCTCATCATTCGTATAATGTCATCACCAACACATCTCATGATCAAGGTGCTAAACTGTAATCGTCTACATCAATCATATGTCATTGCCATCATAATATGCATCATTAGTTTATCCTCAGAAATATCATGTCATATGTATCATATTGTGATTAAGTCATACTGATATCATATCGTCATCAAGTCACACCTATTTGATATCAACATCAGGTCATACCTATATGATATCGACATCAGGTCACACCTATATGATGTCGTAATCAAATCATACATATCCCATATCGTGATCAATCACAAGTTATAGTCCGGGTACTAATTTAGAGTCCCAGGTACCTCAATATCATCACCACCCATTATAATTTATGTACACATGTTCATTATCTCATTCTCTAATGATCCGCTAACACCTAATACGACTGTATAGCCAAGAATCACAGTATCAAGCCCAGTTATACTATTTCATCATACCTCGGATATCATATCACATCAATGAACCCCATATACGTGTTGTATATACATGTATATACCTATACCTAGTTCTATATATGTATACACATACACGTATACACCATGTCGAGTTTCAGTGTGTGCGTGTGTGTGTTTCTACCTGAAACCTACGAACCTCTTCCAAGGTACTCATCCTCTGATATGGTTTTCCTAAATCAGTCTAGTCCAGCCTAGTGTTATTACTAGGATCTTACGCATTAAGAATCTAGGGTCATATCTGGCTTCCTAATGTCAATAAGTACTATTCCTACTCTACGTTGCGGGGGTGCTAAACGCCATCCACCCGACTTCCCCCCGTAGATATACATCTACTCACCTGGTCCATGTCTGCCGAAGACGGTGTCGCCATCCTCCTCTTCATCGCCCGCAGTCCACGTGAGGGTACCTAAACGCAAACATATAAATAGTATCGTAAACTGAATCACATACAAAAGTCAAAACGATGCAAGGAACCAGCATAGGTTAAAACCTATGTCCCGTCCACGCAAAAGAACCAAATATCGCTCGATATCGGCGTACAAACTCCGATGGATCGAGATAACATGAACAAATAACTCATAGTTTATAAAACTCATTACTTATAATAATACAAAGCATGATTTAATCCATCAAAACCCTAAAATCAATCAAATCGTCTGATTTCGAAAAACCCGAAAACGCCAATTTACCGTTTTTCTTCAAAACTTGACATTTAGATGAAACCAATGGTTATAAAACTCATTAAATAGCATAACTAGACTATACAAACCATTACTACATTTTTATTACACAAATTTGTATTAATTTGAAATTTCTAGTTTGCAACCTTTAACAATTTTCAACATTTTTCAAGCAAAATATCACAATTCCACCACAAAACATGATGTTGCATGAATTAATGTACTAAACTACAATTCATGATGATAATGATATGATGAAACCATAATTATATTTTTAATCTCATTTATTTAGGAATTTCCCAAAATCTAGTTTACAAAAATAGCCTTTTATTAGTATTTTTCCAATTATCACAAGAAACTAGTGATCAAACTAAGTTTTTCTTTCCATTAACATGATAAGATTCTCACTAAAACTACAATATAATGATAACAACCTTAATTGGAATTTTATTTTATCCACAAATACATTTTCTAAAAACTAGTTAGCTAAATAACATTATTAAATCAATTTGAATACACAAATTATTATATAATAACCATGCAAGATTTTTTCCACTTCTAAAAATGGTAGACTAGTTATTATAACCCTAATTAATTAATAAAAATCATAACTTGAATTTACAAACCCTAACTTGAATTTTAAAAATTGAACATAGAATTAATCTAATAAAACTAATTATGCTTTAAAAGAAACATCTAATGGAAATAAAACAAAAGAGATAGATTTATACCTTCACAACCTCAAGTCCAAACATGAAAATGAGCCTCAAAAATGCATGCTTTCCCACTCAAAAATCCATGTAAAAATGAGCAAGGAATAAAGGGTATGAAATAAATATGATTTTGTGGAATTTTAATTGAATTTTTGTAGTATTTTTGATGAATTTTGAATGAAAATGAAGTGGGAAATGGGGGGGCTGCCATAGGGTTGTTGAGGCCGGCCACAATTAGGAGAAGGGGGTGGAGAATGAGAAAAGTGAAGAAAGATGTAGAAAGTTCCACCAAAATATCATATCATTATGCCTTTTCATGCTTTTATTAAATTTTCTTTTAATTCTTTACTATAGCAACTCAAGAAAACTCTAGAAAATTGGAAAAATTTGCAAATGAATTTTACATGATACTCACTAAATTATAATATGTCATGGCTCACTTTTACAAATTAAAACCATTCAAATTTGTAATTTACACTAATTTAGTGTAAAAATAAAGCTTATGTTAATATTTAAAATAATTAATTTAGGAAAAATATTTAATTAAACTAAAAATTTATAAGTGGCTAAATAAACACCATTTACTAGTAATTACATAATTAGAATAGGTATTTTTGAAATTATAATGAAAAACAATCACGGTTTGATTTTACGAAAAATACCTTTTACTTTACCGAAAATCATAAAATTCACTTAAACAATTTTATTCATTTAATTATTTATTTAATTATTTTTAAAACGTTACACTTGCGATACGAGAGTGCTCTCTATACAAAATCTTGCAATGGAGAAAAATGGATTTGATATCCATATCCTCGTGCTGCTTCTGGAGTTCATTATTCATGGACGCCGGTACGATGCACTTAGATTTCTCACAATCCAGATCCTAAGTTTTGCGGACCTTTTTGTCCGCAACTGAGGAATCTGGTCTGGGACAGGGGGAGCAGTACTGGTGAGGACGTATGCCATTTTGTCATAAGTAAGTGCAATGTTGACGTTCCTCAACCAATCTTTATAGTTTAGCCTAGTCAGTGTATTTTTTTCAAGTAGTAGTTTAAGTCCCGTTATGGTTGCTTCCAAAGAGAGAGAAAAGAAACAATCAGCGTATACTCTTGCAAGATTAGATTGGTTTATTATCTTATCTAACGAGGATAGCTCCCACTGTTTCCTCAAATTCTCCATCAAACCTTAAATGAAGAACTAGTTAGGATTAATCGCATGTCCCAATACTTGCTTAACCTTCGGCCAGGCTAGTGTCGGTACTCCGAGGGAGGTTCCTGCTGGGTTCCCTAGGGCAGCCGCTGGATTTCAGGAGGCATCGACCATGCCGTTTTCAAAAAAATGGCGTGCTAAAGAACTCTAACACTAGAATCTAAACTAGAGAATTAGACGAACCAGCATGTAAACATCTTTACATCTAAGTGAACGAGGAATACAATCTTTGTAGACCGGTCCTTCGCTTTAATAGCTCCGTGTAGTAGTCCCTTCGCTCCAAGTAGTGATCTCCCGAACTCTAGTGAGGCTCCACAAGGTGAAATGAACAAGCTTGCTTGAAGTCTTCGAGACCGAAGATGATCTACGTCGAGAAGACACTAACTCAAGCTACCTCTTCACTAAGTGGTGAACTTGGTGAGGAAACAACCCAATCTAAATGGCTAGTAGAGAAGAGGTTGATGAAGTAGGAATTTTGCTCACTTTATTTCTTCACCTCTCATGAAGCTAGAAAGTTTTTTGGAGATGAGGAAGAAGATGAAGTGTGAATGGAATAATGAGTGAGAATAGCAACATGGGTGAGTTAGTATCATATGCTAACTCATGTTGAGACTAAACCATGGCTAACAATAATGGTTAGGTTAATAAATATCTACAAGTAAAACAAAACTGGTGGACTAAGTCAAAGATGCTTTAAGCTTCTCCAAGCTTCCAAGAATGACAATTTCCAACTAATATTGAATTACTTTAAATAAATAAAACCTCACATTATTATAAGCATGGTGTGAGTCTCATACACCCATGTAGCATGTGGCATCTAGCATGACACAAAAGATGTACATTAATATATATCACATATATATTATGTGTACACTAGTGAAAAAAGAATCTTAAGTGAGCTAATATTAGTTAATGTAAGATAATATATCAAATATATAATTATACATTAAATTATTAAATCAACACTTAATTTAATAATCCGACTATATCACATACAACCGACTAATATCAAATGTATCAACTTGTCGAATCAACACTTAATTCGACAGCCCGGTTATATCACATATAACCGACCGATATCACATATCGTGAGAATAGAATACGGTATCACATACGCATATTAATCTCGGTCCCGCACATATCACTTATGTGCCCCTACTTCGTTTTACTTAAGCCAGGAAACCTCTGTGTAGGACTCTAAAGACTCATCAATACGCCGGCAGTAGGTGGTGATCATATCAGGCACCCACAAGCCGCAAGCGGTCTGCTAAACGTAATGGCCACCCGGGTATTGAGCGATCAGAAGATCAACAAGCAAGACTGCTCATACTCCTACGAATCCATCAAGTAACACTACCATACAGTCCGGTCTCTTCGTCGGATATGTCGCATATCACAGCCTAGGGGTGGTATAACGTCAGACCCCAATAGCTTGATAAGTCATGCCGATGAAAGGTCCATAACGGTTTAAGAAACTACTGATAACACTTACCAGTAGATCTCAGCAACCCTGGCCAGGGATTTCCTGTTATGGCCAATCGAACATAGCGCAACATCAACCCCCAATACCGGGAGAGACGAAATCCCCTCCTATCGCTCATTGCCTCCATGTGACTCGGGACTGTACCCAAAAACCACCATTTTGCACGATCTCTTGAACGTGGTAAGGTGGAAATCAAAGCACAGTGGGAATCACACAAGACTCTATGACGATCACGGGTCGACAGACTAACCTGTACCAGTGTCACCAGAGAACTGCTACCTAACGATAAGTATAATACCATCTAGGAGTTCTCGACGAGTCCGTTTAGTATACCCAGTCTCCACTGAGCACCCGTATACCATCTCTGATGTCAAACACCAATGGATATGGGATCATCCATCGCCCATCATATGGGTCGAGAAGCGTATATGCTAGTCTACTCTGGAATATCGATGCCCCGTCTCGATACTCCCCCAACTAGGAACATTTGAAGGATGAACTTACCGACTACCTCTTCCCCACTGGTATGATCTGCATCATAATCCTGGCAGTCAAGACTCATCCTAAGAGCTTTATCAACATGTAATAGAGAGACAATGAATGTACATGTTAAGATAAAGAGCAACCAGATACCATACTATCATGTCGAGCAAAAAAGTCCTCCCTATATATGTCCAAGCATCCACTACAATATACATCGCATGTACAGTAATGGCCTCTAGGGCATACATATAACTAACAATCTCCCACTTGCACTAAGGCCATTTATTGTAGTATCTCATACTCAATATCCTATAAAAGTCTCTCTAGGGAAAGGCCTCCGTGAGTGGATCTGCCGTGTTTTCCTTCGCGTCAACTCTCCTAACCTCGATCCCTTGGAGATCAACCATCTCCTTGATCAGGTGATACTGCCTCAGAATATGGCTGGAACGCTGATGGGACCTGCGTTCCTAGGCCAAAACCACAACTCCATTATTGTCACAATAACAGTTATTGGACGCTCAATGGTAGAAACCATGTTCATCTCATGAACAAGAAATGCCCAGACAACCACTTTGGCAGCATCGTTGGTAGCGATGTATTCAGCCTTTATCGTCTAGTTTGCCACGGTATATAGCTTAGAACTCTTCCAACATACCGTCCCTCCACAGAGGGTAAAGACAAAGCCCGTGACTGACTTTCAGTCGACCTTATCACTCTGGGAGCTCGAATTGGTAAAGGACTCCCACTAGAGTTCACCGTTACCAAATCCCAAGAACATTTCTTTAGTGATTCTCAAGTAATTAAGAATGTGTTGGGGTCAAAATTTGCACCCCAGTTGACTGGGTCAAAGTCAAGGTCAACCCCAAGTAAGCGGGCCCAAGCCCAAGCAAGTGGGCCCATGCCCAGGTCGAGTCCGAACATGAAGCGGCCGGCCCTCCTCCATGCCAAAATAAAAATCATGTAATAAATAATTTTGATGTAATTTTTTTATGCATGCATGTAAGCAAAATAGGCATAAAGCCAAATTTTTGTAAAGCTCATGGCTTATGTGCAAAAGAAATGAGCACATAAGGCATGGGATGGGCAAAATACCATTATGTAAAGCCCAAGGGGCTATATGTAAATGTGTAAGCCTATATAAGGCAACATGATGATGAATAAAAGGGAGACTTTTCATTTCTCTAAAACGCTAGGTTTTGTGCCTCCTTTTTCTCCTTCCTCAAGGTTCTAAACCTTCTCCTTTCCTTTGAATTAAATCAAGAGTTTTACTCTTCCTTTTCAAAAACTAAATAATTTTTCACCACAAAACCAACAAAGGGGAGCTCAGATCTTCCATTAGATTTCAAAAGGGGGAGATTTTTTAAATCTCACCCCCTTTCTCCAAGATCCGGTCCAGCCGACAGAAGAGGAGGAAGGAGACCCATCTCCAAAAATCCCAATTTGGGGAAGATCCAGGACTCAAGGGAGAAGCCCCTTTCATCAGCTCCAAAAATATCTTAGGAGTTCAAATCCATAAGTCAAATCGGGAGCACAGCTCTCAGTGCAAGGACCAAGTCCCTTTTGATATGCCCACGTGCCAGGCACGTGGTGCGCTGGCGCTCTGGCGCACAGCGCCCGCGTGCCAGGCACGTGGTGCACTGGCGCTCTGGCGCACAGCGCCCGTGTACCGCGCACGTAAGGCGCTGGTGCATTCTCCCACGCATCCTTTAAATGCCCCTTTCTCTTATGTGTGTGTGTGTGTGTGTGTATACATATACACACATACTCTACAACACTATCCCCCGTTAGAAAAAATTTCTAACGGGGCGCTGCCCCGCACCCCGCAAGGGGGCTGCTATCCCCTTGACCCCCAGCCCGCTATCTGGGTAGCGGGACCCCCGTAAAAACTCTGCTGGGCCCCCGATATATCCAAAATCCCTTTCAAAACACAACGCACGTACACTGCACATTGAGTTCGCATGACCTGTTTGACCCGTTAATCGGAGGTTCTTTCACTCCAAAGGCGAGGGGTAATTAACGGCAGCTTAGTCCACAGCTGCCGGAGATTCGAATCCCCACAATCAATAAACCCTAGCCTATCCTAGACAGGGGGAATCTGTAATGTGCCTGACAAGCGCGCGCGTATTCCCATCTCAATGGGATAACGAAAAACACCCTACAGAATGTCCTATATAGCTGTCCAGTGATTCTCGCAAGATCCGATTGATTCCTAATCACTACACCTAGTGAGTCGGCTACATCTGGTCCGGTACATAACATCGCAAAAATGATAGAGCCTAGTGCTGAAGCATAGGGTATCCCTTGCACGCGAACTCTCTCCAAATCAGTCTTGGAAGACATCTTTTTGGAGAGAGTGATTCCTGAGTAAATGGGCGAACCACCACGCTTAGGATCCTCCATACTAAACCCCTTTAGTATGGTGTTAATGTACCTAGATTTGGGACACTCCCAACATCTATCTAGATCTATCACCATAGATCATAATCCACAAGATGTGGTAGGTATCATCCAGATCTTCTATGGAGAATCTTGTGATAAGAGAAGCTTGACCGAGTGTAACATAGGAAACCATTTCCTATCAAGAGTATGTCATCTACGTACAATACGTGGAAGACAACCTTACTCTCTACAACCTTCTTGTATATACAAGATTCATCTATCTTTTTGATAAAGTCAAACTCTATGACTACCACATCAAAACAGATGTTCCAACTCCGCGATACGCGCATTGATCCTGATGGACTTAAGCATAGCTTTGAAAGTCTCAACTTTTCCATCTACACCAAGAATCTTCTCAAGATCCACTTGCTCCCGATGGGTTTTACCCCTTTAGGTGCAACATTCAAAGTCATACTTTGTTGGTGTACATGGATTCCATCTTTGATCGCATAGCATCCAGCCTTTTCACAGAGTCCCCACTCGTGATGGCCTGCCTGAACCCGGTTGGGTCATCATCAACCAAGATGTAATCCTCGCTCCCACCGTTACCGAGGAAACCATAGTATCTCTCAGGTGGATAAGGAACCCTACCAGATTTGCGGAGAGGCTGAGGTTCGTTGGAGACTATTGAATCCTTTGGTTTCACCAAATCATCAGCTGTTAGTTTGTCCAGCTGAAACTCCTTCCAGTTCTACCTCATGACCACAAATTTCTTCATAAGAAATTCCTTTTCTAAAAAGGTGGCATGCTGAGAAACAAAACACCTTTTTCTCCTCAGAGTGATAGAAGATATTCCCTCACACATGTTTGGGATATCCTAACAAACTTATACAGAACTGACCTTGCCTCGAGCTTGTTCGGATTCTGCCTTTCAATATAGGCCGGACAATCCCATATCTTAACTCGTTTAAGACATGGTCTCTTCCCATACCATATCTCATATGGAGTGGTAGGCACTGATTTGGTTAGAACCCCATTCAATAGGTATGCAGCTTCTCAAGCGCATAACACTAAAAGGAAACAGGTAACTCAGCAGTACTCATTATAGAGCGCACCATATCTCATAGGGTGCGATACCTTCGCCCCGATACACCGTTGTGCTGTGGTGTACTCGAAGGAGTAAGCTGAGAGAGAATCACATTCTCCTTTAAATAATCCAGGAACTCCATGCCCAAGTATTCTCCTTCTCGATCACATCGAAGGACTATAATACTTCTAGCCGTCTGGTTCTCAACTTCAAGCTTATATTCCTTAAATTTCTCAAAAGTTTCAGATTTGTGTTTCAACAGGAACATATGTCCGAATCCTGAGAGATGATCAGTGAATACAAGTATGAAGAACCAAGAATGGAATTTGTAGACATAGGACCGAATACATCATCATGTATCCGTCCCAAGAGTTCAGTAACTCTTTCTCTGTTTCCGGTAAACGGAGAATTGATCATTTTACCTTTGAGACAAGACTGGCAAGTATCATTAGATGAAAATTTGAACAGATTCTCATATTCATCCTTATGTAACTTAGCTGGTCGTGTCGTATTGATATGACCTAGTCTACAATGCCACAAGAAGGATTCGTTCATTTCTGAACTATTCCTCTTGTGTGAGTTCTATATATTTTGAACTGTGATTTGATTTAGAACGTATATGCTATTATATAACGTGCCTGATCCAATCAACTATTGATTCAGGAAAATGTTCACAACATTATCCTCTAATACAGAATTATATCCTTCTTTAGCTTAATAAAGAAACTGATGTAATTTTGTATATCAGGTTCGGTATGTAATAATATTCGTTCAGAATCAATGTATTTACCATTTGGTAACACAAGGTGATATTTGCCAACTGACTTAGCTGCAACAATTGCACCATTCTCTAACACTTAGAGACATATCACCTAATCCCAGTTCTCTACCTTTATGTAGCCCATGTAACAAATTATATATGTGGGATCCTAATCCGGTATCTCATACCTAGGACGTAGAGGATACAGAGAAATAGTTCTTGGTAATGAACACACCCGAAGAATATGCATCAACATGCTTATTCCTCATTTGGGTGGCATGGGAATCCTGGTTATTCCCCTATTTCCTGCTCGTACTTATAACAATTATAAGATAAAGCGGAACTAACATTTCCCAGCTCAGTATAACAAGCAGGTTCGGTCAATACATCCATATTATTTTCTTGATTAAGGCATGTTTCGATCGCTACCAGGAGAGAGAGAAAGAAGAAAACACTCTGTGTGCGCTCTTTCAAGATCAGATTGGTTATTATTTTATCTAATCAAGATAGCTCCCACTGTTTTTATCAAATCTTCCTTCAAACCCTAAAAGGGTAAGACTAGCCGAGATTAATTACACCCTACAAGTTCGCCAATCTTTCGGTCAGGCCAGTGTTGGTACTTTGAGGAAGGTTCCTCGTGCTTTCGCACGGACCTAATTAAAATAAATCTCGCTTTCCCAGGGGCGTAACCCCGTTAACATCTTTCTAGACACCTACTTTGATCGGCTAATTGTAATGTACAAAACTCTCCCAGGAGTAACTCTTACTCGCAGTGGGTATCGGGATCAAACTATCTCATAGAAGGTATGCAATCTCATTGCAAATTTCAACACTTGAAATTCCCAATAATATTTTGCCCCTAGCAACTTATGACCTTAATAAGGTCAACAAATCATAAGCGTTAGCCAAGTTCAACCCGTCATTTCCTGATTGAATTAAACCCACCCGCACAACCCTTAACATAGTCAACAAAGTCGTACGACTACCCTAATCCAATCGCATCATATGCTTAAGCAGATAAGCACTAATCAGATACCACACACAATGCCTTAACATAGTCAACAAACGTAGCACGAATACTAAGTAGTACTTATCTGAAATGACGGAGGGCTACGACAGGTTTTTAAGAAAACCTTTTGCGTAATGAACTTGATATCCTTGTAGAATCAAGTGATTTTGAAAAATAAGTGTTTTTTAGGCTTTTGCTAGTTTTGCTAAAGAGGTCACTCCCGGTGAAAGGATCTCGGCTCTTTCCTCATCGAATAAGGTGCTGGATATTTCACAAATACTACTATGCAAAGCATGAACTAAAAAGCAATCAAATGGCAAAACCGAGTGGGTTGTAGCATCTGCCAGTTTCGATAAAGAGGTCACTCCTGGTGAAGGGATCTCGGCTCTTTCCTTATCGAATAAGGTGATGGATATTCTACAAGGAATACCGCTATGCAAAGCAAAACCTAGAGCTACCAGTTTTTAAAACAAGTTTCTACAACATGTTTAAGTTTCTTTTATTTCATTAATCTCATTAATTAAGTCCCATCATTTATGCTTCCTAAGCATCACAGAAGAAACGAAAGCAACAATATTTATTATATATCATATATATAATATAAGCATTTGTCTCAGAATATCAAGTGATCACATCACAGAATATCAACAGTAGAAGAACACATATGAAATATTGGATATACTAGGAATTCCGTGTTTTAATTAAGCCAATAAAAAACGCAGATTCCACGATCGTGATGAATAGCCAAACCCACATCCCTAAACCCCTACGAGAGCGGCAAGCAACCCTACCAATTCTAGAGTTAGGAGACCCGGTCTCAACTCCTCGAGATGGTCTCCCACTGGACCCTAGAACCTGGTTATTTGTGGTCTCTTCCTTTGGTCTATCCAAATGCGGAAAAGTAAATAATATACATCAATGGTGACATCATCCTCAACCCGGAAGTGCCCCAATAAAAGAATATTACATACAAGCTTTTATATGAATGAAAATGAAAAACTCTCATCTCACATAAAAAAAACCAGGCTATTCAAAACATGACGATCCAATATTACATATCACAGCAACACATAACATCATATGTCATCAACGTAAGTAAATATGCGTATCCCAATTGTCATTGACGTATAGCAACGAAACCGGCGATACACCACATATTACACTTATGGTCGCAGAAAAGAAGTGAAAAACTACAACAATTGGAATCTGCAATCACCTTAGACACCATAAACCCAATGTATCACATACTTCGGATTTCATGCCTAACCAAATGAATTCTTTAGACATCGCATGCCTAAAAATTATAAACCCCACATTTTAGTCTCGCTATTAAAAACACTTTTCAATAACCAGTCGGGTAATTCAACAAGATTCCCGACAACCTGATCGGATGCTCGTCGAAAACTTTAGTAGACTGCCGCACCCCCGATGACATCGATGAAGTGCACTTAGGCGGAACACCGTGGCCGCGAGCACACGAACGGATGCTTTTGGCGATGGGGTTCTCCTGCAGTCACTTGGTCAAGGCTATGGGACATGGCTATCTAGTAAGCTTACCCGGCGAGTATCCACGTACACTTCGTAATTGTGACGGACTTTTGATCTACATCAAAATCCCGTGGAAACCGATCAAATGAGACTAACTTGCTAGATTTATAAAATTCAAATCAGTTTTCACAAAACCGATTATGTGGATTCCAAATATTATATCACAATCACAGATAGCTAGACAGTATTAAACTTTTCGATCGAATCAAGAAACACCCAAAATTTCCCAAAGAGCTCAACACTTGAGCGGAGTTTAAAAAGTACCCAGAACATGCCACAGCACCTATGACCAACCGTAGAAGGGTCAACCCTTGCCTCACCTATGGCGCCGCGGAACTAACACTAACCCTAGGGTTTGATGGCGGTTTCGACAGTCACAGAATCGAGTTAGGGTTTCATTCTTTTAGAGGGTCCATAGAAAACACCTGCACGATTTTCTGAAAATTTTAAACACGGAAAAATCCAACTCTTGGAAAATTTCCAGTGAGGGAAAAAATGAGTTATTGATATCCGTTCGAACTTTTTAACGTCGTCTAAAATAACCCGAAATGATGTTAGAATTACGACTATGAAACACTCCGAATTGCCTTTACAAAAAGTTAACATCTCATGCAATTTCAGTAAAAATAAGCAACACCTAAAACACCAAAACCCAGAGACTGGAACACCGACAAAAATTGAAGCCCGGAACCCTCACCAGGACCGGCCAGGCCGAAAAATTGCTAATGTGGCCGGCCATTTTCCGGCGAGAGGGGTTCAATTTTCTTCTGTGTTCATGTCACATCACATGTCACATTCTGCGGTTGCTTAAAAAAATTTTAGAGGCCATTTAAAAATCGACAGAAACTAGATTTCATTGTTTCAAGTTTTGAAATTGTTTCGGTTTTGTAATTCTACAAACATCGTTTAATTCTCTAGCTTGGCTCTGATACCACTGCTGGGTTCCCTGGGGCGGCCGCTGGGTTTCGGGAGGCATCGACCATGCCGTTTTCAAAAAATTGGCGCGCTAAAGAATCCTAACGCTAGAATCTAAACTAGAGAATTAGACGAAAAAGCATGTAAACATCTTTACATCTAAGTGAACGAGAAATACAACCTTTGTAGACCGGTCCTTCACTTCAATAACTCCGTATAGTAGTCCCTTCGCTCCAAGTAGTGATCTCTCGGACTCTAGTGAGGTTCCATAAGGTGAAATGAACAAGCTTGCTTGAAGTCTTCGAGGCCGAAGATGATCTACGTCGAGGAGACACTAACTCAAGCTACCTCTTCACTAAGTGATGAACTTGGTGAAGAAACAATCCAATCGAAATGGCTAGTAGAGAAAAGGTTGATGAAGTAGGAATTTTGCTCACTTTATTTCTTCACCTCTCATGAAGCTAGAAAGCTTTTTGGAGATGAGGAAGAAGATGAAGTGTGAATAGAATAATGAGTGAGAACAGCAACCATGGGTGAGTTAGTATCATATGCTAACTCATGTAGAGAATAAACCATGGCTAAAAATAATGGTTAGGTTAATAAATATCTACAAGTAAAACAAAACTAGTAGACTAAGTCAAAGATACTTTAAGCTTCTCCAAGCTTCCAAGTATGACAATTTCCAACTAATATTGAATTACTTTAAATAAATAAAATCTCACATTATTATAAGTATGGTGTGAGTCTCATACATCCATGTAGCATGTGGCATCTAGCATGACACAAAAGATGTACATTAATATATATCACATATATACTATGTGTACACTAGTGAGAAAAAGAATCTTAAGTGAGCTAGTATTAGTTAATCTAAGATAATATATCAAATATATAATTAAACATTAAATTATTAAATCAACACTTGATTTAATAATCCGGCTATATCACATACAACCAACTAATATCAAATGTATCAACTTGTCGAATCAACACTTGATTCGACTGCCCGGTTATATCACATATAACCGACCGATATCACATATTGCGAGAATAGAATACGGTATCACATACGCGTATTAATATCAGTCCCGCACATATCACATATGTGCTCCTACTTCGTTTCGCTTAAGCTAGGAAACCTCTGTGTAGGACTCTAAAGACTCGTCAATACGCCGGCAGTAGTTGGTGATCATATCAGGCACCCACAAGCCACAAACGGTCTGCTAAACGTAACGGCCACCTGGGTATTGAGCGATCAGAAGATTAACAAGCAAGCCTGCTCATACTCGTGCGAATCCATCAAGTAAAACTACCTTACAGTCCGGTCTCTTCGTCAGATATATCGCATATCACAGTCTGGGGGTGGTATAACGTCAGACCCCAATAGCCTGATAAGTCATACCGATGCAAGGTCCATAACGGTTCGAGAAACTACTGATAACACTTATCAGTATATCTCAACAACCCTAGCCAGGGATTTCCTGTTATGGCCAATCGAACATAGCGCAACATCAACCCCCAATACCGGGAGAGATGAAATCCCCTCCTATTGCTCATTGCCTCCATGTGACTCGGGACTGTACCCAAAAACCACCATTTTGCACGATCTCTTGAACGTGGTAAGGTGGAAATCAAAGCACAGTGGGAATCACACAAGACTCTATGACGATCACGGGTCGACAGACTAACCTGTACCAGTGTCACCAGAGAACTGTTATCTGACGATAGGTATAATACCATCTAGGAGTTCTCGGCGAGTCCGTTTAGTGTACCCAATCTCCACTGAGCACCTGTATACCATCTCTGATGTCAAACACCAATGGATATGGGATCATCCATCGCCCATCATATAGGTCGAGAAGCGTATATGCTAGTCTACTCTGGAATATCGATACCCCGTCTCGATACTCCCACGACTAGGAACATTTGAAGGATGTACTTACAGACTACCTCTTCCCCACTAGTATGATCTGCGTCATAATCCTGGCAGTCAAGTACTCATCCTAAGGGCTTTATCAACATGTAATAGAGAGACAATGAATGTACATGTTAAGATAAAGAGCAACCAGATAGCATATTATCATGTCGAGCAAGAAAGTCCTCCCTATATATGTCCAAGCATCCACTACAATATAAATCGCATGTACAGTAATGGACTCTAGGGCATACATATAACTAACAGTTCCAACGCTTTTGTGAAGTTCCTTAATTATGTAACCTCTTTTCCGTGGAGGCGTAGCCCCGCTAACACCGTTCTAAACACCTACTTGGTTTATAGTATTGATTGTTAAGTAAAATAATCTTCCAAGAGTAATCCTACTCATCAGTGGGATCGGGATCCAACTATCATTGTGTGATGACCTAGATGGAAGCCACTCTAGTCACCACACTCCAGAAGGTATGCTAAATCTACAAGTTTCCTTTATGTTTGAAACTCCCGATGTGATTTTTGCCCCAAGCTCTTATAACCTTGACGAAGGCCAACAAATCATAAGATGAAAATCAAGTTCTTCCCATCGTTGTCTTGATTAATTTAAACCCACCCGTACTCGTCCTTGACGAAGGCCAACAAGGCTGTACGACTGTCCTAAACTAATGTATCTATCATGCTACAAACAAGCTGTTAGTGTATATGCTCTAGAGGCCATTACTGTATCATACTAGTTTGTATATTACTTAATAGATGCTTGGGATATTCACCTTGTATATACAATCTTGCTCAAAATAGTAGTATGCTACTTGGTTTGTTTCTACTTCAATGTGTACTTGTGTTTATTTCAGTATATCACTTATACGCATTAGTGGAGCCCTTAGGATCTTTGCTTGATTACCAGCGTTGTGATGGCAGTCACACTAGTGGGGGCTGGGTAATCTATAAGCACATCCTTATACAGGTCCCTAGTCGCAGGACTATCGAGACAGGGCATCGATACTCCGGAGTAGACTAGCGTATGCGCTTCTCATCCCAGTGTGGGAGATGGTCTGTCCCACAGCCATCAGTACGTCGTACTGGAGATAGTATACGGGTGCTCGTTGGGTTACGAGTACACTGGACAGGACTCGTCGGGAACTGACAGGTTGGTATTATACCTATCGTCAGTTATCAGTTCCCAGGTGACATGAGTACAGCTTAGTCCGCTGACTTGACACTGGCACTTCGCCTCAAGTGTGTTCCCACTGCACTTTGATCACTACCCTACCACGGCTCAAAGGAGTCGTGCAAACAAGTGGTGGTTGGGTGCAGTCCCGAAGCACTTGGAGGCAGTGACGGTTAGACAGGATTCGTCTCTCCCGGTATTGGGGGTTGACATCGCGCTGTGTCTAGGAGAGCCATTACACGAGTAGTCCCTGGCCAGGGCAAACGAGATATACTGGTAGGTTTCCAGTGTTATCTCAGGGTGTTTTGGGCTTCGCTCCGGCACGACTTGTACCGCTATTGGGGGACTGACGTTTACCACCCCCTAGGCCCGCCATGCGATGTATCAGACGAACAGACCGGACTGTACGGAGACTGTCACATTCAGACTCAGTAGGAGTACAGATGGGGTTTCACCTCGTCAGCCTTCTTGTCGACATCTACCTGGGGACCGTTACGCACAGCTAGTGCCGCTTGCGGTCTGTGGTTAAACCCACTGCCAGCGTAGTGTCGAGTCTTTAGAGTCCCACACAGAGGGTATTCGCCTCTGGGCAAAACAGAGTAGAGGTCGCATGGTTTTGCGACAGGGTTCGTTCTCATCCGCGCACTTGTGCACGTTTGGAGTCCGGACGGATTATACTGGCATGCTCTGGTTTGAGCCAGATACTGGTATATATTTTGGGGTTGCTTTTATATCTTGGTGTTCTTGTTCCTCGGAACAAGAATGCAGGTGTGTATGCACAGTTGCTTGAGGCAGAGGATGAGGTATTTCATTAGGGTTTCGGAACGGGTGCGTATGCACAGTTGACAGTTATCATTTTCCAAACCCTAATGGATTTATGGATTATCTATTTATAATAGTAATTAAATGAGAATTTTGTTATGGTTGATTTTGTTGACTTGTTGACCATGGTTGACTTGTTGACCATGGTTGAATATTGACCACCATCATGCTTTAAAAAGTCCTCCTTGATTTATGCTTACATTTCATTAAATGAAGCATGGTAGTGGTCATTCCAAATTACCATCAACTATTCTCATTTTCAATTATTATTATTAGATAATTCTTTTTCTTTTGCATTATGGTTGCAAGAAAGAATAGAATAGCTCATTCTATCATATTCATTCTCTCTCCTCTCTTCATCTTCTTCTTACTCTAGCAAAGAGAAACCTTCTCATGTGTTGAGAATCCTTCTCTTTAAAAAGAAAAGCAAACCCTAGTCACTCTCTACTCACTCGAGGATCAAAGGATTAGCAAGCCGGAGATTCTAGTTCACTCCAAGTTCGAGAAAGAGCCCAAAGGTCGAGCCTTCGAGGTGGATCCATCTTCGACGGAAGAAGGCGACAAAGGAGAACCATCAACCTCTACAAAGTTTGAAGAAGAAGGAGTTCAAGTTTAGGTATAACCATCTTCATCCGAGTAGCTAACTCACTTTAGCAAAGTTTGCTAGTTTTAGTTTAGGTAACGATCCCGACCTAGTTTAGTCCATGTTGCCTCTTGCACTAAAAATTTGATTTTTATACCGTTTCCGCCTCCCCGTAAGAACCGGGGGTCGCAACGTGGACTTACAGTGGTATCAGAGCCTAACTAAACTTAAACTAGCTTGGTAGTGAAGTGTAACGAAGTTCGGAACCGAAAAAATCACAAAACCGGAAAATTACAAAACCTGAGTTTCTGTTGAAAATTTTTTGGCTCAAAATGAAAAACTTTATACATGTAAATTCGGCTCAGGGTTTTGTGTGAACACCCAAGAAAAACGATACAGTAATTCGTCCAAACCGCCGCCCTTCTGCCGCGTGATCTAGGCATCCGCCGCGGAAACGCCGCGCCTTATCGTCTTCTGTGCATCGTTTTTCGTGCAGTGTGTGTCTGTGTTGGTTTTGGGATTTTTGAAATATATTATATGTGCCCAGATTTTCCAGAAAAGAAATTTCCTTTTGGGGTCCTATAATTCCGTATTTTTTCCGAACTTCACTGCACTTTGACTATGATGGTTATATCTGTGATGTTTGCATGTATTGAACGTCGGCTAATCGCTATAAGTCGATTGGTCGGGGTTATACATGATCTGTGTTTGATGCTGGAATGTGTATATAAATATGTTGGATTGTCGTGGATGAATAGCCGGGGGTTGTGAGACGAGAGTTTTCTTTTCTTGCAATTCATGTAAATTTGTAAATTGATGTAATAATTATTTGTATGGCCGCACAACCGGGTCGGGGTTGTAGCCGTCATTGTATAATTTCTTTTTACTGTTTTTGCTCCTAGGATAGACCCATGGAGGGGTGCACAAACTACCGGGTATGCCGAAGTGTCGAGTGGCCTACTCATGGAGATGAGGGAGGTTGCTACGCTTCGGGTACTTGGCGGGTAGTTTGCCGCACCCGTAGGGGTCTTGGGTGGGGTATTGGCTATTCACCGCGACCGTGTAATCTGTTTTTGTTACAGGCTCGTACAAATTACAGATTCCTAGTATATCCAATGTATTTATCTGTGATCTGAAATGTTTATCATTGTAGTATATCTATATATGATATTATTTAGGCGTTGCTTATGTTTTACAGACGCGCTAGCCCAGCCCCCGCTCTGTCGTTAGTTAAGTAACCTAACGGGTAATGACGGGGCCCAGTGGCGAATGCGAATGGCATAAGCGTACGTCATATTTTGGTTGTTTTCTGCAATGGTAGGATTAAATGATGGGACGCATTAAAAGAACTAATGCAAGAATATCACGCATTAAAAGAACTAATGCAAGATAATAAACCAAGTTAAAGTCGTTGGAACACTTTCGAAAAACCACTCGGTTCTTTTCAAAACAACTTTTAAATGCGGAGCTTGAGCCACTCCTTTTAAAAGCTATCTCGTTCCATCGACCAAATCAAGTTCACTACGTTCACGGTTTTGCCAAAACCATCCGTAGCCCTCCATCATTTCAGTTAAATATTCGGTAGTATTCAAGCTATGTATTTTGACCTCACGCCAAGGCATAGTGATTGGTAGCTGCCGGATATTTATCTGTTGCATAGATAGAATGCGTTGGTTTGAGACAGTCGTACTGCCATTTTGGCCTACGTCAAGGGTATGTACGGGTGGATTCAAATTAACCTGGATAATGATGGGACGAACTTGACATGTGACTTATGACATTTTGACCTCACGCCAAGGTCATAAGAGCATGGGGCAAAAATCCACATCGGGAGTTTCATAAGTACTGAAACTTGCTAGATTTGCATACCATTTGGAGTGTGGTGATTCTGGTAGGATTCCTTCAGTTTCGTCACGCGATGATATTTGGATCCCGATCCTACTGTGAGTATATGCTACTCCTCGGGAAATTTCTCACTAAACGATCAATGCTATAAACCTAGTAGGTGCCTAGAAAGGTGTTAGCGGGGTTACGCCCCCAGGCAAAAGAGGTTATTTAATTAAGGAACTTCGCGAAAGCGTTGGAAAACCTCCCTCGAAGTACCGACACTGGCCTGGCTGAACGGTTAAGCAAGTATTGTGCGGTGGGATTGATCCTGACTAATTCTTCCTTTATGGTTTGAGGAGGGATTCGAGAAACAGTGGGAGCCATCCTGTTTAGACAAACTAAAAACCACTCTAAACTTGCAAGAGCATCATGCTGAGTGTTTCTTCTTCTCTCTCCTAATTGCAGCGACCAAATCAACATGACTGGACTTAAGTTACTCCTAGATAAAAACAAACTGACAGGGCCAAACTACAAAGATTGGCTCAGGAATGTCAAGATAGCAATCACTTATGACAAGCTGGGGTATCTTCTTACCACCAAAGCTCCCCCTGTCCCTGGTCCAACTTCCAGTGTCGCGGATAAGGAAATCCGCAAGACTTGGGAGATTGATAGCGCGAAGGCCAAATGCCTCCTGCTTGCCTCGATGGACAACGAACATCAGAGGAGGCATGAGAATATGGACATGGAGTCCATATTGCTTCATACAAAAGAACTGTATGGAGAGCAATCACGTATCGCAAGATACGAAGCGTCGAAAAAGTTATTTTCGACAAGAATGGCCGTCGGATCATCAGTAGCCGAGCATGTGCTAAAGATGATCGGCTACATTGAGGAGCTAGCTGACCTAGGGATCACATTGGAGAGTGAGCTATATACGGATATAGTTCTCCAGTCCCTTCCTTCCACTTACGCCCAGTTCATACTGAACTTCAACCTACAAGAAAAAGAGGTTGAACTTTCAGAGCTCCTCAACATGCTGAGGAGCGCAGAGGGCACCCTACAGAAAAGTAGGGAAACATCCACTTTGTTTGTAGGAGGATCATCTTCTTCTAGGTCCAAGGCGAAAGCCAAGGGAAAGAAGAAGAAAGCCCCCGCCAAACCAAGGGGCGGTGTTAGTAAAGTGGATACGAAGGGAAAAGGTAAAGCAACAAAGATAGCGGGGAAGCTTGTGGATAAGGAAGAATGCTTCTTTTGTCATAAGAAAGGACACTGGAAGAATGATTGCAGGGCCTGGAAGGCCAGAACACAGGAATTGAAGCAGGTTGCAGCTTCAGCTTCAGGTGTGTATGTTATTGAAAACTGTCTTTCAATAAACTCTACTTCCTGGGTATTGGATACCGGATCAGGATCTCATATCTGTAATTCTTTGCAGGCGTTGAGAAACCGTAGGGATTTGAAGGCAGGTGACATGACCCTCAGAGTTGCGAACGGAGCTAGCATGGATGCTAAAGCCGTGGGGGACTATCACCTGGGAATGTCAGATGGACATGTTTTGGTTTTGCGTAATTGCTTTTTTGTACCCAACGCAACTTGTAATATCATTTATGTATCTTTAGTTTCTAAAGAAGGTTATGAATTTGCGTTTGTAAGTAATGTTGTAAACATTCACCTTAATCAAGTTTTGATTGGGTCAGGTACTTTGAGTAATGGTATATACGTGTTAAACCAACCACAGATTTTTAATGTCCAGAATACACACAAAAGAAAGTCTCCAGAAATTAATCAGACTTTCTTATGGCATTGTAGATTGGGTCACATCAATGAGAGAAGGTTGACGAAGTTACATACAGAAGGGTATTTGAATGCGTTCGAATATCAGTCGTATGCCACTTGTCAATCCTGTCTCAAAGGAAAGATGACAAAGACTCCGTTTACTGGACATGAAGTAAGAGCGAGCGAGCTCTTGGGACTCGTACACAGTGACGTGTGCGGTCCAATGTCTACACATGCCCGAAGCGGACATTCTTACTTCATTACTTTTATGGATGACTTCTCAAGGTACGGTTATGTCTTCTTAATGAAACATAAGTCCGAGGCCTTTGAAAAATTCCAGGAGTATAAGAGTGAAGTAGAGAAACAGACCGGCAAAAGTATTAAGATTCTAAGATCGGATCGAGGTGGAGAATACTTGAGTGCCGAATTCCTGGACTATTTAAAAGAGAACGGAATTCTCTCTCAGCTTACTCCTCCTTACACCCCGCAACATAACGGTGTATCGGAGAGACGGAACCGCACCCTATTGGATATGGTGCGGTCCATGATGAGTAACGCTGAGTTACCGCGATCATTCTGGGGGTATGCGCTAGAATCAGCTGCGTACCTTTTGAACCGAGTTCCGACTAAGACTGTGCCTTCCACACCATATGAAATGTGGAGTGGGAAGAAACCCTATCTTCAATATCTGAAGATCTGGGGATGTCCGGCTTTTGTCAAAAAGCAGCATGCGGACAAGCTCGAGGCAAGCTCAGTACTGTGCAAGTTTGTGGGATACCCAAAGAACACCAGGGGGTATCTTTTCTACTACGCAGAGGAACAAAAAGTCCTTGTTTCTCGTAATGCCCACTTTCTAGAACACCAGTTCTTGGAAAAGGAGATTAGTGGGAGCGCAGTAGAACTGGAAGAAATTCCAGAACCACAGACTATTACTGAAAGGTTAGTGGAACCAGAGGGTTCAATAGAACAGGACATTCCTACGCCGCTCCACAGGAGTAGTAGGCAGTCTCATCCGCCCGAGAGATACTACGGTTTTCTCATAGACGGGGATCGAGAGGATTGCATCATAGATTATGATGAGCCTACTAGCTTCCAGCAGGCCGTTCAGAGCATTGACTCGGTAAAATGGCTGGATGCAATGCGGACCGAAATGGAGTCCATGTACACCAACAAAGTATGGACGTTGGACATTGCTCCAGACGGGGTAAAACCCGTAGGATGCAAGTGGATCTTCAAAAGGAAGATTGGTGTAGATGGACAGGTTGAGACCTATAAAGCTAGGCTGGTAGCAAAGGGTTTTCGTCAAAGACCTGGCTTGGACTACGACGAAACCTTTTCTCCAGTAGCCATGCTGAAATCCATTCGGATCCTTCTTGCCATTGCTGCCTTCCACGATTATGAGATCTGGCAAATGGACGTAAAGACAGCTTTTCTGAATGGAAATTTAGAGGAGTGTGTCTATATGGACCAGCCAGAGGGTTTCATTCAGAGTGGGAGCAGCGGAAAGGTGTGCAAATTGCTTAAGTCCATCTATGGACTAAAGCAGGCATCGCGGAGTTGGAACATCTGCTTTGATGAGACAGTCAAAGAATTTGGCTTTATCAAAAATCCAGATGAACCATGCATCTATAGTAGATTTGTAGCGAGAACTGTAGTATTCCTCGTTTTATACGTGGATGACATTCTCTTAATAGGAAATGACATTCCTATGCTACAATCTGTCAAGGGGTTCTTGTCACAAAGGTTCTCCATGAAAGACCTGGGTGATGCCTCATACATCCTGGGGATCCGGATCCATCGTGATAGATCCAAGAGGATATTAGGACTTTCTCAGTCCAGGTACATCGACACCATAGTGAAAAGATTCAGTATGGAAGATTCCAAGCACGGTAACCTACCGGCTTGTCACGGGATCACCCTCTCTAAAGAGATGTCTCCCAAGACTGATTTGGAGAGGGATCGCATGTCTATTATACCCTACGCTTCTGCGGTAGGCTCTATAATGTATGCGATGTTGTGTACCAGACCGGATGTAGCTTATGCACTGAGTGTGGTAAGCCGGTATCAGTCTAACCCTGGGGAGAAACACTGGATAGCAGTAAAGAACATTCTCAAGTACCTGAGAAGGACTAAGGAGATGTTCTTGGTGTATGGCGGAAAAGACCTCCAGATCGAGGCCTTTGCTGACTCCAGCTTCCAGAGTGACAAGGATGATTCCAAGTCCATGTCGGGTTTTGTCTTCACCCTCAATGGAGGGGCGGTGTGTTGGAAGAGTTCCAAACAGGAAACCGTTGCAGACTCGACGATGGAAGCGGAATACATCGCTGCATCTGATGCCGCAAAAGAAGCTGTCTGGATGAGGAAGTTCTTGAAAGAACTTCAGGTGGTTCCGTCCATTGTTGATCCAATGCCTCTGTATTGCGACAACAACGGGGCTATAGCTTTAGCGAAGGAACCCAGGTCCCATCAGAGATCCAGGCACATCTTGAGGCGGTATCACCTGATCAGGGAGATCGTGGATCGCCAGGAGATCGAGGTTCGGAGAGTCGCTTCAAAAGACAACACTGCAGATCCATTCACCAAGGCCTTGCCCCAGACTCAGTTCGAGCGGCTGATCGAGATGATAGGTCTTCGATACGCCAGTACATGGCCTTAGTGCAAGTGGGAGATTGTTAGTGTATATGCCCTAGAGGCCATTACTGTATCATACTAGTTTGTATATTACTTAATGGATGCTTGGGATATTCACCTTGTATATACAATCTTGCTCAAAATAGTAGTATGCTACTTGGTTTGTTTCTACTTCAATGTGTACTTGTGTTTATTTCAGTATATCACTTATACGCATTAGTGGAGCCCTTAGGATCTTTGCTTGATTACCAGCGTTGTGATGGCAGTCACACTAGTGGGGGCTGGGTAATCTATAAGCACATCCTTATACAGGTCCCTAGTCGCAGGACTATCGAGACAGGGCATCGATACTCCGGAGTAGACTAGCGTATGCGCTTCTCATCCCAGTGTGGGAGATGGTCTGTCCCACAGCCATCAGTACGTCGTACTGGAGATAGTATACGGGTGCTCGTTGGGTTACGAGTACACTGGACAGGACTCGTCGGGAACTGACAGGTTGGTATTATACCTATCGTCAGTTATCAGTTCCCAGGTGACATGAGTACAGCTTAGTCCGCTGACTTGACACTGGCACTTCGCCTCAAGTGTGTTCCCACTGCACTTTGATCACTACCCTACCACGGCTCAAAGGAGTCGTGCAAACAGGTGGTGGTTGGGTGCAGTCCCGAAGCACTTGGAGGCAGTGACGGTTAGACAGGATTCGTCTCTCCCGGTATTGGGGGTTGACATCGCGCTGTGTCTAGGAGAGCCATTACACGAGTAGTCCCTGGCCAGGGCAAACGAGATATACTGGTAGGTTTCCAGTGTTATCTCAGGGTGTTTTGGGCTTCGCTCCGGCACGACTTGTACCGCTATTGGGGGACTGACGTTTACCACCCCTTAGGCCCGCCATGCGATGTATCAGACGAACAGACCGGACTGTACGGAGACTGTCACATTCAGACTCAGTAGGAGTACAGATGGGGTTTCACCTCGTCAGCCTTCTTGTCGACATCTACCTGGGGACCGTTACGCACAGCTAGTGCCGCTTGCGGTCTGTGGTTAAACCCACTGCCAGCGTAGTGTCGAGTCTTTAGAGTCCCACACAGAGGGTATTCGCCTCTGGGCAAAACAGAGTAGAGGTCGCATGGTTTTGCGACAGGGTTCGTTCTCATCCGCGCACTTGTGCACGTTTGGAGTCCGGACGGATTATACTGGCAGGCTCTGGTTTGAGCCAGATACTGGTATATGTTTTGGGGTTGCTTTTATATCTTGGTGTTCTTGTTCCTCGGAACAAGAATGCAGGTGTGTATGCACAGTTGCTTGAGGCAGAGGATGAGGTATTTCATTAGGGTTTCGGAACGGGTGCGTATGCACAGTTGACAGTTATCATTTTCCAAACCCTAATGGATTTATGGATTATCTATTTATAATAGTAATTAAATGAGAATTTTGTTATGGTTGATTTTGTTGACTTGTTGACCATGGTTGACTTGTTGACCATGGTTGAATGTTGACCACCATCATGCTTTAAAAAGTCCTCCTTGATTTATGCTTACATTTCATTAAATGAAGCATGGTAGTGGTCATTCCAAATTACCATCAACTATTCTCATTTTCAATTATTATTATTAGATAATTCTTTTTCTTTTGCATTATGGTTGCAAGAAAGAATAGAATAGCTCATTCTATCATATTCATTCTCTCTCCTCTCTTCATCTTCTTCTTACTCTAGCAAAGAGAAACCTTCTCATGTGTTGAGAATCCTTCTCTTAAAAAAGAAAAGCAAACCCTAGTCACTCTCTACTCACTCTAGGATCAAAGGATTAGCAAGCCGGAGATTCTAGTTCACTCCAAGTTCGAGAAAGAGCCCAAAGGTCGAGCCTTCGAGGTGGATCCATCTTCGACGGAAGAAGGCGACAAAGGAGAACCATCAACCTCTACAAAGTTTGAAGAAGAAGGAGTTCAAGTTTAGGTATAACCATCTTCATCCGAGTAGCTAACTCACTTTAGCAAAGTTTGCTAGTTTTAGTTTAGGTAACGATCCCGACCTAGTTTAGTCCATGTTGCCTCTTGCACTAAAAATTTGATTTTTATACCGTTTCCGCCTCCCCGTAAGAACCGGGGGTCGCAACGTGGACTTACACAAGCAACACACCGCTACCATTCACTATGTCTTGACGAAGGCCAACAAACATAGCATGAATACGATGTGTAACTCATTTGAAACGACGGAGGGCTACGGCTGGTTTTTGGTGAAAAACCTTGAACGTAATGAACTTGATACAGTTGAAGGAACGATAGCTTTGAAAAGGAGTAGTTCAAACTCCGCCTTTTAAACGAGTGTTTTGAAAAGAACCGAGTTGGTTTTTCAAAATGTTCCAAAAACATATTTTTAGGTTTATTTTCTTGCATTAATTAATATTAATGTGGTCCCATCAATTAACCTTATCATTGCAGAAAAGAAACAAAAATAGAACGTACGCTTATAACTTCCGCATTCGCCACGGGCCCCATCATACACCGTTAGGTTACTTAACTAACGGCAGAGCGTGGGCTGGACTAGCGCGGGTGCAAAACATAAACAACATTTATTATATATATAATATATATATAGTCATACGTCTCACGCAATAATAAGTATTCCAGATCATAGAATCACAGATGAATATATTGGATGTACTAGGATTTCCGTGTTTCATTTAAGCCTATAACGAAATACGGATTCCACGGTCGTGATGAACAGCCAAACCTCACCCTAGACCCCTACGGGTGCGGAAAACTACCCGCCAAATTTCCGAAGTGAAGCAACCTCTCTCAATAAAATGAGTAGGCCACTCAGCACTTCAAGAACCCGGCAGTTTGTGCACCCCACCTTGGGTCTATCCTAGGAGCAAAAAATAGTAAATGAAATAATACAACAGTGGCTACAAACTCAACCCGGATGTGCCCCGCAAAAATAATATTACATTAATTTACAAATTACATGAATGAAAGAAAAGAAAAAGCTCTTCTCACATCCCCACGGCTATTCATGCACGACAATACAATATTCCATATACACAAACCACAATCACAATCATAAAAATGTGCAACCCCCACTAATCGACATATAGCAATTAGCGGACGTTTTGAAACACATTTATAAACTCAAAGCGGACAAACGATGTTAAATTTTTGACTTCGAGACACTCCGAATTACCCTTGCTCAAATATGACTGAATATGAATTCTGGGAAAAAAATAATAATACCCTAAAACCTAAATCCAAGAGATTAGAACACCACCAAAACACGAAGGCAAAACATCATATTACAACTGGCCAGGCCGAGAAAAATTGAGTTTTGGCCGGCCAAACTTATGTTGTTTTGCCTCGTTTTTCCATGGTGTTCTAATTACATCACAAGTAGTCTTCTACAGTTGTTTAAAAAAAAATTAGAAGACTTTTAAAAATTTTCAGAGACTTGGATTTAGACTTTAACATTTCGGAGTCGTTTCGGTTTCGAAACTTCATACATCGTCAAAAACAGCTAGCTAGGGTTTAAGTTGGCTCTGATACCATGTAAGTCGATGTATCATACCCCATATGGTTAATGGGGAGGAGGAATTTGCAAACAACGATTTTTAAATCAACAACATCGACCTAAATACCCGGATCATTTCATAAACCCTAACCATAGTCACAATATTTGCGAATTATTCGGCAAATTCGCGAATAATTCATGAATTATTGACTGGATGAATAACTCTATGATTTAATCGCCATTGGCGGATGATTCATTTAGTACACGAATTATCCGCGAATAATTCGCAAAATCCGCGAATAATTCGCGTACTAAACGATTATTCACAAAACTAACTAAAGTACTAAAGTAACTAAACTAGCACAGTAGCACTTCAAAAGTTCAAAGTTCAAATCCATCTCTCTCAGTCTCTCACTGGCCTCACCTCCACAAGTCACCACAATTCCTCACCTAGTCACCGCCTCCACGACTCCACCGCGGCCTCACCGCCTCTTCGATTATTTAGGGATTCTCCAGTCCAGACTCGCCTTCGGCCTTCTTTCAACCCCACCGCCGCCTCCTCGACCCAAATCCATCTCTCTATGCTCGAATCTCCAGACTCCACCGCCGCCTCTCCGGAGTTTCTCCTCACCTTCTTTCGATTCCAAGACCGCCGGAGATTCCCAAGGTATTTTTTTCTAGTTTAGGGTTTTTTTCTTTTGGGGTTATGATGAAATTGGATTCTGATGCAAAATCAATTTTTTGATGAAAAAATCCCAAATCTAGAGAGCATATCGAAATATGCAATATCTATTAATTCAACATACACACAAGACACAAAGGAAGGAAATATCAAGGCCATAAAAACTAAGAAGAGAGTCCTGGAGCATATAACCTCTAGCATACCATACCACTCCTCTCTTCTCATGGCTCAATCTCCACTCATTACCAAAATCCTAACTTTATTTAAGCAACAAAATATCAATTGAGATAAAGAAATGATATGAAGTGACCTATAAATCCTAAGCTTTCCCTGTGTGTGTCTCCCTGTTCTCTTCTTCTTCTCCATGCTTCATTGCCGGTGAAGGTAGAGAAGAGGATGAGGATGAAGGGTCCAGGAAAAAGGGGATTATTGATTTGTTAAAATCGAAATAACGAGAGGGGAAACTCAATCAACACATGTCCAAATACTGTTTGTGTTGAAAATTCCCTCAATCAACACCAACTGAAACCTTGTTGAAAATTTAGGATCTTTGATAATGGTACTGTTTGTGTGCCCAAAAAAAGATACATCAATTTAGTTTTTGTTCATGACTAATGAAGAAGAATAGGATATTGATTAAGGGAATCTCAATTGTCAAGTATTTGGATATGTGTTGATTGATGTTCCATTTTAGTGCTAAAAATCGATTTTTAAGGATAGATTGAAGAAAATGTTAGGACTTATATTTAATTAAATTTTGTGAATTATGTAATAATATATTGTTTTGTGAATTATATTTTTTCATATAGGAATATGCCTCGCGGAAGGGATCCCTTGTGGGAATATATTACAAAAGTTAGAGGCACAAAAGTTAAATGCAACTTTTGTTAAGAAGTGTTTATCGAGGGTATAACTCGGATGAGATATCATTTCTCAAAGATCACTTGCAAAGATATTTGGCCTTGCCCCAATGTTACCGATCCTATTCGTGATCTTGCTTTGAAAGGAGTACACGATTTGGAATCTAAAAATAAGAAGACAAAGATTTCGGGGTTTTGGAATCCCTCTGGTAGTTCTTCGGGTTCCATTGCACAAGAATCTTTAATTTCTCAAGAGGCCACTCAAGTGACTCAACCACAAAGTGGAATTCAAAGAACCATTAATGCAATGATTAAGAAGGCGGAAAAGGAGGAAGCAAACAAATCACTAGTTAGATGCATGGTTAATGATAACTTGGCATTTAACTTGTTGCGTTCTCCTAGATTTCGTGAAGCTATTCGTGCCATTGCCAAAGTTGGACCGGGTTATGAGCCGCCGAGTAGTGAATTAGCAAGAACAACACTATTGGAGGATTTGAAGGGTGAAGAAAATGAATATGTGCAAGGTATAAGACAATCATGGGAGACTTGTGGTTGCACAGTAATGTCGGATGGGTGGACGGATGGAAGGAATCGGCCTTATTTGAATTTGCTCGTTTCTTGCCCTAAAGGTGTGGTATTCTTGAAGTCTTTATGCACGGTGGGAAACAAAAAGGATGCATTATATATATATATATATATATATATATATATATATATATAACTTCATCTCATCGGTTATTGAAGATATTGGTCCGAACAATGTTATTCAATTCATATCGGACAATGCTTCAAACTACCTAGCCGTCGAAAATATGATTGTGGATAAGTACAAACATATTTTCAAAACTAATTGTGCGGCACATTGCGTCAATCTAATGTTCTAAGAATTTGATGCACTTGAAAGTGTGGCTCCTATTCTTCATAGTGCAAGAAGAGTTGTTAAGTTCACGTATAGATACCAACATGTGTTGGATTTGATGAGAACTCACACGGGTGGTCGTGAGTTAAAAAGACTCGGAGCTACAAGGTTTGCAACACAATTTATTTGCCTTCAATCTATCTTGGAACAAGAGCAATCTCTCCGATATATGGTTGCTTCTTCGGAATGGAGGGAATTGGTTCCATGTAAAAGTTTGGAGGGTATGGAGATACAAAACCTGTTTCAAGGGAATGAGTTTTGGGATTGTGGTAGACAATTATAAGGGTTATGGAACCACTTTTTCGAATCTTAAGAATGGTTGATAGTGATAGTTCTTCATCCGGATACATATATTATGGAATTCGGAAAGCTAAAGAGGCCATAAAGCTTATTTTCAATGAAGATAGTGCCAAATATTTGCCATTTTGGACAATCATTGATGAAAGGTGGAAGAAATCTTTATATTGTGATATGTATGTGGCGGTGATTGATCGTATGGATTGTGTTTTGAAAAATATATTCACAACAAAAGAATTTATACCGCAATCAATAACGGTGTCAAAGTAGTTTCGT
Source organism: Agapanthus africanus (assembly GCA_030015575.1). NCBI lineage: Eukaryota > Viridiplantae > Streptophyta > Magnoliopsida > Asparagales > Amaryllidaceae > Agapanthus > Agapanthus africanus. Next base: position 121,993,207 of record CM057340.1, read on the forward strand.
TAATGAGAATGGATCGTCCACTGAGATGCGAGTACTTATTCGTCCATGCTTTAGTTGAGTCGAAATGAAATATAAAAGAAAATTCAAGAAGATGATTCAAGATTTATGAGATTTAACATCAAGAAAAATATCAAGAATCAAGAATTCAAGAAAGTATCCAATATCAATTTAGTTATCAAGAATTTGTAGAATAGCTCGTAGGAATCGATCGAATTAGTAGCAATGATGAATACTAATAATTATGAATCTTATCTATGATGAATTTTAGCTAGATCGATGACGATCAATGAAGATTAAGGATCTATTGAAGAAACTAGGGTTTCTCCTCCACTATCCCTTATCTTTTTATTGATCATCATTCAATTCTAGCCTCTAACAAACAAAATCATCAATCATTTGAGCCCTAATTTGCAATGAAATAATCAAGAACGTTATCTCGCTCCAAATTAGGTTATCGATGATTCTTTTTCCTAAAGTTCACAATCCTCATAAGACTTAAGATTAGTTTAGGATTTCATCATCATTAGATCTACCGATTCTCTCGATTCCTTAACAAGCGGAGATTTCACTCACGCATCATGAAAATAAAAGAATCAAGAACTAGAAATTTCATAATGCAAGAATGTAAAGAAAGAGAGAATTACAATTATCACCTTTATTAAATCTCCTTCAAATTACACCTCTCAATTCGAGTTCACAAGACTAGCTCTCGATCGCTCCTTTGAAAGGGAATTTGTCGTTGATCTTTGCGTGGCTCGATCGCCGTGAGTCGTGGATCGGATGCGGGTCTCTTGCTCTTGATGACGATCGGCGTTGCGATAAAGGCTCTTCGATTGTCGCTTGATTTTGCTCTCAATGGATCTTGATTTTGATTGGATTTGGATTTGGATCACAAGTTGTGTCACTCAACTTGTGTGTAAAAATGTGAAATTATTGAACAACCCTTGAAATGTAACCCTAGGTCTCCTTTTATAGTTCCCCCAATCTTCCACTATCAGCTAGGTTTATCTTCCACTAGAAGCTAGGTTGTTATGAAGCTTGCATAAGAAGCTTGGCTGTTGTAGGGAAGCTTCTGGAGAAAGCTAAGGAGTTCGAAGCGTCTTGAAGAAGCTAGGAGGTTACAAGGGAGCCTCTGGAAAAAGTTACGTTCGCCGACGAGCCAACTCGGCCGCGGATCCGTGGCGGATCGGGCTGGATCGGCCGCGGTTCCGCGGCCGTTTGAGGAGATCCCTGTATCATTTTTCTAGGGCTGTTTGGTTTTAGCTTTAGGGTCTTCTTCTGATGTCTGGAATCTTAATATCCTCTCTGAATCTCTGCCAGATTTTATTTCTTTAACTTGCTGCATTTTATCGGCAATTTTTTGCGATTCCAGTTCTTTGACCTGAATAATTTTCTGCCCAAAATCTTGATGAAAAGTGTTGAGATAAACAATATCATGCGTGAAGTAATAAACACACAATTTCCCTCCAGAATGTTGATTATAACTATGACACGTGGTATTTGGTATTTTGCAGATGAATTTGTAATCCGTGTTATATTTATAATAAACACCCTTAGATGATTAGAATAATGAGGAAATTGTTATGTTACAAATTGCAATATTTTCGACTGAACAAATTCCCCCAAACTTAATTTTGATCGTCTCGGGTAAACATCATTTATTCAAGAAAAGGAGAAAATATAAAAAAGAAAAATTAACTAGCACACTTTCGTAGGCAACACGATTGCACTGAGCACGTGCAACAAACCTTTAAACCTCTAGGTGTCCCTACTAGGAGGAGTGTTGTCTTCTGAGGGTTTTCAGCGGATTACACCCACAAAATCCCATAATAAAAGGAAGACTGTGAAAGTTACATATAAAGATAAGAATTATAAAAGAAAGACTTTGAAAATTAGAGTTTTCAACTACACTAGTTTTTCGGTTGCTATGAGCCCTATCTTAATAATTATGAAAGATGTTAGAAATCACATCATCCTTCAATAAAAAATCGTCTTTATTCTTCATTCTTATCTTTCTTCCAAACATCGATCATATACCCCTACGTGTGTGTAAAAGATATCTCTACACTCGGAGAATTCAATTCAAGCTATCATACTCTTGTCCATCTATCTCGGTACTTTTTAATCGGTGAATATTTAGATGGATTTGCTCACACATTTTTTATGCGACCGTTAATACTTCTTGAGGTACTAACCGACCGATTACTAAATGTGCTCACATGTTAGGCGTAATTAGCAATTTTCTCGTCTTGCAACACCTAAGACTTAACAGTGACTCCCAAACCAATTGGTCTAAGGCACTAGGTGATGAAGCACCCTCGCTATATTTTTTTTATGCTGCCTTGGTGATTACAAAACCAGTGTTCATTTTTCTTCACCATTTTATCTTTTATACTTCATTTATTATTTTCTTCATACTTTGGCTTTTAGACAAGAGCATTTCAAGGTATTCTCTACTATCCCGAGTTTCAAGACATATGTAAGTGCATATGGTAGGGTATCAACGTTCAAATATTTGGCTTCCAAAATAGGAACTATTTTTCAGACTTATTTTTATTCTCAAATTAGTGACTTCTTTCATCTTACTAACCCTTGGGACAACGGCTCATAACTATTTATTACTAGTTTCGTTTAAGAAAACTTCTAATTTTCTTGGTTTTCTTAAATTTTTCCAATCTTTTAGATGTAATTTTTCACTTTCTAATCTTTTATTATCTTATTTATGTACACATTTTTTTTAATTATATGTTTTGTGCTTATGCAAAGTATGATGCAAAGTGATGCGTAAATAAGCACAAACCTCCCCCAAACTTGTTTACAATAGTGTCCTCACTGTTGCCATCTGTTAAATCTCAGAAACCTGTAAACTTGGGAGGAAAAATTTATTAACGGGGGACATGAAATATTATCGTGAAAATCTCCCCCAAACTTATTCTTTATTTATGTACAATTTTTTATTTATATTTTTATTTATTTTTATATTTTTTTGTATGTACAAGTTGACTCACCTCCATTCTAAAAGATGAGACAATATTACCAAGACATGGAAGTGAGGTGGAGGAAAATAGTCATTATAAAGCGGCTCCTGTAAAAACAGGAGCTCCTCCGAGGGGTCAGTGGAAAAATACGGTTTAAGTCTATGCCCATTTACTTTGAAAATTGAACCGTTTTTTCTATCTTCGACTTCTACTGCCCCGTGCGGGTATACATACCGCACAACAAATGGTCCTTTCCATTGAGATCGTAACTTACCCGCATGAAGATGGAGACGGGAATCCTAAAAAAGGACTTGTTGGCCAGGTGTAAAAGTTTTTCTCAAAATATTTTTATCGTGAAATACCTTAGTCCGATTCTATACTAGCATAGCATTATCGTAAGCTTCATCACGGAGTTCGCTTAGCTCGTTTAATAGAAGCTTCCGAAAGTTGCAGGCTTGATTTAAGTTAAAGTTCAGTTCTTTAATGGCCCGCATTGCTTTGTGTTCAATCTCAACCGGAAGGTGGCAAGCCTTACCAAACACTAGACGATAAGGAGACATATCTAGATCAGTTTTATATGCAGTACGAAATGCCCAAAGAACATCCGTCAATTTGGTTGACCAATCTTTCCAGTTTTTAGAAACTGTTTTCTCCAAAATTTGTTTGATTTGCCTGTTGAAAATATCAGCTTGCCCGCTCGTTTGGGGATAATAGGTTGTGGAAAGTTTGTGGTTGATTGCATATTTCCGTATCAAAGTCTCGAAAGACCGATTACAGAAATGCGTCCCGTTATCGCTAATGATAGCACGAGGGTGTCCAAATCGCGAAAAGATATTTTCTTTAAGGAACTTAATGACAACCTTGTTGTCATTAGTGCGACAAAGAATAGATTCCACCCATTTCGAGACGTAATCAACCACAAGCAATATGTACAAATTCCCAAAAGAGTTGGGAAAAAGACCCATAAAATCAATACCCCAAACGTCGAAAATTTCAACCACCAAGATCGGTTGAAGTGGCATTTCATTTCTCCGAGAAATCCTACCCGTGTGTTGACATTGTGGACAGGTTTTGCAATGATCAAATGCATCTTTGAATAGTGTAGGCCGGTAAAAACCGCATTGCAAAACCTTCTCCGTCGTCTTTCGAGGACCACAGTGACCTCCACATGCCTGATCATGACAGAAAAATAGAACGCTCTTGAATTCATCATTGGAGACACATCTGCGAATGATCTGGTCAGAACAATGCTTAAACAAATAGGGTTCATCTCAGTAAAAGTGTTTTACTTGGGATAGAAATCGATGTTTGTCCTGTTTCGACCATTCGCGGGGAATAAGTCCTATTGCAAGATAATTCACAATATCCCCGAACCAAGGTTCGGTGGATACATTCAAGAGTTGTTCGTCCGGAAAAGAGTCATTAATTGACAGGGTCACAGGTGAAGAAGAGATGCGTGAAAGATGGTCGGCTACTACGTTATCACATCCTTTCTTATCTCAAATGACGAGATCAAATTCTTGTAATAGATGGATCCAACGTATTAACCTACCTTTAGCATCTTTCTTCGATAAAAGATGTTTTAAGGCGGAGTTGTCAGTGTACACAACAATTGGTGAGCCAATCAAGTAAGGCCTGAATTTTTCTAATGCAAATACAACTGCCAAAAGTTCTTTTTCGGTGGTTGTATAATTAATTTGAGCATCATTCAGGGTCTTACTTGCATAATAAATCACATGTGGCATCTTATCAATGTGATGTCCTAAGACTGCACCAACAGCAAAATCTGATGCATCACACATTAGCTCAAACGGGTGGTTCCAATCAGGAGATGATAGAACAGGGGCTGTAGTGAGGGAATTCTTAAGTGAGTCAAATGCAACCTCACAATCTGAGTCAAAGTGAAAGATTGTGTCCTGTTAGTGTATATGCCCTAGGAGCCATTAATGTATCATACTAGTTTGTATATTACTTAATGGAAGCTTGGGATATTCACAGTTATATTAACAGTCTCGCTCAACATTGTAGTATGCTTCATGGTTTGTATCTATCTTAATATGTGTATATGTTAGCATATCGCGAATACATATTGATAGAGCCCAAAGGATCTTTCTTGACTACCAGCGTTGTGATGGCAGTCACACTAGTGGGGGCTGGGTAGTCTATAAGCACATCCTTTTTCAGGTCCCTAGTCATAGGATTATCGAGACAGGGCATCGATACTCCGGAGTAGACTAGTGTGTATGCTTCTCATCCCAGCAGGGGTAATGGTCTGTCCCACAGCCATTAGTACGTTGTACTGGAGATAGTATACAGGTGCTCGTTGGGTTACGGGTACACCGGACAAAACTCGCAGGGAACTGTTGGTTGGTATTATACCCGTCGTCAGTTAACAGTTCCCAGGTGACATGAGTACAGCATAGTCCACAGACTTGACACTGCTGCTTCGTCTCAAGTGTGTTCCCACTGTTCTTAGATTGCTACCCTACCACGGCTCAAAGGAGTCGTGCAAACAGGTAGCAGTTGGGTGCATTCCCGAAGCACTTGGAGGCAGTGGCGGTTAGATAGGATTCGTCTCTCCCGGTATTGGGAGTTGATATTGCGCTGTGTTTGGAGAGCCATTACGCAAAGTCCCTGACCAGGGCAAACGAGATTTACTGGTAGGATTTCCAGTAGTTTCTCAAGGTGTAATGGGCTTCACTCCAACACAACTTATACCTCTTTTAGGGGACTGACGCTTGCCACCACCCTAGGCCTGATATGCGATAGTCTTAGACGAATAGACCGGACTGTACGAAGATTGTCACATCAGGTTTAGTAGGAGTTCAGATGGGTTTCCTTATCGGCCTTCTTATCGACATCTACCTGGGGACCGTTACGTACAGCTAGTGCCGCTTGCGGTCTGTGGTTAAACCCACTGCCAGCGTAGTGTCGAGTCTTTAGAGTACCACACAGAGAGTTTCCCTGCTTCAGGCGAAACGATATAGAGATCGTATACTTTTACGACAGGGTTCGGACACATACGTGTTTTTACGCACGTACGATGTTCGGACAGTTTATACTAGCAGGCTTTGGTTTAAGCCAGATTCTAGTATTGGATTATTGGATTTATACAGTCTCAGTATTTCCGTGTTTTCACGGATGGGAGGAGCATTCTCGTAATTAGTCGAGAACCTTCTAGAAGATTGATGAGTTAGAGGCTTAAGTGGAATTTTCATTAAATGGATTAGTGACTCATGGTGTGATTCATCCAAATGAGTTAATGAAGCATTTATTGCTTAATGACTCATGAGATGATTCACCCAAAGAGAGTTAATGAAGCATGGTTGATATTATTATTATGTTATTCATTTAATAATTATCATGCTTCATATATATTCACAAATGAGTTATAATTCATTATCATTCTCACTCACACCTTCTCTCTGTAAGTCGATGTTCAACACCCCAATACTTATGGGGAGGCGGAAATATGAATAACAATCTTGTTCTATGATTAAACATCGAATAACCGTATGAATCGTTTGCTAAACAAGTTTTAACAAAAGCTATAGAGTTCTAAACTACTATGTTAAGAGATTATACCAAACGGTTCTAGTCCTTCGTCTTAATGTTATCTACGACCTCTTTGGATCTCCACGTCCTCTTCGGCTTTCTTCCGTGATAGACGATCCACCCGAGAACCCTAATCCAAGCTATAACCTCTAAACTTGAGGTTACTTAGTTTCTCTAGTTGCTAAATAGAGTAGCTAAGGTGATGTAGAGATAGGTTATAGAGTAATCAGTCTTTCCTAATCCTTGTTCTCAACTCATGAGGAGTAGGATTAGGCTTTGGTGAAGGAGAGAGAGCTTGAAGAGAGAGAGTGAGAAAATGATAATGATAATAATGATAATAATGAAATAGCTTCTTACTTGATATATGAAACATAATGAATAAAAAGAAATGAATAATATGAGATTATTCATCATGTTTCATAAATGCAAGTGGGTGATTCATAATGTGAGTCATTAAGCATTTAATAATGCATTAATGACATGATGAATCACTCACAATGAGTCACTAAATCATTAAATGAAAATGCCACCTCTCCCTCTATGTCACATCCTTCTAGAAGCTTCTCGGAAAATTATGAGAACGCCCCTCTCATCCGTGAAAACACGAAAAAACTTTAGACTGTATAAATCCAATAACCTGATACTAGAATCTGGCTTAAACCAAAGCCAGCTAGTAAAAACTGTCCGAATGTCGCACGTGCGTTTAAACACGTACGCGTTCGAACCTTTGTCGTAAAACCATACGACCTCTATATCTTTTCGCCTGGGTTTGGGAAATCTCTATGTGGGACTCTAAAGACTCAACTACTACGCTGGCAGTGGGTTTAACCACAGACCGCAAGCGGCACTAGCTGTACGTAACGGTCCCCAGGTAGTTGTCGATAAGAAAGCTGATGAGGTAACCCATCTGAAATCCTACTGAGCCTGTCTGTGACAATATCCGCGCAGTCCGGTCTGTTCGTCTAAGAGTATCACATGTACGGTCTAGGGAGGTGGTGGACGTTAGACCCCTAATAACCGTACAAGTCGTGTCGGTATGGTTCAAGACCACCCAAGAATCTACTGATCATTCCATCAGTGATTCTCAATCAGCCCTGGCCAGGGACTTATGGTAATGACCAACCGACCACAGTGCGATATCAACTCCCTATACCGGGAGAGACGAATCCCTAACAGTCGCTCACTGCCTCCACGTGGCTCGGGACTGTGCCCAACTGAAACCTGTTTGCACGACTCCTTTGAGCCGTGGTAGGGTAATAATCAAAGCACAGTGGGAACTCACACGAGACAAATGATGACCTTAAGTCAACGGACTATCTGCACACATGTCACCTGAGAACTGCTATCTGACGTTAGGTATAATACCATCCAGTCAGTTCTCGGCGAGTCCTGTCCGGTGTACTCACACCCAGTGAGCATCTGTATACAATCTTAGGTGAACACCACCAATGGTTGCGGGACCAATCCATCGCCCCTCGTCAGGGTCTTAGATATGTATACACTAGTCTACTCCGGAGTATCGATGCCCAATCTCGATACTCCTGCGACCAGGGACATCTAAGGGTGTGCCTATTGACTATCCAGCTCCCACTAGTATGACTGCCATCACAACGCCGGTAGTCAAACAAACACCCTATGGGCTTTATCAACATATATATATAAATACCAAGTAAAATATATCATACGTTAAGACAAAGTCAAACCAAATAGCGTACTATCATATCAAGCAAAACTGTCATGTACATACATATCCCAAGCATCCTATACAATGTAGGCCTCTAGGGCATATATATCCAACAATCTCCCACTTGCACTAAGGCCTATAATTGCTGCAATGAGTACCCACTGTCTCTACCAGATCCAGTTGCTGGCGTACCGCATGCCCAACATCTCAAATAACCTTTCGAACTGTACTTAAGGAATGGCCTTGGTGAATGGATCTGCCGTGTTGTCTTTTGTGTCCACTCTCCGTATCTCGATCTCCCGACGATCCACGATCTCCCTGATCAGGTGAAACAGCCTTAAGATATGCCTGGATTTCTGATGGGACCTTGGTTCCTTCGCTAAAGCTACAGCGCCATTGTTATCGCAATACAAAGGTATTGGATTGGCAATGAACGGAACCACCTGAAGTTCAGAAATGAACTTCCTCATCCAGACGGCCTCTTTTGCGGCTTCACTAGCAGCTATATACTCAGCCTCCATAGTTGAGTCTGCGACGGTATCTTGTTTGGAACTCTTCTAACATACCGCCCCTCCATTGAGGGTTAAAACAAAACCCGAAATGGATTTAGAATCATCTTTGTCACTTTGGAAGCCGGAGTCGGTAAAAACTTCTACCTGGAGGTCCCCATTACCGTAAATCAAGAACATCTCCTTAGTCCTTCTCAGGTACTTGAGAATGTTCTTCACCGCTATCCAATGTTTCTCACCTGGGTCAGACTGATACCTGCTTACTACACTAAGTGCGTAAGCTACATCCGGTCTGGTACATAACATCGCATACACTATTGATCCTACCGCCGAAGCGTAGGGTATAATGCCCATGCGAGCCCTCTCTTCATCAGTCTTTGGAGACATCTCTTTGGAGAGGGTGATTCTGTGACAAGCGGGCATATTGCCGCGCTTGGAATCTTCCATACTAAATCTCTTTAGTATAGTGTCTATATACCTGGACTGTGAAAGTCCCAATGTTCTATTAGATCTATCACGATAGATCTTAATACCCAGAATATATGATGCATCTCCCAAGTCTTTCATGGAGAATTTTTGTGATAAGAAGAGCTTTACTGATTGTAGTATAGGGATATCATTCCCTATCAGTAGTATGTCGTCGACGTACAAAACGAGGAAGACTACTGCTCCTTCTACAATCTTCCTATAAATACATGGTTCATCTATATTTTTGATAAAGTCAAATTTCTTGACTGTTTCATCAAAGCAGATGTTCCAACTCCGCGATGCTTGCTTTAACCCATAAATGGATTTAAGCAATTTGCACACTCTTCCGCTGCTCCCACTGTCTAAGAAACCTTCTGGTTGATCCATGTAAACACTCTCTTCTAGATGTTCATTTAGAAAAGCTGTTTTTACATCCATTTGCCAGATTTCATAGTCATGGAAGGCAGTAATGGCAAGCATGATCCGAATGGATTTAAGCATAGCTACTGGTGAAAAAGTTTCATCATAGTCCAATCCTGGTCTTTGACGAAAACCTTTTGCTACTAGTCTAGCTTTGTAGGTTTCCACTTGTCCAAATGTACCAATCTTCTTTTTGAAGATCCATTTGCACCCAACTGGTTTTACCCCAGGAGGAGCAACTTCTAAAGCCCATACTTTATTGGTGTACATAGATTCCATTTCGGATCTCATTGCATCCAGCCACTTCACTGAGTCGCTACTCGTGATAGCCTGCTGAAAACTAGTAGGCTCATCATTATCGATGATGCAATCCTCTCGATCCCCATCAAGAAGAAAACCATAATATCTTTCAGGAGGATGAGAAAGCCTACTAGATCTGCGGAGTGGCGTTGGTTCGTCATGTTCTATTGAAATCTGAGATTCTTCTAAGTCCTCGGTTGCAGTTTGAGGTTCTGGAATTTCTTCCAGTTCTACCGCACTCCCACTAATTTCTTTTGGAAGAAATTCGCTTTCTAAGAAGACAATGTGGCGAGTGACAAACACCTTTTGTTCTTCAGTGTGGTAGACCATATATCCCCTTGAATGCTTGGGGTATCCTACAAACTTGCACAAAATCGATCGTGCCTCGAGCTTGTCCGGATTATGCTTCTTAACATATACCGGACACCCCCATATCTTGATATACTTGAGATATGGTCTCTTCCCACACCACATTTCATATGGAGTGGTAGGTACAGACTTAGTTGGAACTCTATTCAATAGGTATGCGGCTGATTCTAGAGCAAATCCCCAGAAGGAAAGTGGCAACTCAGCACTACTCATCATTGAACGCACCATATCTAATAGCGTGCGATTCCTCCTTTCTGATACACCATTATTCTGAGGTGTATAAGGCGGAGTAAGCTGAGAGAGAATTCCATTCTCTTTTAAGTATTCAAGGAAACTGGTACTTAAGTATTCTCCACCTCGATCAGATCGAAGTGTCTTGATGCTTTTACCAGTCTGTTTCTCTACTTCATTTTTATACTCCTTAAACTTCTCAAAGGCCTCGGATTTATGTTTCATTAAGAATATATGTCCATACCTAGAGAAGTCATCAGTAAAAGTTATGAAGTAGGAGTGACCGCTTCGTGCATGCATAGACATCGGACCACATACATCACTGTGTACTAGTCCCAAGAGTTCAGTGGCTCTTTCTCCGTGTCCGGTGAACGGAGATTTGGTCATTTTTCCTTTGATACATGATTGACAAGTTGCATATGATGAATATTCAAACGGATCTAGATATCCATCTTTATGTAACTTAGTCAACCTTGTTTCATTTATATGACCAAGTCTACAATGCCATAGGAAGGCTTGATTCGAATCTGGAGCCTTTCGTTTACGTGTGTTTTGAATATTGAAAATTTGAGGTTGATTAAGTATGTATATGCCGTTTTCCAGTGTGCCAAACCCAATCAGTTCTTGATTTAGGAGAATGTTCATGACATTTCTTTCAAGCGCAAAATTATATCCTTTATTAGACAACAAAGATACTGATATAATATTACACAACATACTGGGAATACAAAAACAGTTGTACAATACCAAAATGTGTCCACTATTCAACCCTAGGTGATATTCCCCTATTGCAACTGCATCTACATGCATTCCATTGCCCATCCGGAGAGTCATATCACCTGCCCCCAGTACTCTACTATTTCTCAGATCCTGCAAAGAATTACAGATGTGAGAACCAGAACCGGTATCAAGTACCCATGAAGTAGAGTTTACTGAAAGACAATTTTCTATTACGAACACACCTGAAGTAGAAGCAACAGCTTGCTTCATGTCCTTGGCTTTGAAGGCCATACAGTCCTTCTTCCAGTGCCCTTGCTTGTGACAATAGAAGCACTCGTTCTTTTCTGCCTTCACCCTTCCTGCCTTGTTCGTTCCCTGCACCTTCTTGACCCCACCCTTCGGTTTGGTGGCTTTCATCTTCTTCTTCCCTTTAGCTTTCGCTTTAGATTTAGAAGAAGATGATTGGCCAACATACAGAATGAGGGTCTTCTACTTTTTCAAGGAGGTCTCTGCTACCCTCAACATATTGAGGAGTTTTGGAAGATCCACTTCCATTTCGTGCATGTTGAAGTTCAGCACGAACTGAGAGAAGGTGTGGGGAAGGGACTGCAAAATCAAGTCGATATACAAATCATTCTCTAGCACGCATCCCAGGTTTGCGAGTTCCTCAATGAGGGTGATCATTTTGAGGACGTGCTCTCCAACAGGCGATCCTGGAGCTAGCCTCATCTGGAAGAGTTTCCTTGAGGTTTCGTACCTTGCGATACGGGAGTGTTCACCATACAATTCCTTGCAATGGAGGAATATGGATGCAATATCCATACTCTCGTGCTGTTTCTGGAGTTCATTATTCATGGACGCCAGCACGATACACTTAGCTCGCTCACAGTCTAGATCCCAGGTTTTACGAACTTCCTTGTCCGCAACTGAGGAATCTGGTCCTGGGATAAGGGGAGGAACAGCGGTGGTAACATATGCAACTTTGTCATAAGTCAGCGCAATATTGACGTTCCTTAGCCAATCTTTATAGTTCTGCCCGGTCAGTATATTCTTTTCAAGTAATAGTTTTAGTCCGGTCATGGTAGCTGCCAGAGAGAGAGAAAAGAAACACTCAGCATACGCTCTTGCAAGTTTAGATTGGTTATTAATTTATCTAAACAGGATGGCTCCCACTGTTTCCTCAAATCCTTCTTCAAAACCTAAAAGAAGAACTAGTCAAGATTTAATCACACGTCACAATTCTTGCTTAACCTTTCAGCCAGGCTGGTGTTGGTACTTCGAGGGAGGTTTTCCAACGCTTTCGCGAAGTTCCTTAATTAAAGAACCTCTTTTCCCTGGAGGCGTAGCCCCTCTAACACCTTTCTAGGCACCTACTTGGTTTATAGCATTGATTGTTAAGTGAGAGAAATTCCCGAGAGTAATCCTACTCATCAGTGAGATCGGGATCCAACTATCATTGCATGATGCCCTAGATGGAAGCCACTCTAGTCACCACACTCCAGAAGGTAAGCTAAATCTGCAAGTTTCCTTTATGTTTGAAACTCCCGATGTGATTTTTACCTCAAGCTCTTATAGACCTTGACGTAGGCCAACAAGTCATAAGACGCAAGTCAAGTTCTACCCGTCGTTGTCCTGATCAATTTAAATACATCGTACAAGCCCTTGACGTAGGCCAACAAGGTGTACGTCTGTATTAAACTAATGCATCTATCTATGCAACAAATAGGCACACACACTGCTACCAAACACTATGCCTTGACATAGGCCAACAAGCATAGCATGAATACGATGTGCTGTCTATCTGAAACGACGGAGGGTTACGGCTGGTTTTTGGCAAAAAACCGTTAACGTAGTGAACTTGATTTGATCGAAGGAACTAAGATAGCTTTTATTAAAAGGAGTGGTTTAAGCTCCGCATTTAAAATTTGCTTTTTCAAGAAAACCGAGTGGTTTTTAGAAATTGTTCCAACGATTCAGTTTAGGTTTTATTTTCTTTGCATTAATAATAATGCGTCCCATCTTTAACCTATCATTACAGATAACAACGAAAATACAACGTCCTCTTATGCCATCCGCATTCGCCACGGGGTCCCGTCATCACCCGTTAGGTTACTTAACTAACGACAGAGCGGGGGCTGGGCTAGCGCGGGTGTAAAACATAAGCGACGTCTAAATAGCTATCATATATAGCTATTGTATATTCGTCAGACGCAATAATAGGCATTCCAGATCACAAATAAACAATATTGGATTTGCAAGCAATCCGCATTTCTTTTGAGCCTGCAATGAAAGACGGATTACACAGTTGTGATGAATAGCCATTTTCCCACCCCAGACCCCTACGGGTACGGCAAACTACCCGCCAAGTACCAGAAGTGAAGCGGTCTGCCCCAACACTTCAAAATACCCGGTAGTTTCTGTACCCCACCTTGGGTCTATCCTAGGAGCAAAAACAGTAAAAAGAAATAATACAACGGTGGCTACAACCGCAACCTGGATGTGCCCGCAAAATAATATTACAACTTATTACATTTACATCAAATGAATTAATACAATAACCCATCATTAAACCCGGCTAAACACCACAACAGTCCAATACAGTTTATATACACAAACAGTTATATATAACATCACAGATATGTGCAACCCCCTGCCAACCGACATACTAGCAGTTAGGGGAGGTTTACGAACACATAAAACATTTCACAGATATAATCAAACAAGCAAATACCGTATAATTTCGATCGATTAAACACATTTAATTTTGCTCCAATACTTCTCTGTAAATCTGAAACCTGAGCAAAAATAAAAATTACCAGAAAACACCAAATATCACAGAGAATCAACACAAGAAACTTGGGATGATGAATCGTCCAAAGTGCGGCGGAATCGCGGCGGATCGGTGGGATCGGCCGCGGTTCCGCCGCGCTATGGCCGATTCATGAGCCCAATTTTCTTGGGTGTTCTAATACATTCATTTAGGTCAATCTGAAGGTTCCTGAAAAATTTTTGGACCTCATTTAAAATTCGACAGAAAGTACATGATATCGGGGTTTTTCCGGTTTGTTTTTCCGTTCGAAATTCATACAAATTTGCAAGTGTGTTAAATACTATTTAGCTAGGCTCTGATACCACTGTAAGTCGATGTTCAACACCCCAATACTTATGGGGAGGCGGAAATATGAATAACAATCATGTTCTATGATTAAACATCGAATAACCGTATGAATCGTTTGCTAAACAAGTTTTAACAAAAGCTATAGAGTTCTAAACTACTATGTTAAGAGATTATACCAAACGGTTCTAGTCCTTCGTCTTAATGTTATCTACGGCCTCTTTGGATCTCCACGTCCTCTTCGGCTTTCTTCCGTGATAGACGATCCACCCGAGAACCCTAATCCAAGCTATAACCTCTAAACTTGAGGTTACTTAGTTTCTCTAGTTGCTAAATAGAGTAGCTAAGGTGATGTAGAGATAGGTTATGGAGTAATCAGTCTTTCCTAATCCTTGTTCTCAACTCATGAGGAGTAGGATTAGGCTTTGGTGAAGGAGAGAAAGCTTGAAGAGAGAGAGTGAGAAGATGATAATGATAATAATGATAATAATGAAATAGCTTCTTACTTGATATATGAAACATAATGAATAAAAAGAAATGAATAATATGAGATTATTCATCATGTTTCATAAATGCAAGTGGGTGATTCATTATGTGAGTCATTAAGCATTTAATAATGCATTAATGACATGATGAATCACTCACAATGAGTCACTAAATCATTAAATGAAAATGCCACCTCTCCCTCCATGTCACATCCTTCTAGAAGCTTCTCAGAAAATTATGAGAACGCCCCTCTCATCCGTGAAAACACGGAAAAACTTTAGACTGTATAAATCCAATAACCTGATACTAGAATCTGGCTTAAACCAAAGCCAGCTAGTAAAAACTGTCCGAATGTCGCACGTGCGTTTAAACACGTACGCGTTCGAACCTTTGTCGTAAAACCATACGACCTCTATATCTTTTCGCCTGGGTTTGGGAAATCTCTATGTGGGACTCTAAAGACTCAACTACTATGCTGGCAGTGGGTTTAACCACAGACCGCAAGCGGCACTAGCTGTACGTAACGGTCCCCAGGTAGTTGTCGATAAGAAAGCTGATGAGGTAACCCATCTGAAATCCTACTGAGCCTGTCTATGACAATATCCGCGCAGTCCGGTCTGTTCGTCTAAGAGTATCACATGTACGGTCTAGGGAGGTGGTGGATGTCAGACCCCTAATAACCGTACAAGTCGTGTCGGTATGGTTCAAGACCACCCGAGAATCTACTGATCATTCCATCAGTAATTCTCAATCAGCCCTGGCCAGGGACTTATGGTAATGACCAACCGACCACAGTGCGATATCAACTCCCTATACCGGGAGAGACGAATCCCTAACAGTCGCTCACTGCCTCCACGTGGCTCGGGACTGTGCCCAACTGAAACCTGTTTGCACGACTCCTTTGAGCCGTGGTAGGGTAATAATCAAAGCACAGTGGGAACTCACACGAGACAAATGATGACCTTAAGTCAACGGACTATCTGCACACATGTCACCTGAGAACTGCTATCTGACGTTAGGTATAATACCATCCAGTCAGTTCTCGGCGAGTCCTGTCCGGTGTACTCACACCCAGTGAGCATCTGTATACAATCTTAGGTGAATACCACCAATGGTTGCGGGACCAATCCATCGCCCCTCGTCAGGGTCTAGATATGTATACACTAGTCTACTCCGGAGTATCGATGCCCAATCTCGATACTCCTGCGACCAGGGACATCTAGGGGTGTGCCTATTGACTATCCAGCTCCCACTAGTATGACTGCCATCACAACGCCGGTAGTCAGACAAACACCCTATGGGCTTTATCAACATATATATATAAATACCAAGTAAAATATATCATACGTTAAGACAAAGTCAAACCAAATAGCGTACTATCATATCAAGCAAGACTGTCATGTACATACATATCCCAAGCATCCTATACAATGTAGGCCTCTAGGGCATATATATCCAACAATCTATCCTCAAGCTCTCTCTCTCTCTTCAAAGAACTAACCCTAACCTCTCATGTGTTGAGACCCAGGGGTTAGCAAGACTAAAAGATCCCTAATCCTCTTCTATATCCTCTAGGTTGATTTGATTAGCACTCATAGTCACCTAGTTACCTCAAGTGAGAGGTTAAAGCTTGGATAAGCAACTCTCGGGTGGATCTTCTATCACATCGAGGAGGCCGACGAGGAGGTGATCAACAAGAACAAGAAGGACCTGATTCATTAGGTATAATCATCTATCATAGTAGCTAATCACTTCTATATAGTTGTTAGTTAGGGTTTAGCAAAGATCCGTAAAATTAGTCGATGTTAGTTTAAACAAAATGATTGTTTTACCTATTCCGCCTCCCCGCATCATGTGGGGTGTCTAACGTCGACTTATAGTGGTATCAGAGCCTCGCTAAACCATAACTAACTTGTTAGCAAAGTCGTTAGAAATTCGATTGCAAAACGAACCCGAAAATACGACGTTTTAACCTAGTTTCTGCCGATTTTAAAACGGGGTCTAAAAATTTTTCAGGGACCCTTAAAATTACAAGCAGGGAATTTTAAGAATTGTGAAGAAATTTGGGACTCTGACTCGACCATTGCGCCGCGGAACCGCCTCCGATCCATGCGATCCACCGCGGATCCGCGACCGAGTTGATTCCGAGTCAACCCAAACTTGCTCAGTTATTCTTCTGTGTTGATGTTGTGTTTTCTGGAATGATTTGTTTCTGCTCAGGTTTGATGTGCACAGAGAATTGTTTGGAGTAGAATCATTTGTGTTGCTTGATAAAAATTCTAAGATGTTTGGCTAACTTGATTATATCTGTGTTTTGTTTAATGTGTTCGTAAACCTCCCCTACCTGCTAGTATGTCGGTAGCAGGGGGTTGCACATTTCTGTAATGGTTTTTACTGGTTTGTGAATGTATACTTGTTGGATTGTCGTGATTAGATAGCCGGGGATGTGAGACGAGTGTTTCTTTCATTCAAATGTAAATTATAATTTGTTGTAATATTCTTTTGCGGGGCACATCCGGGTTGAAGTTGTAGCCACCGTTGTATTATTTCATTTACTGTTTTCTGCTCTTAGGATAGACCCAAGGTGGGGTGCACAAACTATCAGGTACTTTGAAGTGTTTAGTGGCCTACTCACGTCGTTGAGGGAGACCGCTTCACTTCGGGTACTTGGCGGGTAGTTTGTCGTACCCGTAAGGGTCTAGGGTGGGGTTTTGGGTATTCATCGCGACTGTGTAATCCGTCTTTCTTTGCAGGCTCAAAAGGAATGCGGATTCGTAGAAAATCCAATATGTTCATCTGTGATGTGGAATGCTTATTATTGCGTCTGACGAATGTACAATATCTATATATGATACCTATTAGGCGTCGCTTATGTTTTGCACCCGTGCTAGCCCAGCCCCCGCTCTGTCGTTAGTTAAGTAACCTAACGGGTGAATGACGGGACCCAGTGGCGAATGCGGATGGCATAAGAGGACGTTGTATTTTCGTTGTTTTCTGCAATGATAGGTTAATTGATGGGACGCATTTATTAATGCAAAGAAAATAAACCAAAGTTGAATCGTTGGAACAGTTTAAAAGAAACCACTCGGTTATTTTAAAACAGAAGATATTTTTAAATTGCGGAGCTTAAACCACTCCTTTTAAAAGCTATCAGATTCCTTCGATCATATCAAGTTCACTACGTTCACGGTTTCACCAAAACCATTCGTAGCCCTCCGTCATTTCATTTGGGTATTCAGTAGTATTCAAGCTATGTATTTTGACCAACGCCAAGGAATAGGGTTTAGTAGCTGCTGAGTATTCATTTGTTGCATAGATAGATGAGTTAGTTTGGGACAGTCGTATTATCATTTGGCCAACGTCAGGGGTATGTACGGATGGGTTCAAATTAACAAGATAATGATGGGTAGAACTTGACATGTGACTTATGACATTTTGACCAACGCCAAGGTCATAAAAGCATGGGGCAGAAATTGATATCGGGAATCTCTAAAGAAACTGAAATTTGCTAAGAGTTGCATACCATTTGGAGTGTGATAATTTTGGTAGGATTCCTTCAGCTTTATCACACGATGATATTTGGATCCCGATCCTACTGTGAGTATCCGCTACTCATCAGGAGATTCGTCACTTAACGATCAATGCTATAAACCAAGTAGGTGTCGAGAAAGGTGTCAGCGGGGCTACGCCCCCAGAGAAAAGAGGTTATTTAATTAAGGAACTTCGCGAAAGCGTCGTAAAATCTCACTCGAAGTACCGACACCAGCCTAGCTGAACGGTTAAGCAAGAATTGTACGGTGAGAATAGACCTGACTAGTTCTTCCTTTTTGGTTTGAGGAGGGATTCAAGAAATAGTGGGAGTCATCCTGTTTAGATAAACTAAAAACCACTCTAAACTTGCAAGAGCATCATGCTAAAGTGTTTCCTCTCTCTCTTTGCAGCGACCCAGAACATGACAGGCCTTAAGTTACTATTAGATAAAAATATTTTGACAGGGCCGAACTATAAAGATTGGTTCCGGAATGTTAAGATGGCTATAATTTATGGCAAATTGGGGTATGTCCTTACTACTAAGGCACCTGCTGTCCCTGATCCAGAATCCAGTATCGCGGATAAGGAAATCTGCAAGACCTGGGAGATTGATTGCGCGAAGGCCAAATGCATCGTACTTGACTCTATGAATAATGAACATCAGAGGAGGCATGAGAATATGGATCTTGAATCCATATTTCTCCACACCAAGGATTTGTATGGAGAGCAATCTCGTATAGCTAGATACGAAACCTCGAAGAACTTGTTTCAGTCGAGGATGGCCGTCGGATCATCTGTAGGAGAACATGTCCTTAAGATGATTGGCTATATAGAAGAGCTCGCGGACCTCGGGACAACATTAAAGAACGAGCTATATACAGACTTAGTTCTTCAGTCCCTTCCTTCCACCTACGCCCAGTTTATTCTGAATTTCAATATTCAAGGAAAAGAAATTGAACTTCCAGAACTCCTTAACATGTTGAGGAGTGCAGAGGGCACCTTGCAGAAAGCAAGGGAAACAGCCACTATGTTTGTTCGCGGTGCTTTCTCTTCCGGGCCAAGGCAAAGGCCAAAGGAAGGAAGAAGAAGGCCGCTACCAAACCGAGAGGTGGTGTTGGTAAGGTGGGAGTTAAGGGAAAGGCAAAGGTTGTGGTGCCAGTAGTGGCAAAGGACGAGTGCTTCCACTGTCGTAGGAAAGGCCATTGGAAGAAAGATTGCAAAGCTTGGATTGCCAAGAACCAGGACCCGAAGCAAGCTGTGGTTTCGACTTCAGGTGTGTTTGTAATTGATAATTGTCTGTCAATCAACTCTACTTCCTGGGTATTGGATACCGGATCAGGATCTCATATATGCAATTCATTGCAGGCACTGAGAAACCGTAGAGTGCTGAAGGTTGGTGATATGACCCTCCAGGTTGCTAACGGAGCTAGCGTGGGTGTTGTGTCCGTAGGGGATTATCACCTTGGATTGACGAGTGGACATATTTTGGTTTTGCGCAACTGTTTTTGTGTACCTAGTTTAACGTGTAATATCATATCAGTATCGTTGTTATCAAAAGAAGGTTATGATTTCACGTTTGTAAGCGATGTTGTTAACATCCACCTTAATCATGATTTGATTGGGTCCGGTACACTAGATAATGGTATATACGTGTTAAACCAATTACAGATTTTCAATGTCCAGAACACACTAAAAAGAAAGTCTCTAGATATAAATAAGGCTTTTTTATGGCATTGTAGACTAGGTCACATCAATGAGACAAGGTTAACTAAGTTACATAGAGAAGGATATTTTGATCCGTTCGAATATCAATCTTATGCCACTTGTCGATCATGTCTCAAATGAAAGATGACAAAGACTCCATTCACTGGACATGGAGAAAGAGCGAGTTCTTAGGACTCATACACAGCAATGTGTGTGGTCCAATGTCTACACATGCAAGAGGTGGTTTTTCATTTTTCATTACTTTTACGGATGATTACTCTAGATATGGATTCATTTTCATAATGAAACATAAATCCGAGACCTTTGAGAAATTCCAAGAATATAAGAATGAAGTAGAAAACCAAACTGGCAAAAGTATTAAGACACTGAGATCTGATCGAGGTGGTGAATACTTAAGTGCCGAGTTCCTGGGTTACCTAAAAGAGAAAGGAATTCTCTCTCAGCTTACTCCTCCATACACTCCATAGCATAATGGTGTATCGGAAAGACGGAACCGAACCCTATTAGATATGGTGCGTTCCATGATGAGTAATGCTAAGTTACCGCGATCTTTCTGAGGTTATGCGCTAGAATCAGCTGCATATCTTTTGATCAAGGTTCCTACCAAGACTGTGCCTACCACACTATATCAGATGTGAAGTGGGAAGAAACCCTATCTTCAGTATCCGAACATATGGGGATGTCCAGCTTTTGTTAAAAAGCAGCATGCAGAAAAACTCGAGGCACGCTCAGTAAAGTGTAAGTTTGTGGGATATCCAAAGAACTCCAAGGGGTATTTTTTCTATTACGCAGAGGAACAAAAGGTTTTTGTTTCTCGTAATGCCCATTTTCTATAACAGCGGTTTTTAGAAAAGGAAACAAGTGGGAGCGCAATAGAACTGGAAGAAATTCCAGAACCACAAACTACTACTGAAAGTTTGGTAGAACCAGTAGTTCCAGAAGAACAGGACATTCCCGCACCCCTCCGCAGGAGTAGTAGGCCGTCTCATCCACCTGAGAGATACTACGGTTTTCTTATAGATGGGGATAGAGAGGATTGCATCATTGATAATGATGAATCTACTAGCTTCCAGCAGGCCATCCAGAGCGGCGACTCGGTAAGATGGCTGGATGCAATGCGGACCGAGATGGAGTCCATGTACACCAACAAAGTATGGACTTTGGACTTTGCTCCAGATGGGGTAAAACCCATAGGATGCAAGTGGTTCTTCAAGAAAAAGATTGGTGTAGATGGACAGGTGGAAACCTATAAGGTTAGACTTGTTGCAAAGGGTTTTCGTCAAAGAGCTGTTTTGGACTATGACGAAACTTTTTCTCCAGTGGCTATGCTCAAATCCATTCGGATCCTTCTTGCCATTGCCGCCTTCCATGATTATGAGATCTGGCAGATGGACGTAAAGACGGCTTTTCTAAATGGTAATTTAGAAGAGTGCGTCTATATGGATCATCCAGATAGTTTCAATCAGAGTGGGAGCGGCGGGAAAGTGTGCAAGTTGCTTAAGTCCATTTATGGACTAAAGCAGGCGTCGCGGAGTTGGAACATCTGTTTTGATGAAACGGTCAAAGAATATGACTTTATCAAAAATCTAGATGAACCATGTATATATAGTAAAATTGTAGCACGAACTGTCGTATTCCTCGTCTTGTACGTGGATGACATTCTATTGATAGGAAATGACATTCCTATGCTACAATCTGTCAAAGGATTCTTGTCACACAGGTTCTCCATTAAAGACCTGGGTGATTCCTCTTATATTCTGGGGATCCAGATCTATCGTGATAGATCTAAGAGGATGTTGGGACTTTCGCAGTCCAGGTATATCAACACTATACTGAAAAGATTCAGTATGGAAGATTCTAAGCGCGGTAATTTACCGGCTTGTCACGGAATCACCCTATCTAAAGAGATGTCTCCCAAGACTGATTTGGAAAGGGATCGCATGTCAGTTATACCCTACGCTTCTGCGGTAAACTCTATAATGTATGCGATGTTGTGCACCAGACCAGATATAGCTTACGCACTGAGCGTGGTAAGCCGGTATCAGTCAGACCCAGGGGAGAAGCACTGGATAGCAGTAAAGAACATTCTCAAGAACCTGAGAAGGACTAAGGATATGTTCTTGGTTTACGTCAGAAAAGACCTCCAGATCGAGGGTTTTGCCGACTCCGGCTTCTAGAGTGACAAGGATGACTCCAAGTCCATGTCAGATTATGTCTTTACCCTCAATGGAGGGGCGGTGTGCTGGAAGAGTTCCAAGCAGGACACCGTTGCTGACTCGACGATGGAAGAGGAGTATATCGCTGCTTGCGATGCTGCAAAAGAAGCAGTCTGGATGAAGAAGTTCCTAACAGAACTTCAGGTGGTTCCATCTATTGTTGATCCACTACCTCTGTATTGTGACAACAACGGGGCTATAGCTTTAGCAAAGGAACCCAGGTCCCATTAGAAGTCCAGACACATCTTAAGACGGTATCACCTGATCAGGGAGATCATAGATCGCCAGGAGATCGAGGTCCGGAGAGTTGCTACAGAGGAGAACACTGCAGATCCATTCACAAAGGCCTTACCTCAGATTCAGTTCGAGAGGCTACTCGAGATGATAGGTCTTCGATACGCCAGTACATGGCCCTAGTGTAAGTGGGAGATTGTTAGTGTATATGCCCTAGGAGCCATTAATGTATCATACTAGTTTGTATATTATTTAATGGAAGCTTGGGATATTCACAGTTATATTAACAGTCTCGCTCAACATTGTAGTATGCTACTTGGTTTGTATCTATCTTAATATGTATATATGTTAGCATATCGCGAATACATATTGATAGAGCCCATAGTATCTTGCTTGACTACCAGCATTGTGATGGCAGTCACACTAGTGGGGGCTGGGTAGTCTATAAGCACATCCTTTTTCAGGTCCCTAGTCGTAGGATTATCGAGACAGGGTATCGATACTCCGGAGTAGACTAGTGTGTACGCTTCTCATCCCAGCAAGGGAAATGGTCTGTCCCACAGCCATTAGTACGTTGTACTGGAGATAGTATACAGGTGCTCGTTGGGTTACGGGTACACCGGACAGGACTCGTGGGGAACTGTTGGTTGGTATTATACCCGTCGTCAGTTAACAGTTCCCAGGTGACATGAGTACAGCATAGTCCGCAGACTTGACACTGCTGCTTCGTCTCAAGTGTGTTCCCACTATTCTTAGATTGCTACCCTACCACGGCTCAAAAGAGTCGTGCAAATAGGTAGCAGTTGGGTGCAGTCCCGAAGCACTTGGAGGCAGTGGCGGTTAGATAAGGTTCGTCTCTCCCGGTATTGGGAGTTGATATCGCGCTGTGTTTGGAGAGGCATTACGCAAAGTCCCTGGCCAGGGCAAACGAGATTTACTGGTAGGATTTCCAGTAGCTTCTCAAGGTGTAATGGGCTTCACTCCAACACGACATATACCGCTTTTAGGGGACTGACGCTTGCCGCCCCCTAGGCCTGATATGCGATAGTCTTAGACGAACAGACTGGACTGTACGGAGATTATCACATCAGGCTCAGTAGGAGTTCGGATGGGTTTCCTCATCGGCCTTCTTATCGACATTGAAAGTACACGGTAGCGCCCAGGTCGTCTTTCAGACGCCAAATGCGGAACAAAAACTTTTATACAACTGGCGCTATCGTATACTATATCCCAGGATCTGCCATTAACGCTAAACTAACATACTGTAAAGTGGGTAGAAATGTTATACCGAACGATCCGGGTCCTTTTGTCTTCAACCATCATCCCACGCTTTGTTGCAGCTGATCCGAACTCGCTCGATCTCCAGTCTCGTCGTCCAGGTGGCACCACGTCGACGGATCTTTAAACGGGCTCCCGCCTCTGAACCGAGGCAACTCGATCATCAAGTTTGCTAAAAGAGATGACCAAGATTGATGTAGAGAATAAGTAGAACACTTTGTCTCGTTACGTCCAAGGCTATGGACGAACGGTTAATGAAGTTGCCTTTTTGAATCGGGTAAATGGAAATTGAGCTATATGAAATTTCCATGAACTAAACTATCATAATCTTTTCCCAAAAATCAATCCCTACCCTCCACTAATGTGGCCGGCCAATATAAGAAGAGGGGGGTGAGTGTAGGAGAGAGGAGGGGGTGATCATAAGCATTAATGAAGAAATGAGTCACCTAACACCTTGCATTTATCATTAATGCAAACAATGAATCATAATCTAGTCATCATAACACATCACCACTCATTTAATACTTCATTAATGAACTAATGACTCACTAGCCAAGTCACCATCTAGAACCATCTAGAACCATGACTCACCCAAGAAAAGATAAATCCGTCTTTAACCGAATGTTAAAGACGGGTGATAGAAAACTGGAAACTGGCAACTTCCAAAAGCGATCCTGAAACGAATTTCAGAATCACCCCGTAACAGTATAAACATACCCGCATTTGTATTACGACCGAATACAAATGCAACTGAGACAAAGATATTATATCTACATAGTATAATACTCGGATCCGGCTTAAACCAAAGCCCGCCAGTATTATCTGCCCGAAAAATGACATGTGCATAAACGCACGTGCATTTTCCGAACCGTGCCATAATACCATACGGCATCTACAACGTTTCGTCCGAACTTGGGAAACTATCTGTGAGGGACTCTAATGACTCATCAACACACCGGCACTGGGTATAACCACTAGCACGTCAGAGGTACAAGCTGTAACGGTTGCCTATGTATTGATCGGAAGGGAAGCTAACGAGCGAACTCATCTAAAAACCCTACTGAGTCTGACAGTGACAATATTTGTACAGTCTGGTTCGTTCGTCTATGAGTATCGCATATAAAGTCTAGGGGGCTGGTAAACGTCAGACCCCCAATAGCTGTATAAGTCGTGTCAGAGAGCAGCCCAGAACACCCTGAAATACTACTGGAATACCTTCCAGTAAATCTCGATTACCCTAGCCAGGGATTTCGTGTAATGGTTCTCCTAAACACAGCGCGATCTCACCCCCAATACCGAGAGAGACGAATCCCCGAAGATCCGCTCACTGTCTCCATGTGGCTCGAGACTGTACCCAAAAAATACCTGTTTGCACGACTCCTTTGACCCGTGGTAGGGTATAAAACAAAGCACAGTGGGAATTCACACAAGACAAATGACAATCCCAGGTCGACAGACTAATCTGTACACATGTCACTAGGGAACTGCTATCTGACGATATGTATAATACCAACTAGCATGTTCCCGGCGAGTCCTGTCCGATGTACTCATAACCCAATGAGCACCTGTATACATCTTAGGTGATCCAACTGACACCAGTGGCTTGTAAGACCGGCCACCGCCCCTTGTCGGGGTCTCGACTGTATACACTAGTCTACTCCGGAGTATCAATGCCCTGTTTCGAAACTCCCACGACTAGGGACGCTTTTAAGGATGTGCTTATAGACCCCAGCTCCCACATATATGATCGCCATCATACTGCTGGTAGTCAAGCAATAATCCTATGGGCTCTATCAACATCTACATGATGATAAAGACAGACCAGATAGTATACTATCATCTCGAGTAAGACTGTTATATCGGTATAGGTCCTTCGCAATCATTGCAATCACGTGCCTGCGGTCCAATAATTGACTTTGAGGGCGCTATATCCAACAATCTCCCACTTGCACTTAAGGCTAATTATTGCGATGTTGCATACTCACAGCCCGTGTGATACCGAACATCCAACTCCTCTACTAATCAGTTTCACAAAGCCTGTTTGTAAAACTATTGTGTTCGAGAAATAGCCTCAGTAAGTGGATCCGCCCCGATGTTTCTTTCTATGTCTCTCTTAATCTCAAGTTCGCGGAGAAAATCATCTCCCGAATCGAGTAATACATGTCTTAGAATATGTCTGGATATCTGATGGGACCTAGTTCATAAATGAACTCCAAATCCAAACTTCTTAGACTGCATCGATCACTGAAACTAATCAGTGTGCAGCACTATGCCTCCCACAGTATCCTCTTGGACCACCTGTCCATAATACTGTCCCTCTTCTGAGGGAAAACTATAACTCTGACAATCACTCTGTCATCCATGTCACCTTTGAAGCCTGGAATGATAACCGTCTCCCGAAGGAGGCCGCCGTCATCAAATCCGTAGAACATGTACTTATGTTCTAAAATTGCTTCCTTGTGTTTCTTCAGGATTGGATTAATATAAACTTATCGCATCTAGTGCAAAAACAACATCTGGTGTGGTACTTGACATCTCACGATTGACTCAATTGCCTAAGCAAGTGATCTGCCAATCATGCACGTCCCTCTCCCCTTTAGTCTATAAGACACCTTTAGAGAGGGTGACTCCATCACCTGCAGGTACACCACCATGCCAGGAGTCATCTATTCTAAAATACTATTAGAATACTTTCAAAGTACCCTCATTGGAAAAATACCCAAATCTAGATCTAAAACCATAGATCTAGTAACCAGAATGTCAGATATTATATCCATGTCCTTTGTGGAGAAACAACTGTGTGACGACCACAGTACAACCGATCGTAGTATAGGAATTTTACTTCCTACTCTGTGTATGTCATCTAAATACAGGACATCACACCCTACTACCTTCTCAACAGATTTATCCCCTATTCTAATGAAGTCAAAGCCATGACTGTCATATCAAAATTAGATGATCTATCTCCGCTATAACTGCTCAAGTCTATAAATAGACATAAGCTACTTACCCACTATGCTTCCGCTGCTCCCACAGACTACGACAACCCTCTGGTAGAATAATATATACGTACACTTCTAAAACTAGTTTAGAATGACGCTATACAGATCCTCCTGCCAGGTCTCATAGTCTGGAACAACTGTGGTGTCAAGTCTGGGTAAATAAGAACTTCCCTGTCACCGTCCCTGAGGCTACCTTAGTACCTCTCGGGTGTCTAAGGTTACCCACCATATCTGCGGAGTGGCTAATAGAATGTCAAACCTGATTGAATATATAGATCCTATTAAATTTTCCGTAACCGTTTGTGGTTCTGGAATCACTTCCAGTTCTACCTACTCCCACTACTGTTTTCTGAAAAAATCCATTTTACTAAAACTGTGGCGAGTCAAGAACAATATCACTATTGATCTATCAGATGGTAGAAAGTCAACCCTCGTCAAAGCCAGGGTCAACCCACAAACTGCCATTACAGAAACGTGCCTTGAGTTATCCAGAGTCCGGTTTTAAGCATAAGCTGGACAACTCACCATACCTTAACATCGTTAAGATATGAACCATTCTATATCCAATATAGAAACTTTGGCACTTATTTAATTGGAACCAGATTCTAATCATGCTACTGTCTCCAGTGCATATCAACTCAATGGAGAAAGGCTAATCAGTATTACTCAACTTAGCAATCCATCCAATCATGAGTAACCTGAAAGACAAAAAAGTTTCTCAAAACCATTAACTGAATACCAATCACAAGAATCTATATCTTCGATATCTTTGAAGAATCCCAATACTTGCGACACCTGGTTCTCTAATTTATTCCTATACCCACAACTTCTCAAAACTTAGACTTTGTATTTCTACGAAACACTTGTCTAAAAACTAGAGAAGTCACAAGTAAATAGAACATAGTACGAGGACCAACCCCTTTGTCCTGACGGACACTGGACAACATACAATACTCTGTATAAGTCCGCTGATTCGAATAACTCAAAACCTGTGCGTCGTAGGTTGAAAACTGTACTTATGGTTAAGAACTACTCCGTTGTTCAATGCTCCTTACCCAATCGTATCTGATATAGGTAAATGTCACGGACATAATCTCAAAAAGTTATATCTCACTTTATAAAAATAAACGTACAGATATATCATTTTGAAATTGATGCACAACAACGGATATTCAAAACCAAATACATGCCGTCTGGCAAAAACTCAGGCGACTTCCTCAAATATCACCAATTACAATGAATTCCGATATAATGAGGATGATCACCTTATTCCCAATAACCTACTCCCACTCATCATCTATAAAACCATACAGATGTGAGAATCATACCTGGTAAATACATACTCTGGAGTAAGCATCTAATCGGGAAATCAGTTTTCCATTAACAATGCACTGAAACATAAAAATGTTTCGTAGGGGTATCCTGGTATTCCTTAGTAATGCCTCTTCCATAATCCAATTCATGACTTTAACCGTATATTTGTTTTCCATCTCCCCAAATCCCTTTATTTGTCTTTATTCATTACCTTATGTACACCATCATTAGGCTAAGTGGTTTTCTTCCTTCCCTACCGTTCGGCACCAGCCTATGGTTTGGAAGAAGACTATCCAGTAAGCATAACAGGTGTACTCTCTTAATCCTAGGAGTACTCGCTACTTGAGAGAAGGTGATGATAAAAGACAACTGAATAATACCTTATTCTATTTCTCCCGAACTGGGGAAAAACAAAGGTGAAATAGGAGTGGCGATGAAGTACGCGGTTTGGTCGTGAATGATAACAGTCGCAATTTACTTTGCCCTCTTTCTAATCCCTTTATTTTGTCTTTAGTTATTACCTTCTGTACACCCTACTTAGGCTAATTGGTTTTCTTCATTCCCTACCTTTCGGCACCTGCCTATGGTTTGGAAGAAGACTATCCAATAAGCGTAATAGGTGTACTCTCCTAAACCAAGGAGCCCTCGCAACCTGAGAGAATGTGATAATAAAAGACAACTGAATAAACCAATTCAATTTCTCCTGAACCTTGATCCATCCTCGAAGAAGTCCCTTCGAGTTCGTATATAACCATACGATGGATCTATCCAATGGAAGTGGATATCCGTAATAATATAGGGTGTTCTGAGGAATACAAATGGTAAAAGAAGGAGCGACAATGACTTATGCAACTCGGACAATCCAAAAGCCAGTATTTTAAGAAGGTTCGGTCAACTTGGTCACTGAGTCATAGTCTAGGGTCGGTCAAAGGTCGCTGCCAAAGAGAGAGAGAAAAGAAACACTCTGCGTGCACTCTAACCTAGATCAGAATGGTTATCACTTTATCTAATCAGGAAACCTCCCACTGTAATCTCAAATTCTCCTCCAAACCTGAAAGAAGAATTAGTCGGGATCATCCGAAGAGTAAACCAACTCATCAGTGGGAATCGGGATCCAACTCTCATCGCATGATAACATGACGGTATCCACTCACGTTATCACACTCCAGAAGGTACGCGCAAGTCTGGAAAGTTTCCTGTATGTTTGAAACTCCCGATGTAATTTTTATCCCATGCTCTTATGACCTTGACGTAGGCCAACAAATCATAAGCCACATGTCAAGTTCTACACGTCGTTGTCCTGATTAATTTAGGTCATCGTACATGCCCTTGACGTAGGCCAACAAGGTTGTACGTCTGTCCTAAACTAATGCATCTATCTATGCAACAAATGAATACCCCAGCAGCTACCAAACACTATGCTTTGACGTAGGCCAACAAACATAGCTTGAATACTACTGACCATCCATAAGAAATGACGGAGGATTACGGCTGGTTTTTGGCGAAAAACCTTTAACGTAAAGAACTTGATCTCGTTGAAGGAACCTGATAGCTTTTTATAAAAATATAGTGGCGAAAACCTTTGCTAAAGAGGTCACTCCCGGTGAAGGGATCTCGTCTCTTTCCTCGTGGAATGAGGTGCAGGATATTCTAACTGAATACCGCGATGCAAAGCAACTTGTGATTGACTATACTGAAGTTATTACCCTAACGCAAACTTCTGCCCAAGGGGTCACTCCCGGTGAAGGGATCTCGGCCCTTGCCTCGTCGAATGAGGTGCTGGATATTCATAACCGAATACCTCTATGCATAACAAAAGGAAACGTCTTTGTAATAACACTTTTTAAAATTGGTTCCAACAACATCAAATAAAGGTTTGTTTTATCCTTGCATTGATAAGAATCAATGCAGACCCATCAATCAATCACACCAGAAAAGAACGAAAATAAAATGTACGTATATGCCATCCGCATTCGTCACTGGGTCCCGTCATCACTCGTTAGGTTACTTAACTAACGACGGAGTGGGGACTGGGCCAGCGCGGGTGCAAAACATATACAACATCTACTAGTATATATTAATATATAATAATCGCTCCAGGCGTGATAATATTCAACATTACAGAAAAGTAATAAGCATCACAGAACAATACAGATAATCTGGGATCCCCGGGTTTCACAGAGCCGCTACTGAAACCCGACGTTCCTCTGGTCGTGTGGATAGCCTGTGCAATGAAACCTAGACCCCTACGGGTGCGACAAGTTATCCGCCAAAACCTGAAGCGAGGCAGCCCCCTACAGCATAGTGAATGGACCACCCGGCACTTCACGGAATCCGATAACTTGAGCACCCCTCCTTGGGTCAACCTGTACCCCCTACGAGTGCGGTGAATAGTCTGCCAATTCCAGAGTGAAGTCCCTCTGCCTCTCAAAGCCATGAGATACGGACCCGTTGCCCTCTAGAACCCGGCTATTCGTGCACTCCGTCGCGGGGTAAACCTAGTACAGAAATGAAAAATATATACAACGGGTACAACGACCTCAGGCCGGTCGTGCCCCAAAAGAATATTATACAAACAGGCAGTGACGGCAGTCCACATGTTGGACGCTCGCCCCGCAATATCAAATGTACAAATAAATCCAAACAGCACTACCATTGCACACTGCTATCCACCACGACATATCCGCAACATCACAGCACAACACAGAACATCAATGCGAATGTCACGTTCGCAAACCCGTCTAAAAGAACTATAGCAATTAGACGTGGTTTACAGCTCAAATGACATTCCCGATCGGAGATATAATATAAGTACTATAAACTAACAAGTTTAAAATTTCGATCGACAAAACTTCCCGAAGTGGGCCCCACGTACATCTGGTGTACAGTAATAAAATATGGGCCCAAAATTAATTTTCCAGAAACCACAATTTCCCATGTAGAAGCTACAGAAGAAATATGGCCCACTGATTCACCAAGACGGCCGCGGTTCAGCAGACAAAGCATGGCTTTGGCGGTGGATCCACGGACGTACGGTCGAATCAGTGGATCGAATTTCTTCTGTTTTCTAATAAAAGCCTGCACGATTTTCTTGTATGGTCAGAATAATTTTTAGAACAGATTTAAAATTAACAGAAACTTTAACACATGAAATTGCGATTTTGAAAATTCCGCTCGATCGATGTTTTAAACGCGTTTGCACAAGTTAGTAAAGCTTAATGGCAAGGCTCTGATACAACTGAAAGTACACGGTAGCGCCCCGGTCGTCTTTCAGACGCCAAATGCGGAACAAAAACTTTTATACAACTGGCGCTATCGTATACTATATCCCAGGATCAGCCATTAACGTTAAACTAACATACTGTAAAGTGGGTAGAAATGTTATACCGAACGATCCGGGTCCTTCGGTCTTCAACCATCATCCCACGCTTTGTTGCAGCTGATCCGAACTCGCTCGATCTCCAGTCTCGTCGTCCAGGTGGCACCACGTCGACGGATCTTTAAACGGGCTCCCGCCTCTGAACCGAGGCAACTCGATCATCAAGTTTGCTAAAAGAGATGACCAAGATTGATGTAGAGAATGAGTAGAACACTTTGTCTCGTTACGTCCAAGGCTATGGACGAACGGTTAATGAAGTTGCCTTTTTGAATCGGGTAAATGGAAATTGAGCTATATGAAATTTCCATGAACTAAACTATCATAATCTTTTCCTAAAAATCAATCCCTACCCTCCACTAATGTGGCCGGCCAACATAAGAAGAGGGGGGTGAGTGTAGGAGAGAGGAGGGGGTGATCATAAGCATTAATGAAGAAATGAGTCACCTAACACCTTGCATTTATCATTAATGCAAACATTGAATCATAATCTAGTCATCATAACACATCACCACTCATTTAATGCTTCATTAATGAACTAATGACTCACTAGCCAAGTCACCATCTAGAACCATCTAGAACCATGACTCACCCAAGAAAAGATAAATCCGTCTTTAACCGAATGTTAAAGACGGGTGATAGAAAACTGGAAACTGGCAACTTCCAAAAGCGATCCTGAAACGAATTTCAGGATAACCCCGTAACAGTATAAACATACCCGCATTTGTATTACGACCGAATACAAATGCAACTGAGACAAAGATATTATATCTACATAGTATAATACTCGGATCCGGCTTAAACCAAAGCCCACCAGTATTATCTGCCCGAAAAATGACACGTGCATAAACGCACGTGCATTTTCCGAACCGTGCCATAATACCATACGGCATCTACAACGTTTCGCCCGAACTTGGGAAACTATCTGTGGAGGACTCTAATGACTCATCAACACACTGGCACTGGGTATAACCACTAGCACGTCGGAGGTACAAGCTGTACGTAACGGTTGCCTATGTATTGATCGGAAGGGAAGCTGACGAGCGAACTCATCCAAAAACCCTACTGAGTCTGACAGTGACAATATCCGTACAGTCCGGTTCATTCGTCTATGAGTATCGCATATAAGGCCTAGGGGGCCGGTAAACGTCAGACCCCCAATAGCTGTATAAGTCGTGTCAGAGAGCAGCCCAGAACACCCTGAGATACTACTGGAATACCTTCCAGTAAATCTCGATTACCCTGGCTAGGGATTTCGTGTAATGGCTCTCCTAAACACAGCGCGATCTCACCCCAAATACCGGGAGAGACGAATCCCCGACGATCCGCTCACTGTCTCCATGTGGCTCGAGACTGTACCCAAAAAATACCTGTTTGCACGACTCCTTTGACCCGTGGTAGGGTATAAAACAAAGCATAGTGGGAACTCACACGAGACAAATGACGATCCCAGGTCGACAGACTAATCTGTACACATGTCACCAGGGAACTGCTATCTGACGATATGTATAATACCAACTAGCATGTTCCCGGCGAGTCATGTCCGATGTACTCATAATCCAATGAGCACCTGTATACATCTTAGGTGATCCAACTGACACCAGTTGCTTGTGAGATCGGCCACCGCCCCTCGTCGGGGTCTCGACTGTATACACTAGTCTACTCCGGAGTATCGATGCCCTGTCTCGAAACTCCCACGACTAGGGACACTTTTAAGGATGTGCATATAGACCCCAGCTCCCACATATATGATCGCCATCATACTGCTGGTAGTCAAGCAATAATCCTATGGGCTCTATCAACATCTACATGATGATAAAGACAGACCATATAGCATACTATAATCTCGAGTAAGACTGTTATATCGGTATAGGTCCTTCGCAATCATTGCAATCACGTGCCTGCGGTCCAATAATTGACTTTGAGGGCACTATATCCAACAGACATCTACCTGGGGACCGTTACGTACAGCCAGTGCCGCTTGCGGTCTGTGGTTAAACCCACTGCCAGCGTAGTGTCGAGTCTTTAGAGTCCCACAAAGAGAGTTTCACTGCTTCAGGCGAAACGATATAGAGGTCGTATGGTTTTACGACAGGGTTCGGACACATACGTGTTTTTACGCACGTACGATGTTCGGACAGTTTATACTAGCAGGCTTTGGTTTAAGCCAGATTCTAGTATTGGATTATTGGATTTATACAGTCTCAATATTTCCGTGTTTTCACGGATGCGAGGGGCATTCTCATAATTAGTCAAGAACCTTCTAGAAGATTGATGAATTGGAGCCTTAGGTGGAATTTGCATTAAATGGATTAGTGACACATGGTGTGATTCATCCAAATGAGCTAATGAAGCATTTATTGCTTAATGACTCATGAGATGATTCACCCAAAGAGAGTTAATGAAGCATGGTTGATATTATTATTATGTTATTCATTTAATAATTATCATGCTTCATATATATTCACAAATGAGTTATTTATCATTCTCACTTACACCTTCTCTCTCCTCAAGCTCTCTCTCTTCAAAGAACTAACCCTAACCTCTCATGTGTTGAGATCCAAGGGTTAGAAAGACTAAAAGATCCCTAATCCTCTTCTATATCCTCCAGTTTGCTTTGATTAGCACTCATAGTCACCTAGTTACCTCAAGTGAGAGGTTAAAGCTTGGAGAAGCAACTCTCGGGTGGATTTTCTATCACATCGAGGAGGCCAACGAGGAGGTGATCAACAAGAACAAGAACTTGATTCATTAGGTATAATCATCTATCATAGTAGCTAATCACTTCTATATAGTTGTTAGCTAGGGTTTAGCAAAGATCCGTAAAGTTAGTCGATGTTAGTTTAAACAAAATGATTGTTTTGCCTATTCCGCCTCCCCGCATCATGTGGGGTATCTAACGTTGACTTACATGTCCTTAGCCAAAAGAAGGGTTAAGGGTCTAGCAATTTTGCTAAAATCCTTAATGAATCTCCGATAAAAGCCTGCATGGCCAAGAAAAGATCGTATATCTTTGACGCATTTGGGATGATGAAGGTTATGAATGACATCTATTTTAGCTCTGTCAACCTCAATGCCTTTCCGTGAAATGACATGTCTAAGCACAATTCCCTCTTAGACCATGAAATGGCATTTTTCCCAATTCAAGGTTAAGTTCTTATCTTTACAATAAGAACTGCGTCAAGATGAGATAGGCAGTCATCAAAAGAATCTCTGAATATCGAGAAATCGTCCATGAAAATCTCCAGAAAATTCTCGACCATGTCCGAGAATATCCCCATCATACACCGCTGAAATGTAGCAGGAGCACTGCATAACCCAAAGGGTATGCGTCTATAAGCAAAAGTACCGAAAGGATAAGTAAATGTGGTTTTGTCTTGATCCTTTTCGGCAATAAGGACCTGGTTATAGCCAGAGTATCCGTTCATGAAACAATAATATTCACATCTAGCTAAGTGTTCCAACATCTGGTCAATGAAAGGTAGAGGAAAGTGGTCTTTCCTCGTTAAAGCATTGAGTTTTCTATAATCAATACATACACGCCACCCAGTTTAAGCGCGTGTCTGGATTAACTCATTTACCTCATTTGTTATGACCGTGATGCCAGATTTCTTAGGGACTACATGAATTGGACTTACCCATTGGCTATCAGAGATTGGGTAAATGATACCACTGTTAAGGCATTTGACGATTTCTTTCTTTACCGCATCCTTCATGACAGAATTCAACTGTCTCTGTGGTTCTCGGGTTGGCTTGGCTTCATCCATCAGATGTATATGATGTTCAATAATCAAGGGACTAATCCCTTTGATATCAGCCATTATCCAACCAAAAGCCTGCCTATTAGATCTCAAGACCATCAAAAGAGCGTTTTCTTGCTCTAAGGCAAGAGAAGAAGATATGATCACAGGTAAAGACTCATTCTCACCTAAATATGCATATTTAAGATGAGAAGGTAGCAATTTGAGATCTAATGTCGGCGGAGAAACAATAGAAGGTGGGGTAAGCAAATGACATTCAGATTCACGAAGAAGCTCATAGCCTGCAAAGGATACAGACTCGGAAAGTGATGAGTTAAAAGTTTCAGACTCAGGAGTGGACTCATCAAAAGTGTCCTCACTAAGATGTGCAAGATCAAACATTGATGTGCTAATGTCGTCGAGATCATCAAAGCAAAGTTCATCAACCTTGCAGCTTTCGGAAGCTATCTCGTGGACGGAACAGACATCAAGAATGTGAGCAGAGGGTTCAGACGGCTGACTTCCAATCTTATAAATGTTCGGCTCAATTGACATCTTTCCAAAGGATAGGGTCATAGACCCGTTTCGAAAATTAATGACAGCATTGGAAGTGGCTAGGAAAGGTCGACCAAGAATCACCGGAATTTGGTTCCGGGGGTTTGCAACAGGCTGTGTATCCAAAACAATAAAGTCCACAGGGAATACAAATTCCTCGACTTTAATCAACACATCCTCTAGTTCACCCCTAGGTTTGGTGATTGATCGGTCTGCCATTTGGAGAGTGCAATGAGCTGGTTTTAACTCTCCAATCCCTAACTGCTCGTAAACAGAATATGGAAGAAGGTTAACACTTGCGCCAAGGTCAAGTAAAACACGGTTAATGTTTTTACCCCAATAGAAATCGAGATTGTAGGACAACCAGGGTCTTTACGTTTCTTTGGTAATTGTGCGGTAAAAGCAGTGCTAACATTATTTGTCATGAATACCTTTTTTGGCACTTGAGTCTTCCTCTTCCTAGTGCATCTAGGAGAGGGATATTGATGTTAACCTATTTAAACATTTCCATAATCGTCTCCATATGTGGACTTGATTTGTTTCCCCTTAACCGATTCGGATAAGGAGCTTTAGCAATAATAGCTGGGTCCAACATTGGAGAAGATGGTGTGTGTGGAATAGATCCCAGAATAGGAGTAGAGATCATCTTTGGTGGACTAGAAGAAGTGGGCTGAGGGTTCGAGCCTTGAGCAAAATGAAGAATAGGCACGTAAGAAGGTGGTGAGGTAGACGAACAAGGGTCAGAAGTGGAAGTAGAATTGGATGTGGAAGTAGAAATGGAAGGAAAAGTGGAAATGAAAGCCAGGGTGTTATTGATTAATTCATCATGATTATCAATCTCTTCACCGACTTGATTATTCAGCACTCTTCCAGATCTCAACGTTGTAATGGCATTCATATTGTAGTGTTTTGAATATCCAGGATTCGGTAAGGGTTGAGATGGAAGTTTCCCTTTCTCGGTATTCAATCGTGCAATTTGAGCTTCCATCGATTTAATACTCTCACCTTGGGAGGCGGAGTTTTTCTTTAGATCATCGATAGAAGTCCTTATATCAGCCGACACTTGGATAGATTGTTTCATAAACATTTCCAAGGTTCGTTCGAGTGAAGAAGAGTTATCAGTACCGGTCAACTGCAAAAAATTATTATACGGTGCAGAAGTGTTGACCGGATTTTGAAAATTTTGTGATTGATAGGGGTACTGACTCAGTTGTAGTGGTTGCTGTTGTTGTGGAGGGACCCTTTGGAAGTTGTTTTGGTTTGGAACCGTGTTTTGAGTTTAGTGTCGGTTCCAAGCAAAATTAAGGTGATTCCTCCAACCCTGATTATAAGTGGAAGAATACGGATCGTTTCTAGGTCTTTGCTTGAAAGCAGTATTAGTATGCTCTTAACCTTGAAACGGAGAATTCAATGGACATTCTTCCGTCATATGTGATGGATCAGAACAGCATCCACAGACAGTTTTGCGGAGTGTCATCTGATTTAGGGAGGCTAATAAAAATTTGTGTTCCATAGCTTCAAGCTTCTTTTGCATTGCTGCCATTTTAGCTTTGACTGCTATAGAAACATCCAGTTGATGAATACTAATCCTAGACGATGGTTGACTTGCACTCTCCCATTGCAAAGTTTTTTCAGCGAAATCTTCTAAAAACTTCTAAGCTTCACCATCATCTTTAGACATGAAGTTGCCTTGACACATGGATTCAAGCACTCGTTTTGTTGTAGGATTAATACCCTCATATATGATTCTGCACAGATCCCATCGATGGATTCCGTGATGAGGACATTGAACTAACAGATCCTTGAAGCGTTCAAAACACTTCGAAAATTGTTCATTGAGAAGCTGGGTAAATTGATTTATTTCGCTACGGACTCGGGCTGTCTTATGATTAGGGTAGAATTTCTTAAGGAAAGCTATGACGAATTCATCCCAGTTTGAAATAAAATGTGCAGCTACGTTATAAAGCTACTTCTCGGCTAAATCGCACAAAATGAACGGGAGAAGACGTGGACGCATAACATCTACAGAAAGCTGTGAAGTACCCATCATAGCACATACGTTTTCAAATTTAGTAACAAAAATGTATGCGTCTTCAGACTCAAGACCGTGAAATTTGGGTAAAAGATTGATGTATTGAGGTTTGATTTCAAACTTGTCCCAATTGGCTGGTGGAATGGAAAGACAAGTAGAAAGAGGACCACGTATCGGGTAGCATCTCTCTTAGAGAGACATACGCGGTAGTTTTTGCGCACCTGCGGGCGGTGGCAAAGTGGTGTTATGAAAGTTCGATGGAGATCCGTCCAACGAAGTGGATATGGTAGTAGGTGAAGAAAAAGAAAATGTAGAATTACCGACTTCGGAGTCGATAGAAGGAACGCGGACAAGACGGGCACTAGAATCACATGTCCAGCCGAGCATGCACTAAATGGTTTAGCACAAGTGGCAGCATAAGTGATAATTAGAGAAAAGTGCATTTGGTGTTTGGTTTGTTTTGAAAAAGACGGATTTTGAAAAATCACACAAAAAATGCACAAGCAACCCTAAATCTAATGGTCACCTAGGTCAAGTCACTAGACCGCTCCTAGACTTCCAAAAGACAAATCGTAGGATAAATCCTCTACTGCCTCTTTATCCCTTCTGTGGCCAGGTAAGTTCCAGGTAAGTGGGAGGTTCTCCGCTACGTAAGTAACGGACCTAATTAAGTAACCATTTGTCTTAGACACACTTGCCTTAGACACCAAGAAATGCGGATAAGCAATAGATTACCCACGACCTTCTTCTGTCCTAATTGAGCGTGACGGTTCTCAGAGTCTTGTCTAGATATTTTTTAATTAATGAGGGTGATGCAGATGCTAGTTTTGTGATTTTTGGGGCTTAGGAAGGGTAATGAAATCCCTACCTAATCTGAATTTGGTCTTTGCCCCTTAATTTCCGTATTAAAATATGCAAACAACCAATATCAAAACACGCAACAAATTTTTCTTTTAGCGGCGCTGCGAATTTTGCAAATAATCCTGCAGAAAATGGTTATTGGACAAGAGCAGGGAAGAGATAAGAAAGTTAAGAATAGACCAGAGGAAATCGGAGCTCCAATTCTACTAAACAGCCGCGGTTCCGCGGCGGATCCTTGCTAATGGCCGCGGTTCCACGGTCGGTTCACAAGATCTCTGAACTAAAATTTTTCCTGGTGCTCCTGTTGCTTCACTGGCCTTCTTTAATGCTCCAGAATCTTGATCTCAATGCTCCAATAATTCCAGATTCCCTTGCAAAATTCACAACTAATCGTTAAGCACACGATGCGATTTTGATTTAAAATTCTGATGGAATAATAATATTTCAACTCAAATAGCAATAACGAACAAATTAGCACGCAATCCCCGGCAACGGCACCATTTGATTGATCGTATGGATTGTGTTTTGAAAAATATATTCATAACCAAAGAATTGATACCGCAATTAATAACGATGTCGAAATAGTTTCGTTAATGAGAACAGATCGTCCACTAAGATGCGAGTACTTATTCGTTCATGCTTTAGTTGCGTCAAAATGAAATATAAAAGAAAATTCAAGAAGTTGTTTCAAGATTTATAAGATTTAATTTCAAGAAACATCAAGAAAAATATCAAGAATCAAGAATTCAAGAAAGTATCCAATACCAATTTAATTATCAAGAATTTGTAGAATAGTTTGTAGGAATCGATCGAATTAGTAGCAATGATGAATACTAATAATTACAAATCTTATCTATTGATGAATTGTAGTTAGATCGATGACGATCAATGAAGATTAGGGATCTATTGAAGAAACTAGGGTTTCTCCTCCACTATCTCTTGTCTTTTCATTGATCATCATTCAATTTTAGCCTCTAGCAAAAAAAATAATCAATCATTTGATCTCTAATTTGCAACGAAATAATCAAGAACGTTATCTCGCTCTAAATTAGGTCATCGATGATTCTTTTTGCTAAAGTTCACAATCCTCTTAAGACTTAAGATTAGTTTAGGATTTCATCATCATTAGATCTACCGATTCTCTCGATTCCTTTACAAGCGGAGATTTCACTCACACATCATGAAAATAAAAAAATCAAGAACTAGAAATTTCATAATGCAAGAATGTAAAAAAAGCGAGAATTACAATTATCACCTTTATTAAATCTCCTTCAAATTACACCTCTCAATTCGAGTTTATAAGACTAGCTCTCGATCGCTCCTTTGAAAGGGAATTTGTCATTGATCTTTGCATGGCTCGATCGCCGTGAGTCGTGGATCGGATGCGGGTCTCCAGCTCTTGATGACGATCGGCGTTACGATAAAGGCTCTTCGATTGTCGCTTGATTTTGCTCTCAATGGATCTTGATTTTGATTGGATTTGGATTTGGATCACAAGTTGTGTCACTCAACTTGTGTGTAAAAATGTGAAATTATTGATCAACCGTTGAAATGTAACCCTAGGTCTCCTTTTATAGTTCCCCCAATCTTCCACTAGAAGCTAGGTTTATCCTCCACTAGAAGCTAGGTTGTTAAGAAACTTGCATGAGAAGCTTGGCTGTTGTAGGGAAGCTTCTGGAGAAAGTTAGGGAGTTCAAAGTGTCTTGAAGAAGCTAGGAGGTTACAAGAGAGCCTCTGGAAAAAGTAACGTTCGCCGACGAACCAACTCGGCCGTGGATCGGGCTAGATCAACCGCGGTTCCGCGGCCGTTTGAGGAGATCTCTGTATCATTTTTCTGGGGCTGTTTGGTTTTGGCTTTAAGGTCTTCTTCTGATGTCTGGAATCTTAATATCCTCTCTGAATCTCTGCCAGATTTTATTTCTTTAACTTGCTGCATTTTATCAGCAATTTTTTGCGATTCCAGTTTTTTGACCTGAATAATTTTCTGCCCAAAATTTTGATGAAAAGTGTTGAGATATACAATATCATGCGCGAAGTAATTAACACACAATTTCCTTCCAGAATGTTGATTATAACTATGACACGTGGTATTTGGTATTTTGCAGATGAATTTGTAATCCGTGTTATATTTACAATAAACACCCTTAGATGATTAGAATAATGAGGAAATTATTATGTTACAGATTGCAATATTTTTGACTTAACAGGCGGGTTTTTATTTGAATCCTCACTTGTTTTATGATGGGCATGCAAAAATGGATACCGATGTAAGAAATGGTTTGGAGAAAGTCATATTAAAGATGTTGGCTTACAATGAGAGGATTAACATAGTTAGAGAGCTCAAGGATTGCCATTCAAAGGATCCGAGCATATTTGGAGAGATGGCAATTGGATCATTACATGTTGCTCATCCAAGTAAGCTTAGTTACAATTTTTCCTTTTGCATTTTATTTCCAATATCATGTTAAATGTTTTTAATTAATTTTTTCTTTTCGTTTATGGTATTAGGACTATGGTGGGACATGTGGGGTAATGCGGCGCCTACGTTGCAAAAGTTGGCAATTAGAATATTGAGTCAAACATGTAGTTCATCGGCGTGTGAGAGAAATTGGAGTGCTTTTGATGCGGCGTACACTAAAAAGAGGAACCGTCTTGATCCTACTAAATTACAAGATTTAGTGTATATGAGAGTGAACAATCATTTGAAGAGGACAATGCAAAAGAAAGAGCAACTTGATTCGACTCCGATCAATCTTGAAAAACTTGATTGTAATGTTGCCGATATATTTTATAGAGATGGTGGAGCTTGCATTCATGATGATCGCATTCATAGCAATGATGATGATGAGAATGATGATCATGGCGATGAAGATGATAGAGGAAATGGTGATGAAAATACCGTAGAACTTGACTTTTTAAATGCTACGGATATTTCTCCTTCCGGAGTGCCATAGATTTTTTTTCTTTATTGACATATGTTTTTATGGTATTTTTGTCATTTTAAATTTTGGATTGGTCATCAATCTTCAAGATCTATGTAAGTGAAAATAGCATGTTGAATAGTTGATGATGAAATGTAGTCTTTTTCTTTTGTCTACAAGTAGTGTTTGTTTGTAGCATATTAATGGGATTGGTTAGGACAGTCGTGCGGCCTTGTTGACTGTGTCAAGGGCTCGTACGGGTGGGTTTAATGCAATCCAGGATAATGACGGGTTGAACTTGACTAGGACTCTTTAATTTGTTGACTGTGTCAAGGTCACTTGGGTCCTAGGGATAAAAAATCACATCGGGAGTTTCTAAAGAAACTGAAACTTGCCAGGCATGCGCATACCTTCTGGAGTGTGGTGACTTGAGTGGATTCCGTCAAGTTATCATGCGATGATAGTTGGATCCCGATTCCCACCGATGAGTTGTTTTACTCCTCGGGTGATCCCGGCTAATTCTTCTTTCAGGTTTGGGGAAGAATTTGACGTTACAGTGGGAGGTTTCCAGATTAGATAAAGTGATAACCATTCTGATCTAGGTTAGAGTGCACGCTGAGTGTTTCTTTTCTCTCTCTCTTTGGCAGCGACCATTGACCCGACCCTAGACTATGACTCAGTGACCAAGTTGACCGAACTTTCTTATCACTGGCTTTTGGATTGTCAGAGTTGCAAACCTCATTGCCACTCCTACTTTTACCCTTTTCTCCAGGACACCCCGTATTACTACAAACGTCCACTTCCATTGGACAAAAACCATCGTA
This sequence comes from Agapanthus africanus, assembly GCA_030015575.1. Taxonomy (NCBI): domain Eukaryota; kingdom Viridiplantae; phylum Streptophyta; class Magnoliopsida; order Asparagales; family Amaryllidaceae; genus Agapanthus; species Agapanthus africanus. Next base: position 122,035,651 of record CM057340.1, read on the forward strand.
TGGTTATATACGAACTCGAAGGAATTCGAGGATGGTTTCTGGTTCTGGAGAAAACGAATAGGACTATTCAGTTGTCTTTTCCTTTTTATCTTCTCTCAGGTTGTGAGTACTCCTTGGTTTAGGAGATAGTACACCTATTACGCAAATTGGATAGTCTTCTTCCAAACCTTAGGCTGGTGCCGAACGGTGAGGAATGAAGAAAACCAATTAGCATAACGATGGTGTACAGAAGGTATTATGTAAAGACAAAGAAAGGGATTAATAAGAGGGCAAAGTAAATTGCGACTGCTATTCACGACCAAACCAAGTACTTCTTCGCCAATTCTAAACCACCTTTGTATTTCTCCAGGACACTCCGTATCACTACGAAGATCCCAAGTTTATTGGATATTCCATCGTATGGTTATATACGAACTCGAAAGGAACTTGTTCCGGTTCGGGGATGGATCCTGGTTCAGGAGAAATAGGAATAAGGTTTATTCGGTTGTCTTTTATCTTTACCTTCTCTCGCATCACGAGTGCTCCTAGGATTAGGACAGTACACCCATTATACTTATTGGATAGTCTTCTTCCAAACCATAGGCTGGTGTCGAACGGTAGGGAAGGAAGAAAACCATTTGGCCTAAAGGGGTGTACAGAAGGTAATGACTAAAGACATATAAAGGGATTTGGAGAGATGGCAAAGAATTATACGGTTACAGTTGTGAATCTGGATAATGGAAGAGGCATTACTAGGAATACCGGGATACCCCATCGAAACATTTCAATGTTTCAGTTTCACTGTGTACTGTTAAATGAAAACTGATTTCCCGATTAGACACTTGCTCCAGGGTATGTATTTACCAGGTATGATTTTCACATCTGTGTGGTTTTACAGATGATGTGTGGGAGTAAGTTATTGGGAATTAGTGATTATCCTCATTATATCGCGATTCGTTGTAATTAGTGATATTTGAGGAAATCACCTGGGTTGTTTGCCGGATGGCAAATATTTGGTTTTGAATATCCGTTGTTATGCACCAATTTCAAATTGATATATCTGTACGTCTATTTTGTAGGGTTGCTAGGCACGGGCACAAGGGTCTACGAGGCATCAACCATGCCCGATTAAAAATTTAGCCGTGCCAAATAACCCGAATACGGAACTTTAAACTAGAGATTAGGCGAAAACTAGCATGCTAAACACTTTAACACTAAGTGAGAGGGATTACAACCTTTGTAGATCCGGTCCTTCACTTCATATGCTCCGTGTTGTGGTCCCTTCGCTGCGATCATCGGGATCCGGACTCTCGAGAGGTTCCACGAAGAGAAAGACGCAACCTTTGCTTCCGATTTTCGATACTAAGATGATCTACCTTGAAGTTTCTTTGACACAAGCTAACACTCATGAAATGATGTGAACACCCTCATCTAAATGGCAAGGGAAGATGAGGATGATGAAGTAGGATTTTTGCTCTCTTTATTTATCTTTTTCTCATATTTATCCATCACAAAAATCAAAGCAAGAAACCATTTCAAGCAAAGAAGAAGAAGGAAGAAGATGATGAACAATAATGTTGAATCCTTTTGTGATGAATAGGAAAAGAATAATATGATAGAATTATGCAACCATGGTCAAGTGAACCTTTGTAGAGAATTAACTAGGGTTAGGGTTTGGGTTGGGTTAAAGCATGACTCACTTGAAAATATCTTTATCATGACAAAAAGAAAAGCTTCTAGAAACATCTAGAAAGCTTAACCCTAATCCAAACCCTAATCATGTTTAAACTCCACTAAACAAGTTGCATTAGTTATCATATCATGTTACAATATTATATATCACATATATAATATTTATCGTAACAAAATAAAATAATACATTTAACATATATCGCATATATATCAATGTATTACCCGAGTGAGAAAAAGAATCTTTTAGTGAGCAAATATTAGTTAATGCAATTTAATATATCATATATATTATTATACATTAAATTATCGAATCAACACTTGATCCGACAATCCGGCTATATCGCATATAACCGGCTAATATATATCCGTACCGATTCATCGAATCAACACTTGATCCGATGACCCGGCTGATATCAAATATCGCGAGAATAGAATACGGTATCACATATCGCATTATCCTCGGTCCCGCACATATCACATATGTGCCCCTACTCCGTTTTGCCTGAGTCAAGAAACCTCTGTGTAGGACTCTAAAGAATCGTCAATACGCCGGCAGTAGGTGATGATCATATCAAACACCCACAAGCTGCAAGCGGTCAGCTAAACGTAACAGCTACCCAGGTATTGAGCGCTCAGAAGATCAACAAGCAAGCCTGTACGTTCTCCTGTGAATCCAAACAGTAACACTCCCGTACAGTCCGGTCTCGTCGTCTGATATGTTGCATATCTCGCCTAGGGGTGGTAAACGTCAGACCCCGGTAGCTTGATAAGTCGTGTCGATTTGAGGTCTATAACAGTTCGAAAAACTACTGATAACACTTACCAGTAAATCTCAGCAACCCTGGCCAGGGATTTCCGGTTATAGCCAATCGAACACAGCACAACATCAACTCCCTATACCGGGAGAGACGAATCCCCTCCTATCGCTCATTGCCTCCATGTGATTCGGGACTGTACCCAAAAGCCACCTTTTTGCACGCCCTCTTGGACGTGGTATGATGGAAATCAAAGCACAGTGGGAATCACACAAGACTCTATGACGATCTCGGGTCGACAGACTGCTCTGTACCAGTGTCACCGGAGAACTGCCATCTGACGTATGGTATAATACCATCTGGGAGTTCTCGGCGAGTCCGTCCAGTGTACCCAGTCTCCACTGAGCACCCGTACACCATCCTTGATGTCAAACACCGATGGATATGGGATCATCCATCGTCCATCATATAGATCAAGATGCGTATATACTAGTCTGCTCTGGTGTATCGATGCCCTGTCTCTATACACCCTCGACTAGGAACAGTTATAGGATGTACTCGTCGACTACCGTGGCCCCACTAGTATGATCTCATCATAGTCCCAGTAGTCGAGTATATATCCTAAGGGCTTTATCAACATGTAACATAGAGACAATCAGAGTACATGTTAAGATAAAGTACAACCAGATAGCATACTATCATGTCGAGCAAGAAAGTCCTCCCTATATATGTCCTAGCATCCACTACAATATACATCGTATGTACAGTAATGGCCTCTAGGGCATACATATAACTAACAATCTCCCACTTGCACTAGGGCCATCTGTTAGGTATCGCATACCCAACAATTAGCTGCGGTTGAAGTATCTCATACTCAACCATCCCATAAAAGTCTCTACTGGGAAAAAGGCCTTTGTGAGTGGATCCGCGCTGTCGTCCTCTGCGTCTACTCTCCTAACCTCGATCTCCCTGGAGATCAACCATTTCCATGATCAGGTGATACTGCCTAAGAATTATATCTGGATTTCTGATGGGACGGTAGTTCCTTGGCATAAGCCACAACTCTATTGTCACACAATGGTAGGAACGAAGTTCATCTTATGAACTTATAAATATCCAGACTGCCTCTTTGGTAGTATCCTTGGTAACGATGTATCTTGCCTTTAATTGTCTAGTATGTCATGGTATCTAGCTTAGAGCTCTTCCAACATACCGTCCCTCCACTGAGGGTAAAGACAATGCCTGCGACTGACATTCAGTCGTTCTTATCAGTCTGGAACCTTTCCAGTGATTCTCCTCAGGATTGATTGATACCATCTCACTACAACTAGTGAGTGTCCTAACATCCAATTAGATCTATCTCATAGATCCAAAACCCAGGATTTAGGAGGTATCACTTTGATCCTATATGGAGAATCCTTGTGATAAGCGGAGATTGACCGAGCGTAGCATAGGAAACTCCTTCCCTATCAAGAGTATGTCATCCACGTACTCTACGAGGATCACCACTATACTCTCTACTACCTTTTCGTATATACAAGGTTCATCTACCATTTTGATGAAGTCAAACTCTTTGACTACCACATCAAAACAGATGTTCCAACTCCGCGATGCCTGTTTTATTATATAAAACATCTTGCACACGTTTCCGCTGCTCCCACTGTCTACGAAGCCCTCTGGCTGTGTACTTATAGACGTTCTCTTCTAAAACATCACTTAGAAAAGCAGTCATGACACCCAACCACCAGATATCGTAGTCATGGTATGTAGCCGTGGCAAGTAGGATCTGGATGGACTTAAGCATTGATCCTTAGAAAAGGTTTCAACATAATCTATACCTTGTCTATGATGCAAACCTTTAACAAGTCTAGCTTTGAAAGTCTCAACTTTTCCATGTACACCAAGTAATCTTCTCAAGATATACTTGCTCCTGATGGGAATTTAACCCTTCAGATAAAGCAACCAAAGTCCATACTTTGTTGGTGTATAAGGATTCCATCTCAGATCGATAAGCACCCAGCCATTCTTACAGAGTCCCACTCCTGATGGCCAGCTCGAAACTAGTTGGGTCATCATCTCATGATGAAATCCTCGCTCCCACTGTCATAGAGAAACTGAAGTATCTCTCAGGTGGGTGAGGAACCCTACTAGATCGGCGGAGAGGCTGAGGTTCGTTGGAAACTATTGAATCCTTTGGTTCTACCAAATCATCAGCTGCATTTTGTATAGCTGGAACCTTTCCAGTTGTACATAACAGACCTTGCCTCGAGCTTGTCCGGATTTTGCTTTTAGACATAGGCCGGACAACCCCAAATCTTAACAAACTTAATATATGGGCTCTTCCCTTTCCATATCACATATGAAGTGGTAGGCATCTGATTTGATTTGAACCCTATTCAATAGGTATGCAACTTCACAAGTGCATAACTCCCAAAAGGAAAATAGGAAACTCAGCAGTACCCATCATAGAGCACACCATATCATATAGGGTGTGATTGCTCCGCCCCGATACACCGACGTGCTGTGGTGTATACGGAGGAGTAATGCTGAGAGAGAATCTCATTCTCCTTTAGAATAGTCCAGGAATTCCGTGCTCAAGTATTCTCCTCCTTGATCTCATCAAAGGACATAATACTTATACCCGTATTTTGGTTCTCTACTTCTAACTTATATTCTGTGAATATCTCAAAAGGTTCGGACTTGTGTTTCAACAGGAACACATGTCTGAATCTTGAGAGATTATCAGAGAATGTAATGAAGTACAAAGAACCAGTCTTGGCATGTGTAGACAGGAGACTTTCATACATCAACATGTATCAATCCCAAGAGTTCACTAACTCTTTCTCTGTTTCCAATAAACAGAGTTGTGGTCATCTTATCTTTGTGACATGACCGGCAAGTTTCACAAGATGTAAATTCAAACTAATTTTAAATATGCATCTATATGTAACTTAGCTAGTCGGGTCGCATTGATATGACCTAGTCTACAATACCTCAAGAAGGATTCGTTCACTTCTGAACTCTTTCTCTTGTGTGTGTTCCGTATACTAAGAACTGTAGTTTGATTTAGAACGACAATGCTTTTAGATAACGTGCCTGAACCGATCAACTCTTGATATAGGAAATGTTCAAAACATTATCCAACAATACAAAATTATATCCTTTCTTTACTAATAAAGAGACTGATATGATTTTGTATATCAGGTTCGGTATCTAATAACATTTGTTCAGAATCAATGTATTTAGGTAATACAGGGTGATAGTGACCAATAGACTTGGCTGCAACACTTGCACCGTTTTCTGTCTCATGAAACTTATCACCCGTTCTCAGTTCTCTACCTATCTGTAGCCCATGTAACAGATTACATATACGGGATCCTGATCCGGTATCACATACCCAGGACGTAAAGGATACTGAGAAACAGTTCTGTGTAATGAACATACCCGAAGATGATGCATCAACATGCACTTTCTTCGTTTGGGCGGCACGGGAAATCTGGTATCCCCCAATTTCCTGCTCTGTCCTATAACAATTATAAGTTGGAGCGGGACCAACGTTCCCCAGCTCAGTATAACAAGTGGGTTCGGTCAATATATCCGTATTATTATCTTGATTAAGGCGTGATATAGTCGCTACCTGGAGAGAGAGAGAAGAAAACACTCAGCGTATGCTCTTGCAAGATTAGATTGGTTATCTAATATATCTAATCAGGATGTCTCCCACTGTTTTAATCAAATCTTCCTTCAAACCCTAAAAGGAAAGACTAGCCGGGATTAATTACACGCTACAAGTTCTCCAATATTTCAGCCAGGCCAGTGTCGGTACTTTGAGGGAGGTCCCCCGTGCTATCATACGAACCTAATTAAAGTAAACCTCGTTTTCCCAGGGGCGTAACCCCGTTGACACCTTTCTAGACACCTACTTGATCGGCTAATTGTAATGTGTAAAACTCTCCCAGAAGTAACTCTTACTCGCAGCGGGTATCGGGATCCAACTATCTCATAGAAGGTATGCAATCTCATTGCAAATTTCAACACTTGAAATTCCCAATAATATTTTGCCCCTAGCAGCTATATGACCTTAACATGGTCAACAAATCATAAGTGCTAGTCAAGTTCAACCCGTCATTTCCCGATTGAAATAAACCCACCCACATGACCCTTAACATGGTCAACAAAGTCGCACGACTACCCTAATCCAATCGCATCATATGCTTATACAGATAAGCACTAATCAGCTACCGCACACTACGCCTTAACATGGTCAACAAACGTAGCACGAATACTAACTAGTACTTATCTGAAATGACGGAGGGCTACGACGGGTTTTTCAGAAAACCCTTTGCGTAATGAACTTGATATCGTTGTAGAATCGAGTGATTTTAAATGGAGTGTTTTTGAGGCTTTTCTAGTTTTGCTAAAGGGGTCACTCCCGGTGAAGGGATCGTCGGCCCTTTCCTCATCGAATAAGGTGCAGGATATTTCACAAATATCACTATGCAAAGTAAGAACTATAGAAGCAATCAAAAGACAAACCGAGTTTGTAGCATCTGCCAGTTATTGCTAAAGGAGTCACTCCCGGTGAAGGGATCTCGGTCCTTTCCTTATCGAATAAGGTGCTGGATGTTCTACAAGGAACACCGCTATGCAAAGCAAGAACTAGAGCTACCAGGTTTTAAACAAGTTTCTACAACATCTTAGGTTTCTTTTATTTCATTAATCTCATTAATGAAGTCCCATTTTATTATGCTTCACAAGCATCTCTTTTTGAAACGAAATCTGCAATATAACATATATCTCATATATATAATATAAACATTCGTCACAGGAAGTAATATGATCTCATCACAGAACATTGCAGCAGAAGAACATATATGAAATATTGGATATACTAGGACGTCCGTGTTTTCAATACGAACCTGTATAAAACACGGATTCCACGGTCGCGATGAATAGCCAAACCCACATCCCTAGACCCCTACGAGAGCGGCAAGTAACACTGCCAATTCTAGGGTTAGGAGACCCGGTCTCGACTCCTCGAGATGGTCTCCCACTGGACCCTAGAACCCGGTTACTTGTGCTCCCCGCCTTGGGTCTACCTAATGCGGAAAAGTAAATAATATACAACGGTGACAGCTTCCGCTACCTGGAAGTGCCCTAATAAAAGAATATTACATACAAATGAATATTACATGAATGAAAAAGAAAAACTCTCATCTCACATAAAACCCCCGGCTATTCAAACGCGACGATCCAATACAACATATCACAGCAACACATAATATCTCATATCATCAACGTAAGCAAGTATGCGTATCCCGATTGTCGTTGATGTATAGCAACGAAGCCGGCGATACACCACATACTACGTTTACGGTCACAGAAAAGAAAGTGTAAAACTACAACAGTTGGAATCCGCAACCACCTCAGACATCGCATGCCTGACCAAATGAATTCCTTAGACATCACATGCCTAACAATTATAAACCCAGCATTTTAGTCTCATTTATCGAAAACTCTTTTCAATATCAAGTCGGGCAATTCAACAAGATTCCCGACGTCCTGATCGAATGCTCGTCGCAAACTTTAGTAGACGGCTGCACCCCTGGATGCCGTCGACGAAGTGCACTAAGGCGGAACACCGCTACCGCGAGCACCCGAACGGATGCTTTCGGCGACGGGGTTCTCCTACAGTCACTTGGTCGGGGCTAAGAGGTGTAGCTGTCTATTAAGTTTTCCCGGCGAGTATCCGCGTACGCTACGTGATTGCGACGGACTTTTGATCACATCAAAATTCCGTGGCAACCGATCATCTGAGACTAAACTGCTATGTTTATAATATTCAAATTAGTTATCTCATAACTACCTGTGGATTCCAAATATTGTATCACATTCCAGATAAATAGAAAAAGTTAAAAATTCCGATCGAATCATCAAACGCCCAAGATTTCCCCAATGTATCTCAACACTTGAAATCAGTTTAAAAACATCCATTACATGCCACAGTAGCAATGGTCCATCCGTAGAAGGGTCAAGCCAACGCCTCACATGTGGCACGCCGTACTGCCCCAAACCCTAAGGTTCAAAAGGCAGTTCAAGATGGTCACATAATCAAGTTAAGGTTTGTTGTCTTCTAGAGGGTCCACCGCGTTACTTGCATGACTTAGAACGTTCTTAAACACGAGGAAAAATCCAACTTTTGAAAAATTTTCCGACAGGGGAAAAAGTGAGTTATTGATATCCGTTCGAACTTTTTAACAGTTTCTAAAAATTATCCGGACAAAACTAAACAAAGTTAAAATATCCGATCGAACCTTTATGTCCCCAATACAACCCAGATAATTCAACAGTTGAATAAAAAAAAATTTCCAGAAGACTCAGCACTTGAAGACAAGAATTACTGTGCAAGCCACGTGGTGAAACTCACCAAAGTGGCCGCGGAACCGCCGCGAAACCCAGGGTTGGGCCGCGGTTCCGCGCCTCCTTTGTCGAGTTAGCATCACGTGCTTCACAGTAACTCATAGAATTCCCTGCTGAATTTTTTGGCAATTTTTAATTCACAAAAATCCAAAGTTTCAGAAAAATTCCAGAGAAGGGGTTATATCGGGTTTTCCGGGTTCGATCGGACTTTAAACTTCGTCTAGACTTCGCCTAAAGCTCTAGCTTGGCTTTGATACCACTGTAGGGTTGCTAGGCACGCGCACAAGGGTCTACGAGGCATCAACCATGCCCGATTAAAAATTTAGCCGTGCCGAACAACCCGAATACGGAACTTTAAACTAGAGATTAGGCGAAAACTAGCATGCTAAACACTTTAACACTAAGTGAGAGGGATTACAACCTTTGTAGATCCGGTCCTTCACTTCATATGCTCCGTGTTGTGGTCCCTTCACTGCGATCATCGGGATCCGGACTCTCGAGAGGTTCCACGAAGAGAAAGACGCAACCTTTGCTTCCGATCTTCGATACTAAGATGATCTACCTTGAAGTTTCTTTAACACAAGCTAACACTCATGAAATGATGTGAACACCCTCATCTAAATGGAAAAGGAAGATGAGGATGATGAAGTAGGATTTTTGCTCTCTTTATTTATCTTTTTCTCATATTTATCCATCACAAAAATCAAAGCAAGAAACCATTTCAAGCAAAGAAGAAGAAGGAAGAAGATGATGAACAATAATGTTGAATCCTTTTGTGATAAATAGGAAAAGAATAATATGATAGAATTATGCAACCATGGTCAAGTGAACCTTTGTAGAGAATTAACTAGGGTTAGGGTTTGGGTTGGGTTAAAGCATGACTCACTTGAAAATATCATTATCATGACAAAAAGAAAAGCTTCTAGAAACATTTAGAAAGCTTAACCCTAATCCAAACCCTAATCATGTTTAAACTCCACTAAACAAGTTGCATTAGTTATCATATCATGTTACAATATTATATATCACATATATAATATTTATCGTAACAAAATAAAATAATACATTTAACATATATCGCATATATATCAATGTATTACCCGAGTGAGAAAAAGAATCTTTTAGTGAGCAAATATTAGTTAATGCAATTTAATATATCATATATATTATTATACATTAAATTATCGAATCAACACTTGATCCGACAATCCGGCTATATCGCATATAACCGGCTAATATATATCCGTACCGATTCATCGAATCAACACTTGATCCGATGACCCGGCTGATATCAAATATCGCGAGAATAGAATACGGTATCACATATCGCATTATCCTCGGTCCCGCACATATCACATATGTGCCCCTACTCCGTTTTGCCTGAGTCAAGAAACCTCTGTGTAGGACTCTAAAGAATCGCCAATACGCCGGCAGTAGGTGATGATCATATCAAACACCCACAAGCTGCAAGCGGTTAGCTAAACGTAACAGCTACCCAGGTATTGAGCGCTCAGAAGATCAACAAGCAAGCCTGTACGTTCTCCTGTGAATCCAAACAGTAACACTCCCGTACAGTCCGGTCTCGTCGTCTGATATGTTGCATATCTCGCCTAGGGGTGGTAAACGTCAGACCCCGGTAGCTTGATAAGTCGTGTCGATTGGAGGTCTATAACAGTTCGAGAAACTACTGATAACACTTACCAGTAAATCTCAGCAACCCTGGCCAGGGATTTCCGGTTATAGCCAATCGAACACAGCACAACATCAACTCCCTATACCGGGAGAGACGAATCCCCTTCTATCGCTCATTGCCTCCATGTGATTCGGGACTGTACCCAAAAGCCACCTTTTTGCACGCCCTCTTGGACGTGGTATGATGGAAATCAAAGCACAGTGGGAATCACACAAGACTCTATGACGATCTCGGGTCGACAGACTACTCTGTACCAGTGTCACCGGAGAACTGCTATCTGACGTATGGTATAATACCATCTGGGAGTTCTCGGCGAGTCCGTCCAGTGTACCCAGTCTCCACTGAGCACCCGTACACCATCCTTGATGTCAAACACCGATGGATATGGGATCATCCATCGTCCATCATATGGATCAAGATGCGTATACGCTAGTCTACTCTGGTGTATCGATGCCCTGTCTCGATACACCCTCGACTAGGAACAGTTATAGGATGTACTCGTCGACTACCGTGGCCCCACTAGTATGATCTCATCATAGTCCCAGTAGTCGAGTACATATCCTAAGGGCTTTATCAACATGTAACATAGAGACAATCAGAGTACATGTTAAGATAAAGTACAACCAAATAGCATACTATCATGTCGAGCAAGAAAGTCCTCCCTATATATGTCCTAGCATCCACTACAATATACATCGTATGTACAGTAATGGCCTCTAGGGCATACATATAACTAACATATTTTTATAGAGTGAGACATACCTTTTGAAATTATGTCTATGACATTTACCTATATCAGTGGATGGTTAGGTAAGGAGTATTGAACAGCGGTGTAATTCTTCATAACCATAGTACAGTTTTCAACCTACGACACACAGTGAATGAGTTGTTAGACTCAGGGACTTATACAGAGTATTGTATATTGTCCAGTGTCCATTAGGACAGAGGGGTTGGTCCTCGTACTATATTCTGTTTACTTTTAACTTCTCTAGTTCTTAGACATATGTTTCACAGGGTCTGAGTTTTGAGGAGTTATTGGTATAAGAATAGAGTAGAGAACCAGGTATTGCAAGTATCAGGATTCTTTAAGGTGATCGAAGATGTAGATACTTGTGAATGGTATTCAGTTGATAGTAATGATTAAGAGAACTTGCTTCTCTTTCAGGTTACTCATAATTGGAAGTACTCCTAAGTTGAGTAATGCTGATCGGCCTCCTTCCATTTAGTTGACATGCACTAGTGACAGCTGCATGATTTGAATCTGGTTCAATTAAATCTGTGCCTCTGTTTCTATATTGGATATAGAACAGTTCATATCTTGACATTGTTAAGGTACGGGGAGTTGTCCGGCTTATGCTTAAAACCAGACTCTGGATAACTCAAGGCACGTTTCTGTAATGGTTGTTTGCGGGTTGACCCAGGCTATGACGAGGGCTGACTTTCTACCATCTGGAAGATCAATAGTGATATTGTTCTTGACTCGCCACATTTTTAAAAGAAATAGATTTTTTTTTCAGAAAACAGTAGTGGGAGTATGGTAGAACTGGAAGTGATTCCAGAATCGCAAACGATTACTGAAGATTTGATAAGAACCTAAAGATTCAATCCGGTTTGACATTCCATTGGCCACTCCGCAGATATGGTGGGTAACCTCAGGCACCCAAGAGATACTTCGGTATGCTCAGGGACGGTGGCAGGGAGGTTCTTGTTTACCCAGACTTGCCATTTCTGTTGATTCCAGACTGTGAGACCCGGCAGGAGGATGAGTATAGCGTCGTTCTAAACTTGCTTTAAAAGTGTACGTGTATATGACTCTGCCAGAGGGTTGTCGTGGTCAGTGGGAGCAGCGGAAGCATTGGTGGACAGGTGGCTTATGTCTATTTATAGACTAAAGCAGATATAGCGGAGATAGATCATCTATTTCTGATGTGACAGTCATAGGTTTGACTTCATCAGAATAGGGGACGGATCTATTAAGAAGGCTGTAGGGTGTAATGTCCTGGTATTTGGATGACATACACAGAGTAGGAAGTGATATTCCTATACTACGATCGGTTATTCTTTGGTTGTCACACAGTGTTTTCTCCACATAGGACTTGGATATTATACATTCTGGTTACTGGATCTATGGTTTTAGATCTAGATTTGGGTGGTTTCCCAATCTGGGTACTTTGTCAGCATTCTATGAGTATTTATAATGGACGACTCCTGGCATGGTAGTGTACCTGCAGGTGATGGAGTCACCCTCTCTAAAGGTGTCTTATAGACTAAAGGGGAGAGGGATGAGCATGATTGGCAGATCACTTGCTTAGGCAATTGAGTCAATCATGAGATGTCAAGTACCACACCAGATATTGTTCTTGCAGTAGATGCAATAAGTTGATATTAATCCAATCCTGGAGAAACAATCGGAAGCAGTTTTAGAACATAAGTGAATGTTCTAGGGATATAATAACGACAGCCTCCTTTAGGAGACGGTTATCATTCCAGGCTTCTAAGCTGACCTGGACGGCAGAGTGGCCGTCAGAGTTTTAGTTTTCCCTCTGACGAGGGGCAGTATTTTGGACAGGTGGTCCAGGCGGATACTGAGGGAGGCATGGCGCAAGATACTGATTAAGTTCAGTTGACGATACAGTCTAAGAAGTTTAGATTTGGAGTTCATTTATGAGCGAGGTCCCATCAGACATCCAGACACATTCTAAGACAGGTATTGCTCATTTCGGGAGATGGCTTTCTCCGCGAACTTGAGATATAGAGAGACATAGAAAGAAACATCACAGCGCATCCACTCACTAAGGTTATTCCTCGAATGCAATAGTTTCACAAACGAGCTTTGTGAGACTGACTAGTAGAGGAGTTGGGTGTTCGGTATCACACGGGCTGTGAGTATGCGACATCGCAATAATTAGCCTTGAGTGCAAGTGGGAGATTGTTGGAGATAGTGCCCTCAGAGTCAATTATTGGATCACAGGCACGTGATTGCAATGATTGAGGGAGGACCTATCTCGGTAGGACAGTCTTACTCGAGATGATAGTATGCTATCTGGTTTATCTTTATCATCGTGTACTGGTTTAGGTGACCTTACGAGTCGCTATTACACGTTGATAGAGCCCCTAGGATTCTTGCTTGACTACCAGCAGTATGAGGGCGATCATATACGTGAGAGCTGGAGTCTATAAGCACATCCTTAAAAGGTCCCTAGTCGTGGGAGTTTCGAGACTGGGAATCGATACTCCATTAGTAGACTAGTGTATACAGTCGAGACCCCGACGAGGGACGGTGGCCGGTCTCACAAGCCATTGGTGTCAGTTGGTTCACCTAAGATGTATACAGGTGCTCATTTGGTTATGAGTACACCGGACAGGACTCGCCGGGAAACTGCTAGTTGGGATTATACCAGACGTCAGATAGCAGTTCCCTGGTGACATGTGTACAGATTAGTTCATCGACCTGAGATCGTCATTTGTCTCGTGTGAGTTCCCACTGTGCTTTGATTACTACCCTACCACGGCTCAAAGGAGTCGTGCAAACAGGTTTTAGTTGGGTACAGTCCCGAGCCATATGGAGGCAGTGAGCGGATCTGCAGGGGTTCGTCTCTCCCGGTATTGGGGTGAGGTCGCGCTGTGTCTAGGAGAGCCATTACACAAAGCCCTCGGCCGAGGCAGGAGATTTACTGGTAGGTATTCCAGTAGTATCTCAGGGTGTTCTGGGCTATACTCCGACACGACTTGTACCGCTATTGGGGGTCTGATTTTTAACAACCCCCTAGGCCCGCCATGCGATGCTCATAGACGAACGGACCGGACTATACGGATATTGTCACTGACAGGCTCAGTAGGGTGTCAGGATGAGTTCGCTCATCGACGTCCCTTTTGGTCAATAGCTGGTAGCCCGTCACGTATGGCTAATACCTCTGACGTGCTAGTGGTTAAATCCACAGCCATAGTATTGACGAGTCTTTAGAGTCCACCACACTCAGTTACTCAAGTTTCGGGCGAAATGCTGTAGAGGCCGTATGGAGATATGGCAGGGTTCGATCAGATACGTGCGGTATTGCACGGATCGTGATCGAACGGATTTTACTGGCCGGCTTTGGTTTAAGCCGGATCCTAGTATTAGACAGTATAGTTTTGTCTCTTTGCATTTGTATTCAGTGGGAATACAAATGCGGGCATGTATATACAGTCGCGGGGTTTTCCTGTAATTTATTACGGGATCAGTTTTATGAAGTTGCCACTTTGTATTCCGTTCCGGCCGGTTTTCCTTTGTTCCTTCACTGCCAGACTTTTCGATGGAGGGGGGTTATTTGCAAGTTTGCAAATAACTTATTGTGGAGGGGGTTTCTTGCATTTGTGGCTTCATGATTTGACTAGTATCATGAGATCCTTTTTCTTTCTTATCCTTTGCTTTTTGAGATTAGAAATGGATGTGAAGCTTGCTTTTGATGTGGTCACCACCCTTGATCTCCTACACTCACCTCCCTCATGTATTATGTTTTTCTCTCCACCATTTTCCTTGTAAGGGGCCGGCCACACTTGAGGGGAGAGGATGAGAGAGGTTCATTTAGATGAGGGAAATTATTCATCTCTCGTTCTTCTGTTGCTACACAAATTCTAGCTCTCTCCAAAGTTCTTCATACCTCCATCATATTATGGCAACTACACTAAACCCCAAAAGAGACAATTTCTACACTACACCTACAACAAATCTTGGACGCGTCGGCTAGCCAACTTCGCGCCCGAGTTGTCTCAGTCCAGAGGTGAGAGCCCGTAAAAGAATCCGACTACGTGGTGCCCTTTTCGACGAGGAGGTGACGGACAGAGATTCCGCGGGAGATCGGAGTGGAGACCAAGACCGGAGGGCTCGGATCGCTTGGTATAGCTCTCTTCCCTTCTCTTGTTAGCTAGCATGGTTAATGGTCACGATCCGGGTTTTATTGTCCGCGATAGCGCCGGTTAAAGTTAAGAAAAAATTTTGATTCCGCATTTTGGCCTCAAGTAGTAGGCCGGGGCGCTGCCGTGGCGCAACACACAACACATGTAAGTGTTAGAGCTTGAGGAAGAAGGAGAAGGAAACTTGGAAAGAGAGTGAGCCCAAGAAAATGAGCAAGGTCTTGTGATAATAATAGAATGGCTAAGTCTCTCCAATCATTCAAGCATGGATTATTTTAGAAGCAAAATAATCAACCATGCTTGAATAGTGCAACCAAATGAATAAAATAAAGACCAAGCCATGCTATCAACCATTCCACAAAAATCTCCAAATACCACATCATCAATCCATTTATAAAAATGGATAAATCAAATGACGAGGTGTCTCCTTCTAGAAGCAAGTCTTGTGAAATTACAAGAATGCCCTCACCATATATACATACCCGTATTCGTATTCCGAAAAATACGAATACATTGAGACGAAAATAATCCAACAATATAATACTAGGATCCGGCTTAAACCAAAACCCACTAGTATTATCCGTCCGAACATCATGCGTATAGCTGGTACACGTATGTGATCGAAACTCTGCCATAATACCATACGACCTCTACATCATTTCGCCTGAACCAGGAAAACCCTCTATGTGGGACTCTAAAGACTCGATGGTACGTTGGCAGTGGGGTTAACCATAAGTCCGTCAGCGGCACTAGATGTACGTAACGGCAACCCGGGTACGTGTCGAAAAGAAGGCCGATAAGCGAACTCATTTGAACTCCTATTGAGCCTGTCCGTGACAATCTCCGTGCAGTCCGGTCTGTTCGTCTGAGAGTATCGCATGTAAGGTCTAAGGGATGGAAGACGTCAGACCCCTAATAACTAGACAAGTCATGTCGGTGTGGCTCAAGACCATCCGAGAATCTACTAGTCCAATCACCAGTAATTCTCAATCCTCCCTGGCCAGGGACTTATGGTGTTGACCAACTGATCACAGCGTGGCATCGACTCCCTATACCGGGAGAGACGAATCCCCAACAGTCGCTCACTTCCTCCATGTGGCTCGGGACTGTACCTAACTAAAACTTATTTGCACGACTCAGTAGAGCCGTGGTAGGGTAGTAAGCAAAGCACAGTAGGAACTCACACGAGACAAATAACGACCTCAGGTCGACAGACTATCTGCACTCATGTCACCAGAGAACTGCTATCGGACACTAGGTATAATACCATCTAGTCAGTCCCCGGCGAGTCCTATCCAGTGTACTCATACCCAGTAAGCACCTGTATACAATCTTAGGTGCACCTCACCAATAGTTGTGGGACCAATCCATCGCCCCTCGTCAGGGTCTAGATATGTATACACTAGTCTACTCTGAAGTAACGATGCCCAGTCTCGATACTCCTATGACTAGGGACACTTTAAGGATGTGCCTATCGACTACCCAGCTCCCAAAAGTATGATCACCATCACAACGCTGATAGTCAGGTAAAAGATCATACAGGCTTTATCAACATGTATACAAGATATGAAATATAAAGTAAAACACATCACATGTTAAGATAAAGACAAACCAAATAGCGTACTATCATATCGAGCAAAATTGTCTTGTACATACATATCCTTAGCATCCTATACAATGAAGGCCTCTAAGGCATACATATCCAGCATTATTTATAAGGATTTTCTATTGTGCACGATTAGTTATGATGCGCTTACATTTACTTATGATATATATATGTTGTCATACATCATGTCAGTCTAGTACTTTATGACTAGTAGGTGTTAGTTATATGTATGCCCTAGAGGCCATTATTATACATGTGATGTATATTATAGTGGATGCTTGGACATATATAGGGAGGATTTTCTTGCTCGACATGATAGTATGCTATCCGGTTGCTCTTTATCTTAACATGTACACTTATTGTCTCTCTATTACATGTTGATAAA
This sequence comes from Agapanthus africanus, assembly GCA_030015575.1. Lineage (NCBI taxonomy): Eukaryota > Viridiplantae > Streptophyta > Magnoliopsida > Asparagales > Amaryllidaceae > Agapanthus > Agapanthus africanus. Next base: position 122,053,074 of record CM057340.1, read on the forward strand.
GCCCTTAGGATGAGTACTTAACTACCAGGATTATGATGCAGATCATACTAGTGGGGCAGAGGTAGTCGGTAAGTACATCTTTCAAATGTTCCTAGTCGTGGGAGTATCAAGATGGGGCATCGATATTCCAGAGTAGACTAGCGTATACGATTCTTGACCCATATGATGGGCGATGGATAATCCCACATCCATTGGTGTTTGACATCAGAGAAGGTATACGGGTGCTCAGTAGAGACTGGGTACACTGAACGGACTCGCCGAGAACTTCTAGATGGTATTATACCTATCGTCAGATAGCGGTTCTCTGGTGACACTGGTACAGGTTAGTCTGTCGACCCGAGATCGTCATAGAGTCTTGTGCGATTCCCACTGTGCTTTGATTTCCACCTTACCACATTCAAAAGATCATGCAAAACGGTGGTTTTTGGGTACAGTCCCAAGTCACATGAAGGCAATGAGCGATAGGAATGGATTCCGTCTCTCCCGGTATTGGGGGTTGATGTTGCGCTATGCTTGATTGGCCATAACAGGAAATCCCTGGCTAGGATTGCTGAGATTTATTGGTAAGTGTGTAGTTTCTCGAACCGTTATGAGCTTCACATCGGCATGACTTATCAGGCTATTGGGGTCTGATGTTATACCACCCCCAGGTTGTGATATGCGACATATCTGACGAAGAGACTAGACTGTACGGTAGTGTTACTGATTGGATTCGCAGGAGTATGAGCAGGCTTTCTTGTTGATCTTCTGATCGCTTAATACCCGGGTGGCCGTTACGTTTAGCAGACCGCTTGCGGCTTGTGGGTGACTGATATGATCACCACCTACTGCCGGCGTATTGACGAGTCTTTAGAGTCCTACACAGAAGTTTCCTGGCTCAAGCGAAGTAGGAGCACATATGTGATATGTGCGGGACCGAGATTAATACGTGTATGTGATACCATATTCTTTCTCGCGATATGTGATATGGGACGGTTATATGTGATATAGCCGGGTTATCGGATCAAGTGTTGATTCGATGAGTTGATACATATGATATTAGTCGGTTATATGTGATATAGCCGGATTATTAAATCAAGTGTTGATTTAATAATTTAATGTATAATTATATATTTGATATATTAAATTACATTAACTAATATTAGCTCACTTAAACATTGTAGGGATTCTATAGCACCACACTAGGTTTAGGGTTGCATCACACATGCTATAACAAAAATTTAGAGGGAGCTAAACAATTCCAAACATGAATCGAACTAGAAAAATAGAGTAACAAGCTATAGCATCACATACTATAAAGTGTCTAACACTAAGTGAGGAGAAAATACAACCTTTATAGACCTCCTCCTAGACTCCTTGGATCGTGTAGGGTTTGAGTCGGTTGGCTTGTATCCTTCCGCGTCCACGATGATCCACCACGAAGTCTCTTTGCACCAAGCTCCAAGCTTCACTTGATCAAGGATGAAGATGAAGCAAACACTCCACTCAAGTGGGCTAGACTAAAGTGAAATGGTGATTTGGATTTGGATCTCAATTAAAAACCTTTTCTTTTTAATCCTTTCTCTTTCTTTTAAAACCCTAGTAAGCTTTAAGGAGAGAGTGGAAGAAGGAGATGGCTCAAACTAAACTCAAGAGAGAGAATAATATGAGAAAAATGAATAACCCTTGCCAAACTCAACAGAGCAAGTGAGAGTCATCATGCTAAACTATGGTTACAAAATATCTAGATATTTTGTAACTTGAGTTTAAGCAAAACCATGGGCTAAAACCATGGGCAAATGAAACCATGGTTTTGACTTTGTCAACACTAGAAAATGAGAGTTGAATAGTCAACCATGATTTAATTTGCCATTTTGCTTTTCTCAAATTAACAAAATATATAAATATGTAACCATGTGAGTCTTGCATTACCACCACCAATGTATCATCAACCATGACACATGTATGCTTGCATGTGTGCATCCATATCAACATATACATACACTCATGCATGCATCAAAAGAAATAGGTTTTAATAAATGAGCTAATGGACTTAATATTAAATCAACACTTGATTTAATAACCCGGTCATATCACATACGACCCATCCAATAGTATACGCCCGAATAAAATACGGTATCCAATACACGCATTTAATCCAGCTCCCGCGCATATCACATATGCACCCCACGTCATTTTGCCTTAGCTAGGAGACTCCTTTGTGGGACTCTAAGACTCGTCAATACGCTAGCAGTAGGCAGTGATCACATCACATGCCCACAAACCGTCAGTGGCACAAGCTGTACGTAACGGCTCCCAGGTATTGAGCGATCAGAAGAAACACAAGCAAACCTGCTAAAACTCTCGTCGAGCCAACCGGTAACACTTACCATACAGTCCGGTCTCTTCATCAAATATGCTGCATATGTGAGTCTAGGGATGGTATCGTCGAACCCAATAACCCAATAAGTCATGCCGGTATATGGCTCATAACAGATCGAGAAACTACTAATAACACTTATCAGTAAATCTCAGCAGCCCTGGCCAGGGACTTCCTGTTATAGTCAATCGTACATAGTGCAACATCAACCCCCAATACCGGGATAGACGAAACCCCTCCTATCGCTCATTGCCTCCATGTGCCTCGGGACTGTACCCAAAATCCACTTGTTTGCACGACTCGGTAGAGCCGTGGTAGGGTAGAGATCAAGGTACAGTGGGAGACACACAAGACTCTATGACGATCTTGGGTCTACAGACTAATCAGTACCAGTGTCACCTGAGAACTGCTATCCGACGATAGATATAATACCATATAGGAGTTCTTGGCGAGTCCGTTCAGTGTACCCAGTCTCCACTGAGCACCCGTATACGAACTTTGGTGTCACCACACCAATGGATATGGGATTATCCATCGCCCATCATATGGGACAAGTAACGTATACGCTAGTCTACTCTGGTGATATCGATGCCCTGTCTCGATACACCCACGACTAGGAACATTTCAAGGATATGCTCATAGACTACACATGTCCCACTAGAATGATCCGCATCATAATCTCAGTAGTCCTGCATCATCTTAAGGGCTTTATCAACATGTACCAAATGAATGAAAGCATGATCAAATGAATATGTATAAAAGGTGCAACCAGATAGCATACTATCATGTCGAGAAAGAATGTCCCCTGAAAACACACACACACACACACACACACACACACACACACACACACACACACACACACACACACCGGTACATGCACTATCATATAATGGCCTCTAGGGTATACATATATCCAACAATCTCCCACTTGCACTAAGGCCAATTATTGGGGTATCTCATACCCAACCTCTCAAAAAGTCGCTCATGCTGCGACAAAGGGAGGGCCTTGGTGAGTGGATCCGCAGTGTTTTCTTTTGTATCTACTTTGTGAATCTCGATCTCACGGCGATCAACTATCTCCCGGATCAGATGATATCGCCTGAGAATGTGTTTGGATCGCTGATGGGACCTGGGCTCTTTGGTTAATGCTATAGCCCCATTATTATCACAATACAATGGTATTGGATCAATAATGGTTGGAACTACTCCTAGCTCCGAGACGAACTTCCTCATCCAGACGGCTTCCTTGGCAGCATCATTTACAGCAATATACTCAGCTTCCATCGTGGAGTCTGCAACGATATCATGTATGGAACTCTTCCAACACACCGCCCTTCCATTGAGGGTAAAGACAAACCCAGAGATAGATTTACTGTCATCCTTATCGCTAGAATCGGTAAAGGCCTCCATTTGGAGATCTCCATTACCATATACCAAGAACATTTCTTTAGTCTTTCGTAAGTACTTAAGAATGTTCTTCACTGTTGTCCAGTGATTCTTCCCTGGGTTGGATTGATACCTGCTTACTACACCCAGTACATAAGCTACATCAGGGCATGTACATAACATCGCATACATTATAGATCCTACAGCAGAAGCGTAGAGTATAATGCTCATGCGAGCTCTCTCTTCATCAGTCTTTGGGCAAAACTCCTTAGAGAGAGTGACTCTATGACTAGCGGGTAAGGAACCTCGCTTGGAGTCTTCCATACTAAACCTCTTTAGGATGGTGTTAATGTACCTGATTTGGGGCAATCCCAATAACCGTTTAGATCTATCCCTATAGATCTTTATGCCCAATATGTACGAGGCATCACCCAGGTCCTTCATGGAGAACCTTTGTGATAAGAACAGTTTGACCGATTGTAGCATAGGAACGTCGGTTCCTATCAGAAGAATGTCGTCCAAGTACAATACGAGGAATGTGACAGTACTTCCCACAATCTTCTTATAAACACAAGGTTCATCTGGATTTTTGACGAAATCAAACTCTTTGATAATATCATCAAAACAGATGTTCCCACTCCGTGATACCTGCTTTAAGCCATAAATGGATTTAATCAACCTACATGCTTTCCCGCCGTTCCCACTATCAATGAAGCCCTCTGGCTGATCCATATAAACGCACTCTTCTAAATCACCATTTAGAAAAGAAGTTTTAATGTCCATCTGCCAGATTTCATAGTCGTAGTAAGCAGCAATAGCAAATAGGATCCGAATGGATTCAAGCATAGCTACATGAGAAAAGGTTTCGTCATAGTCCAGTCCTGGTCTTTGTACAAATCCTTTCGCCACAAGCCTTGGCTTATAGGTCTCTACCTGCCCATCTACACCGGTCTTTCTCTTAAAAATCCATTTGCACCCTACGGGTTTTACCTCAGAGGGTACAACATCTAAAGTCTATATTTTTTTGGTGTACATAGACTCCATTTCAGATCTCATGGCATCCAGCCACTTCACAGAGTCACCACTCGTGATAGCCTGCTGAAAACTGGTAGGGTCATCATCATCCATGATGCAATCTTCTCCATCACCATCAACGAGAAAACCGTAGAATCTCTCCGGTGGGCGAGAAGTCCTACCAGATCTACGGAATGGCTGAGGTTTATTAAGTTTTGTTGCAACATCAGGTTCAACCAAGTCGCCATTTGTAACTTGTGTCTCTAGAACCTCTTCTAGATCTACCACATTGCCATCAGTATCATTTGGAAAAATCTCATTTTCTAAAAATGTGGCATTTCGAGAAACAAACACCCTTTGTTCCTCCTTGAGGTAGAAAAAATATCCATATGAATATTTTGGATATCCCACAAATAAGCATTTGAACGATCGTGTCTCGAGTTTGTCCGGATTCTGCTTTTTGACAAAAGTCGGACAACCCCAAATCTTAACTCGCTTAAGAGATGGTCTCTTCCCATATCATATCTCATATGGAGTGGTAGACACGGTCTTGGTCGGAACCCTGTTCAACAGAAAAGCTGCAGTCTCCGATGCATGCCCCCAAAAGGAGAAGGGCAACTTAGCATCACTCATCATGGATCGTACCATATCTAATAGGGTTCGATTCCGCAACTCTGACACACCGTTGTGCTGTGGTGAGTAAGGGGGAGTGAGCTGAGAGAGAATCCCATTCTCTTTTAGGAAGTTCGAAAACTCTGTACTAAGATACTCTCCACTTCGATCTGATCGAAGTGTCTTGATGCTCATTACAGTTTTTTTTCTACTTCAAGTTTGTACTCCTTGAATTTCTCGAAAGCTTCAGACTTATGCTTTATCAAAAACACATGACCAAATATTGAGAAATCATCAGTAAAAGTTATGAAGTAAGAAAAACCGCCTCTCGCATGTGTAGACATTGGCTTACATACATCACTATGTATGAGGCCCAAGAGCTCAGTAGCTCTTTCTCCGTGTCCAGTAAACGGAGTTTTGGTCATTTTCCCTTTGATACATGACTGGCAAGTCGCATAAAATTTATACTCAAAAGAATTTAAATATCCATCTTTATGAAGCTTATTTAGTCTTGTTTCATTAATATGACCAAGTCTACAATACCAAAGAAAAGCTTCGTTTATATCTGAAAATTTTCTTTTGTTTGTATGTTGTATATTGAAAACTGTGTGTTGATTAAGGACGTATGTCCCGTTATTAAGTGTACCACAACGAATCAACTCTTGATTATGTTTAATGTTCATAACATTGTGTTGCAATATAAAATGATATCCTTCATTGTCCAACAAAGAAACAGATATAATATTACAAAGCATGCTTGGTACAAAATAACATGGGTTCAAAACTAATATACAACTGGATGGCAACCCCAGATGATACTCTCCCACTGAAACTGCATGTACATTGGAACCATTTCCAACCCGGAGAGTATGATCACCTGTCTTCAAAACTCAGTTATTTCTCAGCCCCTGCATAGAATTTGTTAGTGTATATGCCCTAGAGGCCATTACTGTATCATACTAGTTTGTATATTACTTAATGGAAGCTTGGGATATTCACCTTGTATAGACAATCTTGCTCAAAATGGTAGTATGCTACTTGGTTTGTTTCTACTTCAATATGTGCATGTGTTTCTTTTAGGATATTGCTTATACATATTAGTAGAGCCCTTAGGATCTTTGCTTGATTACCAGCGTTGTGATGGCAGTCACACTCGTGGGGGCTGGGTAATCCATAAGCACATCCTTATACAGGTCTCTAGTCGTAGGACTATCGAGACAGGGCATCGATACTCCGGAATAGACTAGCGTATGCGCTTCTCATCCCAGCACGGGAGACGGTCTGTCCCACAGCCGTCAGTACGTCGTACTTGAGATAGTATGCGGGTGCTCGTTAAGTTATGAGTACACTGGACAGGACTCGTCGGGAACTGATTGGTTGGTACTATACCTATCGTCAGTTATCAGTTCCCAGGTGACATGAGTACAGCTTAGTCCGCTGACTTGACACTGTCACTTCGCCTCGAGTGTGTTCCCACTGTACTTTGATTACTACCCTACCACGGCTCAAAGGAGTCGTGCAAACAGGTGGTAGTTGGGTGCAGTCCCGAAGCACTTGGAGGCAGTGACGGTTAGACAGGATTCGTCTCTCCCGGTATTGGGAGTTGATATCGCGCTGTGTCTAGGAGAGCCATTACACAAGTAGTCCCTGGCCAGGGCAAGCGAGATATACTGGTATGTTTTCAATGTTATCTCAGGGTGTTCTGGGCTACACTCCGACACGACTTGTACCGCTATTAGGGGACTGACGTTTACCGTCCCCCTAGGCCCGCCATGCGATATGCTCAGACGAACAGACCGGACTGTACGGAGATTGTCACATTCAGGCTCAGTAGGAGTTCAGATGGGTTTCACCTCGTCCGTCTTCTTATCGGCATCTGCCTAGGGGCCGTTACGCACAGCTAGTGCCGCTTGCGGTCTCTAGTTAAACCCACTGCCAGCGTAGTGTCGAGTCTTTAGAGTCCCACACAGAGAGCTATTTGCCTTTAGGCAAAAGAGTAGAGGTCGCATGGTTTTGCGACAGGGTTCGATCACATCCGTGCACTTGTGCACGTTTAGTGACCGGGAAGTTATTACTAGCAGGCTTTGGTTTAAGCCAGATCCTAGTATACGTTTTGGGATTGTTTTATCTCGTTTGTATTCATGTTCCCCGGAACGCGGATGCGGGTGTGTATGCACAGTTGACAGAGACAGAGGCAGAGGATTCTCATTAGGGTTGTTGACTGTTGAGTTTTGTTAAACCCTAATGAGAATTATAATTATGATTAACAATAATATTAATTAAGTATTATGGTGACATGGTTAGGGTTGAAAGGTTGACCTTGTTGACTTGTTGACTTTTGTTGACCGTTTGACTAGGTTGGACTTGTTGACCACCATCATGACAATGGCTATCATTTATTTGCATTGACTTGTGCTTGCTTGTTTTGCTCACAAATTGCATTTAATGCAAGAAATGATATTGTCATTTGTCATGATAATAACCATTACATTATACTCAATTATTATTACTTGTTATCATGATTTTGGATTATGAGAGCTTGGATGGCAAAAGGCTTGCTCATTCTCTCATTTCATTTCTCTCTCTTGCTCAAGCTCTTCCTCTTCCTCTTGCTCTCTCTAGCTCAAGGCAACTCCCTCTCATGAGTTGAGAACCATTGCCTTAGAGATAAAAACACCAAAACACTCCTCTACTCATCCTAGTTCACAAGGTCTAGCAAGCCAAGTGTTCTAGTTTCTTCAAGTTCGAAGTAGAAGCCAAAAGGTAGAAGCTTTCGGGTGGATCCATCTTCGGCGCGAGGAGACGACGAGGTGAGGCCGATCCGTACACCGCAAAGAGTTGAAGACGAAGGAGTTCAAGAAAAGTATAACCCCCTAACCGAGTAGGTAAAACTCCTAGTTAGGTTGTTAGGTAGTTGTTTAACAAAGATCCGTATTTTAAGTCCATGTTACCATCCTAAGAAAAATCGTTTTTCACCATTTCCGCAACCCCAAAGAACCGGGGAAGGGTAGCATGGACTTACAGAATTGCAGATATGAGAACCCGAACCGGTATCCAATACCCTGGAAGCAGAGTTTATAAAAAAACAGTTTTCAGTTACGAACACGCCTGAAGCTGAAGCATCACCATACTCCTCTTTCTTGAGACCAAGGTACTCAGTACAATTCCGCTTCCAGTGTCCTATCTTCTTGCAGTAGAAACATTCTCCTTTTCCCAACTCCGCAGCTTTGGATTTGTCTTTCCCCTTTGCCTTTTTTATTCCACCTCTCGGCTTGGTGGATTTCTTCTTGTTCTTTCCCTTGGCCTTGGCTTTTGGGACGGAAGAAGAAGATTGTCCAACAAGCAGGGAGGGAGACTTCGCCTTAAGCGTGCTCTCCGCATTTCTCAACATATTGAGAAGTTCGGGTGGTGACTTCTCCATATTGTGCATGTTGAAGTTCACTATGAAAGGAGCAAAGGCGGATGGAAGAGACTGTAAAACAATATCTGTATATTGCTCGTTGTCCATTGTCCATCCGAGGCCCTCAAGCTCTTCAATAAAAGCTATCATCTTCAGAATGTGGTCGCCTGCTGAAGTGCCAGGAGCCATCCGCATCTGAAACAACTTTCGAGATGCTTCGTATCGTAGGATACGAGATTGCACTCCATACAACTCCTTTGTATGGAGAAAGATGGATTAAACATTTATCTCCTCGTGCTGCTTTTGATGTGTATTGTCCGTCGATGCAAGCGTGAGGTATTTGGCGGTGGCACAATCAATATCCCACGTTTTGCGGATCTCCCTATCCGTAACCGAAGATTCAGGGCCTGGTTTGGGCGGGGCTGTGGCAGTGAGGACATATGATACTTTATCATATGTGAGAGCAATATTAATGTTCCTCAACCAGCCTTTATAGTTCGGTCCGGTAAGCTTATTTTTCTCTAACAGTAACTTAAGTCCAGTCATGGTTATCTTCCATTAGGAGAGGGAAAAGAATACACTCAGCGAAAGCTCTTGCAAAGATTAGATTGGTTTATTATCTTATCTAATCGATGTCTCCCACTGCTTTTATCAAATTCTCCTTCAAACTTTAAAAGGAAAAAATTAGCCAGGATTAATTATATTCTACAACTTCGCTAACCGTTCAGCCAGGCCAGTGCCGGTACTTCTGAGGGAGGTTTCCCGTGCTTTCGCACGGACCTAATTAAAATAAACCACATTTTCCCAGAGGCGTAGCCCCTTTTTTTGACACCTTTCTAGACACCTAATGAGTTAGCTAATTGTAAAGTGCAAAATTCTCCCGGGAGCAACTATTGCTCACAGTAGGATCGGGATCCTACATCACATAGAAGGTATGCAATCTCATTGCAAATTTCAACGCTTGAAACTCCCGATATGGTTTATACCCCTAGCACTTATGGCCTTGACTATAATCAACATATCATAAGTACTAGTCAAGTTCTACCCGTCATTTCATGATTAGTTAGACCAATCCATATGACCCTTGACTATAATCAACATAATCACATGAATGTCCTAATTAATTCTCATCATATGTTGTGTAGGAAGACATCACTTAGCTACCGTACACTATGCCTTGACTATAATCAACATACATAGCACGAATACTAAGTACTCTACTTCCTATAATGATGGAGGGCTGCGTATAGTTTTTAAGAAAACCTTTAATGCTTCGAACTTGATATCATTGTAGAATCTAATGGTTTAAAAAGGAGTGGCTTAAACTCCGTCTTTTGAAATCTTGCTTTTTCATAAAAAGCCGAGTAGGTTTCAAATCTTATTCTACGACATCTTTTTAGGTTTCTTTTGTTTACATTAATCATATTAATGCAGTCCCATCATTTAAGTCCTTAAGCCATTATAGAAAAGAAACGAAAATAGAACGTACGATTATGCCATCCGCATTCGCCACAATGTCCCGTTATGAACCGTTAGGTTACTTAACTAACGGTATAGCGGGGCGAGACTAGCGCGGATGCAAAACATAAGCAACGTTTATTATATATCATATATAAAATACATCATTCGTCTCAACATATAAAGTAATCACATTACAGAATATCCACAGCAGAAGCACATATATGAAAATACAGGATATACTAAGAGGTCCGTATTTTGTATTTAGCCAACAATAGAAAATACGGATTCCACGGTCGCGATGAGTAGCCAAGCCCACACCCCTAGACCCCTACGAGAGCGGCAAGTGACCCTACCAATTCTAGAGTTTAGGAGACCCGGTCTCGACTCCTCGAGATGGCCTCCCACTGAACCCTAGAACCCGGTCACTTGTGCTCCCCTCCTTAGGTCTATTCTAATGTGGAAAAGTAAATAATATACAACAATAGTGATATCATGCTCAACCCGGAAGTGCCCCAATAAAAGAATATTACATACAATTAATTTTACATGAATGAAAAGAAAAACTCTCATCTCACATAAAAACCCCCAGCTATTCATTCACGACGATCCTGCACATCATATCTCAGCAACACATAATATCACATATCATTAACGTAAGTAAGTATGCGTACCCCAATTGTAGTTGATATATAGTAACGAAACCGGCGATACACCACATACTACACTTACGGTCGCAGAAAAGAAAGTTAAAAACTACAACATTTGGAATCAACATTGCCTTTAGACATCATAAACCCGGAATATCACATATTCAGAATTTCATGCCTAACAATGCAAATCTTATATTTAGGTCTCAACCATGAAAACACCTTTTCAAAAGAAGTCGGATAATTCAACAAGATTCCCGATTCTACTGAGGCCAAAATATTAGATTTACACGTAACTAATTACTTTTCACAAAACTAATTAGTGTAGATTTCAATTATTATATCACATTCATAAATAAACTAGGCGCAATTAAAACATCCGATCGATCGATCAATCATCCAAAGGATTCTCAGATGGCTCAACACTTGAGTCAGATCAAAATATATCAGAGACTGCATCAAGCACATATAGGCCAGCACAAGAAGGCACGGTCCAAGTCTCACCAACGGCGCCGTGGAACCGCCGCCAAAAGACCCTTTTGGCCGCGGTCGTTAAGTCAAGTTAGGACTTCGTTCTTCTTAGGAGCCCATACAATACCCTACATGATTTTCGGAGTATTTTTAATATGAAAAATTCCAACTTTTTAAAAAAATTCCAGAGAGGACTACTTTGGATGTCGGTTTTCGTTCGTTCGAAGTTTTTAATGTCGTCTAGGTTACTCTAAAGTTCTAGCTTGGCTCTGATACCACTGTAGGGATTCTATAGCACCACACTAGGTTTAGGGTTGTATCACACATGCTATAACAAAAATTTAGAGGGTGCTAAACAATTCCAAACATGAATCGAACTAGAAAAATAGAGTAACAAGCTATAATATCACATACTATAAAGTGTCTAACACTAAGTGAGGAGAAAATACAACCTTTATAGACCTCCTCCTAAACTCTTTGGATCGTGTAGGGTTTGAGTCGGTTGGCTTGTATCCTTCCGCGTCCACGATGATCCACCACGAAATCTCTTTGCACCAAGCTCCAAGCTTCACTTGATCAAGGATGAAGATGAAGCAAACACTCCACTCAAGTGGGCTAGACTAAAGTAAAATGGTGATTTGGGTTTGGATCTCAATTAAAAACCTTTTCTTTTTAATCCTTTCTCTTTCTTTTAAAACCCTAGTGAGCTTTGAGGAGAGAGTGGAAGAAGGAGATGGCTCAAGCTAAACTCAAGAGAGAGAATAATATGAGAAAAATGAATAACCCTTGCCAAACTCAACAGAGCAAGTGAGAGTCATCATGCTAAACTATGGTTACAAAATATCTAGATATTTTGTAACTTGAGTTTAAGCAAAACCATGGGCTAAAACCATAGGCAAATGAAACCATGGTTTTGACTTTGTCAACACTAGAAAATGAGAGTTGAATACTCAACCATGATTTAATTTGCCATTTTGCTTTTCTCAAATTAACAAAATATATAAATATATAATCATGTGAGTCTTGCATTGCCACCACCAATGTATCATCAACCATGACACATGTATGCTTGCATGTGTGCATCCATATCAACATATACATATACTCATGCATGCATCAAAGGAAATAGGTTTTAATAAATGAGCTAATGGACTTAATATTAAATCAACACTTGATTTAATAACCCGGTCATATCACATACGACCCGTCCAATAGTAAACGCCCGAATAAAATACGGTATCCAATACACGCATTTAATCCAGCTCCCGCACATATCACATATGCACCCCACATCATTTCGCCTGAGCTAGGAGACTCCTTTTGGGGACTCTAAGACTCGTCAATACGCTAGCAGTAGGCAGTGATCACATCACATGCCCACAAACCATCAGTGGCACAAGCTGTACGTAACGGCTCCCAGGTATTGAGCGATCAGAAGAAACACAAGCAAACCTGCTAAAACTCCCGTCGAGCCAACTGGCAACACTTATCGTACAGTCCGGTCTATTCGTCAAATATGCTGCATATGTGAGTCTAGGGATGGTATCGTTGAACCCAATAACCCAAAAAGTCATGCCGATATATGGCTCATAACAGATTGAGAAACTACTGATAACACTTATCAGTAAATCTCAGCAGCCCTGGCCAGGGACTTCCTGTTATAGCCAATCGTACATGGTACAACATCAACCCCAATACCGGAAGAGACGAAACCCCTCCTATCGCTCACTGCCTCCATGTACCTCGGGACTGTACCCAAAATCCACCTGTTTGCACGACTCAGTAGAGCCATGGTAAGGTGGAGATCAAAGTACAGTGGGAGATACACAAGACTCTATGACGATCTCGGGTCTATAGACTAACCTGTACCAGTGTCACCTGAGAACTGCTATTCGACGATAGATATAATACCATATAGGAGTTCTCGGAGAGTCCGTTCAGTGTACCCAGTTTCCACTGAGCACCCGTATATGATCTTTGGTGTCACCACACCAATGGATATGGGATCATCCATCGCCCATCATATGGGACAAGTAACGTATACGCTAGTCTACTCTGGTGATATCGATGCCCCGTCTCGATACACCCACGACTAGGAACATTTCAAGGATATGCTCATAAACTACGCATGTCCCACCAGTATGATCCGCATCATAATCTCAGTAGTCCTGCATCATCATAAGGGCTATATCAACATGTACCAAATGAATGAAAGCATGATCAAATGAACATTTCAAGATAAAAGGTGCAACCAGATAGCATACTATCATGTCGAGCAAGAATGTCCCTTGAATATATATATATATACACACACACACACACACACACACACACACACACACACACATACCGGTACATACACTATCATATAATGGCCTCTAGGGCATATATATATCCAACAAACATTTCTTTTTCTCACTTTTGTGTACACTTTAATATATATATATGATATATGTTATTGTGTCATGGTTGTTGATATATGCAACATGGGTGTATAAGACTCACGCCATGCTGTTGATAATTAAAGGTTTTTATTTATTTTAGTAATTCACAAATTGGTGGAATTAGTCATGGTCGAAGCTTGTAGAAACTTGTAGTGTCCATTGACTTAGTCCACTAATTTGTTTTACTTAAGATATTTATTAACCTAACCATTATCCTTAGCCATAGTTTAGTCTCTACATGAGTTAGTGTATGATACAAACCCATCCATGGTTGCTATTCTCATCTCATGAGTTTCATTCTCTTCCCAACTTCATTTTCTTCTTCATCAAGAGAAAGCTTTCTACCTTTTCTCAAGGTGAAAAAATATTGTAAGAAAAATAAATCTAAAGTGAGTAAAATTCCTACTTTATCATCCTCTACTAGATTAGTCATTTAGTTTAGGGTGTTTGCTTCACTAATTCCATTTTAGTGAAGAGTTAGCTTGAGTTGGTGTCTCCTCGACGTAGATCATCTTTGGCCTCAAAGACTTCAAGCAAGTTTGTTCCGTTCATCTTGTGGAGCCTTTCTAAAATCTAGGAGTTCACTACTTGGAGCGAAGGGACTACTGCATGGAGCTATTGAAGTGAAGGACCGGTGTACAAAGGTTGTATTTTTTGTTCACTTAGATATAAAGATATTTACATTCTAGTTTCGTCTAATTCTCTAGTTAAGATTCTAGATTAGGGTTCTTTAGTGCGCCATTTTTTTGAAAACGGCATGGTCGATGCCTCCCGAAACCCAGCGGCCGCCCTAGGGAACCCTACAGTAGGTAGTTCTTATACGCATATGATTTCTACCTTGTGATGTATTTTTGCTTACGAGTTGGCAACTCACCCCTGTTGTGCTATAGCTTCTTGCGGGACTGACCGCTTGGATCAGTAGCAGCTTCGTTGACACATTTCATTCATTTTGAGGCGTGATCGCTTTTGCTAGGTGGGTTATGAAGTTGCATCGTAACCGCTTCTTTTGTACTTGTCTTTATTGTATCTAGTCATTACTCTGTCTACCACTTGTATGTTCCTTGACTTAGAGACATGAGATGAGACTTAAATATTGTATATATTTGGGTGTCGAACTCATGTGGAGTCGGCTTGACTTAATTTATATATAGTATTTACTACTTTCCGTTTGTTGTTCTTCGCTTTTAGGCATCGTATATTTTGCGTAGATTGTTTCTCTGCCGTGTGGATGTCGAGTTAGCTCCTATATGGGGATGTATTTATTTTACTGTTGTTGTACATGAATTTTAGTCAAAATTTACAAAGGAGGTGCTTTCCATTTTTCAAATGTTAACTCTTTACAAAACAAGTTTTACTTCATTTTATAAATCTTTTCTTAACTCTATATTTTTTTTCTTATAAATGATTTAGATTCCTTGCTTAGGTTTACTTTGGTTACGATGGGGTCCATCGGACTTCACGTGATCCTTGTGCCATTCATGTGCCGTTCACGTGCCTTTTCGGGTCGGGTCAGTATAATACTAGTTTCCATTACCATATCATATATGTATATTAACCGGCTAGTATTATCAAACGTTCAATTAATATACGCATATTATATACACGTGTTTAATCTATCCCCCGCACGTATCAACTATACGCACTCTATAAATCCACATCATCATTTCACCTGAGCGGGTACTTTCGACGTGGGCCTTAAAAACTTCACAATACGCTGGTGGTGAATTAATATGATCATATCTGATTGAATCTGAAACAATTTCATATCAATCTCACGAATAGGTTAACCCACAAACACGTTAGTGATGCTAGCTACATGTAACGGTTACCCGGTTATCTGTCAAATAGGTAGGTCGATGAGCAAACTTATCCGAAACCAAAAAAAGCCCATCGGTGACAATTACCATACAGTCCGGTCTCTTCGTCAAAGAGTGTTGTATATCAGGTCTAGGGTGTGGTTACCGTCAAACCCCCAATAACCCAATAAGTCATGTGGATACTTAACTCATAACCGTCCAAGATACAATTGATAATTCCTTATCAGTTTATCTCAATCGCCCTGATTAGGGACTTCGGTTATAGTTATATTTTACATAGCATAACATCGACTCCTTATACCAGGAGAGATGAATCCCATGATGATCGCTCACTACCACCGTGTGCTTCAGGACTATACCTAACGAAAACATGTATGTGTGACTCCGCCGTAGAACCGTAGTTGGGTAGAAGTCAAAGTATAGTCGGAACACATACAAGATACTATGACGATTTTAGGTCAAAAGACTAATCGGTATCATTGTCACCAAAGAACTGCTATCTGATAGGTATGTATAGTACCATCTAGAAGTTCTCGACGAGTCCATTCAGTATACCCATACTCCAATGAGCACCTGCATACAATTTTCGGTGTCAAACACCAATGGCTGTGGAACCAGCCATCGC
The DNA here is from genome assembly GCA_030015575.1 of Agapanthus africanus. Classification (NCBI taxonomy): domain Eukaryota; kingdom Viridiplantae; phylum Streptophyta; class Magnoliopsida; order Asparagales; family Amaryllidaceae; genus Agapanthus; species Agapanthus africanus. The sequence continues at coordinate 122,069,313 of CM057340.1, forward strand.
CCTCCTTGGGGGTCAAAAAACGTATAAACCAGTCTACTCTGGAGTGCCGATGTCCTGCCTCAACACTCCTACGACTAGAAATACTTTAAGAATGTGTTTGCTATCATCATAATCCTGATAGTCCTGCAAAATTCTAAGGACTTTATCATCATGTATAAGAATTAAAACATATACACATAAATGATAAAGCAAACCAGATAGCATACTATCATTTCGAACAAGATTATTTTATCTATATAGGTCCTAATACAATTACAATTATTGCCTTCATGGCACCTATATCCAACAATTCATACAAACTATTTTGGGATTGAAACATCCGTATTTTGTAAGTATTGGGGTTTTTACAATTTTGAAAATATACATGGGTTTAAAAATAAGTTATCTCTCCAAATTGGGAGCGGAAACAATTTTCCCTTGGAATAAATACCATAAAATTTCTTATGAATAAATACCATGAACTTTGTTTTTTCGAATTAATGTCATGGAATTTCAATGTTTTCCAAATAAATACCTTGGCTTTGTAGTTCATGAATAAATACCATGAACTTTCATCATCTTCCAGATAAATAACATAGACTTTGTTTTTTACAAATAAATAGAATGCACTTTCCCATTTTTCAGAAAACTGCTTTGGACTTTGTTCTTGTTAGTGTATATGCCCTAGAGGCCATTACTGTATCATACTAGTTTGTATATTATTTAATGGAAGCTTGGGATATTCACAGTTGTAATAACATTCTTGCTCAAAATAGTAGTATGCTACTTGGTTTGTTTCTACTTCAATATGTACATATATTTCTTTTAACATATCGCCTATGCATATTGGTAGAGTAGGATCTATGCTTGATTACCAGCGTTGTGACGGCAGTCACACTAGTGGGGGCTGGGTAATCTACAAGCACATCCTTATACAGGTCCCTAGTCGCGGGATTATCGATACAGGGCATCGATACTCCAGAGTAGACTAGTGTATACGTTTCCCTTCCCAGCCAGGGAGATGGTTTGTCCCACAGCCATCGGTACGTCGTACTGGAGATAGTATGCAGGTGCTCATTAGGTTGTGAGTTACACTGGACGGATTCATTGGGAACTCTGGTTAGTAATATACCTATTGTCAGATAGCAGTACCCAGATGACATGAGTACAGCTTAGTCCGTTGACTTGACACTGCTGCTTCGCCTCAAATGTGTTCCCACTATTCTTAGATTACTACCCTACCACGACTCTACTGAGTCGTGCAAACAGGTAGTAGTTGGGTGCAGTCCCGAAGCACTTGGAGGCAGTGGCGGTTAGATAGGATTCGTCTCTCCCGGTATTGGGGGTTGATATCGCGCTGTGTTCGGAACGCCATTACACATAGTCCCTGGCCAAGGCAAGCGAGATTTACTGGTAGGTACTCCAGTAGTTTCTCAGGGTGTATTGGACCATACTCCGACACGACTTATACCGCTATTAGGGGTCTGACGTTTACCGCCCCCTAGGCTAGATATGCGATACTCTTAGACGGACATACCGGACTGTACGGAGATTGTCACATACAGACTCAGTAGGAGTTCGGATGAGTTATGCTCATCGGCTTTCTTATCGACAATACCTGGGGACCGTTACGTACAGCTAGTACCGCTTGTGGCCTGTGGTTAAACCCACTGCCAGCATAGAGTCGAGTTTTTAAAGTCCCACACAGAGCGTTTCCCTGCATCGGGCAAAATGTATAGATATCGTATGGTTTTACGAAAGGGTTTGATCACGTGCGTACACTCGTGCACGCACGATGAGTCGGACGGACAATACTAGTGGGTTTTGGTTTAAGCCGGATCCTAGTATTGTACTGATGGATTGTCATCTTCGGTATTCATATTTTTCGGAATACGAATACAGGTTTGTATATGCGGACGAGGGGCGTTTTCGTAATTTGTACAAAATGTATTTGTAGATGGCATGACCTAATTGTATTAATCATTTAGTTTTAAATACTTAATACATTTTAGGTAATTAAGAAATGATGTGTATTATGCATGAATAAGGACTTGGGTTTTATGGACACATGTTGGTCAATTGGCCCATGAGTCATTTGTTTGACTATTGAACCTATTATCTATTATTGAATTAGTTTTTCTAATGAATAATAGTGTAGAGTTCAGTTTAGAACAAGAGAGAGAAAAACTCTATCCTTCTTGATTTTCTTAGTTCATACCATTTCTTTTCACCATCTCCAATTCGCTCAAGCTCAAGAACACTCATGAGTTGAGTAACCTTGAGCTAAATTAGACTCCTCAATCCATCTACATCATCTACGCACCCTAGATCATTTAGTTTAGCAAACTACTTGATCTAGTTTCTTTGGTTTAGAAGAAAAGCTTGGTGCACAAACGTTCGGGTGGATCATCTAGGATTCGAGCAAGCTACGAGGAAACGACATCCGTACCACTTCGAAGAGTTCGTGAAGGTGAGGAGGACAGCGGGATAAGGAGAAGAAGGACCAGATTTCTTGAGGTATAAACTCCTGTACTTTTATTTATACTTCATTTGTTTTTGCTAGATACGGTTTATATTACGATCATGGCTTACAGTCGATGTTATGATGCTAAAATTATCGTTTTTTACACCTTCCGCCTCCCCGTGATTCCGCGGGGTGCATAGCATCGACTTACAGTGGTATCAGAGCCAACTAAACCTAATCTAGCAGATTAGCAAGTAGTAGAATTTCGATCGTCGGAAAAACCGGAAAACTAAATACCAAAAACTCCAGTTTCTGTCTTTTTTCAAAACTGTCTGTAAAATTATTTCAGTATCATGAAAAATACATGCAGGGTTTTCTAAGATAACACAAGAAATTCGAGCCTCTGAATCGCCAAGACAGCCGTGGATCCGCGACAGAATCGTCTTTCTGCGGCGGAACCGCGGCCGAGTCGTGGCCGATTCAACTCGGATTTATTCTGTTGTATCTTAATTTTGGTATTATGATTTCTGGAATATTTGGTTTCTACCCAGTAAGTTTCTGAGTGCTGGTTTGCATTTGGGGTAGATACGGAAAATATGTTTCGTTCGAATTCCTCTTGTACTTAGCTAATTGGTTTTATTGTATTGTTATATGTGTTTTAAACATCGACTAATTGCTATACGACGGTTAGTCGAGGTTGCACATATCTGTTGGTTTGTGTATATAAACATTTTCTGATTGTCGATGATGAATAGTCGGGGATGTGAGATGAGCATTTTTTTATATCTTTCATTCATGTAAATTGTAAAATTGATGTAATATTATTTCGCGGGGCACATCCGGGTTGAGATTATAGCCACCGTTGTATTATTTTCTTTTTACTGTTTTCTGCTCCTAGGATAGACCCAAGGTGGGGTACACAAACTTCCGGGTCTTTTGAAGTGCCAAGTGGCCTACTCACTTTGTTGAGGGAGGCTGCTTCACTTCTGGAATTTGGCGGGTAGTTTGCCATACCCGTAGGGGTCTGGGGTGGGGTTTAGCTATTCATCGCGACCGTGGGATCCGTTTTTCATTGCAAGCTTAAACGAAACGCGGCATTCCGAGCATATCTGAAATGTTTATCTGTGACTGGAATGATTATTATTGCATGAGATGATTGTAAAATATCTATATATGGTATATAGTAGGCGTCACTTATGTTTTACATCCGCGCTAGCCCAGCCCCCGCTCTGTCGTTAGTTAAGTAACCTAACGGGTGATGACGGGGCCCAGTGGCGAATGCGGATGGCATAAGAGGACATGCTATTTTTTTTTCAATTCTCTCTGTAATGATAGGAGTAAATGATGGGACTGCATTAAATTAATGCAAAGCAAATAAACCAAAGTTAAATCGTTGGAACAAATTTGAAAACTACTCGGTTTTTTTTAAAAACAACAAACTTTTTAATGCGGAGCTTAAACCACTCCTTTTAAAAGCTATCATGTTCTTTCGATTATATCAAGTTCACTACATTCACGGTTTTACCAAAACCATTCGTAGCTCTCCGTCATTTCAGTTAAATGTTCAGTAGTATTCATGCTATGTATTTTGACTTTCGCCAAGGTATGGTGATTGGTAGCTACTAAATATTTATCTGAAGCATAGATAGATGCGTTGATTTGGGACAGTCGCACAGCCATTTTGGCCTTCGTCAAGGGTATGTACGGGTGGGTCCAAATTAACCTGGAGAATGACGGGTAGAACTTGACATGTGACTTATGATATGTTGGCCTTCGTCAAGGTCATAAGAATATGGGGCAAAAAACCACATCGGGAGTTTCTAAAGAAACTGAAACTTACTAGTGTTGCATACCATTTGGAGTGTGATAATTTTGGTAGGATTCCTTCAGCTTTATCACACAATGATATTTGGATCCCGATCCTACTGTAAGTATATGCTACTCCTCAGGAGATTTTTTCACTAAACGATCAATGCTATAAACCAAGTAAGTGTCTAGAACGGTGTTAGCGGGGCTACGTCTTCAGGGAAAAGAGGTTATGTAATTAAGGAACTTCGCGAAAGCGTTGGAAAACTTCCCTCGAAGTACCAACACTAGCTTGGCTGAACGGTTAAGCAAGAATTGTACGGCGAGATTGATCCTGACTAATTCCTCTTTTTTTGGTTTGAAGAGGGATTCGAGAAACAGTGGGAGCCATCCTGTTTAGATAAACTAAAAACCATTCTAAATTTGCAAGAGCATCATGCTAAAATGTTTCTTCTCTCTCTCCTAATTGTAGCAACCAAACATGACGGGCCTTAAGTTACTTTTAGATAAAAACATGTTGACAGGGCCAAACTATAAAGATTGGTTCAGGAATGTCAAGATGGCTGTTACTTATGACAAGTTGGGCTATATCCTTACTACAAAAGCCCCCGCCGTCGCAGGCCCAGACTCCAGTGTCGCGGACAAGGAAATCCGTAAGACCTGGAAGATTGACTGCGAGAAGTCCAAGTGCCTCGTGCTTGCCTCTATAGACAATGAACATCAGAGGAGGCACGAGAATATGGACCTAGAATCCATATTCTTCCATACAAAGGAATTATATGGAGAGCAATCTCGTATCGCAAGATACGAGACCTCGAAGAAACTGTTTCAAGCGAGGTTGGCCGTCGGATCATCTGTCGGGGAACACGTCCTTAAGATGATTGGCTACATTGAGGAGCTCGCAAACCTCGGGACCACGTTAGAGAATGAGCTGTATACAGACTTGATTCTCCAATCCCTTCCTTCCACCTACGCCCAGTTTATTTTGAATTTTAATATTCAAAGTAAAGAAGTTGAACTTCCGAAACTTCTCAATATGTTGAGGAGTGCTGAGGGCGTCCTGCAGAAAGTAAGGGAAACACCCGCTCTATTTGTTGGTGGTACTTCTTCTTCCAGGTCTAAGGCAAAAGCCAAAGGAAAGAAGAAGAAAGCCCTCACCAAAGCGAGAGGCGGTGTTGGTAAGGTGGAAGCAAAGGGAAAAGCAAAAGTTGGGGGGCAGACTGTAGGAAAGGAAGAATGCTTTTACTGTCACAAGAAGGGTCATTGGAAGAAGGATTGTAAGGCCTGGAAAGCCCAGAACTAGGGAGCGAAGCAGGTTGTGGCTTCGATTTCAGGTGTGTATGTAATTGAAAACTGTCTGTCAATCAACTCTACTTCCTGGGTATTGGATACCGGTTCAGGATCTCATATCTGTAATTCTTTGCAGGCACTGAGAAGCCGTAGGGTCTTGAAGGCGGGTGATATGACCCTCAGAGTTGCAAACGGAGCAAGCATGGATGCTGTGTCCGTGGGGGAATATTACTTAGGATTGACTAATGGACATGTTTGGTTTTGCGCAACTGTTATTATGTACCTAGTTTGACTTGTAATATCATATTTGTATCTTTAATGTCTAAAGAAGGTTATGATTTTACGTTTGTAAGCGATGTCGTAAATATCCACCTTAATCATAACTTGATTGGGTCGGGTACATTAAGCAACGGTATATGCGTATTAAACCAACTACAGATTTTCAATGTTCAGAATACGCACAAAAGAAAATCTCCAGAAATTAATCATACTTTCTTATGGTATTGTAGACTAGGTCACATCAATGAGACACGGTTGACTAAGTTGCATAAAGAAGGATATTTGGATCCGTTCGAATATCAATCTTATGCAACTTGTCAATCTTGTCTCAAAGGAAAGATGACAAAGACTCCATCACTGGACAAGGAGTAAGAGCAAGCGAGCTCTTGGGACTCATACACAGCGATGTATGTGGTCCAATGTCTACACATGCACGAAGCGGTTATTCTTACTTCATTACTTTTACGGATGATTTCTCAAGGTACGGACATGTCTTCTTGATGAAGCATAAATCCGAAACTTTTGAGAAATTCCGGGAATATAAGAATGAAGTGGAAAACCAAACCGGCAAAAGTATCAAGACACTAAGATCTGATCGAGGTGGTGAATACTTGAGTGCCGAGTTCCTGGAATACCTAAAAGAGAATGGAATTCTCTCTCAGCTTACTCCTCCATACACTCCACAACACAATGGTGTATCGGAGAGACCGAACAGAACCCTATGGATATGGTTCGTTCTATGATGAGTAATGCTGAGTTACCGCAATCTTTCTGGGGTTATGCACTAGAATCAGCTGCATATCTTTTAAACAAAGTTTCTACCAAGACAGTGCCTACCATACCATATCAAATATGGAGTGGGAAGAAACCCTATCTTCAATATCTAAAGATATGGGGATGTCCAGCTTTCGTAAAAAAGCAGCATGTGGACAAACTCGAAGCACGCTCAGTACTGTGTAAGTTTGTGGGATACCCAAAGAACTCCAGAAGGTATTTTTTCTATTACGCAGAGGAACAAAAAGTCTTTGTTTCTCGTCATGCCCACTTTCTGGAACATCAGTTCTTAGAAAAAGAAATAAGTGGGAGCGCAATGGAACTGGAACAAATTCCAGAACCACAAGCTATTACCGAAAGCTTGGTAGAACCAGAAGTTTCAAAAGAACAGGACATTCCCGCACCACTCCGCAGGAGTAGTAGGCTTTCTCATTCGCCCAAGAGATACTATGGATTTCTCATAGATGAGGATAGAGAGGATTGCATTTTTAACGATAATGAGCCAACTAGCTTCCATCAAGCCATTCAGAGCAGCGACTCGGTAAAATGGCTAGATGCAATGCGGACCGAGATGGAGTCCATATACACAAACAAAGTATGGACTTTGGATTTTGCTCCAGAAGGGGTAAAACCCGTTGGCTGCAAATGGATCTTCAAAAAGAAGATTGGTGTAGATGGACAGGTTGAAACCTATAAGGCTAGACTTGTTGCAAAAGGTTTTCGTCAAAGACCTGGTTTGGACTATGATGAAACCTTTTCTCCAGTGGTTATACTCAAATCCATTCGAATTATTCTTTCCATTGCTGCTTTCTACGATTATGAGATCTGGCGGATGGACGTAAAGACTACTTTCCTAAATGGACATTTGGATGAGTGCGTCTATATGGATCAGACAGAAGGTTTTAATCAGAGTGGGAGCAGCGAGAAAGTGTGTAAGCTGCTTAAGTCCATTTATGGACTAAAACAGGTATCGCGGAGTTGGAACGTCTGTTTTGATGAAACAGTCAAAAACTTCGACTTTATCAAAAATTCAGATGAACCATTCTTATATAGTAAGATTGTAGGAAAAACTATTGTGTTCTTCGTATTATATGTAGACGACATTCTCTTGATAGGAAATGACATTCCTGCCCTACAATCTGTCAAAAGTTTCTTGTCACAAAGGTTCCCTATGAAAGACCTGGGTGATGCCTCTTACATTCTGGGGCTCCGGATCTATCGTGATAAATCAAAGAGGATGTTGGGACTTTCACAGTCCAGGTATATTGACACCATACTGAAAATATTCAGTATGGAAGATTCTAAACGCGGTAACCTACCGGTTTGTCACGGAGTCACCCTTTCCAAAGAGATGTCTCCCAAGACTGATTTAGAAAGAGATTACATGTCTATTATACCCTACGCTTCTGCAGTAGGCTCTATAATGTATGCGATGTTGTGTACCAGACCAGATGTAGCTTACGCACTAAGCGTGGTAAGACGGTATCAGTCAGACCCAGAAGAGAACCACTGGATAGCAGTAAAGAACATTCTCAAGTACCTGAGAAGGACTAAGGATATGTTCTTGGTGTATGGCGGAAAAGACCTCCAGATCGAGGCGTTTGATGACTCCAGCTTCCAGAGCGATAAGGATGACTCCAAGTCCATGCCGGGTTATGTCTTCACCCTCAACGGAGGGGCGCTACGTTGGAAGAGTTCCAAACAGGATACCGTTGCTGACTCAACTATGGAAGCGGAGTATATTGCTGCTTCTCACGCCGCTAAAGAAGCAGTCTGGATGATGAAGTTCTTAACAGATCTTCAAGTGGTTCCGTCCATTATTAGTCCAATACCTCTGTATTGTGACAACAACGGGGCTATAGCTTTAGCAAAGGAACCCAGGTCCCATCAAAAGTCCAGAAATATCTTGAGGCGGTATCACTTGATCAGGGAGATCGTGGATCGCCGGGATATCGAGGTTCGAAGAGTTGCTATAGAGGACAACACTGCAGATCCATTCACAAAGGCTATTTCTCAGACGCAGTTCGAGAGGTTATTCGAGATGATAGGTCTGCGATATGCCAGTACATGGCCCTAGTGCAAGTGGGAGATTGTTAGTGTATATGCCCTAAAGGCCATTACTGTATCATACTAGTTTGTATATTACTTAATGGAAGCTTGGGATATTCACAGTTGTAATAACAGTCTTGCTCAAAATAGTAGTATGCTACTTGGTTGTTTCTACTTCAATATGTATATATGTTTCTTTTAACATATCGCCTATGCATATTGGTAGAGCCCTTAGGATCTATGCTTGATTACCAGCATTGTGATGACAGTCATACTAGTGGGGGCTGGGTAATCTATAAGCGCATCCTTATACAGGTCCCTAGTCGCTGGATTATCGATACAGGGCATCAATACTCCAGAGTAGACTAGTGTATACGCTTCCCTTCCCAGCCAGGGAGATGGTCTGTCCCATAACCATCGGTACGTCGTACTGGAGATAGTATGCAGGTGCTCATTAGGTTGTGAGTTACACTGGATGAACTCATTGGGAACTGCTGGTTGGTAATATACCTATCGTCAGATAGCAATACGCAGACGACATGAGTACAGCTTAGTCCGTTGACTTGACACTGCTGCTTCGCCTCAAGTGTGTTTCCACTGTTCTTAGATTACTACCCTACCACGACTCTACTAAGTCGTGCAAATAGGTAGTAGTTGGGTGCAGTCCCGAAACACTTGGAAGCAGTGGCGGTTAGATAGGATTCGTCTCTCTTGGTATTGGGGGTTGATATCGCACTGTGTTCGGAACGCCATTACACATAGTACCTGGCCAGGGCAAGCGAGATTTACTGGTAGGTACTCCAGTAGTTTCTCAGAGTGTATTGGACCGTACTCCGACACGGCTTATACCGCTATTAGGGGTCTGACATTTACCGCCCCCTAGGCTAGATATGCGATACTCTTAGACGGACATACCAGACTGTACGGAGATTGTCACATACAGACTCAGTAGGAGTTCGGATGAGTTATGCTCATCGAATTTCTTATCGACAATACCTGGGGACCGTTACGTACAGCTAGTACCGCTTGCGGCCTGTGGTTAAACCCACTGTCAGCATAGAGTCGAGTCTTCAGAGTCCCACATAGAGCGTTTCCCTGCATCGGGCAAAACGTGTAGATATCGTATGGTTTTACGAAAGGGTTCGATCACGTGCGTACACTCGTGCATGCACGATGAGTCGGACGGACAATACTAGTGGGTTTTGGTTTAAGCCGAATCCTAGTATTGTACTGATAGATTGTCGTCTTCGGTATTCGTATTTTTCGGAATACGAATACAGGTATGTATATACGGACGAGGGGCGTTTTCGTAATTTGTACAAAATGTATTTGTAGATGGCATGACCTAATTATATTAATCATTTAGTTTTAAATAATTAATACATTTTAGGTAATTAAGAAATGATGTGTATTATGCATGAATAAGGACTTGGGTTTTATGGACACATGTTGGTCAATTGACCCATGAGTCATTTGTTTGATTATTGAACCTATTATCTATTATTGAATTAGTTTTTCTAATGAATAATAGTGTAGAGTTCAGTTTAGAACAAGAGAGAGAAAAACTCTATCCTTCTTGATTTTCTTAGTTCATACCATTTCTTTTCACCATCTCCAATTCGCTCAAGCTCAAGAACACTCATGAGTTGAGTAACCTTGAGCTAAATTAGAGTCCTCAATCCATCTACATCATCTACACACCCTAGATCATTTAGTTTAGCAAACTACTTGATCTAGTTTCTTTGGTTTAGAAGAAAAGCTTGGTGCACAAACGTTTGGGTGGATCATCTAGGATTCGAGCAAGCTGACGAGTAGACGACATCCGTACCACTTCGAAGTGTTCGTGCAGGTGAGGAGGACAGCGGGATAAGGAGAAGAAGGACCAGATTTCTTGAGGTATAAACTTCTGTACTTTTATTTATACTTCATTTGTTTTTGCTAGATACGTTTTATATTACGATCATGGCTTACAGTCGATGTTATGATGCTAAAATTATCGTTTTTTACACTTTCCGCCTCCCCGCGATTCCGCGGGGTGCATAGCATCGACTTACAGTTCTTACAAATATATACAATGAACTTTCAAAGTTTTTCAGATAAATAACATGAACTTTGTTTATATAAACAAATACCATGAAATTTCAATTTTTTCTATATAAATACCATGGAGTTCACGAATAAATACCATGACCTTTCATCGTCTTTCAGATAAATACAATGGGCTTCGTTTTTGCAAATAAATACCATGAACTTTCCCCAATTTTCACAAAACTACCGTGGACTTTGTTTCTCACATATATATACCAACTTTTGAAGTTTTCATACAAATAAATACAATGAACATTCAACGTTTTTCTCATAAATACCAAGGACTTTGTTTTTTACATAAATACCATGGAATTTCAAAGTTTGATCTCTAGATAAATACTATAGACTTCTCTGTTTATGTATAAATACCATGAACTTTCATCGTCAAAAACAGATACATGAATGGGATTCCATTGCCTTTTTCAGATAACTATATGGATAGTATTTTAAAAAACAAATACATGAACTTCCCATTTTTTTAGAAAACAACCATGGACTTTGTCTTTCACAAATATATACCATGCATTTTTGAAGTTTTTCAGATAAATGCCATAGACTTTGTTCGATACAAATAAATACCATGAACTTTCATTTTTTTAAGATAAATACCATGGACTTTGTTCGTTACAAACAGATATCATGAACTTTCATCATTGTTCATATAGATACCACGGATTTTGTTTGTTACAAATAGATAGCATCATAAATCTTGGGCATCAAGCACTGCATGACTCTGGCTGTAATACTAGTTTAAGGTACTTCAGTGAAAACATGGATAGTTGGATGAAAAAAAATATCTAAAGAGAAGCTGCAGTCAATCTCAGCGGTGGAAGAAAAAGGTGGGCGGGGTGGAAGACGAACCAAAGAAAGTGGAAAAACCAAAAAAGGAAGAGAGAGAAACAGGAGAGAGGGAGAGAGCTAGCTACTCTTCTGCTGCTGCTGGTTCCCCATCTCCTCCATCAATCGGCTGAGATCTAATATAAAAAACCCCAAAATTTTTCATCAATCGCTCAATCAATGATCTCCTCTGCGATTTCACCAAACCCTTGAGAGCCAAAATTCCAGCCTCAGATCGCAATCGGAATCGATGAAGGCGCCGTGCTGCTCGGTGTGCCACAGCCGCTACGACGAGGAGGAGCGGACCCCTCTTCTCCTCGTGTGCGGCCATGGCTTCTGCAAGGCCTGCCTCACCCGCATGTTCGCCGCCTCCGCCGACACCACCCTCCCCTGCCCCCGCTGCCGCCACCCCACCGTCGTCGGCAACAGCGTCCACGCCCTCCGCAAGAACTTCCCCGTCCTCTCCCTCCTCTCCTCCTCCCCCTCCCCTTCCTCCTCCTCCGGCTCCGACCACGACGACGGCGAGGACGTTCTCGGCCGCCGATTCGGACATCTGTCCCTCGACGACGACGGTTTCGGGCCGCCGAGCGAGAACGGCTGCTCCAGGCGGGGGAAGCGGCGGTGGCGGAGCGGCTGCTGCTCCCCGATCGATCTCGGGGCCCACCAGGTGAAGCTGGTGAGGCAGATGGGGGAGGGGAGCAGCAGCAGGGCCGGGCAGGAGACGTGGTCGGGGGTGCTTTCCGGCGGGAAGTGCAGGCATCAGGTGGCGGTGAAGAGGGCGGCGATCACGGAGGACATGGATGTCGCGGGAGTGCAGGGAAAGCTCGAGAGCCTGCGGAGGGCGTCCATGTGGTGTAGGAATGTGTGTGCTTTTCATGGCGTTGTGAGGATGGACGGACACTTGTGCCTTGTCATGGATCGGTATAGCGGTTCGATTCAGTCGGAGATGCAGGAGAACAAAGGCCGGCTTACCTTGGAGCAAATCCTCAGGTATCGGTTAGTTGATTGCTTAGTGGCATGTGCGAACACGAGTGGCAATACCATAAAAAGATAGAATAGAGGTAGCCCACATATATGATTAGATGAGAGCGAATTAGTTGGATAGTTTCGCCGTTTTCAATAGAGGCTTAGAGATGTGTTGGCTAAGAAATTTTAGTTAGTAAAGCAATGAGGGCTAGATGTAGGCCTATAGGAACATGGGAGAGTTTAAGTTGGTTATCAATTCAGCTGAGGAGATAAACCTTAATATGGTTGAGTGAAAGAGAAGATCTCTCATGTAGCATAACTCAACAGCGTTATCTTTGTTGTTGTATTCATTTTGTTTTTCTTGCATAGCGCAATACCCTGATAAAAGGCCCACTGGAAAGAGAATGGCTGTCATTAGCTTTACAGTCATATCTTGAATATTGTCATTGACAAGGTTTTCAACTTTTAACATGAGACTTGTTATAACCTGGTTTCTTTATGCAATCTTAATGCCTCAATGTTGCGCCAAGATACCAAAGTTCTGATCTTGAGGGTTAAGATACATGTTTATATATCTATCAAGTATGTTTTCTCTGAATGAAAGTGTTCAGCACTTTCCTCTTGCATATTAGAGTTTATGAAGGCTTCACTCAGTGCTAGATCTATAGTTAATAAGATTCCAAACAATCAGTGTAGATACATTCCGTGCTTACACTAATGGTTAAAAACTTCTTGCCTATGGCCATAGTTAAACAGCATCTTTCTTTTTTTGGTGTAACTCTCATGGTTTCATTTCTATTGTTCCATATAAACTTAGTGACAATGAACTCTGAAATTATTATATCCTATGATGTGGTTGGCAGATATGGGGCAGACATCGCTCGTGGAGTTGCGGAACTTCATGCTGCAGGTGTTGTATGCATGAATCTAAAGCCATCCAATCTTCTTCTTGATGCAAATTCTCGTGCTGTGGTTTCTGATTATGGGCTCTTGGAAATTCTCAAGAAGCCTTTGTGTCGAAGAGCTCGATCTTCTCCCGAGGAAGGTTCTTCAAGGATGCACTCATGCATGGATTGCACAATGCTAAGTCCGCATTACACAGCTCCAGAGGCATGGGAGCCAATAAAAAAGTCACTCAATCTATTTTGGGATGATGCAATTGGGAGTATATCTGAGGAGTCGGATGCTTGGAGTTTTGGATGCACCCTTGTGGAAATGTGTACCGGTGCTGTTCCGTATGTGGCCTAATACGCAACCTATATTAATCGGCAAATTTTCACTATGAGTTATTTGGTAATATATATCAACATGTGTGCAGATGGGCGGGATTAAGCTCGGAAGATATATACCGAGCTGTTGTCAAGGCTCGGACCTTGCCCCCTCAGTATGCAAGTGTGGTAGGAGTTGGAATTCCTAGGGAATTGTGGAAGATGATCGGTGAGTGTCTGCAATTCAAAGCAAATAAGCGACCGACTTTTCATGCAATGCTTGGAATATTCCTTCGGCATTTACAGGGGATACCACAGAGCCAACCTGCAAGCCTTGATAAGTAAATTCATAATTTATATGACTTTAAATCTACCTTATTTTTCTTCTGCATCTTACACGATCTTGCTTATTGGTCAAGCTTCTTATTCCGAGTTAGAAGAATTTGTAAATGAATAACGACATTGTAAATGAAATCCTTCTATTACTTATATTATTCAATCTTCTTCCTAGATATTTGACAATACCTACATATTTTTAATGCTTTTTCTCTCTATCTACTGGAGTTATAAGGAAGCTCTTGCAAATATTTCCATCATTCTTGTTTTAAGCGCCCTTTGGGTTGCCATTGTTGTTTTTAGTTGCTTGGTTTTCCCTTAAGTAATGTTGTTGAGAAAATGTTTCCTTCTCAACACTACTGATACTCTCTTTTTTCTCTATTTCTTGTGGCACATTGGCACTTTAAATGGGTAACATTTAATGCCAACTTCTTGAGGGAAGCACAATCTTAGGAAAGGATGATATTAGTGGCGGGAAAAAGATAATAGTTCTTTTGGGTGAGTTGTTCCCATTAACTATAAATTTGTTAGTCATCATCATTAGAACAAAAGTGAACAGGAAAAGGGAAACATGTTTTTGGGTTCCTGTATTTAATGTAAATAGGGGAGATGGTAGATTGAGGGTCTATGATGGAATCAGCAAGTCTAACACACTCTATGGGCACACACAAAGTTTAGAGGGAAGAAGCAGGGTAAGGATGTATTAATTTTAGTCATTAAGTTTTCGGTTTGAAAGAAGTAAGGTTCAGATCTAATGTATGTTAGAAGATAATAAGTTGGACTTGCAGATATTTTTTCTAAACATGATATTAGCAGAAAATAGAAAAATGAACAAGAAAGATAGTAGTATGTACGAATGTGTGAAAAAATGTGATCAAATTGACATTTTGATTAGATTTCTTATTTTGTTATTAAAGCGTTTGTGGCCAACTAAGTCATCATGACAGTCTTTCTACTTTAGTAGTGAAGCACCCATTTCATAGAAGTTCCAAATCAAAATGGAACCTTTACAAGAAAGTGGAAAAGTGAAAAATCATATTATATTTGCACTCATCTCAGATTCTCAATACAAAAAAAACTAAGAAACGACGAGACATTCTCATAATCTTGATCAGAACTGTAAAATTTATGCCTGCATCCACTGGGTTATATTGCAAGTGGTTTAATACTGATGAATTATGGGATGGACCCTTAAATAACCTTTATAATGACTCCAAATTACACTTGGATTCTTTATTATGGTTTAAATCATAGGCAGCAGTCTTAGAAGTTCAGATGTTACCTCCCACCAATGTGCCATCGGTCCACCTCTTTCATGTTACCCAGTGATTGTTGGGATAGATAAGACAGAATTACAATAAAACGATGATCCTGAGAATTACCAAATCAAATGTGAAAACAGCACAGCTAGAATAAACAAGCCAACCAACACACAAACAAGAAACACTTATTTTTTATTTTACGTGGAAATCCCTTATGGGAAAAACCACGGGACAAAGGTCCATTTCCTTTCTTTTCTTCCAATATACAAAGATAATGGGATCACACAAGTTTTCTTCTCTAGGCAAAAATAGAGGATCATAACATCAAGGGAACACTCTTTGGATCAATACAGCACCAAAGTCGCCACCTGTAAAAAACTAAAGATGGATTACAACAACCACCACAACAAAAAGGGCTTGAGAGGATATCACCAAAATCAAGAAGAAATATAGGACTGGAACAGAATCCTAGTCGATGGACAAACCCTTTTAATTTGAGGTAAATTAGAGAAGAATACCGTTAAATCATTGACTAAAAAGAGCACACCATAACCCCTTACTCTCTCTCCCCCTCTCCCTCCTATGTTGATTTTGGTGCGCATGAAGTAATCATCGCAGCAACAGCCACTATTAAATCAGCCCTATTGGGCTTGCGGGCTTTTTTGTGCACACTAAAGGCACGTGAGTGCTTCACACATGGATATGGGGTCCCCTCCACATGAGTCGGAACCCACACCACATGAGTCGGAACCCACACACCCGACAGTAATTCCAGAACAAGCCTTTGTCCCAAAACTCTTGGGGCAGGCATTCCGCTATGCTAAGGAACTCCTTGTTTGGTGATGCCCTAACATATTTTCTATAGAATCATATCACGGAGATCCAACTATGTATTACGCCTTGTGCTGGTTATCTAAACATTGTTCCTCTTTTATCCTGGCTTTGGATATGCAGCGAAAGAGCAAGATGCTTTAGTGTGTCACTTCGTAGCCAGTAACCCTGCTTCCCTTTTATTGTTGTGCGTCCCTGCCACCTCATGCGATCAACCACCCTTAACTGCCTACATACTTTTAGCCTTGCTGTCTCTTTTCTGATTAAACTACTGATTACCACTAGTTTCCTCCTCCCATTACTGCAAATTTCTCAAGTTTCATCAACCGATAGTCCTTTTTAAATCATCATTTTTTGGCAGCACTTGAATTGAGATTTTGGTATAACCTGAAATTATGTAGTTTAACAGAATTACTTGTCTCTCCCTCATATAACCTAAATATTTGCAAATACATTCCTTGATTCCATCCTCACTCCTCCCCCTCTTTCCTAATATATAAATATCTGAACTGCTTATGCTCTTTTTGTATAATACAGTGATTTCATGAACGTTGCTACAAATGCGACAGAACCATCCCCAACATCTGTTTTGGAAGTTTTCCCTGAAAATCCAAGTGTTTTGCATCAACTTGTATCCGCGGGAGATATAAGTGGCGTCAGGTAAAACTTTCTTATATCTTTTTGGAAGAATGCCATTTTTCATTTTATAATTGATTGCTTGTGCATTTGCTCCTCATCTCTTTATCTCCTCATCTTAATCTTCATTTCCTTGTCTTTATGTTTTGCAGAGACCTTCTTGCAAAGGCAGCAAGAAGCAGAAATTCAGTTCATTCACTTCTGAAAGCACAGGATGCTGATGGCCATACTGCCTTGCATTTAGCATGCAGAAGGGGCTCTATAGAACTTGTGGAAACCATTTTAGAGTACAAAGAGGCTGATGTAAATATATTAGATAAAGACGGTGAACCTCCAATTGTGTTCGCTTTAGCTGCTGGTTCTCCAGAGTGTGTTCGTGCTCTCATCAGTAGGTCTGCTAATGTCAGTTCTAATTCCAGAGAAGGGTTCGGTCCATCTATTGCGCATATTTGTGCTTGCCATGGCCAGCCTGAATGCATGCGTGTAAGTTGCCACTTTTTTGTGTAATCATTTCTGCTTCTTAAAGTTATTATCAACAGTTAGCTTATACCGGTTTTGGTTGATGTCAGGAGATACTACTGGCGGGGGCTGATCCTAATGCAGTAGATGATGAAGGTGAATCTGTACTGCATAGAGCCATTGCAAAGAGATTCACGGAGTGTGCTATTATCATATTAGAACATGGAGGATGCAGATCAATGGGAATTATGAATGCACAGAGAAAAACGTAAGACACTATCCTATGCTGCTTTATGGAAACAAATTTGACCCCCATTATATAGCGTCAAAAGAATTATATTTGTTTTACTTTATGGGAAACTGTATTAAGTAGAAACTAGACTTTCTTGCTTTTCCTTTTTTGTCCTCCACTGCTATCATCTTGACTGATATTTGATATGTTTCAGCAGTTGAGGATGACAGCATCATAAGAAGCTAGTTTAAGGAAGGGCATTTGTATATCTACACTTATTAGCAACATTAGTGTATAATGTTTGTCTTCCATCATATATATTTTCCAACAATGTACTGCTTGTTCTTCTGAGCAGTTTAACCTCAACCTCAACCTCTTATTATTTATTGTTCCATCATATAAGATAGCTTTTCGCATAAAGAACCTCATATTATTATGCATAATGTTTACATGCCAATATTGAAACAGTATGGTAACAATTGGTTCTGTTTAGGCTATTATAGATAAAATGTCTTTTCTGGTAACCCCCCCCTCAACACACACACACACACACACACATATAGAGAGAGAGAGGGGGGGGGGCTAAAGTTCACTAAACCTCCAATTTGTTTGGCAGTATCTCAGAAAACCCCCGAAAAGTTTGATTGGCACAGAAAACCCCAAAGATAATGGTGACACGTCATTTCCGTTAGTGTCACATCATCACCCAGTTAGCCAAGTGCCAGATCAGCAAAAAATACAAAATTTCTCAAATTACTCTCATCCTCCTCTTTCACATCTAACCCTAAATAATTTGTAAAACAAACCCATAAACTCTAGGCCACCACCGGCGCCGGCGCCACCACTTCTGCCGCCGGCGCCGCCTCCCTCTCCTCCCCACCGCTGCCGCCTCACCCTCTCCCCCCTTTAACTCTAACCTTTTCCTTAACCCACCTCCTCCTCCCACCGCCGCCCTGACCTCCTCCCACCGCCGCCCTGACCTCCCCAATCCCCCCCCACCGCTCCCTGCCGCCGCCACCTCCATCATCATCATCATCACCTTCTTCTTCTTCTTCCACCTCCCCACCCCGACCCAGCATGTCCACCTCCTCGCCCACCTCCTCCGACACCCTCCTCGCCCTCCTGCGCTCGTCGCCTCCTCTGACCGCCCTCCTCCAAAACCCAGCCTGACCAAAAATTTAGATATTAATTAATAATTTAATATAAAATTAATATTATTAATTAATAATTTAATTTATAAGGGCAAAATAATCATTTTACATGCCTACTTAACACCGTTAGCTGGTCACCGTTAACCTTGGGGGGTTTCTGCGCCAATCAAACTTTTTTTTGGGGTTTTTTTTCTGGGATACGGCCAAACGAATTGATGGTTTAGTGAACTTTAGCCATATATGTGTGTTGGGGAGGGGCTGCACAATGTAAGTGAAAGCATGCACAAGAAGGTGCTTGGTCTCTTGGTGCTGAAGGTTGACATTGTTGAAGGATACAAGCTACTATAAAATCCTGAATGGTATTCTTGGCATGCACTTGATATAGGGGCAACTTTTACTGCAAATGTTTGAAATGCACAAGACGCTCATCTTGCCCAAATTACGTTAATTGGATGTTATTGGCTGCTTTGGAGGGACCTATATACAACTACATATGGAGCTTATTAAAGGCCAAGTGACTATTGGCCTATTGTGGCTCTATTTTGTAGAGCCAAGGACAGTTTACAATTTTTTCCCTTCTTGGCAACAATCATATCAAAAAGACAAATGAAGTTGGAAGGAGAAAGCTAAAAAGGATGGTCGCAATACAGAACATAACAAGTATTCGTCACAAGGAGTTGGAGGTAGCTCTCATTGCGGATAAATGGAGGAGAAACGGTTGAGAAGGTCTGAACATGTGCAATAGAGACCGATAAATACACCAGTTAGGAGTGACGAAATTTTAATCAATGTAGCAACGAGAGCTATATGAAGGCCTAAGATTGAAATTTTAACCAATGTAGCACCAGCTGGAGCATACATGTTATACCTATCTAGCTTGTCACAACTGAAACTCGCTTGACTTCTACCAACGGACTTCGTGAGCAAGTTTGCTAATTGATTAATAGGCTCTATACAGAATCACTAACTCCATCTTTACTTTGTTAGGAACAAAGTGTCAATATACCTTAATGTAGGACCAGATTGATACGTTGTAGATAACTTCTTTTTTGCCACAATGTGATCTCATAAGTTGAATCAGAAGTTGGGTCCAGAGCCAAGCTCACTAAGAAAGAAACCAACTCAGGTCAATTCACACGTGCTGTTAGCCATTGCCCAGTACTTGGACTCTGCACTAGATCTCGACACACCACTTGCCTCTTGCTTAGCCTGGACGCCAGTTTTTCTATTTAGTTATCTTTGCTGGTTTTAGTTGGGATCTCGACACACCACTTTGCTTCTTGCTCACTTACCTAGTTTCCGTGGTTTCTACAGTGTTCAGATGGTTTCTTTCTAATCTTTTAAAATCTAAATATCATGTTATGTTTGCTGTGCAGACCATTGCACTTGTGCATTGAATCATGGAATGTGGCTGTTGTACAAAGTTGGGTGGAGTTTGCATCGCAAGAAGAGATAGATGAAGCAATTGACATACCAAGCCCTGTGGGAACAGCATTGTGTATGGCTGCTGCTCTAAAGAAAGACCGAGAAACTGGTACCTTTCACTGTCAATTCCTCCATTTAACAAATATTATAGATGCTTGATCTCCTGTATTTCACGGTTACAGATTGCTTAGTCATGAATATGCTTGTTGAGATGTTTCTTTGCTTGTCATTTTTTTCTTCTTGTTTAGTACATTCTTGACCACCATTATGGGAAAACAATAACTGTATTTCCTCTATATTAATTAGCATACCCGACTGCTCAAGGTGAATCAGTCCTCGACTTTGCTTTGCATATCTTTCTCAAGAAAGCATTTCTTTGTTTATTATGATGCAAGTCGGAAACTATGCTTGTTTAGATGAGGTAGTCCACAACTCTTTAAATGGATATTATGACGTGCACACTATCTGGTTCAGCGCACCTTCGAAATTGTCACGAATTGTGTCAGAAGGGAACATCCGCTGCGGATATCCTGTAACCACAGGATTCTTATATGCAGAAAAGTCTTTTGCTTTGCTTTGATCTGTTTTTGGACAAGAGCAACGATTATCTCTATTTAAGTGCAAATAGCTGCTAGTTTGCGCACTAGAGCATTTAAGAACAGGATAACATAATCAACCGAGGGCAATGCATTTGAGATACATTCATATACTAGAACTGTACTTTGTAGATGATGAGCTGAAACACATTTGGTTGTTTATAGGAAAATATATATCAGGGGAGATGATGGGAGTATATTGCAGTAAATACTTAGAAAATCCTGAAGACAGAAACTGATTTTATAGGTCTGAGGGTCATCATTGAGCAGCCACTAGCTAGAATAGCTTTCGATACTTCAAACCTGTTATCAGCTCTATATATTCTCTTTCAAGCTTCAAGCAATACCAACATACCTTACCGAAGAGGGAGGTTACTGTTGTGCATCTCCCTTGTACTGACAAAAGGGATTTCAACCAAAAAATTGGGCACTCTTACATGCGTTTGTGATGTCATGAATGCATGGAAGTCTTTGTACGCTCTTGGATACTAGTTGCAACCTATCAGCAGAGCACCATATATGGGATTCTCTCCCCAATATAGGTAGCTCTTACTTCCATGTGTAGGCCTTTCCTTTTCCCTTCCTAACTTGCCTTCCTCAGTCATTATATATACCTTTCTTCTTCTGCCCACATGACCTGCATCACATAAAAAAGGCTTTTGTTGTGATTTTTGATGGCAAGGCATGTGTTTACCTTATTGATTTATATCCTTGTTTTTTATGCATAAGCCTATTGAAGATCAGGGGAAATTTCTTACATGTGACCCCATCAGCCTCTTTGCTAGCTCCGTGATTTCTTAAAAACAAACAGGAAGTGTGCCGTTTCTGATCACAAAATATAGTCATCTAGCTGATCTAATATGAAAATCCGTTTATTGCAGATGAACAGATTGCGAGAATTCTTATCTCATTTTCTTAGGTTTGTATTAGTTTATATTCAAAAGATATCTAGATTCAATTGTAAGAAATTTGGCCATGTAAATAGTTAGAAGTTGTGGCTATAGCACCAAAATGCTTAGTGGTCCTTGAGGTTGTTTAATGAACAGCACTTTGGTCGAAACAATTGTCTCCTTCTACAGTATTTCTCGTAAAATGGTAAGCTGCAATCCTTCAAGTCTTCAACAACCGACAGAAATTTATGAAAAGGTGTTCATTGTAATATGTATCAAAATCTCATTTTTCTAATGCTCAGATTTTAGGAAGGAGAACATTGTCGTTAGAGGTGATTTATAATACAGTATGTAGCACAAACACTTCCATCATGAAGCCGTACCCATGTTAGACATGGACACTGCTAGGACACCTAATGGCGCCATGCCAGACACTTCTCGCACTTGTATTAATTTTTATAAAATATTTTTTGATTTCAAATATGTCTCACTTTTATAAAAAATATATGTAATTTCAGATGTTTCAAACTTCTAAGGCCCCTTCAAACAACTTTTTGTACTCATCATTGCAGCTTATACACACGGCCACCATTTATGTCCGGCTATATTTATGAGGAAGAACATTTTCTTGGCCCGAATATTATTAGGACCCCACATATTTATGGTATGAAGAAACAATGACAAATAATTGAGGAGTACCACTCCTTCAGAAACATACAAAAGTATAATGATCATTTGATCCTAGATTTATGAAAATTGATTAAATACTCCAAACAGCTAAATGATTTAAGACAACTGGAGAATCAGAAGGCCAATTTTTTTTTAGAACCTTGTGAAACGGCATAGTTGACTAGCCAATCTATGAAAGATTATTTTCTCCAAGGGTGTGATTAGCTTTCCAATTTATTGGCTTTAAGAAATATGATCGATCTTATGTTTGTATTTTCAATTCAAAGATATATCGTTCTTTATAGCAGAAACAACCAAGAGTGAAGATGGTGCTATGGAAATAAAGATCATAATAATAGAGATGCATAAAAATTCAAAAGTTTAACAATAGTAGCATAACCTTCAATAGCAGAAGCAAGATACATTACGGTTAGTTATATGAAAATTAAAAAGTCGAGGCTTAGTCCTTGTACAAATGTATAAAATTGTGTGATATGTTAATTTTGAATATATATGCAACATTATTAACCACATTATTATAATTGTGGCCCGCAGATGCCTATTTGTGCATTTATTGGTGTATCTGTAATTTATGTAATTATTATTTATTCTTACAAATATTTGTACTGGTGTTTTCTATAATCATCAGGCAATACTTATGTTGCTGTGTCCATGTGCTCTATTATAAGAAATTGTTATTCCCTCATTCCCTTGTCCTGTTGTATTTGTGTCCTATGTCCATGTCTATGCTTTGTAGACCGTGGTCATCAACAAATGACTGATAGTGATTGAATTATGAAAACTTATACTTATAATCATACGTATCAAACTATTGTCATTCTAAATTCCTAATGCTTAGGTTTAGAAAGAAAAGAAGGAGAAAGCTGTTGCTGGTGGTGTTAATTAAAGTT
This sequence comes from Agapanthus africanus, assembly GCA_030015575.1. Classification (NCBI taxonomy): domain Eukaryota; kingdom Viridiplantae; phylum Streptophyta; class Magnoliopsida; order Asparagales; family Amaryllidaceae; genus Agapanthus; species Agapanthus africanus. Next base: position 122,092,451 of record CM057340.1, read on the forward strand.
GAAGATGATGGTAGTTATCTCATTCCGAGATAAAGGGATAAGCAATTGTTTATGAAACTCATTGGAATCCATAGCATGCTAACTAAAAGACCAATTTAAGTATTTTCCCCAACATTTTTTAACAACAAAAGGCACCCAAATCACTATATAAAGTACTTGGTAGTGGTTTTCTTTGTCAGGACTTTTGTCCAGTACAAACCAACCGATTTCTTGATTGATCAACTCCTATGCCTTTTCTAGTTAGATTATCTTATTACATGTCAGATACTTCTACTCATCTGATATGTTAATTTAGTTTGCTTGACCATGTTCATAGAGGGGCGGGAACTGGTAAGAATATTGCTGTCTTCTGGTGCCGATCCGACAGCCCAAGACGAACAGCACTGCCGAACAGCACTTCATATAGCAGCAATGGTTAATGACGCAGAGTTGATGAAGGTAATCATGCACCTTACTAACATACCGAAATACCTGCGATTTTTTTTATCTTCTTTTGATTCAAAGCCAACAACTGACGAAAAAGCCAATGTGGGTTTCTAAGTTCATCTGATTCAAATTGCATGTTGTCATTCTCTGGCATTTTTTTGAGCAGATTATTCTTGAAGCTGGAGTTGATGTTGATGTAAGAAATGCTCAAAATACGACTCCTCTTCACGTTGCATTGAACAGAGGAGCAAATTTATGTGTTGGTTTGCTCTTATCTGCAGGAGCAAACTGTAATTTGCAGGTAAAAAACTCGCCTGCTATGACAACATTTATGTTTGTATTATTTGATCATGTATGTTTTTCAATGATGCCTCATGCATCCCATGTTCACATAGTGCAGAATAAAAATGCCCATCCAAATATCATTAACTTAATATCATTAACATGTAATTTCATATAGAAAGAAGTTGATACATCTGGTATGATGTCCATCCAAGCTTTACGTGGCAATCTTGCAGTCTTTACTAAACAAAGACATTTCTGTTCTTCCTTAAGGTGTTCGTATTCAGGATATCTAAAAAATTCCATTGCCAGTTTACTAGTAATTCCACTACGGCACTAATGTACTTACCATATTGTGCAGTCTTGACATGCCATAATGTTTCTTTCTGGGTGCAATAAGCTTACCCTTCATGATTGTTGAGTCCAATCTTTGTAACATAAAGAAATATCAATAAAGTGGGATACTGGTTAATGGGAAAAAGGGCCCTTTTTTGGGGTTTTTGGTGGTGGTTTTGTGTGTGTGTGTGTGTGTGGGAGGGGGGGGGGGGGTTCTACAGCTTGATAGTGGACTATAAGTTCTGCATTTGGCTGAAGTCAATACATAGTTAACATTGCATTTTGTAAACTTGTCTGGTTTAGTCATTTTAGCCAAATTGGCTGAAATATTCATGATGAAAAATACTTTGAAGGAATTGGCCTAAATCTCACTTTTAAACTTCTGCTGGGATTTTCTATTCTGATATTGAATAGTCACTTTTAAGATTGGAGTCCTGCTTTACATGGTCCAGAACAAAATTTTGTTTAGAACCCAAGGAATTATACAGCATAAGGATCTTGCTCATGGCTCACAAACTTTTATTCATATAAGCAGCGATTCAACAGAGCATTGTTTTCACGCTCAGTCCAGTTCACTTCCTTGGTGCCCTTGATCCTGGACTATCCAGAGGGGCTTATCCAATCTGCAATTCATGAGTGGTATTCAGGCAGACAAATGATTTAATCTTTAATTCACCAATGCTATGAATAATGTCTTGTCTTTCACATTTCTGGTACAAATCTAGTAGGGGGGTGTGGTACAAATCTTGTAGGGGTGTGTGGTTCTTGTAGGTAGATAACAGTAGCACACGACTTATTTCTTCTATGTAATGAATACACGTAGAATTTTATGGTGGATTCTCTCAGTATTAGCAATTAGAAACTGCACCACCTAGGTGCAATGTTAAAGCTAATGCAATTACAGTGGCGCTAATTGAGAAAAATGAATGAATTTAATTAGGAAGATCTCAGAGACTTGGAATGCTGTAACATGCATTCTAGTGCATACTATTAGTGTAAATTGTGAGTAGGCGTAATAGCTTTAAGAAAATGGAAATTGATGCTACCAGGATATACCTTGAATCCTCATTAGATTTGTTTGACGTGGGCTGGAACGGGGCAGTTAATCACTGAATTCCATGAATCTGAAAGCAAGAACAAATACAGAAGGAGTCACCGGAAATTATTCTCGGGATTATCCTTCGATGCTCAAGTTAGAATGTCATGAAGATCAATGGAATTTTGTACGGTTAAGAGTGCATTCCGTTCTTAGGGCTCACCATCAACTTATATTACTTTGCATGGGAGGGGCAAATCAGTCCTCTGTAGATTTAATTAGTCAGTCTCGCATATCTTTATGAATATCAGATTTACTTATTGAACTATAATTTAGATATGTTGACATAATTAAAAGATGAGCTATAATTTAGATATAGTGACATAATTAAAAGATAAGCTAGTTAATTAAAGTTCATAACTCAGAATCGACCCTGGGCCAACTACTAATACAAACTCATCAAGATTAAGTGGTTCATCCAATTGAGCTCCTGGCCCGTCCTATGGTCCAATATCAGAAATCATTAGAGAAAATTTCTTTTCTTTAACGGTGCTGGTCCAAAGGTCACACAGTAGTGGTAATTTCAGGTTTGCTGATTGGTATATACTTTAAACTTGGTAGTTGTCTAAAGACTTTTAATCAATGAAATTTGTTATCTCCTACAGTTTAGGGGATAGATCATAAATTATGCATGATGTGTACATCACAACTATATGTGCTTGATAGATATATCCTCTCAACTTATGATCTTCTGCAATAATTTGCAGCTCAATGTGCATCAACTGCCACTATTTGTGAAGAATTAGAGGAGAGAGAGAGAGAGAAGATTAAGAGAGAAATGTTTTGGGGAATGTAATGGATGATTTGGCATAAGCCTAATCCTCCTTTTTATACAGTCGAAGTCATTTTGCTATTATACCCTTATTAAGCATCTAATTACATATAATAAACCCGTGTACACCACGGGTATTCTAACCTTCCTCTCAAGCTGGAGCATACAATATCAAACATGCCCAGCTTGTTACAAATGAACTGTACTCTATTCCATTCTAAGGGCTTTTGTGAATAAATCTGCTAACTGATGAGCAGTTTGAACATAGTAAGTATCGATGATCCCACATTCAATCTTATCCCTCATGAAGTGGCAATCCACCTCAATGTGCTTCGCTTGCTCATGGAACACAGTATTAGAGGCAATATAGATTGCAACCTTATTACCACAATATAGCCACATTGAGGAAGTAGGCTCAAAGCCAAGCTCTCCCAGCAGAAAGCGAATCTATACAAGCTCACAGTGGTATTCGCCATGGCATGTGATCGGATGAAGACCCGGCCCAATCTGCATCAATGAAGCCTGCTACTCTCGAATTCCACGATCCGAGTACAGTAAACCCTTCCTTGGAGCATTATTCAAATAACGAAGTATTCGGATCACCGCATCCCAATGAGCCATTCGAGGCTCAGCCATGAATTGGCTCACAACGCTAACTGAGTATGAGATATCATGTCGAGTGACAGTGAGATAGTTCAACTTATCGACCAACTGTCGGAATCTTTCGGGATCTTCAACTGAGTTATCTTGGTCCAGAAGCAGCTTAGTGTTAGGATCCATTGGAGCCTCCAAGGGTCACCCTAATGTTCCAGCTTCAGCCAGCATATTAAGCACATATTTCCGCTATGAGATGTAGATGCCATCCTTCGACCGAGATGCTATCATTCGACCGAGCAACTTCGATGCCCAAAAAGTATTTGAGACTCCTAAGGTCCTTAGTCCGAAACTTTGTTTTAAGGTGGTGTTTAAACCCGTGCAATACCACCAAAAGAATGCGAAAGCCATTGGTGTTATTACAGTAGAATACCGAATTGTCATGTGCACCGTCTGAGACCAAACAAAATAACCACCTAAGTAAATTTCTCAACCCACGCTCGAGGAGACTGTTTCAAGCTATACAATGATTTCTTCAATCGACAAACTAGACCAGACTTCCTCCGAACAACAAACCCAGGTGGTTGCTCCATATAGATATCCTCGACCAAAAAACCCTGAAGAAACATATTTTTCATATCAAGCTGATGCAGTGACCAATGATAGGTAGCCGCAAGAGATATAAGCAGACGAACATAAGTCATCTTGGCCACAGGAGAAAATGTTGTCTTATAATCAATGCCGTAAGTTTGTGAATACCCTTTAGCAACCAAACATGTTTTCAAGCGGGAAAGTGTCCCATCGGGATGAAGCTTCATGGTGTATACCCAGCGGCATCGTACAACCTTCTTTCCAGCCGGAAGAGGAACCAAATCCAACGTCTGATTCAGTTCGAGGGCAAGCATTTTATCAATCATAGCCTCGGTCCACCCTTTATGAGACAGCATCAGAAAGGGATTTGGGTATAGCATAAGAGTTGAGAGATGATAAATGATATGCCGAAAATAAGTGAAAAGTGGCCACATGATGAGCTATAGGATGAGAAGTACGGCTCCGGGTGCCTTTCCATGAAGCAATAGGAAGATCAATGTCAGCCTCTGGTGGACAGCAGGAGCCGAAGGAGCAACAATTAGACGTTCCTTTCGAGCATAGACACTCGTAATAGGTGGTGGAGGTTCCAATGGCGGTGAATCAGGAATCGGTTCGATAATAGCAACCGTATGGGCGATTTCCAAAACAGGAGCTGGAGTTTCGGCTGTTGTAGATGGAGTGTCATCAGAAGCTAAGACATGTGAAATATCCAAAGGAAAATTACTATTCAAATCCAGCGATGTGTGTCTAAACAAAGTAAGGGGTAGATTCATGAAAGGTTACATCAACTGAGATAAAATAGCGGTGTAACATAGGACTGTAACATTGATACCCTCTTTGAGTCCGAGAGTAACCAAGAAAAACACTTGATGGCCTTAGGGTCTAGTTTAGAGCCTCTCGATTGAAGATCGTGAACAAAGCACACACATCCAAAGAACCTAGAAGGTATATGAAATGTAATGGCTGAGGGAATCAAAACAGAGTGAGGAACTTGCCCATCTAATACAGACGAAGGCATGCGGTTTATCAGGTAATTGGCAGTAAGTACCGCATCCTCCTATAATGCTTAGACACCGGCATATGAAACAAGAGAGTACGAGTAACTTCTAAAAGGTGCCCATTCTTTCTCTCGGCCACTCTATTTTGGTGAGAAGTACAAGGGCAAGATGGTTCGTGGATAATATCAAGTTTCTCCATATATTCTCTAAAGGGTCTACTGAAATATTCCCGTGCATTATCGCTCCTGAGAGTACCGATGCTAACTCCAAATTGATTCTTGGAGCAAAAGTTTTGAAAATGAGAAAATACATCATTTCTAGATTTCATCAAGTATAACCATAAAACTCGAGAAAAGTCATCAATAAATGTAACGAAATAATAAAAACCCTCTTGTGCAATAACTGGACATGTCCTCCAAACATCTGAATACACTAACTGAAAAGCATTGTCGACCCTTTTATTAACACGAGAGGGATAGCTTGAGCGATGATATTTGCACATCTTACATGATTCATATTCTAGAATAGACAAAAAACCAAGAGATGGAACCATCCTCTTCAACGTTTGTAAGGAAGGGTGATCAAAACAGCAATGAACATCAAAGGCTGATGTAGCGCTTGATGTTGGACAGGCTATAGGGCGTGGGTGCTCATCAAGATGGTATAACCCATCAACCTCTGTCTCGGTGCCAATCGTTTGCTTCGTCTCAAGCTTCTGAAACACATCCTCCAGGAAAAAAATGTGGCGCTACAATTCAATTGTTGAGTCAATTGGCTAATAAATAACAAGTTGAAAGGGAATCGAGGTAAGTATAGAACAAAAGTCGAGGGTAATTGTGATGTAGCCAGAACTGAACCCATTCTCTTTATAGCAGCTGAAGTACCATTTGTTAAAGTTACCGGGGTTGTTCCATGTCTCGCTTTACATGAAAATATATTTTGCTTCCGTGTCATGTGATCAATAGCTCCAGAATCGACAACCCAAGGACATGGAGCATGTGTCGGCGAGAGGCAAGATAGCATGTGTCGGCGAGAGGTAAGATATACGATCGCCTCTTGCTTTGATCAAATCTGAAGTGAACAAAAGAAGACGAAGTCTCTGTATTTCGTCATTTATCGATGCTACTAAAATAGGAGAAGATGCAGCTTAAGTCATCATCATAGGTACTCGTAAACACCAAAAGTGAAAGATACTTCTCAATCAATCTATCGAACACCTGATGGGGATGGCTTAAGTTCACAAGTTCTAACAACCAAATAACAAGAAATAGATCTTCAAAGATCCAACCCAAAGAATCGTAGCTGATCTTCTAAGATCGAAATACCGATCTAATAACAATCTCCAACATTCTCAAGTTATAAGTTTGAAATCAATCATGATCTCCGATAGCAAAATAATGAGAAGGAACAGTAATGAAGGGGTAACTAGTATCGTAATCCATCTCTCAAGATCTGATCCACGATAAAACAACCTCAAATCCACTCAATCGAATCCGAATACGGACTCCGACAACTCCAAACTCCAACAATACAAGCAATCAAGCAAACTTATAATGAAAATTAGAAATACCTGACATCAAAATTACGAAATAACCACCTCAAATTAACACCAAACAGCCACCAATCAGCGAGAAATCACTCCAAACAGCAAAATTCAGCGAGAAATCACCCCGAACGGTCACCAACAGCGAGTAAATCTCCAAAAAACTGATCGATCAAGCAAGAAATCGCCCAAATCGGTGAGGAATCTCCAATAACAACAAGAAAACTTCAAAATCGACCTCCAAAACTAGCAAAATCAGCAAGAAACACCAAGACTAGCTCAAATCAAGGGAAAACTGCCAAAAAAAGAGATAAAATCGACCAAGTGAAGCTCGAATCGACCAAGAACTGCTAACAACACCCTCCAATCACCAAGTCGACCTCATTCAAGAGGGAAAATCATTAAGTCGAGCTCCAAATAGCCATCTCGAACTCTATCTGAGCTGCTCAAGCTTCTCGATTTAGCCTTTGTTGAAGTCGATCTGGTTCTTTGAAGATGCTGGAGATCCGGCGAGGGGGTCCGGTGAGGGTCGACGAGGTGGGTGGCGGCTAGCCCCGGTGAGATCGGCGGTGAGGTCGGCTAGGGTGGCAGCGGTGACTTGGGTTAGGGTTTAGGGTTTGTTTGTTGAGGTTGCTAATGGATGGTGAGGATTTGTTCTTTTGTGAGATGAAGGGTTCATATTAGAAGGTGGAAAATGGATGGCGCTAATACCATGTGAAGAATTAGAGGAGAGAGAAGATTAAGAGAGAAATGTGTTGGGGAATATAATGGATGATTTAGCATAACCCTAATCCTCCTCTTTATATGGCAAAGCCATTTTACTATTACACTCTTTTAAGCATCTAATTACATATAATAAACCTGTGTACACAACGGGTATTCTAACACTATTGATTAACAAACAAAGTTGTATTTCATTACTTTTAAATGTCGTGATAATGCAGATCATGGTAGTTGAGGAATGAGTTAATAGAGCTATAGGGCTGCTCACTATTGCATAGATACTGTGATTTTTTTCGCTTGCACTGCAGGATTCAGGCACCATGCTCAAATCTTAATATGAAAGCAGAGAAGAATTTTTAATGTGAAAATATGTTGACCGACATTCTTTTTTTTGGTCGCATTCTAGCTGTTGCTACAATATTCTATTTCTAGTTACATAAATCCATCTAGTTACATAGATCTAGCCAATATTGTTTACCATTGTGTGCTATTGTGGTCGTCTCCATTTACTGTGGCATGTATAGTAAATTACTATTTTGTTCTTACTTTTCCCTGACCTTGATTAGGATGATGATGGCGATAATGCTTTCCATTTAGCGGCGGACGCAGCTAAGATGATTCGTGAAAATCTCAATTGGATTGTCGTTATGCTTCAATATCCATGTCCTGCTGTGGAAGTTAGAAACCACAGGTACAAAACCTATAGATGTGTAGTTATTGTTTACCATGGTATGCATGTAAAATTAGATCTCCCAAAAGTCGTAGTTATGTTTAACACACACACACACCCCACTCCACCCCACACACACACTATTTTCTGTTGCGCAGAACAAATTTATATGTTATGCTTTCTAATATGTTTTTTTTGCTAATGGCGAGGGCAAGAGGCCATATATATATATAGATATATATATATATATATATAGGAAAGAGGACTTAGGAGGCTTTTTCGTTAGGTGGCGTAAAAAAACTTAACCCTCCACCGTTTATTCGACGATCGGCACTCATCATCTTCATTTTTATCATCTAAGATGTGGATACACCGAATTTCCTGAGATGTTACCACTTTTCACCATTGAATTAGTGGGGTGCAAAATTAACGGTGTACCGATAATAGAACTTTTTACATTGCTAATTCAATGGTGAAAAATGGTAAAATCACATGAAATTCAGTGTATCCACATCTTAGATGATAAAGCTGAAGATGATGGATGCCGATCGTTGAATAAAACGGCGGAGGGTTAAGTTTTTTGACGCCACCTGACAAAAAAGCCTCATAGGGTCTTTTTCCTCCATTATTCTCTCTTTATATATATGAGAATAATGAAGAAAAGAGGCCCTAGAAGGCTTTTTCTCAAGCGGCGTCAAAATACTACACCCACCATTTTTTTCGACAATCGGTACCCATCATGTTCATCTTTATCATCAAAGCTGTGGATTAAGGTTCGAGATTTCGGCCGAAACCACTGATACGTATCAGTTTCGGTGGAGACCGATCTGAAACCAACTATACAATATCGTTTCGGCTGAAACCTTTAAAAACTAATTTTTTATACCATTTTTACTGTCATTGTAGGCCTTCGTTGTTAAAAAGCCACAAAAAAGTGAAACCAAACCCTATATTAATACTTATCTAAGTACACTTTTTAATATATTTTGCATCATAACTGGATTTTTAAACACTAGGATCATTGTCTTGTAATATAGAATCATAAATTTAAGTATTTAATATACCTACACTTATGTAGTATTACCGTCGAAACCCAAACCGAGATTAGCAAAACTAGCCGAAACCCAGCGAAACTAATAAAATTATGAGAAAACGAAATCGAAACCGAGTTCTTGAACCTTGATGTGGACACACCAAATTTCATGTGTTTCTAACATTTTTTTACCGTTGATTTAGCAATATAAAAAGTTCTATTGTCGGTTAGCCGTTAATTTTGCACCCACTAAATCAACAGTGAAAAAATAGTAGAATCACATGAAATTTGGTGTATACACATTTGAGATGATGAATGCCGATCATCGGAAAAAATGGTAGAGGTTGTATTTTTTCGACGCCATAGGAGGAAATTCCCTTCTATGGCACCTTTTCCTCCATTACCCCCCCCCTCTCTCTCTCTCTATATATATATATATATATATATATATATATATATATGAGAATAATGGAGAAAAGATGCCCTAGGAGACTTTTTCGTTAGGTAGCGTCAAAAATCAATGGTCTCCACGATTTTTTTTACGATCGGCACCGATCATAATCATCTTTATCATGTAAGATGTGGATACACCAAATTTCATGTGATTCCACCACTTTTCACCGTTAAATTAGAAATGTAAAAAGTTCTATTGTCGGTAAACCGTTAATTTTGCACCCACTAAATCAACGGTGAAAAAAGTGAAGGAATCACATGAAATTTGGTGTATCCACATCTTACAAGATGATGATGGGTGCCGATCGTCAAAAAAAATCGTGGAGGACGTATTTTCTCGACTCCATAGGAGGAAATTTTCTCCTATGGCACCTTTCCTCTCTTTCTCTCTCTCTCTCTCTCTCTCTCTATATATATATATATAAGAAAACATAAAAAGGTTACAAAAAGAAAATAAAATACAAACAAAAGAAGATCAAGGCTATTACAAAACAATAGCTCAAAATCGAACTTTTAAAAAGGCAGGCAATGCATTCCAATTGCTTTCTAACAAGTTGACTGAATTGATATTAGTGAATTCTGGACCTCTGGTTAAAAGCAATAGATGCGCTTTTAAGTCAACTGGGTGAGCCACAAGTGTCAAATATGGATTTGTTGTTGCATAGGAGTCAAATTGATTTTGATTCGAATGTGGATCAACTTCAGAAAGGAGTGATATTGCGCAGTTCTAGATTAATATGAATTCAAGAAGATTTTGGCTACATATATTAGGAATTTCATGCTTTCTGACTGTTAGAAATATATAAAAATTGCATGCACTTTAGGAATGATTTTTAGTTGAGTCACGAGAATTGTAGATGACTCGGGTACGTTTTAGCATGCTTCTGGTCCCTTTCAATGTTCAATATTTATCTCCATCAAGTATTCTAGTGATGTTTAAAGAAACAATACAACGGAATACTTTGTAGCATTGAGTACAGATTCCCAGAAGCTAGTTCTATTGAGAGTAACGAGAACATCTTTTTTCTGTAATCTATCGACTGTTTTGTTTATGGATTTGGTGTCATCCGGCACATGTAGTGCACCTAATAATCATGCTGAGAGCCAGATCGTAGAATGCATTTTTATTTCCCGTGGCCCAGGGTTCCTTCAATAGAGCAGGGAGTGGATTTATGATTGAAGAGACTCAACATATTTTCAGTTTTTGCTTCCATCAATTTTGCACACATCAAATTCTTGTTTATTTAGCTGCTAATGTGTTTAATGTTTATGCTAATTTTTCTTTCCCAACTAGGGAGGGATGTGGGATGTGGTTCGGTTGTGGATTCATAGTTAACAGTTAACACACGTAGGGGCTATGGCTATTGATTTTCTGCATTAAATGCTGAAATTGTAAATAAGAATAACATGGAGAAGTACAATGAACTTTTGAATACATAGAAAAAAATGAGTGAATGTAAACAGATGTCAAAGGAATGTAGAGAGGGGAATTTTTTTCTCAACCATATAAATTATTATGGACTCGCTCAAAACTAATCCTTTCGGGGAGAACAGTAAACCTCCCTCGTTTTCTTCTCCTTTCCTTCAAATTAAATGTAGCCTAAGATATCAGTAGCTATCTAACTTCCACTCAGTCTCTTCCATAAATTTCCTACATATATGAACCGGATCTTTGCTGACCTGACCTTAAACCTATTAAAAATTTCCAAATGAACTTAAATATTAAGTTCCCGAACCATTATACCGTATAGATAACATAGATATATAACCACTTATACCTATGCACACAAACACAGACAAACCAAAAAAAAAGGAAGTGGCATGCCTTATAGTGTTCGAAACTGAATTTTTAGAACATGTTTGGTGGTGCTCGGCGTGGTTGGGAAGTGGAATGACTTATACGTACGAGAGGGAAATGATATCATGATAGGTATTATGCGCTACGTAGCTTACAACCGTAAGTGCTTTGTGTGAATGACTATCATTATATAGGCTGCACGGACTTGTCTTTTTAGTTTCCGTATCCGTGTCGGACACGGATTCGTGCCCGACACTTGCACGCACGTATCCGACACCGAATTTCCGTGTCCCGCTTCGAAACGAGGCAGCTTTGGATTTGGACACTTATTGGACATGTGTCGAACACGTTAAAGTGTAGCCACGATACGAAAAGCGATTTCCGTAGTAGTGACGACCTTATTTTTTCAATTAAAGGCGAGAAAACATAATCTCAGTGGAACTTTTTTGAATTGTTGACTTTTTGCGGAATATGTTGTAATGTTATGACACTATCTTTGTTATAATTGTATATATCCGTGTCTTCGTATCCTATATTTTAGGATTTTGCTGCATCGTATCCGTGTCCCCGTGTCCGTATCCATGCAACCTTGATCATTATCAATATCTAGAATATCATGGAAGATCCAAAAATCATTCTTAATCTGTCAACCAAGAAAGGAAGCAAGCAAATTATTTGTTCCCTTTTTATGATTAACAGGGGCTGGACATTGCGAGATTTCTTGGAATCCTTGCCTCGAGAATGGATTTCAGAAGAGCTCATGGAAGCACTAGCAAGCAAAGGTGTTCATCTATCTCCAACCATGTAAGCAAATGACTTGTATATTACATCTTTTCCCTTCAGCATTCATCAATTGTCACGACCTTCGTGTATTTAAAAATTTACTGCACCCATTCATCTAATTCTTCTTTAGGTATGAAGTTGGAGATTGGGTGAAATTTCGACGAAGTGTCAAAAGTCCTGCATATGGATGGCAAGGTGCAAGGCACAAGAGTGTAGGCTTTGTACAGAATGTTCTAGATGGTGACAACCTTATTGTTTCATTTTGCACTGGAGAGGCTCGTGTTTTGGCCAGTGATGTTATCAAAGTCATACCTCTGAATAGAGGACAGCATGTGCAGCTAAAGCCAGATGTCAAGGAGCCAAGGTATGCGACATTGAATTTTCATGTTGAGGTCCTTCATGTGATGCCATCTTTAGTTTGGTTCTTCTATTTCTACATTTCTTTTCAAGGAACCCTATGTTTATTTCTTTTTCCTTCTTTTATCGTAACTTTTTGCGCTTTCGATTTTCTAAATTTCTGTTCACATGATGCCAATCAGAAAATCATCCTTTTGTTTTCTTTTTGATTTCTACTTTTCTTTTGGATGATGCCGCTACATTTATATGTCAATGGTAGCTCATGCAGTACGCAAAAGTTCTGATAATATTCTAATCTTATTAAAAGTAGGACTCAATGAAAGGCTCACTTGACCTTCTTTACAACAACAACTGAGCCTTTATCCCAAGCATATGGGGTCACTTGACCTTCTTTATGGAGTTTAATTACCATGACAATAATTTAACTGCTTTAGATAGCTGCCATATTCTGTAGTTAGTTCAGCTAGCCATTAGGCATCATCACATAATAGTAATGGACCTACTCAGCTATCCTTTAACCTATGGGTGTTACAATGCTTTAGCCTTTAAGTTTCTAACATAATTTGTTTTCTAGTATACAAAATCTGCTTGTACCAATTCCTTCATATGTTGCTTCCTCATGACAGTTTGCTTACATTTACCTTATAAATGAAAGTTCAATATCCGGTTAATCATTATCAGGTATGGATGGCGTGGCCAATCTCGAGATAGCATAGGGACTGTTCTTTGTGTCGATGATGATGGAATTCTACGAGTTGGCTTTCCTGGTGCTTCCAGGGGATGGAGAGCTGATCCTGCTGAAATGGAAAGAGTGGAAGAGTTTAAAGTTGGTGATTGGGTTCGCATTCGCCCCGCATTAACCACTGCCATACATGGCTTAGAAGCTGTAACACCTGGTAGCATAGGATTAGTATATTCTATTCGGCCCGATAGTAGTCTCTTATTGGGCCTCTGTTATTTGCCTAGCCCTTGGCATTGTGAACCGGAGGAAGTTGAGCCTGTTGAGCCGTTCAGGGTAATTGCGGTTCCTTTTTCATTTATTTCGCATCATTTTCTTTGGCTTTGTTTTTGGGGTTAATTTCGCTTATTTGTTTGATGGGGTTACTGGCTGGTGCAGATTGGTGATCAAGTATGTGTAAAGAGATCTGTTGCAGAGCCTAGATATGCCTGGGGCGGTGAGACACATCACAGTGTTGGGAAGATAAGTGAGATAGAGAGTGATGGTATGCTTATAATTGATATTCCAAATCGATCAACTCCATGGCAAGCTGATCCTTCAGACATGGAAAAGGTGGAAAGTTTCAAGGTACAAACCAGATGTTCTCGATTCTTAACTGCATGCTTCAGGAGCTTTATGATAGTTAAATGTTCCAGCCACTGCACCGCAACTTCAAAACTTTTAATGATGAGGTTTGAGATATAAAATTTATATGCTAACATGCTCTGACATTGAGCGTCCTTTTATGGGCCAAAACCTGGGCTTTTGCGGAGCATTATTATTTTTAATTAATCCCCCTTAAACACACTGTGTGATTTGAATCTCGGAGGCTCTAATACCATGTTAGATGTCCGTGTCGCTATACTAAAACTTCGAAGTCATGATGATGGCTGAGAGTTGTATTTTTTACATTATAATAAAGATTAAATGTTCTTAACCTAGCGAAGATTTCAATTCTGTTTTGTCAATTGCTGATCTTTTTGTGTGCAGGTGGGGGACTGGGTCAGAGTTAAAGCTTCTGTTCCATCTCCAAAATATGGATGGGAGGATGTGACAAGAAACAGTGTTGGGATTATACATAGTCTTGAAGACGATGGTGATATGGGCGTTGGCTTTTGCTTTAGAAGCAAGCCTTTCTGTTGCTCCATGGCAGACATGGAGAAGGTGCCGTCATTTGAAGTAGGACAAAGGATTCATGTGACGTCATCTGTTACTCAGCCACGGCTTGGATGGTCAAACGAAACCGCAGCCACCATCGGGGCAATTTCCAGAATAGACATGGATGGAACTCTGAATGTGAGCTGTTGATTTAACTTAGCTAATTTTCACTAAATACCATGAATTTTGCAGATAAATACCATTTACTTTGTAAATTGCAAATAAATACCATAAAATCATGAACTTATAGTTTTTCAAATAAATACCTAAAGCTTTTGTTACTTTTCAGTTTAACAACATTCGTCATTTTTGGCGGGAATATTCTTGCATTTAGACGCCCCCTCATTATTTCACTAAAAAAACATGAGGTATTAAACTGAGAAATGATGAAAGCTCATACTACTTATTTGAAATTACTGGAGTTATGGTATTTATTTTTGTTATTTTGTATGTAGTTTTTATTTGGAAAACACTGAATTATGGTTTCTACAGAATCCTAACTTGAATGGAATCTGTTCCATTTCACTCCTTTGGCTATATGTGTACCTTAGAGTTGAACATAAATTTCATATAGCAAATATAATTTCTTTTCCACTTTTTCACTTCTTGTAGACTTCTTCTCAGTATATAAGAAGTTGGAGGATGCCAACCGGTCATTTAGGACTATGACAAACCCCTCACTTGTCATAGCATTCTGAACCATGAATTTGGCATTTATTTCAAGAGTTGACGTCAGGTTGGCAGCCGCTCATAAAACTTTAATGGAGTTTTGATTCATAGTCGATCCCATTTGGATGAGAAAAGGCTTAAGATTATGATGAGAGAATTTGAACCTTTCTTTACCTTGAATTTGCTGTATCGCTTCATATTTGTGGAAAAACGTGTGATTTAATTGTCTTTGTTCATACTTGCAGGTGAAGGTGACCGGTCGAAGCACCTTGTGGAAAGTCGCTCCTGGAGACGCAGAGCGACTCTCTGGATTTGAAGTTGGAGACTGGGTCCGCCTCAAGCCCAGCAGCCTCGGTGGGGCCCGCCCCTCATATGACTGGAACAACAACATCGGAAAAGAAACCCTAGCTGTGGTCCAAAGCATACAAGATTCTGGGTACCTCGAATTAGCCGGATGTTCAAGAAAAGGCAAGTGGATGGCCCACTACATGGACGTTGAAAAGGTCCCATCCTTCAAAATCGGACAACACTTGCATTTTCGCCCCGGATTGGCCGAGCCGAGATGGGGATGGAGGGACACCCGGCCAGATTCAAGAGGTGTCGTAACTGGCGTCAATGGCGACGGAGAATTGCGCATCGCGTTTTTTAATGTGCCTGGGCTATGGAAAGCGGACCCCGCGGACCTTGAGAAAGAAGAAGAAATGTTCGAGGTCGGAGAATGGGTGAGGCTTAAAGACATAGCCAATCCTTGGAAATCTTTAAAGCCTGGGAGAAGCATTGGTGTTGTGTACGGTATTGGGTATAGCGATGAAGGAGACAATGTATGGGACGGAACAATTCACGTGTCCTTTTGCGGCGAGCAGGACAGGTGGGTGGGGCCTGCTTGTGATATAGAGAGAGTGAGTGATGATAACAAGCTTGTGGTTGGTCAACAAGTGAGGATAAAGCAAAATGTGAAGCTCCCAAGGTTTGGGTGGTCAGGTCATACACATAATAGCATAGGGACGATATCTTCTATTGACGCGGACGGAAAATTGAGGATATTTACGCCGGCGGGGTCAAAAGCGTGGATGATCGACCCAGCAGAAGTGGAGAGGGTCGAGGTGGAGGAAGAAGTTTGGGTGGGAGATTGGGTTAGGGTTAGGGCATCGGTTGCGACCCCAACATATCAATGGGGGGACGTGGGCCCCTCAAGTATCGGAGTGGTTCACAGGAAAGAGGACGGCGAGCTTTGGGTGGCGTTTTGCTTCACGGAGAGGCTGTGGGTGTGCAAAGAGTGGGAAGTAGAGAAGGTGAGGGCTTTCAGGGTTGGAGATAGAGTGAGGATTAGGCCTGGTCTTGTGGTACCGCGGTGGGGTTGGGGAATGGAGACTTGTTCGAGTAGAGGGGAAGTAATGGGGGTCGATGCGAACGGGAAGCTGAGGATCCGTTTTAAGTGGAGAGACGGGAGGTTGTGGATCGGCGATCCTGCTGATGTACTTCTTATTGACGATGACGATGGCCACCTTGGCTTCGTCGATGTCTCTTGATGTTGAAGGGACTATTATTTTCTCTTCTTTTAAATTATTATAAGCATTTAAATGGGTTGGTGGGGGCCCATGTGTTAACCATCATCAGTCATATTCATGGAGCTGGTTGGTTGGTAAAGAAAGAGGAGGAAGAGAAAGAGGAAGGTGGGGATATAGGACGTGGCTGTAGTGTTCAGATGTTTGTATTCATGTTTATTCTTTATGCACGAGAGTAAAGTTAGGAGTCCACTGTATGATATGTACATGTACAGGTTAGGCGACCTGTTGGAGAAAATATTAGGTTATTTTTCTCTCTTTTTCCTAACTATTATTTGGTGATATTTTGTTCTCTTGTGGAGCTCGATGTACAATCTATGCGAAGTATTATTTACCAGTTTAGAGATTTGATGGAGGGTTTTGAGCTGCTGCTCTATCATGCTTGTGAGCAGCTGTGACCATAGTGAGTGGCAAGTTATGTGATATATGGGGGGCTGGGCTTGACTGCAGCCAAATCGCTGTGGTCGCATGACCAAAGACATGGAAGAAGGAACTTGTGCTGACATAAAGCTAGGGTGTACCCTTTCAAAGAGCGGCAATTGTAGCCCACCTATAAATCTCATTAGTTATGGGGATAAACTTATGAGCAAAATGTACAATGGTAAAAGCAGCTGGCCCCAAGTATTTTAGCTACGGCTGCAGCACAAAATTGCAACAACTGTTGTACCAGATACATTTAAGTTTAAGTTTATATAATATATTTGAAGACCTGTACATAATTTAGCAAAGAAAGTCAAGAGTGTGTATAATTGATAATCAGAGCTACTCCCAAAAGAAAAAAAAAGCAAACCCGTAAGAGGGAAAAAATTTGAAACACAAAAATGATATAGCCAGAGCGCCAAAATAACCAGGAAGTTGATCAAATCTCTCGAAACAGAGAAAAAATAGATTCAAAAAAGAGAAGTCGAATATATTAGGTTATTTTTCAAAATTCTCATAGTCAGGGAGACACTTCCCTCCTCTCCTTCTCTATCGTGAAAAATTTCCTTGAAAAAAGAAAAGAAAAACGCAGAAATTTGTATACGACTTTCATGTTACTTTTCTACTTTTCTTATATTTCGAATTCCAAACAGGTAGGAAATAAAAATAAAAAAGATAAATTGTTGAAAAGTCCCCGGCCCAAGTAAAACCTGTCAAAAGGTCCATGGGCATTTTCAACATGTCAAAAAACCCTTGGCCCATCACTTATTTCATCTTATACTAACAATCATAGGAATTTTAGTATATCCCAAAAAACACCCTTCTCCTTCTCCCATGCCAGTCTCTCAAAAAAAATTCTCTCTCTTACCTCCTCTGCTCCCTCTCCCGTCACCTCCATCACCAAAGACGATTCTCGCCGCCTCTTCGTCGCCGCCTTTTCCTCTCCCGTCTCGTTCGCCGTCTGTGATCTCGATCCATCATCATTTTCTTCTGTCCCCCTCTTCGATCCCTCCTCCTTCATTACCGTAGCTGCCGAAATCCGAAGCGAACTATCCTCATCATCGTCGGTTGCTCTCTATCTTCTAAATCCAATTGCTTAGTGTATTTTAACGATCGGGTGTTTTCTACGTTGCGAAGGTAATTTTTGTATTTTCTCTCAATTTTTGGGTTAATAAATTCGATCTAAGACAATTTTAAGTTACGGGTTTTTCTTAATTTTCAGTTACAGTGTTGTTTTTATTGTTGTACGGTAATTGTTTGATGAATTGCCCCATTTAGCATGTTGATTGAAGCAACCAAGAAAAATGCAAGTTTTGTAGAATTTTTGAATGAAAATGCAATTTTAGTGTCGATTTTGTTGTTACATTATTTTTTTGTATTGTTATGAGTTTTATTAAGTTGATTTTATAATAGACAAAGTGTTGTTAGAGGCTGAAAAGAATACTTTGAAGGCCAACTCTAACTAGATTGCAGAAGACTAGAAGTTTATGTGCATTAAAATTAGATTAAGTAATAAACTTAAATGTGTGTATGTATGTATTTTGTATGTGCCTACAACTTGTAAGCACTTGCATGTAACTTTTAAGCAGCTGTATCTAAGCTCTAATAAGTTGTATGTAATTTCTAAACATTTGCATGCAATTTCTAATAAGTTGCATACAAACTCTAAAAACTTGATTATAACATATTATGATCTTAATTGGTGCAAATTCTAGAGAACGATTTGTTGAGAAGTCGTATGAGAAGGACAATGTGAAGGACGTGTTCTTTGAAGCACAAGCGATATATTGGAAAAATGTTTTTGCAAAAAATGAGGTGCGCAAATTTCATTGGCGAATGAGAAAGAAATGGCTTGATATTGTTTCATTTTTTATTTTGCCGAAATTTGAACCCTTTGTTATTCATACATGTATTCATCTATTTGTATTTAGCCGATATTCACCGATATTATTACTTATTTTGAGTGAGAATGACAAATTACTTATATATTACTGATTTGTAGTAAAAAATTGGTGACGTATTTACATCAATATCGTCGATTTTGGCTGATATTGTGATACAAATGCTATTTTTTGATATTATATGTTTTATATAGCCGATATTGGCCGATACTGTGATGTAAATAATATTTTTGTTGATTTATCAGTTTTATAGAGCTGATGTTGGAGGTATGTAAGGCCTGGGTATCCTGAGGAGCTAAGCTTCAAATTTTTTTCTTAGAAATTACATGCAATTAATTAGAAGTTACAGGCAATTGCTTAGAAGTTACGTGCAACTAAGTTACTGGTAAGTTGTTAGAAATTACAGAAAATTGTTTACAAGTTACAGGCAACTTATTAGAAACTACAAAAAACTAATTAGAAGTTACAGGTAAGTGGTTAGAAGTTAAAGCTAAGTGCATAGAAATCACATGCAACTAATTAGAGCTTATATACAACTGCTTACAAATTACATGCAACTTATCAGAAGTTATATGCATGTGCTTATAAATTACAGGCAACTTATCAAAAGTTACATGCAAGTGGTTAGAAATTAAAGACAACTTATCAGAAATTACAGGCAAGTGGTTAGAAATTAAAGACAACTTATCATACAGACTAGTGGTTAGAAATTAAAGGCAAGTGCATAAAAATCACATGCAACTAATTAGAACTTACAGGTAAGTGTTTACAAGTTACAGACAACTGCTTACAAATTATAGGTAATTTATCAGAAATTACATGCAAGTACTTAGAACTTAAAGGTAAGTGCATAGAAATCACATGCAACTAATTAGAGGCAACTGCTTACAAATTACAGGCAATTTATCAGAAATTACAGGTAAGTGCTTAGAAATTAAATGCAAGTGCATAGAAGCCACATGTAACCAATTAGAAGTTACAAGCAAGTGGTTAGAAATTAAAGAAAAGTATATAGAAGTCACATGTAACTAATTAGAAGTTACATGCAAGTTATTAGAAATTAAAGAAAAGTGCATAGAGGTAACTTATCAGAAGTTACAAGCAAGAGTTTACAAGTTACAAATAACTTATTAGAAGTTACAGACAAATGATTATAAATTAAAAGCAACTAATTAGAAGTTACAGGTGTTGGATATAGTGTCCTCAAAGCAATTATTGTAAGCACAGGTAGACGATTATGATGATTGAGAGAGGACCTATACGGATAGAACAGTTTTACTCGAGATGACAGTATACTATCTGGTTCATCATGTACATGTATTATGTGGTATGACAGATCACTATTACATGTTGATAGAGCTCATAGGATTTTTATTTGACTATCAGGATTATTGTGGCGATCATACTTGTGAGAACTGGGTAGTTTATAAGCAAATCCTTAAATGTCCATAGTCGTGAGAATATTGAGACTGAGAATCGATATTCTAGAGTACACTAGTGTATACGTTTCTTGACCCCGACGAGGGGCGATGGCTGGTGTTCATCACGAAAAACTGCATTTTAATACCGCTCATTCATTATCATTTTTGTGTTATATCGGTACTATTAATCCGTATCTGCTTAATAAGTACAAATTACAGGTATTTGTAACAAAACACTGGAAACACACTCAAATACACGAATACGATATTTTTGAACCGACACTGCAACCGGAACGGAAAACCAATCAGTATTCAAGAAGATATTGCATGGAAACAAATGTAAAACTTATTTAATCCAAAATGGTCTAACTTGATACAAGTTGTATATGACACAATATTTGGATGTATGAACCTTGGTTGGCAGCTATAATGATGATGGTTTGAGCAAGTGGGCAAGTGGTCATAAGCGAAGAGATAAAAGTTGTGATATGATGGTTTGAAACTAGATAATTTCCCTCCAAATCTACAGATTAAAACTCAAGTGTTTATAAAAGAATCAAACAATTCCAGAGAGATAGTGGATAGGACATGAGATCACCACACAAAGACGGGCCCCATCACTCCAATAAAAACCGCCCAAATCCCTCTATTTCCTGCTACTGGCGGTTTTGTATTCTCCAAATTATCTCATTTTTCTTCTGGTCATTTCTCATTGTCATATCACTTCTTTTTTATTGTTTGTTTATTTTGTTGAAGTGCATATAAATACCAAAGCAGAAGGAGAGGAAAGGATCCAAGTTTTGTGTTAAGACCACATTCTTCACTTTTGTAGTTGTTATTTTGTAATTTTCAGTTGTATCTTGAGTTCTTGCCTCTTTCTCTTGACCTTGTAACTTTTTAGTTGAACTTACAAGCTTAAGTTTTAGGTTTTTGAACTCAATTAGTTTACATCTCCTTCGCAAATTTAATAAAAAGTTCTTTTGGTTATTCATATCATGTCATGCTCATTACAACTTGTGAGATCTTTTGCTTTTCTTTGATCTTGCAAGCTCTTAAGTGAGTTTGCAAGTTTAAAGTTTGGTATTTGATTTTATAGTAATATTTGGATTCAAAGGACATTTGAAGACTTCATTTGGACACATCGGTTCCTAGTATTCCTCAACTCTTGATTTATTTATCTTGAAATTTTTTACTATGTGCTCTTCTCTTTTGTGTTTTCTTTGATTCTTATGAATATGTGTGAGTAGCTTAATCACTTGGTAGGGGTAGAATAGGGTTAGTTTGAATAGGAGAAGTGTTTACTAATTTCCTTAAAAAACCATTAACTCGTAATCGAAACTCCGACCAAACGATTCGCAATGCGCTCCGTTATGCACCCTATCTTACCATGATAGCGGTGATTCCTAATTATGACCGGTTGCGATTGGTTTGCCGGAGGCGAAGATTAAGAGATAAGAATGGAAGGACAAGAGACAAGAAATATGGATTTAGTGCACAATCGCAAATACCGTACTTAAAAATCTCTAATCCACGTTGTTGCTGATTACCTTAGCATCAATATCAAGTTAGGTTTATAAGGAAACAACAAATATTATCCTAGCTCAAGCTAACCTAAAACTACCCCTAACAAGTCCTTTCTTTTGAACATATCGTATTTTACGACATTTAGTATAACAAACAACTCCAAGTTACGGACTTAACTCATTAAAACAAGCTTAAAAACCTACCATCTCTCTGCGGACGACCAGTACCCATCTTAGCTCACTACACGCGACACCGTTTTGATTGCAGTACTTTTAGAACTAAAAACGACACGATAAATCTCTTCCAATCAGCCGGTCTCATATCCATTGGTGTTAGTTAGTCACCAAAGATAGTATACAGATGCTCATTGGGTTATGAGTTACACTGGACAGACTCGCCGGGAACATACTAGATGGTATTATACCTATTGTCAGATAACAGTTATCAGGTGACATGAGTACATGTTAGTCTGTCGACCTTAGATCGTTATTTGTCTCGTGTGAGTTCCCACCGTGTTTTGATTACTATCCTACCACGGCTCAACAGAGTCATGCAAACAGGTTTTAGTTGGGTACAGTCCCGAAACACATGGAGGCAGTGAGCGGATCGTCGGGGATTCGTCTCTCCCTTTATTGGGGGTAGATGTCGCACTGTGCACGAGTGGCCATCACCAGAAATCCTTGGCCAAGGTGGACGATATTTACTGATTTGGATCAGTAGTTTTTCAGTAGGTGATGGGCTTCACACCGACACAAAATATCGCGTTATTAGGGGGTCTGATTTTATCCACCCCCTACATCCGGTATGCGATACTCTTAGACGAACAGACCAGACTGTATGGAGATTGTCACAGACAGACTCAGTAAGGGTATGGATGAGTTTGTTTGTCGGCCTTCGTTTCGCTCAATACCTGGGTAGCCGTTAAGTACAGCTAGTGCTGCTAACGTGCTTATGGTTAAACCTACTGCCAGCGTATTGACGATCCTTTAGAGTCCCACACAGAGAGTTTTCTCGGTTCAGACGATTTGATGTAGATGACGTACATACAGTTGTCCGATTAAATATGTGTACATGCTACACGGACTTTAATCGAATGGTTGATAATACTAGCGGCTTAGGATTAATCCGGATTATTAAATCAAGTTTTGATTTAATAATATATATATATATATATATATATATTTTTTTTTAATATATGTATTCTAGTATTATTGTTCACTATTCATTTTCTCTTTAGGCTATTCGTATTTTTATACGGATACGCGTATATGTATTTCGATACATATATCGGTTTGTATTCCATATTTATACGGAATTTTTTCTAAAAGATGAACACCTTATTTGTGAATATTCATAAAATGAGGTGGAAGGTGAGCTGGCATTGAGCATGGTTGAAAACATGTAGAGATGAATGGGCTTTATTATTTTATTAACAAATGAGTTATGATATTTTTGTATGGTTCAAAAATTATGAAGCCATTCTATTTTATAATTCACTTCATTCATTCACTCATATTCCTTCAATACTTACTCATGGCTATTTTTCCTCACCTCCTCCTTCTACACTTGCTCTATTGAGATTAGATTTGATAGAAAAAGATAGTGGAAAATTCCTACATCCCCACTCTCCATTCCTAGCGAGCTTGGAGCGTCGGTTGCTTCACCAGGTGAAGTTGGAGCTTGGATCGGTTCTCTCGGGTGGATCATCTTCTGGAAAGGAGAACCGGCTTGCAAACATGACCCGAAGCTCTTGAGAGCATGCTAGAGTCCAACCCAATTGGAGCAAATGAAGACGCTACAATGGTTGTGATTTCCATATAGTTTTTGTTAGCAAGTTCTAGCTTTTTAGTTCGATTTATGGTTTTGAAACTTTAGCAAACTAGAAATTTTTGAAATCCATATTGCCTTCTTCTAATATTAGCTTGCTAGTGTGCTTAAGTTTCCAACAGTGGTATCAGAACCCGGCTAAAGGCTAGACTTGTTTGCACAAATTTAGAGTTTCGATCAACGGAATTTTCTGATTCGCAATTCCATATTTTATCTTGTTGTTCGGAATTTTAAAGGTGCTTAAATTTTTGTCTGAGACCCTTAAATATATATATATATATATATAGGTTATTTATGGCCCCTGAAAAAAATTGGGGACCTGAAGACAAAATTTGGGGGCTAAATAGCGGCCAAATGAGGATTTTGGGGGCTAATTAGCGGCCAAATTTTTGATTTAGGTCACCAAAATTTTCCCGATGGCCACCAAATTTTTTCCAGTGGTACAACACTTGGAATTGTGATTTTTTTGGATATTTTGTTTTGGTCCATATCTGTTTATGTACTGGTTTGTATTTGGGGCCAATACGGAAAGTTTTAATCGATTGAAATTTTAAATTCGTGTTTTCTGTGTATTTGTTTCTACGACAGGGAATATCATAACGCGGTATAATTCGACTGGTTGCTATATATACAATCAGACGGGTTTACGAACATGATATTCGCGTTGATGTTCTGTGTTGCTCTATTGATTATGATTATGTTAGATTTGTTGCAATGAACAGACCGGTGTATGTAGTATTTGATGTAAGTCTCTGTGATGTAATGTATATTCATATTGTGTGGCAAGCGTCCGAAATGTGGACTACCGTCACTACGGCTTGCATATTATTCTTTGAGGCGCATCCTGGTTGTGGACATAGTCACCATTGTATATTCAGGTTTTTATTACATACACTAGGATTACCCCACGGTGGAGTGCTCGAGTAGCCGGGTTCTAGAGGGCAACATGCCTCCATCTCATGGCATTGAGACTGGAGTGCCTTATTCTAGAATTGGCGGGCTATTTGCCGCACTCGTATGGGGTATAGGATTGACCCGCAGAGGGGTGCCCAAGTCACCAGATTTTAGAAGTGCTGGATGGCCCACTCACTTCGTTGATTGGAGTTGCCTCGCTTCTGGGATTGATGGGTGGCTTACCGCACTCATAGGGGTCTAGGATCCGATACTACAGGCTATCCACAAGATCGAGAAAATTGCATTTCATATTTGACTCCATTGAAATGTACTTTTTCTAGTTTATCTGCATTTCCATATTGTGTTTGCTTCCGCTGTGATTCCGTTTTGCTATATTATCTTGCGTGAGATGAATGTTTCTATATATATATTAGATGTTATATATGTTTTGTATGTGCCCTAGTCCTATCCCCGCCATACTGTAAGTTAAGTAAGCCTACGGTGAAGACCTGTGACTTTGTGGCGAATACGGATGGCATATATGTGCGTGCTTATTTTCGTTTCTTTCTGGCATGATATATTTAATTGATAAGACTGCATTAATTCTGATTAATGCAAGGAAAATAAACCTATATGATGTTGTTGGAACCAAATTTGATAACTATAAGCGTTTACTTTTGCTTTGCGTCGAGATATTCAGTTAGGAATATCATATACCTCATTCGATGATGAAAGATCCTAAATCCCTTCAGAAGGAGTGACCTCTTTGGTAAAAGTTTACGTGACTATAAACTGCTCGTTTTTTTTCAAAACCACTCATTTTAAAAATGCGGAGCCTAAACCACTCCTTTTTCAAAAACAGCTTGGATTCTTTCAACGATATCAAGTTCATTATGTTAAAAGTTTTTTTCTAAAAACCAGCCATAGCCCTCCGTCATTTCCTATGAGTAGTACTTAGTAATCGTGCTGCGTTTGTTGACTATGTCAAGACATAGTGTGCGGTAGCTAAGTGGTTCTTGTTTGTAGCATGCGATGCGATTGGTTAGAACAGTCGTGTGGCTGTGTTGACTATATCAAGGGCTCATGCAGGTGGGTTTAATGCAATCAAGATAATGATAGGTTGAACTTGACTAGGACCTTTTGATTTGTTGACTGTGTTAAGGTCATTTGGGTCCTAGGGGAAAAAACCATATCGGGAGTTTCAAATATAAGGGAAACTTGCCGGGCATGCGCATACCTTCTGGAGTGTGGTGACTTGAGTGGCTTCCGTCAGGTTATCACACAATGATAATTGGATCCCGATTCCTACTGATGAGTAGGTGTTACTCCTCGGGAGATTTTCACTTCACAACTAGCTAACCTATTAAGTGTCTAGAAAGTGTGAATGAGATTACGTCTCTGTGAAAACGGGGTTATTTAATTGGGTTCGTGCGAAAGCACGGGGGACCTCCCTCGGAGTACCAACACTGGCCTGGCTGAACGGTTAGCGAACTTGTAATGTGTATATGATTCCGACTACTTCTCCTTTTAGGGTTTGAAGGAGAATTCGAGGATACAGTGGGAGTCATCCTGATTAGATAAAGTGATCAACCATTCTAATCTAAATTAGAGTGCATGCTGAGTGTTTCTTTTCTCTCTCTGGTTTGCAACCATGACTTACCTTAAACTGAAACTCATAAACCAAGTTAATCGAACCTTCTTACACACTTTGCCTTTTCGATTGTCATGATTCACGGCAAAGTCGCATATGTCCCCGCCGCTCCTACTTCCCCTTTGCATTTCTCCAGAACACTCCGTATCACTATGAAAATCCATATTTCTTGGGTATGCCGTCATATAGTTACATACGAACTTGAAGAAACTTGTTTCAGTTCGAGGATAGATTCCGGTTCTGATGAAATTGAATGGGATTTATTCGGTTGTCTTTTCTCTTTACCTTCTCTCAGGTTGTGAGGACTTCTAGTATTAGGAGAATACACCTATTACGCTTATTGGATAGTCTTTTTCCAAATCTTAGACAAGTGTCGAAAGGTAGGAAAGAAGAAAACCAATTAGCCTAAGTGTGGTGTACAGAAGGTAAGAAGTAAAGACATATAAAGGGATTGCGGTACGGGCAAGGAAATTTTCCACTACTGTCAGGAATCTGGATAGTGGAAGAGGCGTTACTAGGAATACTCGGCCACTCCCTTGAAATATTTTCATGTTTCAGTTTTACTATGCGGTGATAATTGAAAACTGATTTTCCAATTAGATTCTGACTCCAGGGCATTATTTACCAGACTTGATTCTCATATTTATATGGCGTTACAGATACTGAGTGGGAGTAGAATACTGGAAATTGGGTGATTAGATCATCAATATCAGAATTCTTTGTAATTGGTGATATTTGAGGAAGTCACCTGGGTTTTTCCTAACGACAAATATTTGGTTTTGAATATCCGTTGTTATGCACCAATTTCAAACTGATATATCTGTATGTTTATTTTATAAAGTGGGGTATAACTTTTTGAAATTATGCTTATAACATTTACCTTTATCAGTTAATGATTAGGTAAGGTGCATTCAATAACGGTGTAATTCTTTTTAACCATAATACAGTTTTCAACCTACGACGCACAGGGTTTGAGTTATTAAATTCAGAGGACTTATACAAAGTATTGTATGTTGTCCGATGTCCATTAGGACAAGGGGTTGGTACTCGTACTATATTCCGTTTACTTATACTTCTCTGGTTTTAAACACGTATTTCGTTTATGTTCACACCAGAATATTGCATTTAATACAGCACATTCTTCTGCTCGTTTGTATATAGGTAGGTGCTTTTGATCCGTGTTTGCTACATGATTACAGGTTATAGATTCCCAGTCCAAAATAAATCAAATCACGTAAAATATTTACAGTTATGACAAAATCTAGAATATCTGCCAAAAACAGATAAAATCTGAGTTCTGACCATCCACACTCGTCAAGTGCCGCTTACCAGTATAAGGGACAAGATCCAGCAATGATCATTCATGTCTGGGACAAGCACAGAGCACGAGAGAGGCGGCACAAAGATCAAGAGGTGCGCGGAGCTCGAGGGAGATCAAGGCCAAAAGGATTAAAAGAATAACCATTTTGGACTGTTGAAAATTTGATGATATTTTGGAACCATTTTGCAATTTTGAACTTGTCAAACAGAAAAATAAAGCAACACGAGGAGGCACAAGAAAAACGACACACTAATTCCCAAAAGTGACCGCGGAACCGCGGCTAAAAGTAGGTTTGGGCAGCGGAACCGTGGCCACCATGTGTCCTCTTGTGACCGTTTTTCAGGGATAGTTTTGTAATTCTATATGGGCTCAGAATATGGTCCTAGGGTTTCACCCCTCCACCTATAAATACTCTAGTTTTGAGCCAATCTATGGATGTTTTTCTTTACTTAGATTTAGTGTAGTTTAGTGTGTAGTTTCTTCTTCTTCATCATCCATTCTCCATGAAAATTGTAGTGAGAGCTTCTTGAGTGGAAAATTAATGAAGATGGTTTTTTTTATAACTTGTATCTTTAAATTCTTGTATTGTATTTTAATTTCCAGTGTAACTTTTATTATTTGTTGTTAAACTAGTTGTTTGTTTTTGTTTTATTGTTTCTCTTTTCTTCTCTTCTAATCCATATTTTCAAGTTATGATATTCAATGGAGTTCCTTTCTTTAGTGAGGGCCCAAGTAGTTAGCTTGTTATTTTTGTAAAACCGTATTTTCCATTATTTCTTCTCTTCTTTCTTGTTTTATTTTTCTTTTAATGTGTGAATAATTTACACACTTGTTAGGGCTAAGGAAGGTAGTATGATGGATGGAAAAATCTCTTGTGCTTCTCTTTGCCAAACAACTTAAAGTGAATCTACACCAAACAAACACAACCCCCTTCTTTGGACGCGCTATAAGTGACATATACCCGCGACCTAAGTCGAGAATTCCTTTAGACGCACTACAACGTGACATGTAGTTGTGACCTAATTGGAGACTTGGTTGTGTATATTTGGTTTAGGGTTGGAAATAAGAGCATGTAGCGTATGGAAAAAGGGCACTAGGAATGGATTTAGCGTTGGAAAGCTTACTTAAACTCGCAAATCCCATTCTTATGTCCTCCTAATCCCCGCTACTTTTGATTATTCCAATATCATTTCAAGAATGGCAAAAGATAAGCACAAGACTAATTCTAACTCCACTAGCCTACTCTAACTCTAACAAGTTTACTTGAACGTAAAATACAAACACTTAAGGTAGACTTGAACAAACATATACATTCTTTAATTGACCCGTCTAAAACAAGAACGAAAACATACAATCTCCCAGTGGATAACCAGTACTTAACTGGTTAGCTACAAAGCGACACTGTCTTGATTGCGGTAAGTAGAATATATAAAACGCTGATTGATTTGAAAAAATGAGTCTTTATGTGTTCTGAATTACCGCAATCAATAAAGGTGTCACAATAGCTAGCTGATAGTGAGTACGGGTCATCCACAGGGAAATGGTGAATTACTTTTCTTGTTTTAGATGAGTTAATAGAAGAAAAGTTAGATTTTTATCGTTTTATACTAAAAAGATTTAAAAAGTTTATAAGAGAATGACTTGTAGGATTTATAGGATTCAGTAGTTAATGGATGGAGTTTTAAAAATAATTCTTTTTATCTTTTAATTATTTAATACTAGAGAAATAGCGATGAATGTGGATTAGGGTTCTTAGAGGGATCAGGATTTGCCTCTACTAACCCTTGTCCTTCCATTGATCCCTATTTATCTCAAGCCCTCAACAAAGCAAGTATTAACAAATCTCAAATCGTGGTCGTGACTATCATGAATAGATAGCACATGCTTATTTTTCTAAAGTTTATAAAAATTAAAACTTAAAAACAAGTTAATGATTTTTTTCATCCATTATATTACTCTATCCTACAAACCCTAACAAGCGAGAATTTACTCGCTCATTGGGATAAACGATGTAAACGGGGAAAGATTAAAGATTGATGAACCGATAAGAAATAGCAAAAAGAAATTGCGGAAAGTAAATGCAGAAAGTAATTGCGGAAAGTAAATGCGGAAAGTAAATACGATAAAATTAAAAGAAAAAACTATCTTTTATTAAATAAACTATTGCATTACAGAAATTGCTCGCTGAAAAACTAAATTACAAAACCCTAGTTTTCTCGAGATATCTAGATTGCTTGATTGGTAGATCAGTCGATAGATTGTTCGATGATTAACCCTAATTGCTCTCCGTCCTTTATAAAGGCTCTGGAACTTGAAACCCTAGACGTCATATTGAAGTGTGTGCAAAGACGATCAGTCCCCTGAATTTTCATATCCAAAGGCCACAAAACGATCGCGCTTCCGCCGCCCAATGCCCCCTATGGCCGCGGTTCCGCCGCCTTCTGATCGATTTGCATCTCCGGATTTCTCGTGCCTTCCTCTCTCGCTATTTGGAGATCTTTCTGATAAAAATATTCTGAAAATATCTCTTTCTCTCTGCTGTTACGAGATTCTTCAATTTGCTCCTGATATTCGACAGATTTGGTTTAGTAATTCGATTTGATGTGGATCTCCTACTTATATTTCAGACTGGAACTGATTTATTATAATACCTGCACAATATCTCAAATCAAATTATTAGTAGCATTTGGTTTATTTGAGATACTATTCCAACCAATTAAATGATATAATATCTTAATAATATTGGTTAAGAATATTTGATATGACATGATATGCATATTTTAATAATTAATAATCTCATAGATATTTTATTTAAATATAATATGCACGTATTCCCTAATTATATTAATTATATATTAAGAAACATATGACAATAATTTTTTTACAAATAAACCCACATATGTTCTTTATTTACAATTAACACATTTTAGTAATTAATAATAATAGGGAAAATTACCGTACAAATGTGCAATAAATATGACTAATCAAATACCACCAAACTTATCTTTGATCGTCCCGAGCAAACTATTTATTTTAAAAAGAAAAAGGAAAAACTAGCACATTTTCATAGGCAACACGATTGTACATAGCTCGTGCAATAAATCGTTAAATATCTAGGTGTATCTAATAGGAGAAGTGTTTTTTCCTGAGGCTTTTCAGCGGATTACACCCATAAAATCCCAAAATAAAAGAAAGAAGACAAAAATTATATGCAAAGATAAGGAACATATAAAAAAACTTGAAAAGAAGAGTTTCAAACTACACCAGCTTTTTAGTTGTCATGAGCCCAATCTTAATGATCTTAAAAAGATGTCGGAAATCACATCCTCTCTCAATAAAACATCGTCTTTAATCTTCCTCCCTACCTTTCCTCTAAATATCGATCATATACCCCTACGTGTTTGTAAAAGTTATCCCTACACTTAGAGAATTCAATTCAAACTATCATATCCTTTTTCCATATTTCTTAATACTTTTTAGTTGGTGATGTTTAAGATGGATTTGCTCACACATTCTTCATACGACCGTTAATACTTCTTGAGGCACTAACAAACCGATTACTGAATGTGCTCACTTATTAAGACGTACTTAGTAAAATCCTAATCTTGCAACACCTAAGGCTTAGCAGTGACCCCAAACCAGTTGGTCTAAGACATTAGATGATAAGGCACCCTCGCTATATTTTTTTATATGCTACCTTAAGTAATTATAAAACCAGTGTTCATTTTTCTGCACCATTTATCTTTTGTTAATTTATATTTTTTCTCTTCACACTAAAGCTTCTAGGCAAGAGTATTTCAAGATATTCTCTACTATTCCAAGTTTCAAGATGTGTGCAAGTGAGTATAGTAGGGTATCAACGTTCAGAAATTTGGACTCAAGAATAGGAACTATTTTTCAGACTTTTTTCTATCCGCAGACTAGTGATTGTAAGTGCACGGCAGCGCCCCGGCCGTCAGATGGAGGCCAAAATGCGGAAAACAAAACTTTTCTATAAACTAGAAACCGGCGCTACCGCGGACTATAAACCCGAATCGGGCCATTAACCTAATGCTAGCAAATAAGAGAAAGGGTAGAATGCTATACCGAGCGATCCGTGTCCTTCGGTCTTCGGCCTCCATCCCGATCTCCTCGCGGAATCTCTGGTCTTCATCTCCTCGTCGGAAAGGGCACCACATCGCCAATTCCTTTTACGGGCTCCCACCTCTGGACCGAGGCAACTCGGGCACGAAGTTGGAGAGCCGACGTGTCCAAGAATGCTGTAGGCTAAGTGTAGAATTCTATGTCTCATGGGGTTATAAGAAGTTGCCATTTGGAAGTGGGAAAGGAGATGTGAACTTTTTGGATGAACTAGGGAATTTTGTAGCAAGGAAACGAGACTCATTTCCCACACCAAAAAAATGGACAGCCCCCCTCCAAGAATGGCCGACCAAGCTTGTGGAATGAGGGGAGAGAGTGAGTGGATCAATAATGCAAAGAAAGAGAATGATTATAATCATCAAGAAAGTCACACCCATTACCTAATCATGTCCCATCATATTCCCATCTCCAAAAAGTTAAGCAATGATGAACAAAAGAAGTCAAGGAATGGTAGAACCATCATGATACAACTACTTACAAAAACCACCCTCCACTTTGCTAATTTGCACATTCGCAAATAACTCCCTTTACACCAATTTTCAGCCAAAGAAAGAACAAGGGAAAAATGGCCGAAACGGAATGCAAACTGGAAACTTCAAAAAGCGATCCCGTAATAAATTACAGGAAAACCCCTCTTCTGTATATACATACCCGCATTTGTATTCCGACCGAATACAAATGCAATGAGACAAAATCTACACTGTACAATACTAGGATCCGGCTTAAACCAAAGCCCGCTAGTATTATCCTTCCGATCATGATCCGTGCAATACCGCATGTATATGATCGAACCCTGCCATATATCCATACGGCCTCTACAGCGTTTCGCCCGAAACTTGAGAAACTGTCTGTGGGGGACTCTAAAAACTCGTCAATACTTTGGCTGTGGATTTAACCACTAGCACGTCAGAGGTATTAGCCATACGTAACGGGCTACCAGGTATTGACCAAAAGGGACGTCGATGAGCGAACTCATCCTGACACCCTACTGAGCCTGTCAGTGACAATATCCGTACAGTCTGGTCCGTTCGTCTATGAGCATCGCATGGCGGGCCTAGGGGGTTGGTAAAAGTCAGACCCCCAAAAGCGGTACAAGTCGTGTCGGAGTGTAGCCCAGAACACCCTGAGATATGTTCATAACAGAATATTGCATTTTATACCGCCCATTCTTATGCTCGTGTGTTTATAGGTAGGTGCTTTTAATCCGTGTTTGTTACATATTTACAGAGTACAGGTTTCCAGTACAAATATTGCAAATCAAGACAAAATCTCCACAGTTACGCCAAATACAAAACATCTGTTGACAGCAGATAAAAGCCGGGTTCCGGTCATCCGTATCCGTCCAGTGCCGAGTACCAGTTCCAGAGACAAGACATATGACAGTGGTCATTCGTGTCTCGGACAAGCACAGAGCGCGAGGGGGGCAGCACAAGAATCAATGGGTGCGCGGAGCTCGAGAGAGAAAGGTCAAATCAATCAAAAGTGTAGCTATGTTTGGACTGTGCAGATCTGAAGCAATTGTGGAAGCAATTTGCAATTAGGTATATGTAGAACAAAATAGGACAGAAGAATAGACAAAGCCACAAAATACGACATGTCAAATCATCTAAATGTCCGCGGTTCCGCGGCATAAGCGCGCTTAGGCCGTGGAACCGCGGCCATATAGCCTCCTCAGATGATTATTTTTTAGGGGTAGGTTTGTCTTTTCCTGTAGGGTCAGAATGTTGCCCTAGATTTCCAGCTCCCTGCCTATAAATACCCCAGTTCTGAGCCAAGCCAAGGAGTTCATTCTTATGCCCTCTTTTTGGTAGCTTTTAGTTTTCTTCTTCTTCTTCTTCTTCATTCTTTCCTCCATGAAATTGTTGTGAGAGCTTTTGAGTGGATGTTAAATGAAGATGAGGGTTTTTGTATCATTCTTTTACTTAGTTTCCCCCTTGAGCTCTCTACCTTAACTTGATCTTGCAACCTCTTAAGTGAGCTTGCAAGTTTAAGCTTTGGTCATTGATCTCAAGGGGTTGTATCATTTTGTTCTCTCTTTTATGCTTAATTCTCAATGAGTTCTTTACCTTTTTTTGATCTTGCAACTTCTTAAGTGAGCTTGCAAGTTTAAGATTTGGTTATTGAACCCATGTCTTATATTTGGTTCTATGGTTCTTGTTGTTATTTTCTTGCTTATTTCTTTCTTGCTTTTTATTACTTTGCTTTACTTTCATGCACTTAATTCCATGCACTTTTAATTACTTGTTTGTAATCTTTTCTTTTCTTTTGCTCTTTTTGGTTCGTTTTGTGAATGGTTGTAATATGTGTTGTTAAGAATGAATATGATATTGTAAGTTAATGTTTCTTTGCTCATTTCCTTTTCCCATTATTTTCCTTTGAACTCCGCCCAAACATTACGCAAGCGCTCCGTTAGGCACCCTACCATACCAAGGTAACGGTGATTCCTAAAACGCGACCGGTTGCGTTCGGTTTGGCCGGAGGCGAAAGCAAGAGACAAGAACGGAAGGACAAGGGTAAATAAGCCGGATTCCACGAATATCGTGCTTAAATCCCCTAATCCATGTTGTTGCCGATTACTGTAGCTTCAATTGGTCAAGACTCGGCTCAAAGGTTTTGAGTGCGGATTTCCTTAGCTTACAGTTTCGTATCTTTTTCTTAACAACTTTATACTTGCATATAAAACACATAGGTTAGATTTGAACAAACATATACAAATTCTTCATTGACTCGTCTAAAACTCGAACGGACATACAACCATCTCCCTATGGATCGACCCGTGCTCAACCGGCTAGCTGCAAAGCGACACCGTCCTGATCGCGGTTATAACTTTAGAACTTTGAACATCCGACACGCCAAAAGCGTGCGATCAAATGGCGCCGTTGCCGGGGAGACGGTAGCGTATTTTTATTCTTGTTATTCGGGTTAATATTCTTTTTGTATATATTTATAAAAAAAAATCTTTTTATTATTTTTGATCATTTTTGTGTGCAAGTGTGCAGATTTTTGCAGATTTGCAAACTGCGATTGTGGGGAGCAAAGTGTACGTTCAAGGCTAAGGTGATTGCAAAGTACAATGCCAAAGATCCGGGTAGTTTGACCCGCGCAAGCGAACTTTTCAAGCTTACCGGATTTGATTCAACGGGGGTTTCCTAACCCAAAAACTTAACGGTACGTATTTCTTAAACACCTTCTTCTCAAATCCGACGCATCTAATATACTATTCTTTGCAGGATTCTTTGTAAGTTCGCTAGCAAACGCTAAAAATTGACTAACCCGTATTTGTTGCAGTGCTGCGCTTAAACTAAAAAAAAAACAACGATTGTTTGATTCTTTATAGAATTTTTTATTGAATTGCGCATTGCATACATTAATATGGACTTAAGGGCAAGCGAACCCCACAATATACGGTAAAGGATTTCATCACCTTTTCCGTGGCCCACAAATCACGAACTTGAGCATAACGTTTATCCGCACAAACTTTAAAAGAAACTAGACTTTAAGCCTTAAGGACTTCGCGCTCACTAGGAGAAGTTAATTGTGTTTAGAACCTCGCTTAACGGTATATTGTTTACGGGGTGTCTAGGAAAGTGTTAATGGCGAAACTGCCAAAAGAGAAAGGGTTATTTAATTAAGGACCTTCGCGAAAGCATCGGAAAACCTCCCCTTATCTCTGCACTTACCTGGCCTCATGATCAGTGTATCTTGAGCCCGTTTCTCAACACAGTTTTACTTCGACAATCAAGTTCTGGAGCAGGTCTAGTTGACCTAGGTGAATCCTAGAACGATTAGGTGTGTGGTATTTTTATGTCGTGATTGTTTTTGGTCCAGATTCTTTTTGTGTGTATATTTCAATCTTTTGTTAATAGCTAACTAAAAAAAAAAAATTAAAATAAAATCACATTCTTTTTTCCCCTCCTTTTCTCTGCCTTTCTTCTTTCTCTCTTCATATCATGGGCACCCCACCTCGCAAAACTCTTGCCGAACTTTGGTACCCACAACCAAACATTACTTCTTACGGTTCTTACTTTGGCCGAACGTTGAACGATCCCTCCATGCCCAAAATCTCTTTGAAAGATCGGATAGACGCGTCTAGGACAAACACTTGCCCTACGCAATCCACTTTGTATCAACCTTTTCAACCTCCCGCACCCGCTTATGTTGATACCCCTTTTGCAAGTCGTCATTTGTCCATCGCTGAACGTATTGAACAATCTCATAGCCGATCTTTCACTCCTTTCGCCACTTCAAATTCTTGGGATTAACAATTCCATTCACCTTCGTATCCAAATGTTGATCCTATCCCTGTCTAGCCATTCAATTCCTACCAGTCCTACCCGACTTTTACACCTTCCCTAGACATTGCTTCTGAACCGTTATTTGGGAGTTTCCAGTACCAAAACAACTTTGAATCTTTTACTGAAACCCCTTCACAACCCATGTCTAGTTTGGAACAGTCATTGGAAGACTTTAGGGTAGCGTCGTACCAACAGATGATGGATTTGAATGCTTCCATGACTGCCCTCATACAACCTAGTGACCCAGTAGCTAGTTTTCAACTAGCTCCAAATTTTCCAATGTATGAAGAGGCGGTAGGACAGGTTGAGAATTTGAGCGGAGAGAGTGAGCCATATACCCTTCTAAATCAAACCTACCCATTTCAACTTGAATCCCACTACTCCTGTTTTGAAAGTCTATCGAGTGTCCCAAATGATTTATCAATTGAAGATAGAATAGATAATGAGTTGTTTGACCTTGTAGTGTTTGATTTGCCTGATTGTGAAGGGTCCCTTTCGAGTGAAACCGCACCCAACCCTTTTGACCTCTACACCTCCATCTTAGAACCTGAATTGATTGATATCCATGCTTTTGTTGAGGTGTCTGAGAATATAGATTTTTACTTGATTGAGGATATTAACGCTGGGAATATTTTGGATGATGAACCCGTAGATTTAGCTGTGTTTTTCTCTCCAATTCATCATCCCGAGTCATTAAATGTTTTTCCCGAATCCCATATGCGTCTGGATTTTGAGGATAAACGCATGGATGTGCTTAACTTTGAGGAGACTATTGAGGATATTTTTGAGGATGAACCAGTTTTAATTGATGAGTCGGATTTTCCAATTCATCCTGTTCCTTTCATTGACTGTGTACACCCTCCTGAACCTTTAACCGATAACCTTCCTCAATCACCTACCTCCATCCTTTCCATCGTTCCGATATTGCAAGAAACCGTATCATTTTCACTTCCAGTGTCTGGTTTACCGAGTTCGGCGTACCCATGGTTTCTTATGAATCTTGAGGGATTTGACCCCATTTCTCAATGGGTTAATAGATTAGCACAAACACTTCTCACACATCAGTCATCACAAATTGTGCTAATCTATTCACTCCATTTCCACCCTCAAGTTCGTATTCCACTTCCTTCTCCCTTCCGTCATTCTTCTTCTCATATACAGAGACCATATCCCGCTTCTATCTCCATACGGTCTCGCGTATTCTCCATTTCTTTCCTCTTCACCTTCTTTCACCAACCCGCATCTTACATAGACAGAATTTTTGAATGGTTGGTGTTAACTTTTGGCCTTTGTAAGGCCTTGTATAGTTTGATACTATTCTCTTTCCCCCCTAATCCTGAACTTCAACGCTTAACAGTGGAAACACCGTTTTACTTAAGTTTGGGGGGGACTCCTTTTTTGTATATATTTTTTGTTTTCCTTTTTGTTTTGTATATAATTTGTTTCTAGGGAGCGCCGACAATTTTGACCCTCTTGGTGTAGCCTGACAGTGAGGGCACTGTCAAGTTTAAGTTTGGGGGCGTGCTTGGTAAGCTTTCTTCTTTCGCATTCATTTGTATATTTTGCATTTGCATACCTTATTAAAAACCCAAAAAAATTGAAAATTTTCCAAAAAATATAAAAACTTTGTCGTCAAGTTAGCTAATAGGGTAACTTAGATTTTTATTCTGAAAGTTTAGTTGATATGTTAGAAATAACTAAATTCTAGACTTAGGAATTGAAAATCCTTAAAATAACCCTCATTCTGTCTAACTTTGATAAGTATACGTCCTTACAGTTTTTTGAGTTCAGTTCTTGAGTTAAGTCAAGATGAAGGGAAAGTATTGAAGCTTTACTGGAGGATAAGTCTGAAAAATAGTTTCTTTTCTTGAGTTCAAATTTAAAAAATATATATCCTACAAACTGCACTTACACGCACCTTGAAACTTGGGATAGTAGAGGATACCTAGAAATACTCTTGTCTGAAAGCCTAGTATGAAAGAAAAAACGGTATTTAAAGCTAAACACCAAAAGAGCATATTGAAAAATATATCCGGTCTTGAAAAAGAAAAAGAAAAATAAAAATAAAAATAAAAATAAAAAATAGAATAAAGTCAAGACCTGGAAACTGCTATTTACGCTTTAAAGTTCACACATTCAGTAATCGGTCGTTAGTGCCTCAAGAAGCATTAATAGTCGCATGAAAGGTGTGTGAGCAAATCCGTCCATCCTTAATGAAAAGAAGTAGTATTAGGTATTAGGGCAAGGGTATTATAGCTTGAATTGAATTCTTGAGTGTAGGGGTGCAAATATACACACACGTAGGGGTATACAATCGATGTTTGGATAAAAGATAGAAATAAAGAATAAGACTTGTGTTTTCTGTAAAGTTGATAAAAATCCCTGATTTGAGGCCGCACTTTAGAAGGAAAACTCAGGAGATCCAATGTTAAATAGATAGGAGGTGTGAAAAATAAGGGTTGCATATTTCTAACTTAGGATGATAGAATTTCTAATGTAAATACTAAACTGTAGGAGTAGAATCGACGTTAACTTATGACACTAGCTTGACGGGATTTTGTGGGTGTAATCCGCTGAAAACCCTCAGGAGACAACACTCCTCCTACTAGGGACACCTAGTGGTTTAACGGATTGTTGCACGCGCTCAGTGCAATCGCGTTCCCTGCGAAAGTGCGGTTAGGATTTTATTTTTTTGTGAATAATTGGTTTTGCTCGGGACGAGCAAAAGTTAAGTTTGGGGGTATTTGTTCATAACAGAATATTTCATTTTATACTGCCCATTCTTATGCTCGTGTGTTTATAGATAGGTGCTTTTAATCCGTGTTTGTTACATATTTACAGAGTACAGGTTTCCAGTACAAATATTGCAAATCAAGACAAAATCTCCACAGTTACGCCAAATACAGAACATCTGTAGACAGCAGATAAAAGCCGGGTTCCGGTCATCCGTATCCGTCTAGTGCCGAGTACCTGTTCCAGAGACAAGACATATGACAGTGGTCATTCGTGTCTCGGACAAGCACAGAGCACGAGGGGGGCAGCACAAGAATCAATGGGTGCGCGGAGCTCGAGGGAGAAATGCCAAATCAATCAAAAGTGTAGCTATGTTTGGACTGTGCAGATCTGAAGCAATTGTGGAAGCAATTTGCAATTAGGTATATGTAGAACAAAATAGGACAGAAGAACAGAGAAAGCCACAAAATACGACATGTCAAATCATCTAAATGGATGCGGTTCCGCGGCATAAGCGCGCTTAGGCCGCGGAACCGCGGCCATATAGCCTCCTCAGCTGATTATTTTTTAGGGGTAGGTTTGTCTTTTCCTGTAGGGTCAGAATGTTGCCCTAGATTTCCAGCTCCCTGCCTATAAATACCCCAGTTCTGAGCCAAGCCAAGGAGTTCATTCTTATGCCCTCTTTTTGGTAGCTTTTAGGTTTCTTCTTCTTCTTCTTCTTCATTCTTTCCTCCATGAAATTGTTGTGAGAGCTTTTGAGTGGATGTTAAATGAAGATGAGGGTTTTTGTATCATTCTTTTGCTTAGCTTCCCCCTTGAGCTCTCTACCTTAACTTGATCTTGCAACCTCTTAAGTGAGCTTGCAAGTTTAAGCTTTGGTCATTGATCTTAAGGGGTTGTATCATTTTGTTCTCTCTTTTGTGTTTAATTCTCCATGAGTTCTTTGCCTTTTCTTGATCTTGCAACCTCTTAAGTGAGCTTGCAAGTTTAAGATTTGGTTATTGAACCCATGTCTTATATTTGGTTCTATGGTTCTTGTTGTTATTTTCTTGCTTATTTCTTTCTTGCTTTTTATTACCTTGCTTTACTTTCATGCACTTAAATTCCATGCACTTTTAATTACTTGTTTGTAATCTTTTCTTTTCTTTGTTTATCTTTTCTTTTGCTCTTTTTGGTTCGTTTTGTGAATGGTTGTAATATGTGTTGTTAAGAATGAATACGATACTGTAAGTTAATGTTTCTTTGCTCATTTCCTTTTCCCGTTATTTTCCTTTGAACTCCGCCCAAACATTACGCAAGCGCTCCGTTAGGCACCCTACCATACCAAGGTAACGGTGATTCCTAAAACGCGACCGGTTGCGTTCGGTTTGGCCGGAGGTGAAAGCAAGAGACAAGAACGGAAGGACAAGGGTAAATAAGCCGGATTCCACGAATACCGTGCTTAAATCCTCTAATCCACGTTGTTGCCGATTGCTGTAGCTTCAATTGGTCAAGACTTGGCTCAAAGGTTTTGAGTGCGGATTTCCTTAACTTACAGTTTCGTATCTTTTTCTTAACAACTTTATACTTGCATATAAAACACATAGGTTAGATTTGAACAAACATATACAAATTCTTCATTGACTCGTCTAAAACTCGAACGGACATACAACCATCTCCCTGTGGATTGACCCGTGCTCAACCGGCTAGCTGCAAAGCGACACCATCCTGATCGCGGTTATAACTTTAGAACTTTGAATATCCGACACGCCAAAAGCGTGCGATCAAGATACTACTGGAATACCTACCAGTAAATCTCCTGTCTTGGCCAAGGACTTCGTGTAATGGCTCTCCTAGACACAGCGCGACCTCACCCCCAATACCGGGAGAGACGAACCCCTGCCGATCCGCTCACTGCCTCCATGTTGCTCGGGACTGTACCCAACTAAAACCTGTTTGCACGACTCCTTTGAGCCATGGTAGGGTAGTAATCAAAGTACAGTGGGAACTCACACGAGACAAATGACGATCTCAGTTCGATGAACTAACATGTACACATGTCACCAGGGAACTGCTATCTGACGCTAGGTATAATACCAACTAGCCTGTTCCCGGCGAGTCCTGTCCGGTGTACTCATAACCCAATGAGCACCTGTATACATCTTAGGTGAACCAACTGACACCAGTGGCTTGTGAGACCGGCCACTGCCCCTCGTCGGGGTCTCGACTGTATACACTAGTCTAATCTAGAGTATCGATGCCCTGTCTCGAAACTCCCACGACTAGAGACCTTTTAAGGATGTGCTTATAGACCCTAGCTTCTACGTATATGATCGCCATCATACTGCTGGCAGTCAAGCAAGAATCCTAGGGGCTCTATCAATGTGCAATAGTGATCAGTAATGTCACCTAAAGCAGTACACGATGATAAAGATAAACCAGATAGCATACTATCATCTTGAGTAAGACTGTCCTACCGGTATAGGTCCTCCCTCAATCATTGCAATCACGTGCCTGTGATCCAATAATTGACTCTGAGGGCACTATATCCAACAGTGATTTCTTCATCTTACTAATCTTTGGGACAACAGCTCATGACCATATATTACTAGCTTCATTCTAAAACATTAAATTTTATTGCATTTCTTAAATCTCTTTCTCTCTTTCATATGTATTTTTCACTTTCTAACTTTTATTTCAAATTTTTTTTATGCAACGCTAAATTTACATATGATGCATGAATACATACAAACCATCTATACAAACCTCCCTCCAAATTTGTTTGCAGCAGTGTCCTCACTGATATTGTCCCGTAAGCTCAAAACCTGTAGACTAGGAGGAACAGTTCAAGAAGATGATATAAAGAAGGGGTCAAGAGTGAATGACAGTGAAATCCTTCCCCAAACTTGTCCATGGCTCACAATCATTCAAAAATTTCCTTTCTTTCAAGATCCATTTTAAAAATATTTTTCTTCTTCCCCCCTCCAAACTTGAGTAAAACTGTGTTTTCATTAAAATTCAACATAAGAGGAGGGAAATATTATCGGTCTACACAAAGCTTTACAAAGACCAAAAGTTAAAACCAACCATTCAAATATTTTATCAAGATAACACCATGGTTGGTGAAAGATAGTGTAACGGATAAACGCGAAGAAGACTCAAAACTGTATAAGAATGGAGGTTGTATCATGTCTCAAGTAGACGAAACAGAGATAAGAGTAACGATAAGAGATGTAATCGAAAGGTTCTACGCACTACTACAATATTGGGTTGCCCCTACGGATAATGGAATCCGTAGGGGCAGATTTTTGTTGCCTCTACGGACTAATCCGTAGGGCCCAATGGTTGTCCCTACGGTGCCCGACGTTTTAATTTAAAAATATTAAATCGTAATTTGTTGTTTGGCCCTACGGAGCCGCAAACCAATGACCTACGGTTAAGTCCGTAGGGGCATCTAAATGAGAATTTAATAAAAAAGGCACAGAAATACCCTACGCCTCGATCTCCCTCGTTCCCAAAATTCCCTGTGATCTCGTTCCCGCGTCTGCAGTTTTCTCGTCGTCGCCACCGCTCTCCGTTCTCGTCGTCGCCACCGCCATCGTTCTTCCTCGTCGCCGATTGTGCGCGTCATCGACCACCGATCGAGCATCACCGTCATCTCCTCTACCGCCTACAGGTTAGTAAATCTCCAATTAAACATAATTTTGATGATTTTAGGGCTAGGGTTCAGGGTTTGGGTACCGATGAGGGTTAGGGTTAGGCATCGGTTGGGGTTAGGGTTAGGGTTAGGGTTCGGTTGGGGTTTGGTGTTAGGGTTAGGGTTCGACTGGGGTTGGGGTTAGGGTTAGGGTTGGGGTTTGGCTAGGGCTGGGGCTAGGGTTGGGGATAATAAAACCCCACTCCAACCTGTCAAAAGCTTTTTCCATATCCAATTTGAAGAGGATATTATGACCTCTTGTTTTTCTATTAATATGCTGAGCAAGTTCCTGTGCTAAAACTATATTTTCTGCAGTACTTTTATCTTTTGTGAATGCTCCTTGATTCTGAGAAATGATTTTTGGCAATAGAGTAGCTAGTTTGTCTGATCGAAGCTTGGTGAAAATTTTGTATAGAAAATTACAAAGGTTTATAGGCCTATAATCGATGATGGAGCGACAGTTTGCCTTTTTGGGAATAAGACAAACGAGAGTAGAATTGACATCCTTGGGCACCTCTTTATCTTTGAAAAAATATTTCCCAGCTTTTAAAAGATCTTCACTAATAATCTGCCATGCAACCAAATAGAACTTGTCAGAGAACCCATCAGGACCAGGAGCACTATTTGGATCCATATTCTTAATACAACTGTGTAGCTCTTCAATAAAAGGAATATCACTAAGTATTTTATTTTCAACATATGAAATCATATTAGAAATGATATGTCTGCAATCAAATTCTGCATTTATATTTTGTGAAGTAAAAGCTTTTTCAAAATGAGAAGCTGCCATATGAACAATCTGTTTATTCTCCTCAAAACAAATGCCTTCTACATTTTGCAACTTTGTAATTCTGTTTTGACATCTTCTGACATTAACCCAACAATGAAAGAATTTGGTATTTTTATCACCATCTGAAATCTATTTTATCCTTGATTTATGTCTCCAAAAAATTTGAGGAAGGTTGTGTTTGTTATATCAAAAACCTTTTTGTTGAACCCAACAGGTGAAAGTTTAGAGTTGTTATAGATAGCTCTTACATGTTGTTTAATGCATGTACCATTGTTAAGAGAGTGCAAGGTGGAGAACAATAATTTGTTTCAACGGCACGTTTTTCAAGTTAAAACTAATATATGATATTCGATGATAATATGAAACTTTCATATTCTCATCGATACTCATATA
This sequence comes from Agapanthus africanus, assembly GCA_030015575.1. NCBI lineage: Eukaryota > Viridiplantae > Streptophyta > Magnoliopsida > Asparagales > Amaryllidaceae > Agapanthus > Agapanthus africanus. The sequence goes on from CM057340.1 coordinate 122,136,002, forward strand.
TGAAACTCAAAGCGTCACTTAGTCCCCGTCTATTGGTTAACATACGTTCGATATTCGTCGTGACATAGAACTATATGAAGGTTGTTAAATATTGGACGGTATAGCTCGGTACTAACAACCGTCGTGTAGTCTATGTGACGAGAAGATTCAATCGTATGATAACCGATAGATTTGTCCTGTGTGGACAAGTTAGGAATGTATAAAGCAAACATCTACATTCACTTGTGTTTTCATCCGTTTCGAGATATTTCGTCGGTACTTTTCCGCTGGTTCTCCGTGTATAATGATAGATTAGATGTTCATTTCAACGTTGTTTTACAGCTTTGAAATGATTATCTATTTATTATAGTGTACTCAGAGAACAACGGGAAGGTGCTGCCGAAATTTACTCGAAATAGTTGAAAGCACAAGCGAATTGGTGTTTACTCTATACATTCTTAATGGGATAGAAGCCTTACCCCCGACAGCCGAAACCCACACATACAGCAAGAATACACAATAAACGCATCATTAGAGAGCGATTCAAGATGTTCAAGTTAAAACCAATATATGATACTCGATGATAATATGGAACTTTCATATTCTCATCGATACTCATATATGAAACTCAAAGCGCCACTTAGTCCCCGTCTATCGGTTAACATACGTTCGATATTCATCGTGACATAGAACTATACGAAGGTTGTTAAATATCGGACGGTATAGCTCGATACTAACAACCGTCGTATAGTCTATGTGATGAGAAGATTCAATCGTATGATAACCGAAAGATTTGTCCCGTGTGGATAAGTTAAGAATGTATAAAGCAAACACCTTCATTCACTTGTGTTTTCATCCGTTTCGAGATATTTTGTCGGTACTTTTCCGCTGGTTCTCCGTGTACAAAGATAGATTAGATGTTCATTTCAACGTTGTTTCACAGCTTTGAAATGATTATCTATTTATTATAGTGTACTTGGAGAATAGCGGGGAGGTGCTGCCGAAATTTACTCGAAACGGTTGAAAACACAAGCGAATGGGTGTTCACTCTATACATTCTTAATGGGATAGAAGCCTTACCCCCGACAGCCGAAACACACACATACAACAAGAATACACAACAAACGCATCATTAGAGAGTGATTCAAGATGTTCAAGTTAAAACCAATATATGATACTCAATGATAATATGAAACTTTCATACTCTCATTGATACTCATATATGAAACTCAAAGCGCCACTTAGTCCCCGTCTATCGGTTAACATACGTTCGATGTTCGTCGTGACATAGAACTATACGAAGGTTGTTAAATATTGGACGGTATAGCCAGATACTAACAACCGTCGTGTAGTCTATGTGATGAGAAGATTCAATCGTATGATAACCGATAGATTTGTCCCGTGTGGACAAGTTAGGAATGTATAAAGCAAACACCTTCATTCACTTGTGTTTTCATCCGTTTTGAGATATTTCGTCAGTACTTTTCCGCTGGTTCTCCGTGTACAAAGATAGATTAGATGTTCATTTCAACGTTGTTTCACAGCTTTGAAATGATTATCTATTCTATTACAGTGTACTCGGAGAACAGCGGGGAGGTGCTGCCAAAATTTACTCGAAACGGTTGAAAGCACAAGCGAATGGGTGTTCTATCAATATTCTTAATGGGATAGAAGCCTTACCCCCGACAGCCGAAACACACACATACAACAAGAATACACAACAAAAGCATCATTAGAGAGTGATTCAAGATGTTCAAGTTAAAACTAATATATGATACTCGATGATAATATGAAACTTTCATATTCTCATACATGAGTATCCTCAAATCTAACTTTGATTATCGATAATTTATTCTTTTCAACGACAAACGCACACACAAAGCATATACATGGATTTTCTTCTTTGTCAGTAACCATCCCGTTCTTAGATTTCTCAATATAGTCATCATAACCTACAATTCATTTTAACGAGAAGGGGGTATCTGAGCATATAGAGAAGGGAGTATCCGAGCACATATTCAACTTGCTTCTTTGTAAATACGGGAAATCAAAAGACAACCTCAATACTCAGATGGATCTATAAGACTGGGAAATAAGAAGTGACTTGCATCCTAAACCAGTAGCGGGTAAACCAGGCAAGTTTGTACTTCCCAACGCCACTTATCATATGTCACAACCGGAGAAGAAAAGATTCCTGCAGGTGTTGCATGATTTGAAAGTTCCCACAGGTTTTTCAAGATCATTCAGCAAGAAGATAAAAATTGTTGTAACAACCGAGTTCAGTTATACCAATTTCTGTTTCAGTATTTCTTATCTGTGGTATTTTACTGATATATCTTGTTTGGGTGCGAATGGTAGTTTACACCTTTACATTACATTCGACCCGACCCGCTTGCTTGAACTGGTTGATTTATATTTATAGACTACCCTGGCTGGTTAAGTAGGCACATGCATCTCATGGATACTACATATTAACATTTCACCTAGCATCGCGTATTTTACATATAACTTTTAGAGCACGTAAAATAAATTAAAATTGCATTTCATAGCCTGCATGATACCCCTAACTTCGTGGTAGCGTCCGCACATCGTGTTCTCGTCCCGTTCAGTGAAACGGACGTGTTTGGATAGCTACGCGTACGTACGTGCGTCCGTTCTTGGGTATATGCATTTTTGTTACCTAATCTGTCATTTTGAAATTTGGAAGCTGCATATAATTTTCGTATTTTAAATCTGAATTTTTGGACCCGACCCGGGCGCATTTTGAAATACTTTGTATATCGCCAAAATTCATTTATTTAAAATTCTTTAAATATTAATTCGAATATTTTTTTAACTGCTCTTAAGGTTTATCAAACAAACTGAAAATCTTTTTAAACTTTCTTTAAAAAAAATCTTTTACCTAAAAATCCTATCCTCTATCTTCCTTTCTTTTCCTCTTTCTCGCGAGCCAATCAAAACTTTCCTTTCCTTGCGCCGACCCCACCTGCTCTCTCTCTCTCTCTCTCTTTTATCTCTTTCTCTCTCTCTTCGCAGTCTCTCTTTCTCTCTCCTCTCACGCTCTCTCTCACATCTCGCAAACACTGTTCATTTCTCGAATCTCGTCACCTCCCCGTGGATCCCGTTACCTCCGTCCTTCGTATCTTCTTCCTTTTTTTAAAAACACCCCGAGCGCCTTCACGAGAAACCCATAATCAACCTTAAAACCCTAACCCTAAACTCCATCACTCCATCACCTCCTCGACCTCAACCGAGCCTCGTCTCATCTCTTTCCTCCTTCTTTCTTTTCCTTCTTCCTTTTCCCGAGCCCACTGCACCCTGCACACACCCACAGAACCCTAAGAACCCAACGCCACCACTCGTCGCCGACGACCCCAGCCTCACACCCACCGTCATCACCACCTCATTTTCTTCCTCTCCTCTGCACCATCTCCTCACTAGTACCCGGCACCAGCCCTGCACCCAAGCCACAGCAAACAAAACCCTAACCCTACCTCCTTTAAAACAAACCCTAACCCTCATCGCCAGAGCTCCGTTCACCACCGTTCACACTTCCCCTCTGCAACCACAGAACACCTCCACAGTAAGCTTCTTCTCAATCTTCTCTGTCCTCCTTCCATTCTTCTTTTTCTTTTTCCATGCATTTTTCTTTCCATTAAATTGTTCACTGTTTCTTGGTTTGCCGGAATCCGACCGTGCCGGCGACGATCACGACGACCCAGCAAGCATCTCTGACCCGTGTGATCCCCTTGTGCATTGTTTGGCTTCATTCCGTGTACCGTGCGTGCGTTGCGACTTTTCCCGCCGATGCGTGACGTTCCGTATACCCGCTTCGTGATCTGTCGAGGCAAGTGAAACTTGCTACATGCTATTCATAATATTTTATACTTATTTGATTACATATTAAACCTATAGATTTAATCCAATGTCTCATATTACATTTTAACATTCGATGTCCATTTTATCATTTTAGATTTATAACTTGGAACATACCATGCTGCATTTTGATTTACTATACCTAGTACCTACACCCGTATTTAAATCACATAATAATTATTTACATAGCCCATAGTACCCTCTTTAGATAGTTTATAACCTTGCAAACACCCGTTTGCATCCATCTCGTCTACTATACATATTATTGCATCCATAGATCACGTAAATGTATAACATTGAAATATTAACATTCCACATTTGATAAATTGTAGTTTAATTAGTATTGAAACTTTAACTTTAACCCTAATCATAACTGTGCATCTATATGCCTTAATCTGTACCTGATTGCATATCACATTACAATGTTCTATTTTATCGTTCCATTAGTATCCCATGCTTGTTTTGTATACCCATGCTTATGTTAGTTGATTATGAGCACCCACATGACATTTTGTGCACCCCTGACATGACTTATTACACCTACTACTTGACACGACATGGTACCGTGCACCTCTCGACATGACATGATACCTATATACTACCTGACTTGTCCTGATATACCATGACTTTACCTGTTACCTTATCTTGTGACTAATGCCAACAAACCTGACCTGTTGTCCTTACGGACATTTCCTGTTGTCTATCAAGACAAACCTGTACCTGCCTGATCCTGTGTTGGCATTAGCTCCAGAATATTTAATACCTGACTTGAGCACATATAACTTGGGGGTATGAGGAAATCAATGATGAAACCTGACTTGTAACTCGACAGTTCTGTACCTTTTCTGATCAGTCTTACGGGCTAGGCCAGCCCCGGGGTGATGCTATTGACATCACTCGTCATTACCTACCACCCTTTACTGCCTTGCGGCACGTCTCGGATTCAGCCCGAGAGTCATAGACCGTGATCCCAGGCACGCACGGGATACTATTGAGTTACATCGATGATTCATCAAATTGATTTCAAAGACTTGAGAGTAGTTAACCCAATAGACCAGTTTAGATTACTCATTGCACACTACCTTTCACTGCCCTGATTTATATTGCTGTTACACCTGTTTTACCGTTTATGATCATACCTGCATGTCTTGCTACCCTGCTTATATATTATTGCTTGATGTTATGACGCGCCGACGTCTGGGTTTTGCATGGCCCAGATTCCTTACCTTTGCTGCAGTCCGAGCAGGAGTACTTCAGTCAGCAGGCTGAGCAGTGAGGACTCGTTAGTAGTTGGTTCTTTTATTTTCAGTATTTTCATTCCTGATGTGAGCCCGCATTATGGGACATACATTCCAGTTATTCTTGTATTGGATCTTTTGCTTCCGCATTATTTTATTCTTGATTCGTTTTATTCTGGCTTATGGACATGTGTTAGATAGTTTATTTTTGTTCTTGATATCTGTACAGCCGTAATGTGACTGTGGAAGGATATTTCCTATCCACAGGTAGCATGGTTGGCTATGTCACGTGCCCATCTTAGCGTACTCTGGGAAGCGGGGCGTGACATGGTTCTTTTGGTATCAGAGACATAGGTTATAGGTTAATCGGGTTTGATTCTTTTGTAGTTGGGTATTGGACCCAATACACGAATCAGAATACTCGTGATTAGGAAACATGTCCTGCCACCTTACCATCTTACCATTTTTGAATCTTAACCTCCTCCTGATTATACTTTATATGCAAACCTCTTTTGCATATCGACTCAAAACCTGGTTTCCTTTTGTTATCTCTAGAACTTAGGCGACTTGGGTGGAGTTATGTGATTGTAGCTATGATATCGCGGCATGGTTACAATGCGGTACTCTATTTAGGTAACTCGGAGTTCTAGCCTTGATTCATATCCTTAATCTACATTTTGAATCTGTTATTATGCTAATCCTTTTGATGCTTTGATTTCAGGAATATGGCAGATAAGAATCTGTAAACGTACCAAAAGCGTGTTGACGAAGCCGCTATACTTGGAGTAATATGTGGGATGTTGGAGAACCAAAAGCGACAGACCGAGCTGATCCAGCAGCAAGCTGAATCTTTTCAGGAAGGTTTGCGGACCGTTCACCAGTCCGTGAACAATGTGGTGGCCAGACCAGTTGATCGTGTGGGAACCGTGGCGGATTTCAGGAGACTGGGTCCGTCTGTATTTACTGGCCTGGAGGAGCCGTTGCCAGCGGAGCAGTGGCTGGTTGACATGGAGAACTTACTCATTGCGGCACAGATCCCAGAAGATAAGAGAGTGGATGTGGTACGCATCCAGTTGGTGGATTACGCCCGTGAATGGTGGCTTGTAGAAGAAACCCGCTTGCCTAAGACGATCAGTTGGGCGAATTTTTCAAAGAGTTTCCTGGAGAAGTTCTTCCCGCGGGCTGCATGGAAGAAAATGGAAGAAAAGTTCGTCAGTTTGAAGCAGAACGACGCACCTGTAGATGTACATGCAGCTGAGTGGACGCGGCTCAGTAGATTCGCTGAACCTTTGGTTGCCAACGATGCTGATAGAGCAAGGAGGTTCATGCGCAGTTTGGATGTGGACATCCAGAGGCAGATTGTCTCCCTGGGTTTGACCACTTTTTCCTAAGTACTTACAGCGGCCTGAGAGCAGCAGAGTCTATCTATGAAGACTGGGAGTACACAGCAGCCAGCAGTTACAGGACGGAAGCCGGCATTTGCACCGAACCGAGCACATGGACGCAGAGGCATTCCAGTGAACCGGCGTGGCGTAACACCGATGAAGAAGCCTGTTGTTGTCGATCAGAGGAGGACCGTGATTTGTGACTACTGCCATTTACCTGGGCACGTGCAAAGAGAATATCGAAGGAAACAGGGACTCTGTTTGGTTTGTGGATCGGCGGATCATACTATCAGCACTTGTCCGTCGAAGCTTCGCATGAAGGATGATGTTCAGAAGCCACCGCAGAAACCGTTTCAGGGACAGAAGCAGCTGACTCAGGGACCCAATCAAGCTCGAGCATTTACCCTGACGGCTGAGGAAGCTAAGGCTTCAGGAGAAGTTGTTTCAGGTATTCTACTTGTTCATGGTTTTCCCGCATTAGCGTTATTTGATTTTGGATGCATCCCATTGTTTTATGTCGTCCAAGTTTATTGCTACACACTCGATTACTTGCACGACCTTGTCTAGTTTCTGGGACATACACACTGGGAATGGGAAGATCATATCTAGTAGAGAATGTAAGGATTGTGCAGTTGTTGTTTGCGGACGGGAGCTTTTTGCAGATTTCTTGGTGATTGATACAGGCGGCTATGAAGCCGTCTTGGGAATGGATTTTCTCGGCACTTTCCATGCTCACATTGATTGTAAGGCAAAGAAAGTGATATTCCAGATTCCCGGACATCCAGAGTTTATCTTTACTGGAGGAAGCAGTTCTGTCGGGCCAGTCGAGTTTAGGGCTAGGCCAACAACTAGTGTTCTTTCGTCGTTGGAGGTTGATAAAGATGAAGCGCCAGCTGTTGTTCGAGATTTCATGGACGTGTTCGAAGACATATCAGGTTTACCGCCGAAGCGGGACATGGAGTTCGCAATTGATCTTGTTCCTGGTGCAGCGCCATTTTCTAAAGCGTATTATCCAATGGCACCAGTGGAGTTGGAAGAAGTTAAGAAGCAGGTTACTGAATTACTTGAGAAGGGTTGGATTCGCAGCAGTAACTCGCCTTGGGGAGCTCCAGTTCTTCTAGTTAAGAAGAAAGATGGCACAAGGAGGATGTGCATCGATTATCAAGAATTAAACCGGGTGACTATTAAGAACAAGTACCCGATCCCTCGCATTGGCGAATTATTTGAGCAGCTTAGTGGCGCGAGGATATTCTCGAAGCTGGATTTACGATCTGGATAACATCAGGTCCGAGTTAAAACAGAAGATATTTGCAAGACGGCGTTCCGAACTCGGTATGGACATTACGAGTATTTAGTGATGCCCTTCGGAGTAACGAATGCACCGGCGATATTCATGGACTTGATGAATCGAATCTTTTCACCATTCTTGGACCAGTTTATAGTGGTGTTTATTGATGATATTCTGGTTTACTCGAAGAGTATTGAAGAGCATGCAGAACACTTGAAGATCGCACTGCAGACGTTGAGGCAAGAAAGACTGTATGCAAAGATGAGCAAGTGCGAGTTTTGGCTTGAAGAAGTGAAGTTTTTGGGACATGTCGTGTCTGGCGATGGAATCGCTGTTGATCCCGAAAAGATTGCAGCAGTTCGAGATTGGCCGATTCCGAAGAATGTTGCATAGATAAGAAGCTTTCTTGGACTCGCCGGGTATTACAGAAGGTTCGTGGAGAACTTTGCTCGTCTGGCGGAACCGTTGACCAAGCTTACGCGCAAGGAGGTACCTTTTGTGTGGACAGAGATGTGTGCGTCAGCCTTTGAGGCGTTGAAGCAGAGATTGATAACTGCTCCTATTCTGACCGTGCCTGACAGTTTCGGAGGATTGGTGATTCACAGCGACGCATCTGGGAAAGGATTGGGATGTGTTTTGATGCAGCATAGGAAGGTTATAGCGTACGCAACAAGACAGTTGAAGACCCATGAGAAGAATTACCCAACTCATGACTTGGAGCTAGCAGCTGTGATTTTCGCTTTGAAGATTTGGAGACACTACCTATTGGGCGAAAGGGTCGAGGTATTCACCGATCACAAAAGCTTGAAGTATGTATTCACGCAGAAGGAGCTTAATATTAGGCAGCGTAGATGGTTGGAGCTGATGGCTGATTACGATCTTGATCTTAAGTATCATCCGGGGAAGGTTAATGTCGTGCCGGATGCGCTTAGTCGGTTGCCAGCAATTCAGATGTTGACTGCACAGAAAAGACTTATTGAAGACTTTTGAAGATTCGATTTGGAGGTTGTGCTACCGCATTCTTCAGGACAGTTGATGCACCTGCAGGTACAGTTGTCGTTAATCGAGAATATTAAAGCAACACAATCGCAGGACCCTAGACTGCAAAAGTTTCGAGAACAGGTTGAAGCTGGACTTCGAACGGACTTACTAATCTATGAAGATGGTTCGTTGCGATATGGTAGCCGTTTGTGTGTGCTAAAGAGAGATATTCGTGAAGAACTTATGAAGGAGGCACACAGTTCAGCATATTCCGTACATCCAGGAGGCACGAAAATGTACCGAGATATACGACAGCATTTCTAGTGGGAAGGTATGAAATGGGAGATTGCCCGCTTTGTGGCAAAGTGCTTGGTGTGTCAGCAAGTTAAGGCTGAACATCAAAGGGTTGCTGGTTTATTGCAACCACTTCCGATTCCTCAGTGGAAGTGGGAACATATAACCATGGATTTCGTGACGGCTCCGCGGAGTCCAAAAGGCAACAATGCAGTTTGGGTGATTGTTGATCGATTGACCAAGGCAGCTCATTTCATCCCTTTTCGAGTTGGTCAATCAACAGAAACTTTGGCAGAATGGTATATGCAAGAGATTGTAAGATTGCATGGTGTACCGATGAGCATCGTGTCCGACCGTGACACTCGTTTCTTATCACACTTTTGGAGGAGCTTACAGGAAAGTTTGGGGGATCGTTTGAAGTTTAGCACCGCTTATCATCCTCAAACATATGGCCAGTCGGAGAGAACGATCCAAACTCTTGAAGATATGTTGAGAGCTTGCATGTTGGACTTCAAGGGTTCGTGGGAGGATCATCTACATTTGGTGGAGTTTTCTTACAACAACAGTTTCCAGACGACTATTCAGATGGTTCCATTCGAAGCTTTATATGGTCGCAAGTGCCGTTCACCTGTTTTTTGGGATGATGTTGGTGAACGAAAATTGTTGGGACCAGATTTGGTCGTGCAGACAGTTGAGAAGGTTAATACTATCCGAAATCATATGAAAGCAGCACAAGACCGACAGAAGAGTAGGGCAGATACGTCGAGAAGACCTCTAGAGTTCACCGTGGGTAATTTGGTATTCCTGAAGATATCACCGACTAGAGGGGTGATTCGTTTCGGAAGTCGAGGAAAGCTCAGTTCTCGATTCTTTGGACCTTTTGAGATTTTGGAGCGTGTTGATGAGGTAGCGTATCGATTAGCGTTGCCGTAGTCTTTGGCGAATGTTCATGACGTGTTTCACGTATCTCAACTCCATAAATATGTTCGAGATGAAACACATGTGTTGGATCATTCGGAAATGACTGTACGAGAAGACTTGACTTTTGAGGAGCGACCGATGTCGATTGTGGATCGAAGAGAAAAGGTTCTTAAGAACAAAGTTATTCCTCTTGTACTTGTTACTTGGGGTAATCGCTCACATGGAGAGTCAACTTGGGAACGAGAAGATGAAATCCGACAGAAATTTCCCCATCTATTCTTGTAGGTTGTTGGTCGTTTATCCCTTTTGTGTTCTTGGAATTTCGAGGACAAAATTCTTTTTGTAGTTGGGTATAATGTAACAACCGAGTTCAGTTATACCAATTTCTGTTTCAGTATTTCTTATCTGTTGTATTTTACTGATATATCTTGTTTGGGTGCGAATGGTAGTTTACACCATTACATTACATTCGACCCAACCCGCTTGCTTGAACTGGTTGATTTATATTTATAGACTACCCTGGCTGGTTAAGTAGGCACGTGCATCTCATGGATACTACATATTAACATTTCACCTAGCATTGCGTATTTTACATATAACTTTTAGATCACGTAAAATAAATTAAAATTGCATTTCATAGCCTGCATGATACCCTTAACACCGTGGTAGCGTTCGCGCATCGTGTTCTCGTCCCGTTCAGTGAAATGGACGTGTTTGGATAGCTACGCGCACGTACATGCGTCCGTTCTTGGGGGTATGCATTTTTGTTACCTAATCTTTCATTTTGAAATTTAGAAGCTGCATATAATTTTCGTATTTTAAATCTGAATTTTTGGACCCGACCCGGGCGCTTTTTGAAATACTTTGTATCTCGCCAAAATTCATTTATTTAAAATTCTTTAAATATTAATTCGAATATTTTTTTAACTGCTCTTAAGGTTTATCAAACAAACTGAAAATCTTTTTAAAACTTTCTTTAAAAAAAATCTTTTACCTAAAAATCATATTCTCTCTCTTCTTTTCTTTTCCTCTCTCTCGCGAGCCAATCAAAATTTTCCTTTCCTTGCGCTGACCCCACCTGCTCTCTCTCTCTTTTCTCTCTTTCTCTCTCTTTCTCTTCGCAGTCTCTCTCTTTCTCTCTCCCCTTTCTCTCTCCTCTCGCGCTCTCTCTCACATCTTGCAAACACTGCTCATTTCTCGAATCTCGTCACCTCCCCGTGGATCCCGTTACCTCCCTCCTTCGTATCTTCTTCCTTTTTTTTAAAAACACCCAGAGCGCCTTCACGAGAAACCCATCATCAACCTGAAAACCCTAACCCTAAACTCCATCACTCCATCACCTCCTCGACCTCAACCGAGCCTCGTCTCATCTCCTTCCTCCTTCTTTCTTTTCCTTCTTCCTTTTCCCGAGCCTACTGCACCCTGCACACACCCACAGAACCCCAAGAACCCAACGCCACCACTCGTCGCCGACGACCCCAGCCTCACACCTACCGTCATCACCACCTCATTTTCTTCCTCTCCTCTGCACCATCTCCTCACTAGTACCCGGCACCAGCCCTGCACCCAAGCCACAGCAAACAAAACCCTAACCCTACCTCCTTTAAAACAAACCCTAACCCTCATCGCCGGAGCTTCGTTCACCGCCGTTCACACTTCCCCTCTGCAACCACAGAACACCTCCATAGTAAGCTTCTTCTCAATCTTCTCTGTCCTCTTTCCATTCTTCTTTTTCTTTTTCCATGCATTTTTCTTTCCATTAAATTGTTCACTGTTTCTTGGTTTGCCGGAATCCGACCGTGCCGGCGACGATCACGACGACCCAGCAAGCACCTCTGACCCGTGTGATCCCCTTGTGCGTTGTTTGGACTCATTCCGTGTACCGTGCGCGCGTCGCGACTTTTCCCGCCGATGCGTGACGTTCCGTATACCCGCTTCGTGATCTGTCGAGGCAAGTGAAACTTGCTACATGCTATTCATAATATTTTATACTTATTTGATTACATGTTAAACCTATAGATTTAATCCAATGTCTCGTGTTACATTTTAACATTCGATGTCCATTTTATCATTTTAGATTTATAATTTGGAACATACTATGTTGCATTTTGATTTACTATACCTAGTACCTACACCCGTATTTAAATCACATAATAATTATTTACATAGCCCATAGTACCCTCTTTAGATAGTTTATAACCTTGCAAACACCCGTTTGCATCCATCTCGTCTACTATACATATTATTGCATCCATAGATCACTTGAATGTATAACATTGAAATATTAACATTCCACATTTGATAAATTGTAGTTTAATTAGTATTGGAACTTTAACTTTAACCCTAATCATAACTGTGCATCTATATGCTTTAATCTGTACCTGATTGCATATCACATTACAATGTTCTATTTTATCGTTCCATTAGTATCCCATGCTTGTTTTGTATACCCATGCTTATGTTAGTTGATTATGAGCACCTACATGACATTTTGTGCACCCCTGACATGACTTGTTACACCTACTACTTGACACGACATGGTACCGTGCACCTCTCGACATAACATGATACCTATATACTACCTGACTTGACCCGATGTACCATGGCTTTACCTGTTACCTGATCTTGTGACTAATGCCAACAAACCTGACCTGTTGTCCTTACGGACATTTCCTGTTGTCTATCCAGACAAACCTGTACCTGCCTGATCCTGTGTTGGCATTAGCTCCAGAATATTTAATACCTGACTTGAGCACATATAACTTGGGGGTATGGGGAAATCAATGATGAAACTTGACTTGTAACTCGACAGTTCTGTACCTTTTCTGATCAGTCTTACGGGCTAGGCCAGCCCCGGGGTGATGCTGTTGACATCACTCGTCATTACCTACCACCCTTTACTGCCTTGCGGCACGTCTCGGATTCAGCCCGAGAGTCATAGACCGTGATCCCGGGCACGCACGGGATACTATTGAGTTACATCGATGATTCATCAAATTGATTTCAAAGACTTGAGAGTAATTAACCCAATAGACCAGTTTAGATTACTCACTGCACACTATCTTTCACTGCCCTGATTTATATTGCTGTTACACCTGTTTTACCGTTTATGATCATACCTGCATGTCTTGCTACCCTGTTTATATATTATTGCTTGATGTTATGACGCGCTGACGTCTGGGTTTTGCATGGCCCAGATTCCTTACCTTTGCTGCAGTCCGAGCAGGAGTACTTCAGTCAGCAGGCTGAGCAGTGATGACTCGTTAGTAGTTAGTTCTTTTATTTTCAGTATTTTCATTCCTGATGTGAGCCCGCATTATGGGACATACATTCCAGTTATTCTTGTATTGAATCTTTTGCTTCCGCATTATTTTATTCTTGATTCGTTTTATTCTGGCTTATGGACATGTGTTAGATAGTTTATTTTTGTTCTTGATATCTGTACAGCCGTAATGTGACTGTGGAAGGATATTTTCTATCCACAGGTAGCATGGTTGGCTATGTCACGTGCCCATCTTAGCGTACTCTGGGAAGCGGGGCGTGACAATTGTGAAAGGCAAGGTCGATGGGCTGAAAAGTCATGATCACCATGTTATCGTGGAGCACCTTCTCCCATTAGTCCTCAGGACTTCTCTCCCCGAATCGGTTGGTCTAGTAATCAATGACCTATGTTGTTTTTTTAGAGAGTTATGCGCTAAAACACTGGATGTTGTGACGCTGGATAAATTAGAAAATTCTATTGCGTTGATACCTTGCAAGTTTGAGCGTATTTTCCCACCGTCATTCTTCGATATCATAATACACCTGACGGTTCATCTTGCAACTGAGGCTAAGTTAGCAGGACCGGTACAATATCGATGGATGTATCCCGTCGAGAGGCACGTGGAATTTTTCGTTTCGCGCAATTTTTAAAATTATTGTTGTCCTGTATGCCCGTATTTATTTATTCAACATATTTTCTTTAGGTACCTCTACACTCTTAAAAAGTATATACGCAATAGAAATCGACCAGAGGGTTCTATCATGCAAGGTTATCTTCTTGATGAAGCAACCACATTTTGTTCCCGCTATCTGGACGAGAACATTGAGACGAGACTTAACCGGCCTCGAAGAATTCAAGATAGGTCATATGGTAAAGCCGATTATAAGAGGGTAGACACTATATTTATCAACAAGATGTACCGGTTTATCTTGCTTAATTGCGCATGTCTTGATAAAATTAGAGAGCAAGTTTTTTTGGATTAATTGTTATATTTGTGTTTGTGTGTTTATGAAATGATATAATATTAATGTCATAATTTATTGTCGAAAACAGAATTCATTTTAACGAGATACGTGAGGGGCATCCTGATTGGAACGATGAACGATTGGAAAAATATCATCAGGATAATTTTTGCGATTGGGTTGCAGATCATGTAAGTTATTCGAATAAAATGTTATTGCTATCAGTTTTAATCTAAACTTATATCGTTATGTATTTGTCGTAAAATTTATTTTGTTAGATCCACGATCCGAACTTGTTTGCATCATTAGAGAGTGATTCAAGATGTTTAGCTCAATTTCCTAGTATAGAGGTTGCATATTATAAAGGATTCGGTGTCCTTGGATACAAATTCGAAGTTAAGGACATAGAAACATCTAGAACCACTCAGAATAGTGGGATTGCGATGGTAGGATCGGATGGTGTGATTTATTATGGATACTTAAATTGTATACTCGGCATCCACTATCCCGGACGATCAGAACCCTTTTATATATTTCAGTGTACTTGGTACGATATACGAACCGATATGGATAAGTGGAGAAGCAAGCTTGGGACTTGGAAAGATGAATATGGATTGACCAGTGTGAACACACTTCGATTTTACGGTCAGAAAGATCTGTTTATCTTTCCGAACCAAGCGTTCCAAGTATACTACTCACAGTGTTTGAAGCATCCGGGATGGAGTATCGTATGTCGTTGGAAACTCAGGGATGTCTACGATGTCCCAGAATTCGAGGACAGCGATGAGGATGAAGAAGAGAGAAGACTTAGAGTGCTCCGACCGTCTGTTTCGGAAGACGGGTTGTCTTCGGCTGATCATGAAGTTACGTGGGTTAGAAATGATATCGATGATGAAATCCAAGTAAATATGTCTAATGCACTCATGAAACGAAAAAGGTTATCAGTAATGTTATATTATTACTTCACATTTTACGATCTATACATATATAGTCAATACTTGTAATGATTGTCTAATGCGTCCACGAACCGTTTTATCTTGATTTGATGACGATGACGGGAGCAGCGAGGGGCAGTAGGAGCTCCAGCCGCGGCACCAGCGGAGGCAGAGGTAGAGGCAGAGCGGTTCTGCCGTCCGGAGAGCTGCGTAGGGAGCTTCAGAGGGCCGGTCTTGCACCCCGATCGGAGACCCCTTCGGATGCCTCTTTCCGTGTGGACTTTGCCACACCTCCAGGTATATTGCACGCATATTCATTTTGAATGTAATATTATAGATATACATGCATGTTCATGTCAAAATTACTTATATTGTCAATATTTGATTGTCTAGCTGTTGGTGATGCGTCCACATCAGGGACAGAGGCCACTCCCGCACCTCCAGGTATGTTTATATATTATATAATGCATGTATATTGATTTATAATGCTATATCATAAATATACATACATTATTTTTGTTCTTACGTACTTACATCAGGGACAGAGGCCACTCCCGCACCTCCACGTATGTTTATATATCATATACCTGCGGGTATGTTTATATATCCTATAGTGTATACATGTTGATTTAGAATGTTATATTATTGATATACGCATTCTTTTTGCAATTACTTATATATCTGATACTTGATTGTCAATTATAGGTGGTGCGTCCTCGTCTAGTGCAGGGGCCACTCCCGTCACTTCTATACCCTCCGCTCAGTCTGCAGGTTTATATGAATAAATATAAAATATTTATTCATTTTACATATCCTTTAAGAATAAACATGAACTTCTTGTAATTTTATCGATGTTTATTTTCTAGTTGGAGATGCGTCCACGTCCGGGTCACCGGCTGTTCCTCACCGGAGGAACTATCGTCCCGCTCGTGCTGCTGCCCGGGCCCAGGCTCATGCTTTAGTCGCCGGAGGTATATATCACACTTTAATTTTCGTTAAACCTTGATTTCTTAATACCACTTTATCTTAATATTGATTGTCTTGATATTTTTTGTAGACGCAGGGCCTCCCCATCTCGAGAGGGGGACTCGAGGCCCAAATCAGTCCCACAAGCTGAGGCCTGACAGAACTAGGGGGGAGGCAGCATTCCCCCTCTTTTTTACCCCTGATTATCGCTATACCGGCGATCATGCCGAGAGATTCGGCCGGTATATGGGGGATGAGAGCCGGCTCGTGAAGAACTATCCACTTCACGTTGAGTGGGGCGACCAGCATCGGCACTCATTCGCCCTCTTCTAGGATCAGGCTCGGGTATTAATATATATTTTTATTTTATTTATCCAATATATTTATTATTAACACTTGCAATCTAATAACAATGTTTTTTTTGTATTTTCAGTTGGATTACGATTTTCAGCCTGTACCCGACCCTGATCACCCTGGGAGGGTGTTCGATCTTCACGTTCTGTACAATGGCCTGATGAAGAACATGCAGACGAAGGTCTGATACAACAGGAATGAGCTGAAGATCGACTGCTATTCCCTGTGGATGGAGACCCCCAACCCCCGAGGCAGAGAGAGCGGCCCTCCCATCTACTCCGGCCTTTGCGAGAGTCGACGTAGATACATGGCCTCTATTGTGCCAATATTTCGACTCTCATCGCAAACAGGTGTGTATTTTAAATGTAATTCATTGTTTAGTATATAATTTATTTTTTTGTATTGCTTAATTAGAAAACTAAATCTGAATGTGTTGTGCAGAAACAGGCTGATCAAAATAAAGAGAATAGGAAGTCGCCGAAGAGGGGTCGCCCCACTTATACAGGTGGCTTGAAGAATATTACTCGTGCCATGGACTTATCGGTAAATTACAATAGACCGGCCTTTGTGATATAATGTAATATTAAGAGTTATTTTCTAATATATCTAATATTAAGAGTTATTTTCTAATATTGCAGAGAGCTCAGACCCTGGCGCAGGGTGGTACACCGAGCATGCTGTCCGCATATCTTGTCGTCCACGGCATCTCGACAGATCTCGCCACGGGCGAGCTTCGATACCCCGACACCGCTACCCAGGAGTATTGTGTAAGTGTTAATATTTATTCAACCCCTATTTGATATTTTTGTTTTGAAAGGTTCAAATTTAAATGATATACTTATATTTTACTAGTTAATGTGGGTGTAGGAGCGGGTGGTTGAGTAAGCGGAGGCATCGGGGATCGATTTTACCGGACAGAATGATCCGATGCTGCTGACTCCAGTCTTAGACGTCGCACAAGAAGGGCACCATGGAGGTTGGGAGAGAGGCCGGGGACTGGGTCCTAGCAGGGCCCATATGAGGTTGGACTCCATTTCGGCGGTTACTTCCTCCGTCTCCAGTGAGCGACGTTTCCAGCAAGAACTAGACACCTTGAAGGCCACCGTTCAGGAGTTGAAGGAGATGTTGGTATGTATACTACTCAATAGTAAAATATTATGTCATATTATAGATATCAACATATCCAATATTAGTACGTAGCCTGAGCTTATTTGGTTGTAGACTTAGCTTTGATTAATCATACATACATATCTAATTAAAATAAACTACAGTTTTCCAAACTAGATATCCAAACGAGGCCTAAGTCCCTAAGTATACATAGATTGGGGTTTCGCAATAACTTGATAATGATACGAATTCGACTAATACACAGTTCTTACTCGTTTATTACACACAAATTTGAACAGACGCGACAGGGTACATCGGCCGAGCCTCCATATGCATCTCCTTCGGCTGCGGCTCCGCAAGCCACTACCTCGGCTGCGGTTCCGCAGACAACTCCTATAGCTCCATTGCCTGCTCATACTCCTGCAGCTGCGGCTCCGCAAGCCACTACCTCGGCGGCGGTTGCGCAGACCACTCGTACAGCCCCACAGCCCGCTCAGACTCCCGCACACTCCGCATTGCTTGAGATATTGACTCAGGGTATATCCGAGGAGCAAGCACACCAGATTACAGCGTTTATCAGAGGTGGAGCTGGACCAAGCTAGGGTAGCTTTTTGATTCTTATATTTTAAACATGTATTTATTTATATGATACATATTGTATATATTTTGGACGATATTGATATTGGTGGTGTTTGCGTGTTTATATTGATATCTTATTCTGCTTGTTGATTTCTTTTGTATATTATGCGTGAGATGTGATTATGAATACTGCGGTATATATTCTGCGTGTTGATTAATTTTATATCTGATGTATATATTATTGTGCACAGGGCGAGAAAAAAACAGGCAGGCCTTTTTTAAAAAAAACCCTGATAAGATGTCCCTACGGATTAATCCGTAGGGCCTACCCTTGCCCCTACGGACTAATCCATAGGGTCCTACTTTGTCCCTACCGATTTATCCGTAGGGGAAAAATATCAGGATACCTGATATTTTGCCCCTATGATCTCAGTATGAGGGGGTTAATCTTGTCCCTACGGAGTTGTCCGTAGGGGCTTAAACATGCCCTTACACAGGTATCAGTAGGGCCTACCCTTACCCCAACGGGCCTACCCTTGCCCCTACGGACTAATCCGTAGGGTCCTACTTTGTCCCTACTGATTTATCCGTAGGGGCAAAATATCAGGATACCTGATATTTTGCCCCTATGATCTCAGTAAGAGGGGGTTAATCTTGTCCCTACGGAGTTGTCCGTAGAGGCTTAAACATGCCCCTACACAGGTATCCGTAAGGACAAAATATCTGGATACCTGATATTTTGCCCCTACACATCGGGACCTACGCATTATCCGTAGGGGCAGACATTTGGCCCTACAGATTACTCCGTAGGGACACTTATTTTATTTTATAAACCGATAAATTAAATAACTTTTTTGTCCCTACAGTCTAATCCGTAGGTACATATGGACCTACACATTACTCCGTAGGGGCAAGTTTTTGACCGTAGGGGCATGTTCAAGGCTAAGACTTGCACCTACGGCGTTTGCACCTATAGGGTAATTTCTTGCCCCTACGGATATATCCGTAGGGGCCGTGGTTTGCTCCTACGGATAAATCCGTAGGGGCAACCCCTATTTGTAGAAGTGACGTCTCGATTGGTGGAGACGAAAAAGTGAGTGTGAATGAAAACGAGAATGTGAAAAATAAGGAATGGGTGGAATATTCGTATTCTCGTATGTGATAAGAAGAAGGGGTGGCAGTTCAATTTCTTCGGCCTCAAAGGGAGGCTCACAAATTTTCGGTGGAGGTTGATTCATCACAACATCCAAGTCTTCAAGGAACGCAAGTTCTTCGGTGAAAAGACTTTCGAAACTTTCATCGATGTTCCAATTGATGATCTTATCGGAAAGAAAGGAATTGATATCTATATCAGTGGAATAGGCAGATTCACTAGGAAGGTTGAAAGTTTCAAGGTCAATGTGTCGCGTACCAGGATTCAAAATACTCGATTCGTCAGAAATTATGGAGGTAAGAGACTCGAAAAGATCGTCTCCCTTATCCTTAAAAGAGTCTAACTCGAGTGGTCTTTCAAGAATCATACAACTCGAAATATCGGAGTGTGGTTCATCAAAATTCGGTGGAATTGAAAAAAAGATGAGAAGAACCAAAGAAAGTATGTAATGAAATGGGTAAACGAACTTGGGTGTCGAGCATTATTGAACCAGATATAGGAGATGAAGGCTGAATATCTTTTTGCATATCAGATAGGTTGGCGGTAAGAATATGATAGCTTAAATGTACAGGAAGATGTTTACATTCAATGGAAGGGACGTGATGGGTCGGAGAATCCAACTCATCCAACATAGTGAATTTATCTTCAAAGATATTCTCAACACTGATCTCACTAGCTCTGTCAGTCAAATCAAACAGATAGTTCTTTAAAAATTCATCAATTATATTATCCTCAATCGATGGATCACTTGGTTCACTTGATGGAATTGGAAGGTCTGAAATGTTAAGTTTAGTCGGATAAGAATCGGTTTGATTTGGAATGATGTAAGGCTCTCTTTCACACTCATGATTGGAAAAGTCAAACATGTTATTCTCGGGCACCTCATCAATTAGATTATTAAGCAGTTGAACATCAAATACATTCGGTTAGAGTTCAGGATGGAAGGTGTTGAGATCAAAAGAATTGGTTCTGGCTTAACTTGGAGGGATCCCTGGTTCTTTTTCATTACTCAATTCCAACTCTACTTCAAGACTATACATGGTTTGTGAAGAAGTTTCAATGAAGAATTCTCTTTGAACCGTGGAACTTCCTAATTGTTGTTCAAAAGCACTGTCTAGATAAGGTGCACAAGTTGAGTATGGTTGGAATGGGTTTAATTATTGGCTACAGATGAGTTCAATGTGTTCCGCAATAGAAATGGGCTTACGAATTTTCACATTATCCTCAAGAGAAGTATCAACATGAGAGGGTGTGAAAGTTTAGTACTGTTGATAAGAGTTAGAAAGGTGTATCCAATTTTCATAAATAGGATTAGAATCAACATTGTGATATGAAGAAAATTAAGATTGGTTGAATTATTGGCGACTGGCTTTTGCAATTTGCTCAGCAATGGTCATGGGTATAAAAGTTGTCATATTCGCCTCAAAAGGAGTATCAACATGTTCATATAGAAATGATTGTAATTGTTGTCTTAAGGGTTATGGAGTAGTGAAAAATATGAAACTTTGGCTACGGGCTTTCGCAATATGCTCAGCAATAGACATGGGTTTAAAAATTTTCTTACTAGCCTTAAAAGGATTATCAACATAAGAAAGTGTTGAATTTTGATATGGTTGGTAGGAACTTGAGTGAAGTGTCCAACTGTTATTTATAGAGCCCTCTATCCTATCTTTTAAAGAAATAGTGGGGTCGGAAGTTCAACCAAAACAATAATGATATAAAGAAATATCTGGTTGTGTGTAGCAAAACTCGCCAAGAGTTGGTCGGTTTGGATTACCTATCATAAGAGAGTGAAAAGAATTGGAGAGCGAAATGGTATTTTTGTTTTTTAAGCTTTTTTTGGATTTTTGAAATTGTTTTGCTTGGAAAGAGGGACTCGACTCAACCAATCACAAACGTGCACAAACTGTTAGTTATATGTATGCCCTAGAGGCCATTACTGTACATGTGATGTATATTGTAGTGGATGCTTGGACATATATAGGGAGGACTTTCTTGCTCGACATGATAGTATGCTATCCGGTTGCTTTTTATCTTAACATGTACACTTATTGTCTCTCTATTACATGTTGATAAAGCCCTTAGGATGAGTACTTGACTATCAGGACTATGATGCAGATCATACTAGTAGGGACATGGGTAGTCGGCAAGTACATCCTTCAAATGTTCCTAGTCATGGGAGTATCGAGACAGGGCATCGATACTCCAGAGTAAACTAGCGTATACGCTTCTCGACCCATATGATGGGCGATGGATGATCCCACATCCATTGGTGTTTGACATCAGAGAAGGTATCGGGTGCTAAGTGGAGACTGGGTACACTGGATGGACTCGCCGAGAACTCCTAAATGGTATTATACCTATCGTCGGATAGCAGTTCCCTGGTGACACTGGTACAGATTAGTCTGTAGACCTGAGATCGTCATAGAGTCTTGTGTGATTTCCACTGTGCTTTGATTTCCACCATACCACGGCCAAGAGATCGTGCAAAAAGGTGGTTTTTGGGTACAGTCCCGAGTCACATAGAGGCAATGAACGATATGAGGGGTTTCGTCTCTCCCGGTATTGGGAGTTGATGTTGCGCTATGCTCGATTGGCCATAATAGGAAATCCCTGGCCAGGGTTGCTGAGATTTACTCGTAAGTGTTATCAGTAGTTTCTCGAACCGTTATGGACCTTGCATCGGCATGACTTATCAAGCTATTGGGGCCTGACGTTATACCACCTCAGGCTGTGATATGCGACATATCTGACGAAGAGACCGGACTGTACGGTAGTGTTACTGATTGGATTCGCAGGAGTATGAGCAGGCTTGCTTGTTGATCTTCTGATCGCTCAATACCCGGGTGGCCGTTACGTTTAGCAGACCGCTTGCGGCTTGTGGGTGTTTGATATGATCATCACCTATTGCCGGCGTATTGACGAGTCTTTAGAGTCCTACACAGAGGTTTCCTGGTTCATGTGAAACGGAGTAGGAGCACATATGTGATATGTGCGGGACCGAAATTAATGCGCGTATGTGATACCGCATTCTATTCCCTCAACTTGTGACATTGGTCGGTTATATGTGATATAGCCGGGTTATCGGATCAAGTGTTGATTCGATAAGTTGTTGCATTTGATATTAGCCGGTTATACAGAATATAGCCGGATTATTAAATCAAGTGTTGATTTAATAATTTAATGTATAATTATATATTTGATATATTACATTACATTAACTAATATTAGCTCACTTAAGTATTCATTTTTCTCACTTATGATACATTGATATATATGTGATATATGTTAAATGTATTGTTTTCCTTTTGTACAAAATATATATGTGATATATATTGTTGTGTCATGCAAGGTTACACATGCAATATGTTTGTATGAGACTCACACCATACTAGGTTAATGCTAGGGTTTTATTAGTTTTAAGTAATTCAAACATTTGGAATTAGTCATGGATGAGCTTGGATAAACTAGTAGAACATTGACTTAGTCCACTTGTTTGTCTACCTTAAGATATTTGTTAATCCAACCCTTAACCTTTAGCCTTGGTTTATTTTCTATAAGGGTTTGGCATGGCATATACCAACCATGTTTGCATTTCTAACCTCATGAGATTTTTTCTCTTCATCACTTTCATTTTCATCTTCTTCTTGCTCTTTGAAGCTCTCTTGATTTTCATGAAGTGATGAAATTGAGTGAGAAAATAAAAACTAAAGCGAGTCCACTTCCTACTTCATCCTCCTCTACTACTAGCCATTTAGTTTAGGGTGTTTGCTTCACTATTCTCACCACTAGTGAAGAGGTAGCATGAGCTTGAGTCTTCTTGACGTAGATTTTCTTCGACATCGAAGACATTGAGCAAGGTTATTCTTTTCTTCAAGTGAACTCTCTCTAGAGTCCGGAAGTTCACCATTCGCAGCAAAGGGACTACGACATGGAGCTTTAGAAGTGAAGGACCGGTCTACAAAGGTTGTATTCCCTCATTCACTTAGATGTAAAGTAGTTTACATGTTTATTCGTCGGATTTTCTAGTAACGATTCTAGGGTTAGGGTTTATTAGAATGGCAAAATTTTAAATTGGCATGGTCGATGCCATCCAAAACCTTGCTGCCGTGCTAGACAACCCAATAGTGGTATCAGAGCCATGCTAGAAAATTAGACGATGTTTGCTAGGATTACGAAACCGAAACGACTCCGAAACTTGAAACACGAAAACTTAGTTTCTGTCGAATTTAAAAGGACTTCTAAATTTTTTTTAAACAACTGCAGAATGTTGTATAAGATATGACATGAACACAGAGAAAATTTGAAGGTTTTTGCTCGGAATTTGGCCGAGCACATGAGCATGAAAACCGAGCAGGCCGGTCAAGTGTTGGTTTCTGGGCTTCAAATTTTTTCAGTGTTCCAGGGTCTGGGTTTTGATGTTTTAGGTGTTTTTTTGTTTTTTTCTAGATTTTCATGTGATGTTAACTTTCTGTAAAGGCAACTCGGAGTGTTTCGTAGTCGTAATTTTAACATGTATTCGTGTTATTTAGACAATGTTAAAAGGTTCAAACGGATATCAATAACCCAATTTTTTCCCTCGCTGAAATTTTCCAAGAGTTGGATTTTTCCGAGTTTAAAATATTCAGAAAATCATGCAGGTTATTCTGGGGACCCTCTAGAAGAACGAAACCCTAACTCGATTCTGTGACCGTCAGAACCGCCATCAAACCCTAGGGTTTGTGGTAGTTCAGCGGTGCCACAGGTGAGGCATGGGTCGGCCCTTCTACGGATGGTTCATACGAGCTGTGGCAGCTTCTGGGTACTTTTTGAACTCCGCTCAAGTGTTGAGCTTGTTAGGAAGGTTTGGGTGTTTGCTTATTCGATCGAAAATTTTAACTTCGTCTAGCTATCTGTGATTGTGATACAATATTTAGAATCCACAAATTTAGTTATGTGATAACTACTTTGAATTTTATAAATCTAGCAGTTTAGTCTCATTTGATCGGTGCCACGGAATTTTGATGTGGATCAAAAGTCCGTCGCAATTACATAGTGTACGCGGATACTCGCCAGGTAACCTTACTAGATAGCCACGCCCCATAGCCCCGACCAAGTGACTGTAGGAGAACCCCGTCGCCAAAAGCAACCATTTGGGTGCTCGCGTGTAACATTTCAGAAAAATAAAATATTATTTTTGGGCATTTTTATAATTAAATAATAAATATTATGAATATTTTAATAATGCGGTATAATTAAATACCGATAAAGTGGGAAATATTTGGAAAATAATGGAAATTACTGAAATGAGGGTGTTTTATGTGATTTAGGTAAATTATGAATTTTTATAATTAATTATATACAATTTTAATGCTAATCGCGATTAAATATCGCTAATCGTGCATTAAGCTAGATTTGTGCATCATGATATGTACCATGTCATATTACCCATTTGTTACATTCTACCAAGGCTTTTCTTTATTTTTATTTATGCATGGTTTTGTTTTAAGAGAGAAGAAAAGAAAGAAAAAGAAAAATGAAAATGAATAAAGAAAAGAGGTATGGGCATGAGAGAGAAGAGAGAGAGAGAGAGGTGAGGGGTCAAACTTGACCATGGCTCATTGTTTCCCTCCATTATTTTCCTTCACCATTTCTCCCCCCTTCACTCATGGCAGCCCACTCCCTCCACCTCCTCTTCACCCTCACAAACACCCTCAACCCACCATCAAAACTCCATCTCCACTTCATTAAAAACATGCACAAGCTCCCTACAAGCACTTTGGACCAAGAAAAAATTTGATCACTTGGGGCAACTCAAGAAAATTCTTGAGTTGCCAAATGAGGTAATTTCATCACCACTAGTATAGTATTTCATTCACATTAGTGTCCATGCATGTTTAGAAGTGATTAAGTGATATTTAGTGAGGTTTGAAAATTTCAAGTTAGGGTTTTGGGGAAATTATTGATTCCAAAGGTATAATTGAGGTTAGTAGAGATCTTATAGCCCCTATAGTGTTAGTTTCATGGACTGAAACTATAGAATTAAACCCAAGACATGAACTTAGAAATCCCCGATATCGTATTTTCTGGAAATTGTGATAGTATATTTGTAAGTCTACGGTAGCGCCCCGGCCGTCTGTCCGAGGCCAAAATGCGGAAACGAAACTTTTTCAAAATAAGAAAACCGGCGCTACCGCGGACAATAAACCGGGATCGGGCCATTAACCTACTACTAGCTATCTAGAGAAGGGATAGAGAGCTATACCGAGCGATCCGTGTCCTTCGGTCTTCGGCCACCATCCCGATCTCCTCGCGGCATCTCCGGTCTCGATCTCCTCGTCGGAAAGGGTACCACATCGAGAAGTCTTTTTACGGGCTCCCGCTTCGTCCGAAGCAACTCGGGCACGAAGTGTGCTAGCCGACGTGCCCAAGGTTGAAGTAGAGTATGTTGTGATCACTTTGTCTCTTGCATCCATTGTTTTGGATGGAGGTTGAAGGTGTTGCCATTGGAGGAGACAAAGAGCTAGAGGAAGAAGAAGAAGAAAGGTTTCTTTTTCCTTTTCTTTTCTTTTGTGATGAATGATAATGAGAGTGAGAGAGAGTAAGAATAATACAAGACCAAAAATAAAACTCATGGCAGCCCCCCCTCTCTCTCCTTATCATATCAAGCATAAATCTATCAAATAATGTGACAAATGCACATAAAAAGAGACCATGAGTCATAATATATGTCCATGTCACATTAATGCATCTCATGATGAAATTCTAGCTCACAATTTCCATTATCCAAACATTAATCCAAATGTTTGGTCCAACAAAAAGATACGGAAACATCTAAACTAAACTCGTGATGGATCACAAGGATACCCCTCACCTGTATATACATACCTGCATCCGCATTCCGACTGAATGCGAATGCGATGAGACTAAAGTAATCCAACAAATCTAATACTAGGATCCGGCTTAAACCAAAGCCCACTAGTATGATCCGTCCGATCATGATCCATGTAATACCGCACGTATAAGATCGAACCCTGCCATATATCATACGGCCTCTACAACGTTTCGCCCGAAACTTGAGAAACTGTCTGTGGGGGACTCTAAAGACTCGTCAATACTTTGGCTGTGGATTTAACCACTGGTATATCAGAGGTACAAGCTGTACGTAACGGGCTACCAGGTATTGACCAAAAGGGAGGTCGATGAGCGATCTCATCCTGACACCCTACCAAGCCTGTCAGTGACAATATCCATACAGTCCGGTCCGTTCGTCTATGAGTATCGCATGGCGGGCCTAGGGGGTTGGTAAAAGTCAGAGCCCCAAAAGCGGTACAAGTCGTGTCGGAGTGTAGCCCAGAACACCCTGAGATACTACTGGAATACCTACCAGTAAATCTCCTGCCTTGGCCAAAGACTTCTTGTAATGGCTCTCCTAGACACAGCGCGACCTCACCCCCAATACCGGGAGAGACGAACCCCTGCAGGTCCACTCACTGCCTCCATGTGGCTCGGGACTGTACCCAACTAAAACCTGTTTGCAAGACTCCTTTGAGCCGTGGTAGGGTAGTAATCAAAGCACAGTGGGAGCTCACATGAGACAAATGACGATCTCAGGTCGATGAACTAACCTGTACACATGTCACCAGGGAACTGCTATCTGACGTCAGGTATAATACCAACTAGCATGTTCCCGGCGAGTCCTGTCCGGTGTACTCATAACCCAATGAGCACCTGTATACATCTTAGGTGATCCAACTGACACCAATGGCTTGTGAGACTGGTCACCGCCCCTCGTCGGGGTCTCGACTATATGCACTAGTCTACTCTGGAGTATCGATACCCTATCTCGAAACTCTCTCGACTAGGGACCTTTTAAGGATGTGCTTATAGACCCCAGCTCCCACATATATGATCGCCATCATACTGCTGGCCGTCAAGCAAGAATCCTAAGGGCTCTATCAACATGCAATAGTGACCTATAAGGTCACCTAAAACAGTACACGATGATAAAGATAAACCAGATAGCATACTATCATCTTGAGTAAGACTGTCCTACCGGCATAGGTCCTCCCTCAATCATTGCAATCACGTGCCTGTGATCCAATAATTGACTCTGAGGGCACTATATCCAACAATCTCCCACTTGCACTTAAGGCTAATTATTGCATACTCACAGCCCGTGTGATACCGAACACCCAACTCCTCTACTAATCAGTCTCACAAAGCCCGTTTGCGAAACTATTGCGTTCAAGGAATAGCCTCAGTGAGTGGATCCGCCCTGATGTTTCTTTCTATGTCTCTCTTTATCTCAAGTTCGCGGAGAAATCCATCTCCCGAAATGAGCAATACCTGTCTTAGAATATGTCTGGATATCTGATGGGACCTAGTTCATAAATGAACTCCAAATCCAAACTTCTTAGACTGTATCGTCAACTGAAATTAATCAATATACTGCGCCATGCCTCCCTCAGTATCCGCTTGGACCACCTGTCCAAAATACCACCCCTCGTCTGAGGGAAAACTATAACTCTGACAGCCACTCTGTCATCCAGGTCACCTTGGAAGCCTGGAATGATAACCGTCCTCCGAAAGAGGCTGCCGTTATCATTTCCCTAGAACATCCTCTTATGTTCTAAAACTGCTTCCGAATGTTTCTCCTGGATTGGATCAATATCAACTTATTGCATATAGTGCAAAAACATCTGGTGTGGTACTTGACATCTCATGATTGACTCAATTGCCTAAGCAAATGATTTGCCAATCATGCACATCCCTCTCCCCTTTAGTCTGTAAGACACCTTTAGAGAGGATGACTCCATCACTTGCAGGTACACTACCGTGCCTGGAGTCGTCCATTCTAAATACTTTTAGAATGCTGTCTAAGTACCCTGATTGGGAAACTACCCAAATCTAGATCTAAAACCATAGATCTAGTAACCAGAATGTCTGATATATAATATCCAAGTCCTATATGGAGAAACCACTATGTGACAACCAAAGTATAACCAATCGTAGTATAGGAATTTCACTTCCTACTCTGTGTATGTCATCCAAATACCAGGACATCACACTTTACTACCTTCTTAACAGATCCATCCCCTATTCTGATGAAGTCAAACCTATGACTGTCACATCAGAAATAGATGATCTATCTCCGCTATATCTGCTTCAGTCCATAAATAGACATAAGCTACCTGTCCACTATGCTTCTGCTGCTCCCACTGACTACGACAACCCTCTGGCAGAGTCATATACACGTGCACTTCTAAAGCTTGTTTAGAACGACACTATACTCATCCTCCTGCCGAGTCTCATAGCCTGGAACAACAGCAATGGCAAGTCTGGGTAAACAAGAACCTCTCTGTCACCGTCTTTGAGCATACCGGAGTACCTCTCGGGTGCCTGAGGTTATCCACCATATCTGCGGAGTGGCCAATGGAATGTCAATCCAGATTGAATCTTTAGGTTCTATCAAATTTTCAGTAATCGTTTGCAGTTCTGGAATCACCTCCAGTTCTACCATACTCCCACTACTGTTTTCTGAAAAATCCATTTTTATTAAAACTGTGGAGAGTCAAGAACAATATCACTATCGATCTTCCAAATGGTAGAAAGCCAACCCTCGTCATAGCTCAGGTCAACCCACAAATAGCCATTACAGAAACGTGCCTTGAGTTATCCAGAGTCTGGTTTTAAGCATAAGCCGGACAACTCCCCGTACCTTAACAATGTTAAGATATGAACTATTCTATATCCAATATAGAAACAGAGGCACTGATTTAATTGGAACCAGATTCAAATCATGCAGCTGTCTCTAGTGCATGTCAACTAAATGGAGAGAGGCCGATCAGCATTACTCAACTTAGGAATACTTCCAATTATGAGTAACCTGAAAGAGAAGCAAGTTCTCATAATTATTACTATCATCTGAATACCATACACAAGTATCTACATTTTCGATCACCTTAAAGAATCCTGATACTTGCAACACCTGGTTCTCTACTCTATTCTTATACTTATAACTTCTCAAAACTTAGACTTTGTGTTCTACGAATCACCTGTCTAAGAACTAGAGAAGTCATAAGTAAACAGAATATAGTACGGGTACCAACCCCTCTGTCCTCATGGACACTGGACAACATACAATACTCTGTATAAGTCCCCTGAGTCTAATAACTCATTCCCTGTGTGTCGTAGGTTGAAAACTGTACTTATGGTTAAGAAGAATTACACCGCTGTTTAATACTCCTTACCTAACCATCCACTGATATAGGTAAATGTCATAGACATAATTTCAAAAAGTTATATCTCACTTTATAAAAATAAACGTACAGATATATCAACTTGAAATTGGAACACAACAACGGATATTCAAAACCAAATATTTGCCGTCCGGCAAACTACCCAGGCGATTTCCTCAAATATCACCGATTACAACGAATCCCGATATAATGAGGATGATCACCCAATTCCCAATAACTTACTCCCACTCATCATCTGTAAAACCATACAGATGTGAGAATCATACCTGGTAAATACATATCCTGGAGCAAGTGTCTAATTGGGAAATTAGTTTTCTATTAACAATGCACAGTGAAACCGAAACATGTAAATGTTTCGAATGGGTATCCGGGTATTCCTAGTAATGCCTCTTCCATTATCCAGATTCACCACTGTAACCGTATATTTCTTTGCCATCTCTCCAAATCCCTTTATATGTTTTTAGTCTTTACCTTCTGTACACCCCTTTAGGCCAAATGGTTTTCTTCCTTCCCTACCGTTCGACACCAGCCTATGGTTTGGAAGAAGACTATCCAATAAGCATAATGGGTGTACTGTCCTAATCCTAGGAGCATTCGCAATCTGAGAGAAGGTGATGATAAAAGACAACTGAATAAAACCTTATTCTTATTTCTCCTGAACCAGAATCCATCCCCGAACTGGAACAAGTTCTTTCGAGTTCGTATATAACCATACGATGGAGTATCCAATAAACTGTGGATCTTCGTAGTGATACGGAGTGTCCTGGAGAAATACAAAGGTGAAGTAGGAGTGTCGATGAAATACTTGGTTTGGTCGAGTTTACTTTGCCCTCTTACTAATCCCTTTATTTGTCTTTACTTAATACCTTCTGTACACCTTTTAGGCTAAATGGTTTTCTTGATTCCCTACGTTCGGCACCTGCCTATAGTTTGGAAGAAGACTATCCAATTAGCGTAATAGGTATACCGTCCTAATCCAAGGAGCACTCGCAACCTGAGAGAAGGTAAAAGGAAAAGACAACTGAATAGTCCTATTCGTTTTCTACAGAACCAGAAACCATCCTCGAATCTGGAACAAGTTCCTTCGAGTTCGTATATAACCATACGATGGTTTTATCCAATGGAAGTGGACGTTCGTAGTGATACAGGGTGTTCTGGAGAAAAAGGGTAAAAGTAGGAGTGGCAATGAGGTATGCAATTCTGACAATCCAAAAGCCAGTGTTTTAAGAAGGTTCGGTTAACTTGGTCACTGAGTCATAGTCAAGGGTCGGGTCATGGTCGCTGCCAAAGAGAGAGAGAGAAAAGAAACACTCAGCGTGCACTCTAACGTAGATCAGAATGGTTATCACTTTATCTAATCAGGAAACCTCCCACTGTAATGTCAAATTCTCCTCCAAACCTGAAAGAAGAATTAGTCGGGATTAACCGAGGAGTAAACCAACTCATCTGTGGGAATCGGGATCCAACTATCATCGCATGATAACGTGATGGAATCCACTCACGTTATCACACTCCAGAAGGTATGTAACATTTCAAGATAATAAAATATTATTTTTGGGAATTTTTATAATTTAATATTATTTTATTGAATATTTTAATATTTCAGTATATTTAAATACAAATAAATGGCGAAAAATTATGGAAAATTATGGAAAATTCTAAGATGGGGTATTTATTGTAATTATGCCATTTTAAAGTTTTTGTGATCATTTATATGCTAATTTAGCGCTAATCGCGATTAAAAATCGCTAATCGGATTTTTGGCATTAATTTTGTGCAAAACATGCACATGTCTTTTTCCTACACTTGTGTTACATTTTTTTATCATGGCTAATACTTTGGGTTTACTATTTGAGTGAGAAGGTTTTTGAAAAAGGAAAGAAAAGATATTTGATTAGAATATGGTAGTAGGTAGAGAGAGAGAGAGAGTATGGGGTCTTCTTTGGCTTGGCTCTTCTCCATTTCCTCCACCATTTCCTCTCTCCCCCTTCAAGTGCTGCTGCAGCTGCTGCCCACAATTCCCTCCCCTCTCCAAGCCTCCAAAACACCTCAAAAATCACTCCAAAACCCCATCTTCCCTTCAATAAAAAGGTGCACAAGCTCAAGATCTACACATTGGACCAAGAAAGCAAGAATTTTGGCCACTAGGGGCAACTCAAGAATTTTCTTGAGTTGCCAAATGAGATAATTTCTGGATCATTAGCTTAGTTTATTCATTACTTATACCCCATGTTCAGTTTAGAACCGATATTATGTGTTTTGGTGGATTTAAGGAAAACCTAGTTAGGGTTTGAGGAAATTGTGAGTTGTAATGTGAAATTGAGCTCAGTAGAGGCTGCACAAATACCATAGTGATGGAATTGAGATCCAAACCTGAGATTTGAAACCCGGAATACGGATTTAGAAACCGATATCGAAAAAATCATGGAATCTGTGAAGGTTTTATTGAATCTGCTTTCACCCGAGACATCTGAAAATAAATTTGAGTTGACAGAGAGATGTGTAGACAAATAGAAACCACCACACTAACCCTAGCCCCCACCTCCTTGTTAAGGCCGCAGATAAATCCTAATTTGCGGCCAGAGCGGGGGGGGGGGGTTGGCCTCGTTTTCAGTGCAGGGCCATATTTCCAGTAGTCTTGACCCATGGCATGTGCAATTTTGTCTGATTCCATCTATGGTAAAATCTGGGTTAGCTTTCTTAAGTTGGCGCATGGTTTACGACTTGTTTTAGTATGGATTTTGGTATTTGGTGATTCGTTTCTGTCGGGTGGCATTTGGATGTCAACGACAAGTGGATATTGATCGTGTTTACATGCGAGACGATAGGTTTTTACCCATGCGAGTAGCGTGTGCTGTTTTGGTTTTCCGATGTGATTTTCATGTGCTTTAGCATTTGTGATATACTTGTAGGTACCCTACGTGATGTTGAGGCGAAGAAGATGAAGATGGAGACATCGACATCGACACACGAGAAGCGAGGTGAGTAGATTATATCTACGGGGGAAGTCGGGAAGATGGCGTATAGCACCCCCGCAGTCCGTGGTGATGTATACGAATACGTATACACACATATATTTATTATTTGTTGTTTAAGATTATTGATGGTAAAAATGGATTATTGATGATAAGGATGTATTGGTTTAGTATAGTGCGAAACCCTAGAGTAGTGGTTGCACCCACACATACACGCACACATATACTTGCATACATTCTTTCTTTCGCATGTGCGCATATGGAAGTGTGTATATCTACACATGGGTATGGGACTATGTGTTCATATACGGGATTTGATGATGATACGTGGGATTGAGATGAGTCGATGGGATTTGTTTTGAGGCCGTGAGATCGGTGATATGACAGAGTTCATATTTGAGATACGACATGATGGTTTAGCGGGTCCTTTGACGAAGTGTTTCATATACGTACATGTATATATATTGATGGTGTCGATTGTACTAGACTTAGATTAGTACCCCATATCAT
Organism: Agapanthus africanus; assembly: GCA_030015575.1. Classification (NCBI taxonomy): domain Eukaryota; kingdom Viridiplantae; phylum Streptophyta; class Magnoliopsida; order Asparagales; family Amaryllidaceae; genus Agapanthus; species Agapanthus africanus. Next base: position 122,169,008 of record CM057340.1, read on the forward strand.
GAGAGATGATGATAAGGATACCAGATAATTGATGAGTTGAATGTAATATTGAACCGTACCCAGCTATTGGGATGCCGTACGACGATTTACCGTACGAGCTTTATATTGATGATAGATCCGCACTATACTCGAGGATGTTATATGATGTACTGTATCGTACGTGATACTATTGAGGCGGGATCACCGACTATTGATATATGTATATATCGACTCAGATTTAGGTGGTTTCCATATCCCTCCCGATTGACTTGATAGTTGGATCCGTAGTTCGCATAGTAGGTGTTAGACTAGACCCGAGTCATACCTATTTCAAAACCAACGAATCGAGGATATTTTAAAGATAGGCAAAAGGGATTCTACGGATATTTTCAAACGAAGCATCTTTTCTAAAAACACCGTAGCTCTTATTTTACCAAAGACCCCGATTCGTCTTATTTCTAATGGCAAAGCTGCATGATATATTTATTGATGTAGATTCTCCACTGTTGCGTTGATTATTCGATTCCGCATATTCATGCTATTTGCACTGCATTGCTTGGGTTTATTGATATATTACAATCATGCTGTTAGGACACCTGCCCCATTATCGATGATGCATATGTTCCACGTACACTGCTCGCCGGCTCACACACTTCATCATCGATAATTGCCATGTCACTACACTGTAGTATTGTGCATTCAGGATATGACATACTGATATGCTTACATTTCTTTACATGTCGCATACATCATGCTTTCTGATTATACGCATTGTGATATGTTGTTTCTATGATGTTTCTGGATTTAGGAACCGTGGGTATTTCAAAAGAGAATATGTAATTGTTTTAAAAACCCGGTTACCCTTAATATGATATTTCAGTGCGTCCACCATGTGTTTTCTCAGTGCTGAGAGCGACATGTGAAACCCGATTCGAGGAGGCGGATGAGGCCGATTGCGGGTACATGGTGGACCCGGTATGGTACCCCGGGGCGAGAACGGATTCGCTGTGTAGTAGACGGTGAGCCTGGCAGAGGGACTACTACCTACCGGTGATTGGTTGGACCTGGCGGTTATCCGGAGGATACTGACCGGAGTCGATAGATGGATATGGGCGTACTGCTGGGGTCGAGAGCCGATTCCGCAGACGGAGCCCGTAGGCTGATCCGGACTGACGGAGCCCGATATATGAGGATTTACGTGCCGATGCTAGGCACAGCTTTCATGATGTTTTCGAGTGTCGATGTTGGGCACTCTGGTTCCATGATTTTGACGTGTCGCGAGGGACACAGATGGTTTATATCCTCATATTTTCCATGCATATGCTTTATGATATTTACATGCATGATGCTTATTGTCATTGGGTGACGAGTGGATGGGATCCACGTACATGCATATTGATTACATTGATCATACCTCATATTTATGATATGCTATTACCTGAGGCACTGGCACGAGCACTTGGTACTACACTCATGTATAGAGATTACATTGTCACTTTAGCATACTTCAGACTTATTCATATTGAGGTTTATTTATATATCTGATCGTATTGACCTAGGATGGGTCATACATTCGATCTCTGCGTGTAGATATTTTCTATTCATGAGTTGGCAACTCACCTCCGTTGTGCCGCAGTTCTTGTAGGTTTTGTTGTACAGGTTTCATTGCGGCATTTCTGGTACATTGCTTCCATATGGGTGACTTGCTTGGGTAGGCGAGTTCTTTTGTATCAGGACCACCATTGTTGATGTATTATTCATTGTATCTAGAAATTTCCATCAACCAAAACTTGTATATTGTTTCAGACTTAGAAAAACAGTGATGTATTATTTCGACCTTAGAGTCGCGCATGTAGTATTACGGTTTTCAGGCTGTTTTGAGTTCCTTTTTGAGTTTTGATTTTCGCCCTTCGGCGTTGTATATTATATTGCTTGCGTGGTTGTGACCGTCGATTGACGAAGAGCTAGCTCCCTCTTGGGGATGCCTTTTATCACTGCATATATATATTATTCTTGTTGTACCCCGCTCGGGACCAGTTTTTACAAAGGAAACTCTGCCGAAATTTTCAGAAAAGACTACACATTTTTTTTAAAATGCATATTCGGCTTAGTTAATTAAAAACTTTGATTTCAAACATGCTTTCTTTACTTATTAAAAACCAGTTTCTTTATTTACTCCTTAAATGGTTTTAGATTTCTGGGCTTTTGGCTTACTTGGATCAGATGGAGTCCTATAGACTTCATATGGTTCAAGGGCCAGTCAAGTGCTGCTGCAGCTGCTGCCCACAATTCCCTCCCCTCTCCAAGCCTCCAAAACACCACAAAAATCACTTCAAAACCCCATCTTCCCTTCAATAAAAAGGTGCACAAGCTCAAAATCTACACATTCGACCAAGAAAGCTAGGATTTTGGCCACTAGGGGCAACTCAAGAATTTTCTTGAGTTCCCAAATGAGGTAATTTCTGGATCATTAGCTTAGTTTATGCATTGCTTATACCCCATGTTTAGTTTAGAACCGATATTATGTGTTTTGGTGGATATAAGGAAAACCTAGTTAGGGTTTGAGGAAATTGTGAGTTGTAATGTGAAATTGAGCTCAATAGAGGCTGCACAAACACCTTAGTGATGGAATTGAGACCCAAACCTAAGACTTGAAACCCAGAATACGGATTTAGAAACCGATATCGGAAAAATCGTGGAATCTGTGAAGGTTTTATTGAATCTGCTTTCACCCGAGACATCTGAAAATAAATTTGAGTTCACAGAGAGATGTGCAAACAAATAGAAACCACCACACCAAACCTTAGCCCCCACCTCCTTGTTAAGGCCGCAGATAAATCCCATCTGGCTGCAAATTGCGGCCAGAGTAGGGGGTTTGGCCCCGTTTTTAGTGCAGGGCCCTATTTCCAGTAGTCTTGACCCATGGCATGTGCAATTTTGTCTGATTCCATCTAGGGTAAAATCTGGGTTAGTTTTCTTGAGTTGGCGCATGGTTTATGACTTGTTTTAGCTTGGGTTTTGGTATTTGGTGATTCGTTTCTGTCGGGTGGCGTTTAGACGCCAACGACAAGTGGATATTGATCATGTTTACATGCGAGACGATAGGTTTTTACCCATGCGAGTAGTGTGTGCTGTTTTGGTTTTCCGATGTGATTTTCATGTGCTTTAGCGTTTGTGATATACTTATAGGTACCCTATGTGATGTTTATGTGAAGAAGATGAAGATGGCGACATCGGCATCGACACACGAGAAGCGAGGTGAGTAGATTATATCTACGGGGGAAGTCGGGTGGATGGCGTATAGCACCTCCGCAGTCCGTGGTGATGTATACGAATACGTATACATACATATATTTATTATTTGTTGTTTAAGATTATTGATGGTAAAAATGGATTATTGATGATAAGGATGTATTGGTTTAGTATAGTGCGAAACCCTAGAGTAGTGGTTGCACCCACACATACATGCACACATATACTTGCATACATTCTTTCTTTCGCATGTGCGCATATGGAAGTGTGTATATCTACACATGGGTATGGGACTATGTGTTCATATACGGGATTTGAGGATGATACGTGGGATTGAGATGAGTCGATGGGATTTGTTTTGAGGCTGTGAGATCGGCGATATGACAGAGTTCGTATTTGAGATACGACATGATGGTTTAGAGGGTCCTTTGAGGAAGTGTTTCATATACGTACATGCATATATATTGATGGTTTCGATTGTACTAGACTTAGATTAGTACCCCATATCATGAGAGATGATGATAAGGATACCAGATAATTGATGAGTTGAATGTAATATTGAACTGTACCCAGCTATTGGGATGCCGTACAATGATTTACCGTATGAACTTTATATTGATGATAGATCCGCACTCTACTCGAGGATGTTATATGATGTACTGTATCGTACGTGATACTATTGAGGCGGGATCACCGACTATTGTATATATGTATATATCGACTCAGATTTAGGTGGTTTCCATACCCCTCCCGATTGACTTGATAGTTGGATCCATAGTTCGCATAGTAGGCGTTAGACTAGACCCGAGTCATACCTATTTCAAAACTAACGAATCGGGGATATTTTAAAGATAGGCAAAAGGGATTCTACGGATATTTTCAAACGAAGCATCTTTTCTTAAAACACCGTAGCCCTTATTTTACCAAAGACCCCGATTCGTCTTATTTCAAATGGCAAAGCTGCATGATATATTTATTGAGGTAGATTCTCCACTGTTGCGTTGATTATTCGATTTCGCATATTCATGCTATTTGCACTGCATTGGTTGGGTTTATTGATATATTACAATCATGCTGTTAGGACACCAGCACCATTATCGATGATGCATATGTTCCACGTACACTACTCGCCGGCTCACACACTTCATCATCGATAATTGCCAAGTCACTACACTGTAGTATTGTGCATTAAGGATATGACCCTTGCATGACATACTGATATGCTTACATTTCTTTACATGTCGCATACATCATGCTTTCTGATTATACGCATTGTGATATGTTGTTTCCATGATGTTTCTGGATTTGGGAACCGTGGGTATTTCAAAAGAGAATATGTAATTGTTTAAAAAACCCGGTTACCCTTGATATGATATTTCAGTGCGTCCACCATATGTTTTCTCGGTTCTGAGAGCGACATGTGAAACCTGATTCGAGGAGGCGGATGAGGCCGATTGCGGGTACATGGTGGACCCGGTATGGTACCCCAGGGCGAGAACGGATTCGCTGTGTAGTAGACGGTGAGCCTGGCAGAGGGACTACTACCTACCGGTGATTGGTTGGACCTGGCAGTTATCCGGAGGATATTGACCAGAGTCGATAGATGGATATGGGCGTATTGCTGGGGCCGAGGGCTGATTCCGCAGACAGAGCTCGTGGGATGATCCGGACTGACGGAGCCCGATATATGAGGATTTACGTGCCAATGCTGGGCACAACTTTCATGATGTTTTCGAGTGTCGATGCTGGGCACTCTGGTTCCATGATTTTGACGTGTCGTGAGGGACACAGATGGTTTATATCCTCATATTTTCCATGCATATGCTTTATGATATTTACATGCATGATGCTTATTATCATTGGGTGACGAGTGGATAGGATCCACGTACATGCTGATTGATTACATTGATCATACCTCATATTTATGATATGCTATTACCTGAGGCACTGGCACGAGCACTTGGCACTACACTCATGTATAGAGATTACATTGCCACTTTAGCATGCTTCAGACTTATTCATATTGAGATTTATTTATATATCTGATCGTATTGACCTAGGATGGGTCATACATTCGATCTCTGCGTGTAGATATTTTCTATTCACGAGTTGGCAACTCACCCCCGTTGTACCACATTTCTTACAGGTTTTGTCGTACAGATTTCATTGCGGCATTTCTGGCACACTACTTCTATATGGGTGACTTGCTTGGATAGGTGGGTTCTTTTTAATCAGGACCACCATTGTTGATGTATTATTCATTGTATCTAGAAATTTCCATCAACCAAAACTTGTATATTGTTTCAGACTTAGAAAAACAGTGATATATTATTTCGACCTTAGAGGCGCGCATGTAGTATTACGGTTTTCAGGCTGTTTTGAGTTCCTTTTTGAGTTTTGATCCTCGCCCTTCGGCGTTGTATAATATATTGCTTGCGTGGTTGTGACCGTCGATTGACGAAGAGCTAGCTCCCGCTTGGGGATGCCTTTTATCACTGCATATATATATTATTCTTGTTGTACCCGCTCGGGGCCAGTTTTTACAAAAGAAACTCTGCCGAAATTTTCAGAAAAGACTACACATTTTTTTTAAAATGCATATTCGGCTTTGTTAATTAAAAACTTTGATTTCTAACATGCTTTCTTTACTTATTAAAAACCAGTTTCTTTATTTACTCCTTAAATGGTTTTAGATTTCTGGGCTTTTGGCTTACTTGGATCAGATGGAGTCCTATAGACTTCATATGGTTCAAGGGCCAGTCACGTGCTCTTTCGGGTCGTGACAAGGTATGCGCATATCTGGCAAGTTTCAGTTTCTTTAGAAACCCCCGATGTGATTTTTACCCCATGTTCTTATGACCTTGACGAAGGCCAACATATCATAAGCCACATGTCAAGTTCTACCCGTCATTATCCAGGTTAATTTGAACCTACCCGTACATACCCTTGACGAAAGCCAAAATAGTAGTACGACTGTCCCAAACCAACGCATCTATCTATACTGCAGAAAAGTAACAAATAGCTATCATACACTATGCCTTGACGAAGGCCAACATACATAGCATGAATACTAAGTGATACCTTTCTGAAATGACGGAGGGCTATGAATGGTTTTTGGCGAAAAACCTTTAACGTAATGAACTTGATATCGTTGAAGGAACCGGATAGCTTTTTATAAAAATATAGTGGCGAAAACCTTTGCTAAAGAGGTCACTCCCGGTGAAGGGATCTCGGCTCTTTCCCCGTAGAATGAGGTGCAGGATATTCCAACTGAATACCACGTTACAAAGCAAAAGTAATCGACTATAGTGAAGTTATTGCCCTGACGCAAACTTCTGTCCAAGGGGTCACTCCCGGTGAAGGGATCTCGGCCCTTGCCTCGTCGACTGAGGTGCTGGATATTCATAACCGAATACCACTGTGCAAAACAAAAGAGAACGTCCTTGCAATAACAGCTTTTTGAAAAATGTTCCAACAACATCAGAATAGGTTTGTTTAGCTTGCATTAATCCGAATCAATGCAGTCCCATCAATTGATCACACCAATAAAGAACGAAAATAATGATGTACGTATATTCCATCCGTATTCGCCACTGGGTCCCGTCATCACCCGTTAGGTTACTTAACTAACGACAGAGCGGGGACTGGACTAGCGTGGATGCAAAACATATACAACATCTACTAGTATATATATCAATATATAATATTCGCACAAGGCATAATAAAATGCAACATCACAGAAATGTAATAAGCATCACCGAACAATATAGATATCTGGGATCCCCGGGTTTCATAGAGCCGCTACTGAAACCCGACGTTCCCCTGGTCGTGTGGATAGCCTGTGCAATGAAATCCTAGACCCCTATGGGCGCGGCAAGTTACCCGCCAAAACCTGAAGCGAGGCAGCCCCCTTCAACTATGTGAATGGACCACCCAGCACTTCACGGAATCCGGTAACTTGGGTACCCCTCCTTGGGTCAACCTATACCCCCTACGAGTGCGGCGAATAGCCCGCCAATTCTAGAGTGAAGCCCCCTCCGTCTCAAAGCCATGAGATGCGGGCCTTTTGCCCTCTAGAACCCGGCTATCCGTGCACCCTACCGCGGCGTAATCCTAGTACAGAAAGTAAAATATATACAACGGGTACATCGACCTCAGCCCAGTCATGCCCCAAAAGAATAATATACAAACAGGCAGTGACGGCAGTCCACATGTCGGACGCTCGCTCCGCAATATCAAATGTACAAATACAACCAAACTGTACTACCATTACATCCAGGCTATCCACCACGATAAATCCGCAACATCACAGCACAATACAGAACATCAACGTGAATGTCACGTTCGCAAATCCGTCTAAAAGAACTATAGCAATTAGACAGGATTTACCGATCAAATGACATTCACGGTCGCAGATATAATGTAAATACTGTGAACTAACATGTTTAAAATTTTTGATCGACAAAATTTTCCGAAGTGGGCCCCAAGTACAATACCCAGTACTCAGACAAATCTGGGCCCAAACAAAAAATACCAGAAACCCCATTTCCAACTCAGAGAACACCTGAAGAAATTTGGTCCAATGAAGAGCTATAATGGCGGCGGAAACGCGGCCAAAACTAGGGTTTGGCCGCGGTTCCACGGCGTTCCTGAGAAATTAATCTACCAAATTTCTACAGTGCCCTTAAAAAACCCTGCCTGATTTTCTGACATGCCCAAAAAAATTTTTAGAGCACAAAAACATTTCGACAGAAACTTGATGTTTGGAAATGCAGTTTTTGGAAATTTTGTCCGATAGAAGTTCTAAACACGTTAGAGCAAGCTAGTAAAGGTTAATGGCGTAGCTCTGATACCATGTAAGTCTACGGTAGCGCCCCGGCCGTCTGTCCGAGGCCAAAATGCGGAAACGAAACTTTTTCAAAACAAGAAAACCGGCGCTACCGCGGAAAATAAACCCGGATCGGGCCATTAACCTACTACTAGCTATCTAGAGAAGGGATAGAGAGCTATACCGAGCGATCCGTGTCCTTCGGTCTTCGGCCACCATCCCGATCTCCTCGCGGCATCTCCGGTCTCGATCTCCTCGTCGGAAAGGGCACCACATCGAGAAGTCTTTTTACGGGCTCCCGCTTCGTCCGAAGCAACTCGGGCACAAAGTGTGCTAGCCGACGTGTCCAAGGTTGAAGTAGAGTATGTTGTGATCACTTTGTCTCTTGCATCCATTGCTTTGGATGGAGGTTGAAGGTGTTGCCATTGGAGGAGACAAAGAGCTAGAGGAAGAAGAAGAGGAAAAGTTTCTTTTTCCTTTTCTTTTCTTTTGTGATGAATGATAATGAGAGTGAGAGAGAGTAAGAATAATACAAGACCAAAAATAAATCTCATGGAAGCCCCCCCTCTCTCTCCTTATCATATCAAGCATAAATCTATCAAATAATGTGACAAATGCACATAAAAAGAGACCATGAGTCATAATATATGTCCATGTCACATTAATGCATCTCATGATGAAATTCTAGCTCACAATTTCCATTATCCAAATATTAATCCAAATGTTTGGTCCAACAAAAAGATACGGCAACATCTAAACTAAACTCGTGACGGATCACAAGGATACCCCTCACCTGTATATACATACCTGCATCCGCATTCCGACTGAATGCGAATGCGATGAGACTAAAGTAATCCAACAAATCTAATACTAGGGTCCGGCTTAAACCAAAGCCCACTAGTATGATCCGTCCGATCATGATCCGTGCAATACCGCACGTATAAGATCGAACCCTGCCAAATATCATACGACCTCTACAACGTTTCGCCCGAAACTTGAGAAACTGTCTGTGAGGGACTCTAAAGACTCATCAATACTTTTTCTATGGATTTAACCACTGGTACGTCAGAGGTACTAGCTGTACGTAATGGGCTATCAGGTATTGACCAAAAGGGAGGTCGATGAGCGAACTCATCCTGACACCCTACTAAGCCTGTTAGTGACAATATCCGTACAGTCCGGTCCGTTCGTCTATGAGCATCGCATGGCGGGCCTAGGCGGTTGGTAAAAGTTAGACCCCCAAAAGCGGTACAAGTCGTGTCGGAGTATAGCCCAGAACACCCTGAGATACTACTGGAATACCTACCAGTAAATCTCCTGCCTTGGCCAAGGACTTCGTGTAATGGCTCTCCTAGACACAGCGCGACCTCACCCCCAATACCGGGAGAGACGAACCCCTGCATATCCGCTCACTGCCTCCATGTGGCTCGGGATTGTACTTAACTAAAACTTGTTTGCACAACTCCTTTGAGCCATGGTAGGGTAGTAATCAAAGCACAGTGGGAACTCACACGAGACAAATGACGATCTCAGGTTGATGAACTAACCTGTACACATGTCACCAGGGAACTGCTATCTGACGTCAGGTATAATACCAACTAGCATGTTCCCGGCGAGTCCTGTCCGGTGTACTCATAACCCAATGAGCACCTGTATACATCTTAGGTGATCCAACTGACACCAATGGCTTATGAGACCGACCACCGCCCCTCGTCGGGGTCTCTACTGTATACACTAGTCTACTCTGGAGTATCGATGCCCTGTCTCGAAACTCCCTCGACTAGGGACCTTTTAAGGTTGTACTTATAGACCCCAGCTCCCACGTATATGATCGCCATCATACTGCTGGCCGTCAAGCAAGAATCCTAAAGGCTCTATCAACGTGCAATAGTGACCTATAAGGTCACCTAAAGCAGTACACGATGATAAAGATAAACCAGATAGCATATTATCATCTTGAGTAAGACTGTCCTACCGGCATAGGTCCTCCTTCAATCATTGCAATCACGTGCCTGTGATCCAATAATTGACTCCGAGGGCAGTATATCCAACAATATTGACATCTGCTGTGACCCGAGACACCTGAAAATATTTTAGCAAACACAGAGAGTCATGCAGGCAACCTGGAGTGTACCCTAAAGACCCGAGCCCCAACCCCCTTGATGAGGCCGCAGATTTATTGTTCCTGGCCGCAATTTGTGGCCAGGGTGAGGTGAAATGTTTTCGTATTTGTTCTGTGGCTTTATCTCCAGTAAATTATACCCTATACATATGCAAAATTTGCTAATTTGACCTAGGGTAAAATCTGGAAGAGTTTTACATTGTTTCTAATTTTGGTTTTGCAGATTCTGTTAACTTGAACTTGGGTATTTGTGTTTTAACTCGATGGTTTGATGTTTGTACATCGACATCGAGGATTCGTTTTACCTTTCTTGCAGATCATAGGTTTTAATTTATGTGTGATTCGCGTGTTGTTTTTGTTTTGAATTGGATTTTAATGCGACACGGTATGTTATGATATGTAGGTACCCCCACATGGACTTCAGATGATGAAGAAGAGGATGGCGACATCGACTTCGGCAAGAGATGATCATGTGAGTAGATATATATCTACGGGCGAAGTCGGGTGGATGGCGTATAGCACCCCCGCAGTTTCGTAGTGTAGTATACGAATACGTATGCCTATATATATAAATATGTTTATTGTGAGACTAGATGATTATCTAGATAGACTTTAGGAGTTCGTGGATAAATTTTAGTGTAATTGGATGATAGTGTCGATAGTTAGTTTTAGTCGCGAACCCTAGATTAATGATTTGCATACACGCACACACACTCGCATACATTTATTTACTTGTGCGTATATGGGGATATATGTATATATATACACATAGGTATGGGACTATGTATATATATATATACGTATACATATACATGATGATGATGATAGTATATGGTATTTGGAGATGAGTCGATGTGATTGGGTATGATGCCACGAGATCGGTGATATGATTTGGATCGTATTATGAGATACGACGTGATGTTATAGCGGGTCTTTAGGCGATGTGTTGTCATATACACACACATATATATGTTGATGGTATTAGTATATACTAGATGTAGATCAGTACCCTGCTCATGATATATGAGGATAAGGATACCGGTTGAATAATGAGATAAATGTGATATTGACCCGTACCCAGATTTGGGATGCCGTATGATAGATTTACCGTACGAGCTATATATTGATGATAGATCCGCACTCTTGACTTGAGAATGTCATGTTATATATTGTATCGTATGTGATACTATTGAGGCGGAATCACCGACTATTATATGTTATATATATCGACTCAGATTTAGGTGTTTTCCTTACCTTTTCGATTAGCCTGTTAATTTAGTCCCGTAGTTTACTTGTAGATGTTAGACTAGACTTGAGTCATACCTATTTCAAAACTAACGAATCGTGAGTATTTTAAAGACAGGCCAAGGGATTCTACGGATATTTCAAAGGACGTACGTTTTCTTAAAAACACCATAGCCCTTATTTTCTAAACACCACGATTCGCGTTATTTCAAATGGAAAAATGGTATGACACATATATTGTAATGTATATTCTTTATTGCTGCGTTTACCATTCATTTTCCGCATATTATTATTATTCGCATCGCATTGCATGCTTAATTGTGTTTCCGTAAGTATTATGAAACCCATGCTGTCAGGACACCAGCACCATTTCCGATGATGCGTATGCTCCACGTACACTTACTTGCTGGCTCACACACATCATCATTGGTAATTTCCATATCATGTACACATTAGAAAATACTACTTCATTAATATAAAATGTTAGTTGATAGTTCGACATGGTATTAGTGAGCTTGCTTTTATATGATATCTTAGACATTGCATTTATTACTGATATCTCAGGCATATTTATATATTCATTTTCCATGACTTTATGGGCCAGTTCGGATTGCCGGAGCCTAATATTATAGAATTCATTGTTTATTTACCGTTGGGTTTGGGATTTTGAATTTCTATGAGATTTCTGGATTTGGAGAAACCGCAAAGATTTTATAAACTTATTATCTTTTTAAAAGATAGAAAATTGCGGTTTTCTCCTGATATGATTTGAGAGGAGTCCACCATGAGTTTTCTCGGCTCTTGAGCGATATCATACACCCGATTCGAGGAGGAGGAGGAACCGTCCGTGGGTGCATGGTGGACCCGGTGCGGTACCCCAGGGCAAGATGGTCGCAGATGATGGCGTTGAGCCTGGCAGGGGAGCACCACCGACCGGTGATTATATTGTGACTCGACAGATATCCGGAGGATACTGATCGGAGTTTGGGCCAGTCCGGATAGCCGGAGCCCTAGATATTGAGATTCGAGGATACAGGCCAGTCCGGATAGCCAGAGCTTGAGATATTTATATATTGGGATTTATTACATTTTGTGTCGATGCTAGACACTGATTCCCTGTTGATTTCTGTAGGGTTCCTAGGCACACTAATGAGGTCTCACAAGGCATCAACCATGCCAATTTCAAATTTCACGGGTCCCGAGAAACCCTAATACGGATCGTTAACTAGATATTTAGGCGACAAATGAAACTAGTTAACAACTTAACTACAAGAACGGAAATACAACCTTTGTAGATCTGGTCCTCCACCTCCTTAGCTCCGCAATGAAGTCTCCTCACTGTCCAAATCGAATCCCGGGCTCTAGCGTCGGCTTCATCGGAGAAATGGGCGGGCTAGGTCATCGACTACGATGCCGAAGATGATCTACGTCGAGGCATCACAAGATCAAGCTCCCACTTCACCAAGTCATGAAACTTGTGAAGAAAACACCCTATACTACTTGGCAAGAGGTAGAGGATGAAGAAATAGGAAGTGGGTTCACTTTAGAATTGGATTTCTCACTTGATTTCTTCACTTGCCATTGATGAGGCAAGCTTTCTTCATGTGAAGAAGAAGAAGAAGATGAAGATAATGATATGATAAGAATCATAAAATAGAAAAGAAAAATCAATTCTTATCATATACAAACTATGGTTTAGTGTAGAGATTTAACTAAGGTTAGATGGAGTGGTTAGGGTTAAGCATGAGACAAAAATGGTCACTTAGTCAAAGCTTCATGAAGCTTCAAGATGCAAACAAAGAAAGCCACCATTTTCTCTTTATTCTTTTTATTTTCTAAAAAAAATAAATAAATAAATAAATGAATAAGAAAATAAAACCCTAACCATTCATATAACCATGGTTTAATCTTTACACAAACCCAAGTTTTCATGTATCATCAAACATGATACAAACTTGTGCACAAAATTATATCACATATACAATGTGCACAAACAAGTGAGAAAAACCATTTAAAGTGAACCAATACTAGTTAATGCAAAGTAATATATCAAATATATAATTATGCATTAAATCATTAATCAACACTTGATTTAACGATCCGGTCATATCGCATATAACCGACTAATATCCAATGTATCGACTTATCGAATCAATCCTTGATTTGATAACTAGGTTATATCGCATACAACCATTTGATACATTCATCGCGAGAATGAAATACGGTATCACATACACGCATTATTCTCGGTCCCGCACATATCTCATATGCGCTCCTATTTCGTTTCGCTTGAGCCAGGAAACCTCTGTGTAGGACTCTAAAGACTCGTCAATATGCCGGCAGCAGATGATGATCATATCAAACACCCACAAGCTGCAAGCGGTCTGCTAAACGTAACGGCCACCCGGGTATTGAACGATCAGAAGATCGACGAGCAAGCCCGCTCACACTCCTGTGAATCCAACCAGTAACACTTACCGTACAGTCCGGTCTCGTCGTCTGATATGTCGCATATCTCGCCTAGTGGTGGTAAACGTCAGACCCCAATAGCTCGATAAGTCGTGTCGATATGAGGTCTATAACAGTTCGAGAAACTACTGGTAACACTTACCAGTAAATCTCAACAACCCTGGCCAGGGATTTCCGGTTATAGCCAATCGAACACAGCGCAACATCAACTCCCTATACCGGGAGAGACGAATCCCCTCCTATCGCTCATTGCCTCCATGTGATTCGGGACTGTACCCAAAAACCATCGTTTTGCACGCCCTCTTGGACGTGGTAAGATGGAAATCAAAGCACAGTGGGAATCACACAAGACTCTATGACGATCTCGGGTCAACAGACTACTTTGTACCAGTGTCACCAGAGAACTGCCATCTGACGTAAGGTATAATACCATCTGGGAGTTCTTGGCGAGTCTGTCCAGTGTACCCAGTCTCCACTGAGCACCCGTATATCATCTCTGATGTCAAACACCAATGGATATGGGATCATCCATCGCCCATCTGTATGGGTCGAGAAGGTATACGCTAGTCTACTCTGGTATATCGATGCCCCGTCTCGATACACCCACGACTAGGGACTTTGAAGGATGTACTTATGGACTACCATGTCCCCACTAGTATGATCCGCATCATAGTCCAGGTAGTCAAGTACACATCCTAAGGGCTTTACCAACATATAACAGAGAGACAATTAGTGTACACGTTAAGGTAAAGAGCAACCAGATAGCATACTATCATGTCGAGCAAGAAAGTCTTCCCTATATACGTCCTAGCATCCACTAAAATATACATCATATGTACAGTAATGGCCTCTCGGGCATACATATAACTAACAATCTCCCACTTGCACTAGGGCCATCTGATAGCAGTGGTTGTAGTATCTCATACTCAACCATCCCATAATAGTCTCTCTCTAGGAAAAGGCCTTTGTGAGTGGATCCGCCGTGTTGTCCTCTGAGTCTACTCTCCTAACCTCGATCACCCTGGAGATCAACCATCTCCATGATCAGGTGATACTGCTTTAGAATTTGTCTGGATCACTGATGGGACCCGGCGTTCCTTGGCATAAGCCACAACTCCATTGTCTCACAATGGTTGGAACGTAGTTCATCTCATGAACCAATATACACCCAAACATCCTCCTTGGTAGCATCTTAAGTAGCGATGTATCCTGCCTTTATTGTCTAGTATGCCACGGTATCTAGCTTGGAACTTTTCCAACATACCGTCCCTTTACTAAGGGCAAAGACAATGCCTGTGACTGACATTCAGTCGTCTTTATCACCCTGGAACACTTTCAGTGATTCTCCCCAGAATCAATTGATACCATCTCACTACAACTAGTGAGAATCCTAACATCCAATTAGATCTATCTCATAGATCCAAACCCAAGATTTAGGAGGTATCACTTTGATCCTTTATGGAGAATCATTGTGATAAGCGGAGATTGACCGAGCGTAGCATAGGAAACTTCTTCCCTATCAAGAGTATGTCATCCACGTACTCTACGAGGATCATCACCATACTCCCTACCACCTTTTTGTATATACAAGGTTCATCTACCATTTTGATGATGTCAAACTGTTTGACTTCTTCATCAAAACAGATGTTCCAACTCCGCGATGCCTGCTTTATCACATAAAACATCTTGCACACGTTTCCGCTGCTCCCACTGTCTACGAAGCCCTCTGGCTGTGTACTTATAGACGCCCTCTTCTAAAACATCATTTAGAAAAGATGTCATGACACCCAACCACCAGATATCGTAGTCATGGTATGTAGCCGTGGCAAGTAGGATCTGGATGGACTTAAGCATAGCTACTTAGAAAAGGTTTCATCATCATCCATACCTGGTCAATGATGTAGAACTTTAACAAGTCTAGCTTTGAAAGTCTCAACTCTTCCATGTACACCAAGTAATCTTCTCAAGATATACTTGCTCCTGATGGGGATTTAACCCTTCAGATATAGCAACCAAAGTCCATACTTTGTTGGTGTATAAGGATTCCATCTCAGATCGTTAAGCATCCAGCCATTCTGACAGAGTCTTACTCCTGATGGCCAGTTCGAAACTAGTTGGGTCATCATCTCATGATGCAATCCTCGCTCCCACTGTCATAGAGAAACCGAAGTATCTCTCAGGTGGGTGAGGAACCCTACTAGATCGGCGGAGAGACTGAGGTTCGTTGGTATCTACTGAATCCTTTGGTTCTACCAAATCATCTGCTGTTGTTTGTATAGCTGGAACCTTTCCAGTTGTACATAACAGACCTTGCCTCGAGCTTGTCCGGATTATGCTTTTAGACATAGCCCGGACAACCCCAAATATTAACTAACGTAAGAGATGGTCTCTTCCCTTATCATATCAAATATGAAGTGGTAGGCAACTGATTTGATTTGAACCCTATTCAATAGGTATGCAGCTTCTCAAGTGCATAACTCCCAAAAAAGGAAACAGGTAACTCAGTAGTACTCATCATAGAGCACACCTTATCATATAGGGTGAGATTGCTCCGCCCCGATATACTATTGTGCTATGGTGTATATGGAGGAGTAATGCTGAGAGAGAATCTCATTCTCCTTTAGAATAGTCCAGGATTTCCGTGCTCAAGTATTCTCCTCCCTGATGTCATCATAGGACATAATACTTATACCCTTATTTTGGTTCTCTACTTCTTACTTATATTCTGTGAATATCTCAAAAGGTTCGGACTTGTGTTTCAATAGGAACATAGGTCTGAATCTCGAAAGATCATCAAAGAATGTAATGAAGTATAAAGAACCGGACTTGGCAAGTGTAGACAGGGGACCTACATACATCAACATGTATCATCCCAAGAGTTCACTAACTCTTTCTCTGTTTCCAGTAAACGGAGCTATGGTCATCTTATCTCTGTGACATGACTGGCAAGTTTCACAAGATGTAAATTCAAACTGATTTAAATATGCATCTAAAATGTAACTTCAGCTAGTCGGGTCGCATTGATATGACCTAGTCTACAATGTCTCAAGAAAGATTCGTTCATTTCTGAACTCTTCCTCTTTTGTGTGTTCAGTATACTAAGAACTGTAGTTTGATTTAGAACATTAATGCTTTTAGATAACGTGCCTGAACCGATCAACTTTTGATATAGGAAATGTTCAAAACATTATCCAACAATACAAAATTATATCCTTTCTTTACTAATAAAGAGACTGATATGATTTTGTATATCAGGTTCGGTATCTAATAACATTCATTCAGAATCAATGCATTTGGAATACATGGTGACAGTGACCAACAGACTTGGCTGCAACACTTGCCCCGTTTTCTGCCTCATGAAACTTATCACCCGTTCTCAGTTCTCTACCTTTCTGTAGCCCTATGTAACAGATTACATATGCGGGATCCTGATCTGGTATCACATACCCAGGACGTAAAGAATACTGAGAAACAGTTCTGTATAATGAACACACCCGAAGATGATGCATCAGCATGCACTCCCTTCGTTTGGGCGGCATGGGAATTCTGGTAATCCCCAATTTCCTGCTCTGTCTTATAACAATTATAAGTTGGAGCGGGACCAACGTTCCCCAGCTCAGTATAACAAGCGGGTTCGGTCAAATATTCCGTATTATTATCTTGATTAAGGCGTGATATGGTCGCTACCTGGAGAGAGAGAGAAGAAAACACTCAGCGTATGCTCTTGCAAGAATAGATTGGTTATTATTTTATCTAATCAGGATGGCTCCCACTGCTTTTTATCAAATCTTCCTTCAAACCCTAAAAGGAAAGACTAGCCGGGATTAATTACACGCTACAAGTTCGCCAATCTTTCAGCCAGGCCAGTGTCGGTACTTTGAGGGAGGTCCCCCGTGCTTTCGCACGAACCTAATTAATGTAAACCTCGTTTTCCCAGAGGCGTAACCTCGTTAACACCTTTCTAGACACCTACTTGATCAGCTAATTGTAATGTGTAAAACTCTCCCAGGAGTAACAATTACTCGCAGCGGGTATCGGGATCCAACTATCTCATAGAAGGTATGCAATCTCATTGCAAATTTCAACACTTGAAATTCCCGATAATATTTTGCCCCTAGCAGCTATATGACCTTAACATAGTCAACAAATCATAAGTGCTAGTCAAGTTCAACCCGTCATTTCCCGATTGAATTAAACCCACCCGCACGACCCTTAACATAGTCAACAAAGTCGCACGACTACCCTAATCCAATCGCAACATATGCTTATGTAGATAAGCACTAATTAGCTACCGCACACTACGCCTTAACATAGTCAACAAACGTAGCACAAATACTAACTAGTACTTATCTGAAATGACGGAGGGCTACGACAGGTTTTTCTGAAAACCTATTGCGTAATGAACTTGATATCGTTGTAGAATCAAATGATTTTAAAATGGAGTGCTTTTGAGGCTTTTCTAGTTTTGCTAAAGGAGTCACTCCCGGTGAAGGGATCGTCGGTCCTTTCCTCGACGAATGAGGTGCGGGATATATCATATATATCACTGTGCAAAGAAAAAACTCTTAAAAGCAATCAAAAGACAAACCGAGTGTGTAGCATCTGCCAGTTATTGCTAAAGGAGTCACTCCCGGTGAAGGGATCTCGGTCCTTTCCTTATTGAATAAGGTGCAGGATATATCATATATACCACTGTGCAAAGCAAGAACTGTAGCTACCTGTTTTATTTTGAAATTCGATTCTACAACATCTTAGGTTTCTTTTATTTTATTAATCTCATTAATGAAGTCCCATCATTTAAGTACCTAAACATCACAGATAAATACGACGTATACTTACGCCATCCGCATTCGCCTCGATGTCCCCTCGTGCACCGTTAGGTTAGGTAACTAACGGCAGAGCAGGGCAGGGCTAGCGCGGGTGTAAAACATAAGTAACATCTATATAATATATCATATATACTATATACAGTATCCATCACAGAACATATCACATGATCACATCACAGATATCGCAGCAGAAGAATCATATGAAATATTGGATATACTAGGACGTCCGTGTTTTCAATACGAGCCAATATAAAACACGGATTCCACGGTCGTGATGAATACCCAAACCCACACCCCTAGACCCCTACGAGAGCGGCAAGCAACCCTACCAATTCTTGAGTTAGGAGACCCGGACTCGACTCCTCGAGTTGGTCTCCCACTGGACTCCAGAACCCGGTTACTTGTGCTCCCCTCCTTGGGTCTATCCTAGTGCGGAAAAGTAAATAATATACAAAGGGTGACAACTTCCGCAACCTGGAAGTGCCCCAATAAAAGAATATTACATACAAGTTTTTACATGAATGAAAATGAAAAACACTCATCTCACATAAAAAACCCCCGGCTATTCAAACACGACGATCCAATATAACATATCCAGCAACACATAACATCACATGTCATCAACGTAAGTAAACATGCGTATCCTAATTGTCGTTGGCATATAGCAACGAAACCGGCGATATCACATATTATACTTACGGTCACAGAAAAGAAAGTGTAAAACTACAACAGTTGGAATCCGCAATCTGCATAGACATCGCATAATCAAATGAATACCTTAGACATCGCATGCCTAACTATTATAAACCCCGCATTTTAGTCTCATTATCGAGAACACTTTTCAATATTAAGTCGGGCAATTCAACAAGATTCCCGACATCCTGATCGAATGCTCGTCGCAAACTTTAGTAGGCGGCTGCACCCCCGATACCGTCGACGAAGTGCACCAAGGCGGAACACCGCTACCGCGAGCACCCGGACGGATGCTTTCGGCGATGGGGTTCTCCTACAGTCACTTGGTTGGGGCTATGGAGCGAGGCTGTCTATTAAGTTTACCCGGCGAGTATCCGCGTACACTACGTGATTGCGACGGACTTTTGATCACATCAAAATTCCGTGGCAACCGATCAAGTGAGACTAAACTGCTATGTTTATAACATTCATTCAGTTATCTCATAACTTATTGTGAATTCCAATCATTGTATCACATTCTGGATAAATAGAAAATATTAAACTTTCCGATCGAACAATCGAACACCCAAGTTTTCCCGAAACAGCTCAACTCATGAAATAAGTTCAAAGACATTCACTTCGTGCCTCAGTACCAACGGTCCAGCTGTAGAAGGGTCAAGCCAACGCCTCACATGTGGCACGCCGTACTGCCCCAAACCCTAAGGTTCAAAGGGCAGTTCAATACGGTCACATAATCGAGTTAAGGTTTGTTGTCTTCTAGAGGGTCCATCGCATTACTTGCACTACTTAGAACGTCTTTAAACCACGGAAGGATCCAACACTTGGAAATTTCCCGACAGGGGAAAAGGTGGGTATTTATATCCGGTCGAACTTTTTAACATATTCTAAAATTTATCCGGAAAAACACAGACGATGTTAAACTTCCCGATCGATACACCGAGTCCCTAATACAACCCAGAAAACTCAACTCTTGAATAAATATTAAAAATTCCCAGGAAAACCAGCACTGCAAATTATGAATTACTGTGCAAAATTCGATGCCACATAAGACAAAACTGCCGCGGAACCGCCGCACGAGCCATGCTCGTGCCGCGGAACCGCCGCACGAGCCATGCTCGTGCCGCGGAACCGCGGCGCATTGATGGAATTAGGCACACGAATTTTACAGAAACCCTTAGAATTTCCTGCTGATTTTTCTGCATATTTTTAATTTGGAAAAAACCCAGTTTTTAAAAAATGTACAGAGAGCCGTTTTAGGGGTTAGGGTTTTGGTTCGATCGGACTTCTAATATCGTCTACGCATCGCCTAAGGCTCTAGCTAGGCTCTGATACTACTGTAGGGTTCCTAGGCACACTAATGAGGTCTCACAAGGCATCAACCATGCCAATTTCAAATTTTACGGGTGCCGAGAAACCCTAATACGGATCGTTAACTAGATATTTAGGCGACAAATGAAACTAGTTAACAACTTAACTACAAGAACGGAAATACAACCTTTGTAGATCCGGTCCTCTACCTCCATAGCTCCGCAATGAAGTCTCCTCGCTGTCTAAATCGAATCCCGGGCTCTAGCGTCGGCTTCATCGGAGAAATGGGCGGGCTAGGTCATCGACTACGATGCCGAAGATGATCTACGTCGAGGCATCACAAGATCAAGCTCCCACTTCACCAAGTCATGAAACTTGTGAAGAAAACACCCTATACTACTTGGCAAGAGGTAGAGGATGAAGAAATAGGAAGTGGGTTCACTTTAGAATTGGATTTCTCACTTGATTTCTTCACTTTCCATTGATGAGGCAAGCTTTCTTCATGTGAAGAAGAAGAAGATGAAGATAATGATATGATAAGAATCATAAAATAGAAAAGAAAAATCAATTCTTATCATATACAAACCATGGTTTAGTGTAGAGATTTAACTAAGGTTAGATGGAGTGGTTAGGGTTAAGCATGAGACAAAAATGGTCACTTAGTCAAAGCTTCATGAAGCTTCAAGATGCAAACAAAGAAAGCCACCATTTTCTCTTTATGCTTTTTATTTTCCAAAAAGAATAAATAAATAAATAAATGAATAAGAAAATAAAACCTTAACCATTCATATAACCATGGTTTAATCTTTACACAAACCCAAGTTTTCATGTATCATCAAACATGATACAAACTTGTGCACAAAAATATATCACATATACAATGTGCACAAACAAGTGAGAAAAACCATTTAAAGTGAACCAATACTAGTTAATGCAAAGTAATATATCAAATATATAATTATGCATTAAATCATTAAATCAACACTTGATTTAACGATCCGGTCATATCGCATATAACCGACTAATATCCAATGTATCGACTTATCGAATCAATCCTTGATTCGATAACTAGGTTATATCGCATACAACCATTCGATACATTCATCGCGAGAATGAAATACGGTATCACATACACGCATTATTCTCGGTCCCGCACATATCTCATATGCGCTCCTATTTCGTTTCGCTTGAGCTAGGAAACCTCTGTGTAGGACTCTAAAGACTCGTCAATACGCTGGCAGCAGATGATGATCATATCAAACACCCACAAGCCGCAAGCGGTCTGCTAAACGTAACGGCCACCCGGGTATTGAGCGATCAGAAGATCGACAAGCAAGCCCGCTCACACTCCTGTAAATCCAACCAGTAACACTTACCGTACAGTCCGGTCTCGTCGTCTGATATGTCGCATATCTCTCCTAGGGGTGGTAAACGTCAGACCCCAATAGCTCGATAAGTCGTGTCGATATGAGGTCTATAACAGTTCGAGAAACTACTGGTAACACTTACCAGTAAATCTCAACAACCCTGGCCAGGGATTTCCGGTTATAGCCAATCGAACACAGCGCAACATCAACTCCCTATACCGGGAGAGACGAATCCCCTCCTATCGCTCATTGCCTCCATGTGATTCGGGACTGTACCCAAAAACCACCGTTTTGCACGCCCTCTTGGACGTGGTAAGATGGAAATCAAAGCACAGTGGGAATCACACAAGACTCTATGACGATCTCGGGTCAACAGACTACTCTGTACCAGTGTCACCAGAGAACTGCCATCTGACGTAAGGTATAATACCATCTGGGAGTTCTCGGCGAGTCCGTCCAGTGTACCCAGTCTCCACTGAGCACCCGTATATCATCTCTGATGTCAAACACCAATGGATATGGGATCATCCATCGCCCATCTGTATGGGTCGAGAAGGTATACGCTAGTCTACTCTGGTATATCGATGCCCCGTCTCGATACACCCACGACTAGGGACTTTGAAGGATGTACTTATGGACTACCATGTCCCTACTAGTATGATCCGCATCATAGTCCAGGTAGTCAAGTACACATCCTAAAGGCTTTACCAACATGTAACAGAGAGACATTTAGTGTACACGTTAAGGTAAAGAGCAACCAGATTGCATACTATCATGTCGAGCAAGAAAGTCTTCCCTATATACGTCCTAGCATCCACTACAATATACATCATATGTACAGTAATGGCCTCTAGGGCATACATATAACTAACAATTTCATTGATAATACCTCGTTTTATACATACAGAAATCTTACTAAACTAAGAAAACAGTTTTCTCATTCATGATGTATTCTGTTTTTATTATATTGCATTCATACCTCATACTTGATATGTTGCTACCTGAGGCACTGACACGAGCACATGGTATTACACTCATGTATAGATGTTTACCCTTGCCACCTTATCATACTTCATGCTTTATCATTTTGAGGATATACATATTATGATCGTATTGACCTAGGATTGAGTCATACATACGATTTCTGCTCTGTGATGTTTTCTACTCACGTGTTGGTAACTCACCCCCGTTGTACCACAGTTTCTTGCAGGTTTTGCCGTACAGTTTTCGTTGCGGCTTTGCTGGCACATTGCTTCATTCCGGATGATTGCTTTGGTAGGTGGGTTCACTTGCATCGTGACCATCATTGTATTTTATTTATATTCGGTTGTATCTAGAAACTCCATCAACCACACTTGTATTATTTATAGACATAGAAGACCAGTGTATTATTATTTCGACCTTAGAGTCGCGCGTTGTATTATTTTGGGTTTTCTTGATGCTTTTGAGTTTTGATTCTCGCCCTTCGGTGTTGTATACTATATTGCTTGTGTGGTTGTAACCGCCAATTGGCGAAGAGCTAGCTCCTGCTTGGTAATGCCTTTATGTATATTATGCATGTTGTACCCTCTTGGGCCAGTATTTACAAAGGAAACTCTGTCGAAATTTTCAGAAAAGACTTGAGATTTTAAAAATGCATACTTCGGCTTATTTTATTAAAACCAATTGTTTTCAAACATGTTTTCTTCACTTCTTCCTTAAAATGGTTTAGATTTCTGGGATTTTTGGCTTACTTGAATTAGATGGGGTCATATAGATTTCATATTATTCAAGTGCCATTCACATGCCATTTCGGGTCGTGACATCGCGGCTGCGGTGTTCCGCCTTAGTGCACTTCGTCGACGGCATTGGGGATGCGGCCGTCTATTAAAGTTTCCGACGAGCATTCGATCAGGTTATCGGGAATCTTGTTGAATTACTTGACAGGTTATTAGAAAGTGTTTTCAATATCGAGACTAAAATGCGGGGTTTATAATTGTTAGGCATGTGATGTCTAAGGAATTCATTTTGTTGGGCATGAAATCCAAAGTATGTGATACATTGGGTTTATGATGTCTAAGGTGGTTGCGGATTCCAATTGTTGTAGTTTTTTACTTTTTTTCTGCGACCGTAAGTGTAATATGTGGTGTATCGCCAGTTTCATTGCTATACGTCAACGACAATTGGGATATGCATATTTACTTACGTTGATGACATGTGATGTTATGTGTTGCTATGATATGTTATATTGGATCGTCGTTTTTTTAATAGCCGTTTTTTTGTGTGAGATAAGAGTTTTTCATTTTCATTCATGTAAAAACTTGTATGTAATATTCTTTTATTGGGGCACTTCCGGGTTGAAGATGATGTCACCATTGATGTATATTATTTACTTTTCCGTATTAGGATAGACCCAAGACGGGGAGCACAAGTAACCCGGTTCTAGGGTCCAGTGGGAGACCATCTCGAGGAGTCGAGACCGGGTCTCCTAACTCTAGAATTGGTAGTGTTGCTTGCCGCTCTCGTAGGGGTCTAGCGATGTGGGTTTGGCTATTCATCGCGACCGTGGAATCTGTGTTTTAAACAAGCTTAATTTAAAACACGGAATTTCTAGTATATCCAATATTTCATATATGTTCTTCTGCTGCTGATATCCTGTGATGTGATCACTTGATATGTTCTGAGACGAATGCCTATCCTTTTAGGGCGGGCTACTGAACCCGATCAACTCCATCCTTTATGGCAGGAGGTTGGATTCCGCAGTCGATATATATATGAGATATAATAAATATTGATGCTTTCGTTTCTTCTGTGATGCTTGGGAAGCATAATTTGATGGGATTTCATTAATGAGATTAATGAAATAAAAGAAAAAGAAACCTAAAGATGTTGTAGAAACTTGTTTTAAAAGCTGATAGCTCTAGTTCATGCTTTGCATAGCGGTATTCCTTGTAGAACATACAGCACCTTAATCGATAAGGAAAGAGCCGAGATCCCTTCACCGGGAGTGACCTCTTTAGTGAAACTGGCAGATGCTACAACCCACTCAGTTTGTCTTTTGATTGCTTCTATAGTTTTTGCTTTGCATAGCAGTATTTGTGAAATATCCTACACCTTATTCGATAAGGAAAGAGCCGAGATCCCTTCACCGGGAGTGACCTCTTTAGCAAAACTAGTAAAAGCCTAAAAACACTCCTTTTCAAAATCACTCGATTCTACAACGATATCAAGTTCATTACGCAAAGGGTTTTCTTAAAAACCTGTCATAGCCTTATATTATTTCAGATAAGTACTACTTAGTATTCGTGCTACATTTGTTGGCCTTCGTCAAGACATAGTGTGCGGTAGCTAACTAGTGCTTATCTGCTAAAACATAAGATGCGATTGGATTAGGGTAGTCATGCGACTTTGTTGGTCTTCGTCAAGGGTCGTGCGGGTGGGTTTAATTCAATCATGAAATGTACGGGTTGAACTTGACTAGCGGCCTATGGTTTGTTGGCCTTCGTCAAGGTCATAGGAAGCTAGGGGTAAAATATTATCGGGAATTTCAAGTGTTGAAATTTGCAATGAAATTGCATACCTTCTATGAGATAGATGGATCCCGATACCCATTGCGAGTAAGAGTCACTCCTGCGAAAGTTTTACACATTACAATTAGCCGATCAAGTAGGTGTCTAGAAAGGTGTTAACGGGGTTACGCTCCTGGAAAAACAAGGTTTATTTTAATTAGGTCCGTATGAAAGCACAGGGAACCTTCCTCAAAATACCGACACTGGTCTGGCCGAAAGATTGGCGAACTTGTACGGTGTAATTAATCCCGGCTAATCTTACCTTTTAGGGTTTGAAGGCAGATTTGACTAAAACAGTGGGAGCCATCCTGATTAGATAAACTAATAACCAATATAATCCTGTAAGAGTGCACGCAGAGTGTTTTCTTCCCCCTCTCTCCTAGTAGCGACCATATCACGCCTTAATCAAGATAATAATATGAATGCAGGGACCGAACCTGCTTATTATACTGAGCTAGGGAACGTTGGTTCCGCTCTATCTTATAACTGTTATAAGTCCGAGAAGGAAATAAGAGAATATCCGGATTCCCATGCTATCCAATCGAGGATTAAGCATGTTGATGCATATTCTTCGGGTGTGTTCGTTACCGAGAACTATTTCTCAGTATCCACTACGTCCTGGGTATGTGATACCGGATCAGGATCCCGCATATGTAATATGTTACATGGGCTACAGAAATGTAGAGAACTGAGAATGGGTGATATGTCTCTAAGTGTTAGAGAATGGTGCAATTGTTGCAGCCAAGTCTGTTGGCAGATATCACCTTGTATTAATACATTGATTCTGAACAAATGTTATCACATACTGAACCTGATATACAACATTACATCATGTTCTTTACTGAGTTAAAGAAGGATATAATTCTGTATTGGAGGATAATGTTGTGAACATTTTCCTGAATCAAGAGTTGATTCGATCAGGCACGTTAAATAATAGCATAAACGTTCTAAATCAAACCACAGTTCAAAGTATGTAGAACACACACAAGAGGAGTAGTTCAGAAATGAATGAATCCTTCTTGTGGCATTGTAGACTAGGTCATATCAATGCGACACGACCAGCTAAGTTACATAAGAATGAATATGAGAATCTGTTTGAATTTTCATCTTATGATACTTGCTAGTCTTGTCTCAAAGGTAAAATGACCGATACTCCGTTTACTGGAAACAGAGAAAGAGTTAGTGAACTCTTGGGACGCATACATTATGATGTATACGGTCCTATGTCTACAAATGCCAAGGTTGGTTCTTGGTACTTCATTACATTCATCGACTATCTCTCAAGATTCGGACATGTGTTCCTGTTGAAACACAAGTCTGAAACTTTTGAGAAATTCAAGGAATATAAGCTTGAAGTTAAGAACCAGACGGGTAGAAGTATTAAATCTTACGATGTGATCGAGAAGGAAAATACTTGGGCATGGAGTTCCTGTTGGATATAGTGCCCTCAGAGTCAATTATTGGATCACAGGCACGTGATTGCAATGATTGAGGGAGGACCTATACCGGTAGGACAGTCTTACTCGAGATGATAGTATGCTATCTGGTTTATCTTTATCATCGTGTACTGCTTTAGGTGACCTTACGAGTCGCTATTACACGTTGATAGAGCCCCTAGGATTCTTGCTTGACTACCAGCAGTATGAGGGCGATCATATACGTGAGAGCTGGAGTCTATAAGCACATCCTTAAAAGGTCCCTAGTCGTGGGAGTTTCGAGACAGGGCATCGATACTCCGGAGTAGACTAGTGTATACAGTCGAGACCCCGACGAGGGGCGGTGGCCGGTCTTACAAGCCACTGGTGTCAGTTGGTTCACCTAAGATATATACAGGTGCTCATTGGGTTATGAGTACACCGGACAGGACTCGTCGGGAACCTGCTAGTTGGTATTATACCTGACGTCAGATAGCAAATCCCTGGTGACATGTGTAGAGGTTAGTTCATCGACCTGAGATCGTCATTTGTCTCGTGTGAGTTCCTACTGTGCTTTGATTACTACCCTATCATGGCTCAAAGGAGCCGTGCAAACAGGTTTTAGTTGGGTACAGTCCCGAGCCACATGGAGGCAGTGAGCGGATCTGCAGGGGTTCGTCTCTCCCGGTATTGGGGATGAGGTCGCGCTGTGTCTAGGAGAGCCAGTACATGAAAAGTCCTTGTCCAAGACAGGAGATTTACTGGTAGGTATTCCAGTAGTATCTCAGGGTGTTCTGGGCTACACTCCGACACGACTTGTACCGCTTTTGTGGGTCTGACTTTTACCAACCCCCTAGGCTCGCCATGCGATGCTCATAGACGAACGAACCGGACTGTACGGATATTGTCACTGACAGGCTCAGTAGGGTGTCAGGGTGAGTTCGCTCACAGACGTCCCTTTTGGTCAGTACCTGGTAGCCCGTTACGTATTGGCTAATACCTCTGACGTGCTAGTGGTTAAATTCGCAACTAAAGTATTGACGAGTCTTTAGAGTCCCCCACAGACCAGTTTCTCAAGTTTTGGGTGAAACGCTGTAGAGGCCGTATGGAGATATGGCAGGGTTCGATAAGATACGTGCGGTATTGCACTGATCGTGATCGGACGGATTTTACTAGCCGGCTTTGGTTTAAGCCGGATCCTAGTATTAGACAGTGTAGTTTTGTCTCTTTGCATTTGTGTTCAGTGGGAATACAAATGCGGGCATGTATATGCAGTCGCGGTGTTTTCCTGTAATTTATTACGGGATCAGTTTTCTGAAGTTGCCAGTTTGCATTCCGTTCCAGCTAGTTTTCCGTTGTTCCTTCGCGGCCGGACTTTTCTGATGGAGGGGGTAATTTGCAATTGTGCAAATTAGTTATTGTGGAGGGGTTTCTTGCATTTGTGGCTTCTTTCATCATGAGATTCCTTTTGAGTCCATTCCATTGCATTTATTATGATGTTATGATAGGATGTGGATGAGAAATGGTGTGACTTTTCTCATTTCCTTTTGATACCATTTCTTCTCTTGATTTATTAATTCCTTGCAAAAAAGATTTTTGGCATCTCCACCATTTGGGAGATGAAGGGGCCGGCCACTTTGAGGGGTGAGGATGAGAGAGGTTTCATTATGTGTGGGAATTGATTCATCTCATTTCATTTTTGGCTTGCCAAAGTTCCAAACCTCTCTCTATTGTTCATTCTCTATTTCTCCATCATGGCAACATAACCCCAAAAGAGACAAAGTTTCTACACTACATCTACAACAAATCTTGGACGCGTTGGCTAGCCAACTTCGCGCCCGAGTTGCCTCGGTCCAGAGGTGGGAGCTCGTAAAAGAATCCGGCTACGTGGTGCCCTTTCTGACGAGGAGGTGATGGACGGAGATTCCGCGGGAGATCGGAGTGGAGACGAAGACCAAAGGACACGGATCGCTTGGTATAACTCTCTACTCTTATTCTTGTTTGCTAGTAGCTAGGTTAATGGCCCGATCCGGGATAAAAGTGCGCGGTGGTGCCGGTTTGCTAGTTCGCAAAGTTTTTCGTTTCCGCGTTTCCGGCGTCGGATCGACTGCCGGGGCGCCGCCGTGCACTTACATTGGTATCAGAGCCACGCCATTAACTTAGTCTAGCTTGCTCTTGTTGGAGATAGTGCCCTCAGAGTCAATTATTGGATCACAGGCACGTGATTGCAATGATTGAGGAGGACCTATCCCAGTAGGACAGTCTTACTCGAGATGATAGTATGCTATCTGGTTTACCTTTATCATCGTGTACTGCTTTAGGTGACATGATACGTCACTATTGCACGTTGATAGAGCCCCTAGGATTCTTGCTTGACTACCGGCAGTATGAGGGCGATCATATAAGTGGGAGCTGGGGGTTTATAAGCTTATCCTTAAAAGTCCCTAGTCGTGGGAGTTTCGAGACTGGGCATCGATACTCCATTAGTAGACTAGTGTATACAGTCGAGACCCCGACGAGGGGCAGTGGCCGGTCTCACAAGCCACTGGTGTCAGTTGGATCACCTAAGATGTATACAGGTGCTCATTGGGTTATGAGTACACCGGACAGGACTCGCCGGGAACATGCTAGTTGGTCATATACCAGACGTCAGATGGCAGTTCCCTGGTGACATGTGTGCAGGTTAGTTCATCGACCTGGGGATCGTCATTTGTCTCGTGTGAGTTCCCACTGTACTTTGATTACTACCCTACCACGGCTCAAAGGAGTCGTGCAAACAGGTTTTAGTTGGGTACAGTCCCGAGCCACATGGAGGCAGTGAGCGTATCTTCAGGGGTTCGTCTCTCCCGGTATTGGGGGTGAGGTCGTGCTGTGTCTAGGAGAGCCATTACACAAAGTCCTTGGCCAAGGCAAGGAGATTTACTGGTAGGTATTCCAGTAGTATCTCAGGGTGTTCTGGGTTTCACTCCGACACGACTTGTACCGCTTTTGGGGGTCTGACTTTTACCAACCCCCTAGGCCCGCCATGCGATGCTCATAGACGAACGGACCGGACTGCACGGATATTGTCACTGACAGGCTCAGTAGGGTGTCAGGATGAGTTCGCTCATCGACGTCCCTTTTGGTCAATAGCTGGTGGCCCGTCACGTATTGGCTTATACCTCTGACGTGCTAGTGGTTAAATCCACAGCCATAGTATTGACGAGTCTTTAGAGTCCACCACACTTTCAGTTACTCAAGCTTTCGGGCGAAACGCTGTAGAGGCCGTATGGAGATATGGCAGGGTCCGATCAGATACGTGCGGTATTGCACGGATCAGGATCGGACGGTTTAGTACTAGTGGCCGTATAGTTATATGGCAGCGTTCGATCAGATACGTGCGGTATTGCACGGATCAGGATCGGACGGATATTACTAGCCGGCTTTGGTTTAAGCCGGATCCTAGTATAGTACAGTGTAGATTTTGTCTCATTGCATTTGTATCCGGACGGAATACAAATGCGGGTGTGTATGCACAGTGTGGGGTTTTTCCTGTAATTTATTACGGGACCAGTTTTCTGGAGTTGCCAGTTTGCTTTCCGTTCCGGCCGGTTTTTCTTTGTTCTTTCCCGGCCGGACTTTTCTGATGGAGGGACTAATTTGCAATTGTGCAAATTGGTATTTGTGGAGGACTTATTTGCATAAGGGTTGACATGATAAGCATCTTTGCTTTTCATGATTTGATGAGATTAGATATGATTTGAGGTTGATGTAAGTTTAGTGATGATTATGTTTGGATGTGGTCACCCTCCTCCTTTTACTACACTCACCTCCCTCTTGCTTCATATTGTTATCCTCCACCATTTCTAAAGGAGAGAGATGATTATCATGGTTGTAAAAAGAAAGAGAGAAGAAGAAAAGAGAAGAAAAGAGAGAGCTTCATCTTCATCTTTGAGAGAGCTTCATTCATTCATCTCATTTTTGATACAAGGAAAAATGAAAGCACCATTTTTCATACCTTCATTCCTCCATCTTCAAAAGGCAACCAACCCCAAAGTGAGACATACACTCTACACTATCTTCCTACAGCATATCTTGAGCATGTCGAGTTGCCGGCTTCATGCGCGAGTTGCCTCGGTATTGAGGTGGGAGCCCGTAAAAGTACCCGGCTTCGTGGTGCCCTTTCCGACGAGGAGGAGACGGACGGAGATCCCGCGAGGAGATCGGAGTGGAGATGAAGACCGGAGGACTTGGATCGTCGGTATATCTCTAACCCATCCTCTTTGTAGCTTAGACTTGTTAATGGTTTACGATCCGGGGTTTAGTGCGCGGTGGTGCCGTTTTGCCAAGTCCGCAAAAATTTAAGTTTACCACCGTTTCCGCGTTTGGCCGTCGGATTGACGGCCGGGGCGCCGATGTTGGGCTTACAGTGGTATCAGAGCCTCGCCATTAACTTCGTCTAGCTTTCGTTTGATGTGTTTTGCTTTTCCGATCGACCAAAATTCCAAAATCTATGTTTTTGTGCACATCAGTTTTCTGTTAAGATTTTTTGGTGTCCAAAAATTTTTCAGGTGGTCTCAGAATGATGTGCAGGAAACTCTAAGCATACTGGAAAAATTCGACACTGTGATCTCTCCTCATGAGCGCGGAACCGCGGCCTCACCTCTATATTGGGCCGCGGATCCGCCGCAGTGTGGAGAGGTCAGTGGGCCATCTTTTTCCAGTGTGCTTCAGGGTAGTAATTAGGGGTTTTGGAATATTAAAATTGGGCCAATTATTTCTGTGAGTGCTACAGTATTGCTTGGGGGCCCACTTGTTAATTTTTGGTCAATTTTAAACACATTTTTCACAGTATTTACATTATATCTGCGACCGTGAATGTCACTCGATCGGTAAATCCCGTCTAACTGCTATAGCCCGGTTAGACGGATTTGCGAACGTGACTTTCACGTTGATGTTCTATGTTTATGCTGTGATGTTGCGGATCGGTCATGGGGGATAGCCTGGATGCAATGCTAGTACTGTGATGTTGTATTATGTACATTTGATATTGCGGGGCGAGCGTCCGACATGTGGACTGCCGTCACTGCCTGTTTGTATTATTCTTTTGGGGCACGACCTGGTTGCGGTCGATGTACCCGGTGTATGTATATTTTACTTTCTGTACTAGGATTGCCCCGCGGAGGGGTGCACGGATAGCCGGGTTCTGGAGGGCAACAAGCCTGCATCTCATGGCATTGAGACGGAGGGGGCTTCACTCTAGGATTGGCGGGCTATTCGCCGCACTCGTAGGGGTACAGGTTGACCCAGGAGGGGTGCCCAAGTTACCGGATTCCGTGAAGTGCTGGGTGGTCCATTCACGGCGCTGAAGGGGGCTGCCTCGCTTCAGGTTTTGGCGGGTGACTTGCCGCGCCCGTAGGGGTCTAGGTTTTCATTGCACAGGCTATCCGCATGACCAGGGGAACGTCGGGTTTCAGTAGTGGCTCTGTGAAACCCGGGGATCCCAGATATCTGTATTGTTCTGTGATGCTGTACATTTCTGTGATGTTGCATTTTATTCACGCCTTGAGCGAATATAATATATTGGTATATATATTAGTAGATGTTGTATATGTTTTTCATCCGCGCTAGTCCAGTCCCCGCTCTGCCGTTAGTAAGCTAACCTAACGGGTAATGACGGGACCCAGTGGCGAATGCGGATGGCATATACGTACATCAGTATATTTTCGTTCTTTTTGGTGTGATCAATTGATGGGACTGCATTGATTCGGATCAATGCAAGTTAAAAACAAACCTAATCTGATGTTGTTGGAACACTTTTCAAAAAGCTGTTATTGCAAGGACGTTTACTTTTGTTTTGCATCGTGGTATTCATTGGAATATCCTGCTCCTCAGTCGACGAGGCAAGGGCCGAGATCCCTTCACCGGGAGTGACCCCTTGGACAGAAGTTTGCGTCAGGGCACTAACTTCACTATAGCCGATTACTTTTGCTTTGCATCGAGATATTCGGTTATGAATATCCAGCACCTCATTCTACGGGGAAAGAGCCGAGATCCCTTCACAGGGAGTGACCTCTTTAGCAACGGTTTTCGTCACTATATTTTTTAAAAGCTATCCGTTCCTTCGACGATATCAAGTTCATTACGTTAAAGGTTTTCGCCAGAAACCATTCGTAGCCCTCCGTCGTTTCATATGGGTGGTCAATAGTATTCAAGCTGTGTATGTTGGCCAAAGTCAAGGCACAGTGATTGGTAGCTATTGGGGTATTCATATGCAGCATAGATAGATGCGTTGGTTTGGGACAGTCGTGCTGCCATTTTGGCCAAAGTCAAGGGTATGTACGGGTGGATTCAAATTAACCTGGAGAATGACGGGCAGAACTTGACATGTGACTTATGATATGTTGGCCAAAGTCAAGGTCATAAGAGCATGGGGCAGAAATCACATCGGGAGTTTCAAAAGTACTGAAACTTGCCAGATATGCGCATACCTTCTGGAGTGTGATACCGTGAGCGGATTCCGTCACGTTATCGTGCGATGAGAGTTGGATCCCGATTCCCACTGATGAGTTGGTTTACTCCTCGGGTGACCCCGACTAATTCTTCTTTCAGGTTTGGAGGAGAATTTGAGGTACAGTGGGAGGATTCCAGATTAGATAAATTGGTAACCATTCTGATCTAGGTTAGAGTGCACGCTGAGTGTTTCTTTTCTCTCTCTCTCTGGCAGCGACCATTGACCCGACCCTAGACTATGACTCAGTGACCAAGTTGACCGAACCTACTTAACACTGGCTTTTGGATTGTCAGAGTTGCAGACCTCATTGCCACTCCTACTTATACCCTTTTCTCCAGGACACCCTGTGTTACTACGAACGTCCACTTCCATTGGACAAAACCATCGTATGGTTAGATACGAACTCGAAGGAATTTATTCGAGGATGGTTTCCGGTTCTGGAGAAAACGGATAGGATTATTCAGTTGTCTTTTCCTTTTACCTTCTCTCAGGTTGCGAGTACTCCTTGGTTTAGGAGATAGTACACCTATTACGCAAATTGGATAGTCTTCTTCCAAACCTTAGGCTGGTGCCGACCGGTAGGGAATGAAGAAAACCAATTAGCCTAACGATGGTGTGCAGAAGGTATTAAGTTCAGACAAAGCAAGGGATTAGTAAGAGGGCAAAGTAAATTGCAACAGATATTCACGACCAAACCAAATATTTCGTTACCACTCCCACATCACCTTTGTATTTCTCCAGGACACTCCGTATCACTACGAAGATCCACAGTTTATTGGATATTCCATCGTATGGTTATATACGAACTCGAAAGGAACTTGTTCCAGTTCGGGGATGGATCCTGGTTCAGGAGAAATAGGAATAAAGTACATTCAGGTGTCTTTTATCTTCACCCTCTCTCATTGCGAGTGTTCCTAGGATTGGGACAGTACACCCATTATGCTTATTGGATAGTCTTCTTCCAAACCATAGGCTGGTGCCGAACGGTAGGGAAGGAAGAAAACCATTTGGCCTAAAGGGGTGTGCAGAAGGTAAAGACTAAAGACAAATGAAGGGATTTGATGAGGTGGCAAAGAATTATACGGTTACAGTCGTGAATTTGGGAGAGGCATTACTAGGAATACCAGGATACCCCATCGAAACATTTCGATGTTTCAGTTTCACTGTGTAATGTTAAAAGAAAACTGATTTCCTGATTAGACGCTTACTCCAGGGTATGTATTTACCAGGTACGATTCTCACATCTGTATGGTTTTACAGATGATGAGTGGGAGTAACTTATTGGGAATTAGGTGATCATCCTTATTATATCGGGATTCGTTGTAATCGGTGATATTTGAGGAAATCACCTGGGCTGTTTGCCGGTCGGCAAATATTTGGTTTTGAATATCCGCTGTTATGCACCAATTTCAAATTGATATATCTGTACGTCTATTTTCATGGAGTGAGATATACCTTTTGATATTATGTCTACGACATTTACCTATATCAGTGGATGGTTAGGTAAGGAGCATTAAACAGCGGTGTAATTCTTCTTAACCATAAGTACAGTTTTTCAACCTACAACACACAGTGAAAGAGTTGTTAGACTCAGCGGACTTATACAGAGTATTGTATGTTGTCCAGTGTCCATTAGGACAGAGGGGTTGGTCCTCATACTATATTCTGTTTACTTTTAACTTCTCTAGTTCTTAGACATGTGTTTCGTAGAAACACAGGGTCTAAGTTTTGAGGAGTTATAGGTATTTGAATAGAGTAGAGAACCAGGTATAGCAAGTATCGGGATTCTTCAAAGTGATCGAAGATGTAGATACTTGTGTATGGTGTTCAGTTGATAGTAATGATTAAGAGAACTTGCTTCTCTTTCAGGTTACTCATAATTGGAAGCATTCCTAAGTTGAGTAACGCTGATCGGCCTCCTTCCATTTAGTTGACATGCGCTGGGGACAGCTGCATGATTTGAATCTGGTTCAATTAAATCAGTGCCTCTGTTTCTATATTGGATATAGATCAGTTCATATCTTAACGTTGTTAAGGTACGGGGAGTTGTCCGGCTTATGATTAAAACCAGACTCTGGACAGCTCTAGGCGCGTTTCTGTAATGGCTGTTTGTGGGTTGACCCAGGCTATGACGAGGGTTGACTTTCTACCATCTGGAAGATCAATAGTGATATTGTTCTTATCTCGCCACATTTTAAAAGAAATGGTTATTTTTCAAAAACAGTAGTGGGAGTATGGTAGAACTGGAAGTGATTCCAGAACCGCAAACGATTGCTGAAGATTTGATAAGGAACCTAAAGATTCAATCTGATTTGACATTCCATTGGCCACTCCGCAGATAAGGTGGGTAACTTCAGACACCCGAGAGGTACTCCGGTAGCCTCAAGGACGGTGACAGGGAAGTTCTTGTTTACGCACAATTACCATTGCTGTTGTTCCAGGCTGCGAGACCCGGCGGGAGGATGAGTATAGCGTCATTCTAAACTAGTTTTAGAAGTGTACGTCTATTTGACTCTGCCAGAGGGTTGTCGTAGTCAGTGGGAGCAGCGGAAGCATTGGTGGACAGGTAGCTTATGTCTATTTATAGACTAGAGCAGATATAGCGGAGATAGATCATCTATTTCTGACGTGACAGTCATGGGTTTGACTTCATCAGAATAGGGGATGGATCTGTTGAGAAGGTAGTAGGGTGTGATATCCTGGTATTTGGATGATATACACAGAGTAGGAAAAGAAACTCCTACACTACGATCGGTTATACTTTGGTCGTCACACAGTGGTTTCTCCACACAGGACTTGGACATTATATCAGACATACTGGTTACTAGATCTATGGTTTTAGATCTAGATTTGGGTGGTTTCCCAATCAGGGTACTTGACAACATTCTAAGAGTATTTAGGATGGACGACTCCTGGCACGGTAGTGTACCTGCAGGTAATGGAGTCACCCTCTCTAAAGGTGTCTTATAGACTAAAGGGGAGAGGGACGTGCATGATTGGCAGATCACTTGCTTAGGCAATTGAGTCAATCATGAGATGTCAAGTACCACACCAGATGTTGTTCTTGCACTAGATGCAATAAGTTGACATTAATCCAATCCTGGAGAAACAGTCGGAAGCAGTTTTAGAACATAAGTGGATGTTCTAGGGATATGATAACGACAGCCTCATTCAGGAGACAGTTATCATTCCAGGCTTCCAAGGTGACATGGACGACAAGGAGGTTGTCAGAGTTATAGTTTTCCTTCTGATGAGGGGCAGTATTTTGGACAGGTGGTCCAAGGCGATACTGAGGGTGGCATGGCGCAGGATACTGATTAAGTTCAGTTGACGATACAGTCTAAGAAGTTTGGATTTGGAGTTCATTTATGAGCTATGTCCCATCAGACATCCAGACACATTCTAAGACAGGTATTGCTCCTTTCGGGAGATGGGTTTCTCCGCGAACTTGAGATATAGAGAGACATAGAAAGGAACAACTAGGCGGATCCACTCACTGAGGCTATTCCTCGAACGCAATAGTTTCGCAAACGAGTTTTGTGAGATTGACTAGTAGAAGAGTTGGGTGTTCGGTATCACACGGGGTGTGAGTATGCGACATCGCAATAATTAGCCTTGAGTGCAAGTGGGAGATTGTTGGAGATAGTGCCCTCAGAGTCAATTATTGGATCACAGGCACGTGATTGCAATGATTGAGGAGGACCTATCCCAGTAGGACAGTCTTACTCGAGATGATAGTATGCTATCTGGTTTACCTTTATCATCGTGTACTGCTTTAGGTGACATGATACGTCACTATTGCACGTTGATAGAGCCCCTAGGATTCTTGCTTGACTACCGGCAGTATGAGGGCGATCATATAAGTGGGAGCTGGGGGTTTATAAGCTTATCCTTAAAAGTCCCTAGTCGTGGGAGTTTCGAGACTGGGCATCGATACTCCATTAGTAGACTAGTGTATACAGTCGAGACCCCGACGAGGGGCAGTGGCCGGTCTCACAAGCCACTGGTGTCAGTTGGATCACCTAAGATGTATACAGGTGCTCATTGGGTTATGAGTACACCGGACAGGACTCGCCGGGAACATGCTAGTTGGTCATATACCAGACGTCAGATGGCAGTTCCCTGGTGACATGTGTGCAGGTTAGTTCATCGACCTGGGGATCGTCATTTGTCTCGTGTGAGTTCCCACTGTACTTTGATTACTACCCTACCACGGCTCAAAGGAGTCGTGCAAACAGGTTTTAGTTGGGTACAGTCCCGAGCCACATGGAGGCAGTGAGCGTATCTTCAGGGGTTCGTCTCTCCCGGTATTGGGGGTGAGGTCGTGCTGTGTCTAGGAGAGCCATTACACAAAGTCCTTGGCCAAGGCAAGGAGATTTACTGGTAGGTATTCCAGTAGTATCTCAGGGTGTTCTGGGTTTCACTCCGACACGACTTGTACCGCTTTTGGGGGTCTGACTTTTACCAACCCCCTAGGCCCGCCATGCGATGCTCATAGACGAACGGACCGGACTGCACGGATATTGTCACTGACAGGCTCAGTAGGGTGTCAGGATGAGTTCGCTCATCGACGTCCCTTTTGGTCAATAGCTGGTGGCCCGTCACGTATTGGCTTATACCTCTGACGTGCTAGTGGTTAAATCCACAGCCATAGTATTGACGAGTCTTTAGAGTCCACCACACTTTCAGTTACTCAAGCTTTCGGGCGAAACGCTGTAGAGGCCGTATGGAGATATGGCAGGGTCCGATCAGATACGTGCGGTATTGCACGGATCAGGATCGGACGGTTTAGTACTAGTGGCCGTATAGTTATATGGCAGCGTTCGATCAGATACGTGCGGTATTGCACGGATCAGGATCGGACGGATATTACTAGCCGGCTTTGGTTTAAGCCGGATCCTAGTATAGTACAGTGTAGATTTTGTCTCATTGCATTTGTATCCGGACGGAATACAAATGCGGGTGTGTATGCACAGTGTGGGGTTTTTCCTGTAATTTATTACGGGACCAGTTTTCTGGAGTTGCCAGTTTGCTTTCCGTTCCGGCCGGTTTTTCTTTGTTCTTTCCCGGCCGGACTTTTCTGATGGAGGGACTAATTTGCAATTGTGCAAATTGGTATTTGTGGAGGACTTATTTGCATAAGGGTTGACATGATAAGCATCTTTGCTTTTCATGATTTGATGAGATTAGATATGATTTGAGGTTGATGTAAGTTTAGTGATGATTATGTTTGGATGTGGTCACCCTCCTCCTTTTACTACACTCACCTCCCTCTTGCTTCATATTGTTATCCTCCACCATTTCTAAAGGAGAGAGATGATTATCATGGTTGTAAAAAGAAAGAGAGAAGAAGAAAAGAGAAGAAAAGAGAGAGCTTCATCTTCATCTTTGAGAGAGCTTCATTCATTCATCTCATTTTTGATACAAGGAAAAATGAAAGCACCATTTTTCATACCTTCATTCCTCCATCTTCAAAAGGCAACCAACCCCAAAGTGAGACATACACTCTACACTATCTTCCTACAGCATATCTTGAGCATGTCGAGTTGCCGGCTTCATGCGCGAGTTGCCTCGGTATTGAGGTGGGAGCCCGTAAAAGTACCCGGCTTCGTGGTGCCCTTTCCGACGAGGAGGAGACGGACGGAGATCCCGCGAGGAGATCGGAGTGGAGATGAAGACCGGAGGACTTGGATCGTCGGTATATCTCTAACCCATCCTCTTTGTAGCTTAGACTTGTTAATGGTTTACGATCCGGGGTTTAGTGCGCGGTGGTGCCGTTTTGCCAAGTCCGCAAAAATTTAAGTTTACCACCGTTTCCGCGTTTGGCCGTCGGATTGACGGCCGGGGCGCCGATGTTGGGCTTACAGTGGTATCAGAGCCTCGCCATTAACTTCGTCTAGCTTTCGTTTGATGTGTTTTGCTTTTCCGATCGACCAAAATTCCAAAATCTATGTTTTTGTGCACATCAGTTTTCTGTTAAGATTTTTTGGTGTCCAAAATTTTTTCAGGTGGTCTCAGAATGATGTGCAGGAAACTCTAAGCATACTGGAAAAATTCGACACTGTGATCTCTCCTCATGAGCGCGGAACCGCGGCCTCACCTCTATATTGGGCCGCGGATCCGCCGCAGTGTGGAGAGGTCAGTGGGCCATCTTTTTCCAGTGTGCTTCAGGGTAGTAATTAGGGGTTTTGGAATATTAAAATTGGGCCAATTATTTCTGTGAGTGCTACAGTATTGCTTGGGGGCCCACTTGTTAATTTTTGGTCAATTTTAAACACATTTTTCACAGTATTTACATTATATCTGCGACCGTGAATGTCACTCGATCGGTAAATCCCGTCTAACTGCTATAGCCCGGTTAGACGGATTTGCGAACGTGACTTTCACGTTGATGTTCTATGTTTATGCTGTGATGTTGCGGATCGGTCGTGGGGGATAGCCTGGATGCAATGCTAGTACTGTGATGTTGTATTATGTACATTTGATATTGCGGGGCGAGCGTCCGACATGTGGACTGCCGTCACTGCCTGTTTGTATTATTCTTTTGGGGCACGACCTGGTTGCGGTCGATGTACCCGGTGTATGTATATTTTACTTTCTGTACTAGGATTGCCCCGCGGAGGGGTGCACGGATAGCCGGGTTCTGGAGGGCAACAAGCCTGCATCTCATGGCATTGAGACGGAGGGGGCTTCACTCTAGGATTGGCGGGCTATTCGCCGCACTCGTAGGGGTACAGGTTGACCCAGGAGGGGTGCCCAAGTTACCGGATTCCGTGAAGTGCTGGGTGGTCCATTCACGGCGCTGAAGGGGGCTGCCTCGCTTCAGGTTTTGGCGGGTGACTTGCCGCGCCCGTAGGGGTCTAGGTTTTCATTGCACAGGCTATCCGCATGACCAGGGGAACGTCGGGTTTCAGTAGTGGCTCTGTGAAACCCGGGGATCCCAGATATCTGTATTGTTCTGTGATGCTGTACATTTCTGTGATGTTGCATTTTATTCACGCCTTGAGCGAATATAATATATTGGTATATATATTAGTAGATGTTGTATATGTTTTTCATCCGCGCTAGTCCAGTCCCCGCTCTGCCGTTAGTAAGCTAACCTAACGGGTAATGACGGGACCCAGTGGCGAATGCGGATGGCATATACGTACATCAGTATATTTTCGTTCTTTTTGGTGTGATCAATTGATGGGACTGCATTGATTCGGATCAATGCAAGTTAAAAACAAACCTAATCTGATGTTGTTGGAACACTTTTCAAAAAGCTGTTATTGCAAGGACGTTTACTTTTGTTTTGCATCGTGGTATTCATTGGAATATCCTGCTCCTCAGTCGACGAGGCAAGGGCCGAGATCCCTTCACCGGGAGTGACCCCTTGGACAGAAGTTTGCGTCAGGGCACTAACTTCACTATAGCCGATTACTTTTGCTTTGCATCGAGATATTCGGTTATGAATATCCAGCACCTCATTCTACGGGGAAAGAGCCGAGATCCCTTCACAGGGAGTGACCTCTTTAGCAACGGTTTTCGTCACTATATTTTTTAAAAGCTATCCGTTCCTTCGACGATATCAAGTTCATTACGTTAAAGGTTTTCGCCAGAAACCATTCGTAGCCCTCCGTCGTTTCATATGGGTGGTCAATAGTATTCAAGCTGTGTATGTTGGCCAAAGTCAAGGCACAGTGATTGGTAGCTATTGGGGTATTCATATGCAGCATAGATAGATGCGTTGGTTTGGGACAGTCGTGCTGCCATTTTGGCCAAAGTCAAGGGTATGTACGGGTGGATTCAAATTAACCTGGAGAATGACGGGCAGAACTTGACATGTGACTTATGATATGTTGGCCAAAGTCAAGGTCATAAGAGCATGGGGCAGAAATCACATCGGGAGTTTCAAAAGTACTGAAACTTGCCAGATATGCGCATACCTTCTGGAGTGTGATACCGTGAGCGGATTCCGTCACGTTATCGTGCGATGAGAGTTGGATCCCGATTCCCACTGATGAGTTGGTTTACTCCTCGGGTGACCCCGACTAATTCTTCTTTCAGGTTTGGAGGAGAATTTGAGGTACAGTGGGAGGATTCCAGATTAGATAAATTGGTAACCATTCTGATCTAGGTTAGAGTGCACGCTGAGTGTTTCTTTTCTCTCTCTCTCTGGCAGCGACCATTGACCCGACCCTAGACTATGACTCAGTGACCAAGTTGACCGAACCTACTTAACACTGGCTTTTGGATTGTCAGAGTTGCAGACCTCATTGCCACTCCTACTTATACCCTTTTCTCCAGGACACCCTGTGTTACTACGAACGTCCACTTCCATTGGACAAAACCATTGTATGGTTAGATACGAACTCGAAGGAATTTATTCGAGGATGGTTTCCGGTTCTGGAGAAAACGGATAGGATTATTCAGTTGTCTTTTCCTTTTACCTTCTCTCAGGTTGCGAGTACTCCTTGGTTTAGGAGATAGTACACCTATTACGCAAATTGGATAGTCTTCTTCCAAACCTTAGGCTGGTGCCGACCGGTAGGGAATGAAGAAAACCAATTAGCCTAACGATGGTGTGCAGAAGGTATTAAGTTCAGACAAAGCAAGGGATTAGTAAGAGGGCAAAGTAAATTGCAACAGATATTCACGACCAAACCAAATATTTCGTTACCACTCCCACATCACCTTTGTATTTCTCCAGGACACTCCGTATCACTACGAAGATCCACAGTTTATTGGATATTCCATCGTATGGTTATATACGAACTCGAAAGGAACTTGTTCCAGTTCGGGGATGGATCCTGGTTCAGGAGAAATAGGAATAAAGTACATTCAGGTGTCTTTTATCTTCACCCTCTCTCATTGCGAGTGTTCCTAGGATTGGGACAGTACACCCATTATGCTTATTGGATAGTCTTCTTCCAAACCATAGGCTGGTGCCGAACGGTAGGGAAGGAAGAAAACCATTTGGCCTAAAGGGGTGTGCAGAAGGTAAAGACTAAAGACAAATGAAGGGATTTGATGAGGTGGCAAAGAATTATACGGTTACAGTCGTGAATTTGGGAGAGGCATTACTAGGAATACCAGGATACCCCATCGAAACATTTCGATGTTTCAGTTTCACTGTGTAATGTTAAAAGAAAACTGATTTCCTGATTAGACGCTTACTCCAGGGTATGTATTTACCAGGTACGATTCTCACATCTGTATGGTTTTACAGA
This sequence comes from Agapanthus africanus, assembly GCA_030015575.1. Classification (NCBI taxonomy): domain Eukaryota; kingdom Viridiplantae; phylum Streptophyta; class Magnoliopsida; order Asparagales; family Amaryllidaceae; genus Agapanthus; species Agapanthus africanus. Next base: position 122,211,768 of record CM057340.1, read on the forward strand.
TGATGAGTGGGAGTAACTTATTGGGAATTAGGTGATCATCCTTATTATATCGGGATTCGTTGTAATCGGTGATATTTGAGGAAATCACCTGGGCTGTTTGCCGGTCGGCAAATATTTGGTTTTGAATATCCGCTGTTATGCACCAATTTCAAATTGATATATCTGTACGTCTATTTTCATGGAGTGAGATATACCTTTTGATATTATGTCTACGACATTTACCTATATCAGTGGATGGTTAGGTAAGGAGCATTAAACAGCGGTGTAATTCTTCTTAACCATAAGTACAGTTTTTCAACCTACAACACACAGTGAAAGAGTTGTTAGACTCAGCGGACTTATACAGAGTATTGTATGTTGTCCAGTGTCCATTAGGACAGAGGGGTTGGTCCTCATACTATATTCTGTTTACTTTTAACTTCTCTAGTTCTTAGACATGTGTTTCGTAGAAACACAGGGTCTAAGTTTTGAGGAGTTATAGGTATTTGAATAGAGTAGAGAACCAGGTATAGCAAGTATCGGGATTCTTCAAAGTGATCGAAGATGTAGATACTTGTGTATGGTGTTCAGTTGATAGTAATGATTAAGAGAACTTGCTTCTCTTTCAGGTTACTCATAATTGGAAGCATTCCTAAGTTGAGTAACGCTGATCGGCCTCCTTCCATTTAGTTGACATGCGCTGGGGACAGCTGCATGATTTGAATCTGGTTCAATTAAATCAGTGCCTCTGTTTCTATATTGGATATAGATCAGTTCATATCTTAACGTTGTTAAGGTACGGGGAGTTGTCCGGCTTATGATTAAAACCAGACTCTGGACAGCTCTAGGCGCGTTTCTGTAATGGCTGTTTGTGGGTTGACCCAGGCTATGACGAGGGTTGACTTTCTACCATCTGGAAGATCAATAGTGATATTGTTCTTATCTCGCCACATTTTAAAAGAAATGGTTATTTTTCAAAAACAGTAGTGGGAGTATGGTAGAACTGGAAGTGATTCCAGAACCGCAAACGATTGCTGAAGATTTGATAAGGAACCTAAAGATTCAATCTGATTTGACATTCCATTGGCCACTCCGCAGATAAGGTGGGTAACTTCAGACACCCGAGAGGTACTCCGGTAGCCTCAAGGACGGTGACAGGGAAGTTCTTGTTTACGCACAATTACCATTGCTGTTGTTCCAGGCTGCGAGACCCGGCGGGAGGATGAGTATAGCGTCATTCTAAACTAGTTTTAGAAGTGTACGTCTATTTGACTCTGCCAGAGGGTTGTCGTAGTCAGTGGGAGCAGCGGAAGCATTGGTGGACAGGTAGCTTATGTCTATTTATAGACTAGAGCAGATATAGCGGAGATAGATCATCTATTTCTGACGTGACAGTCATGGGTTTGACTTCATCAGAATAGGGGATGGATCTGTTGAGAAGGTAGTAGGGTGTGATATCCTGGTATTTGGATGATATACACAGAGTAGGAAAAGAAACTCCTACACTACGATCGGTTATACTTTGGTCGTCACACAGTGGTTTCTCCACACAGGACTTGGACATTATATCAGACATACTGGTTACTAGATCTATGGTTTTAGATCTAGATTTGGGTGGTTTCCCAATCAGGGTACTTGACAACATTCTAAGAGTATTTAGGATGGACGACTCCTGGCACGGTAGTGTACCTGCAGGTAATGGAGTCACCCTCTCTAAAGGTGTCTTATAGACTAAAGGGGAGAGGGACGTGCATGATTGGCAGATCACTTGCTTAGGCAATTGAGTCAATCATGAGATGTCAAGTACCACACCAGATGTTGTTCTTGCACTAGATGCAATAAGTTGACATTAATCCAATCCTGGAGAAACAGTCGGAAGCAGTTTTAGAACATAAGTGGATGTTCTAGGGATATGATAACGACAGCCTCATTCAGGAGACAGTTATCATTCCAGGCTTCCAAGGTGACATGGACGACAAGGAGGTTGTCAGAGTTATAGTTTTCCTTCTGATGAGGGGCAGTATTTTGGACAGGTGGTCCAAGGCGATACTGAGGGTGGCATGGCGCAGGATACTGATTAAGTTCAGTTGACGATACAGTCTAAGAAGTTTGGATTTGGAGTTCATTTATGAGCTATGTCCCATCAGACATCCAGACACATTCTAAGACAGGTATTGCTCCTTTCGGGAGATGGGTTTCTCCGCGAACTTGAGATATAGAGAGACATAGAAAGGAACAACTAGGCGGATCCACTCACTGAGGCTATTCCTCGAACGCAATAGTTTCGCAAACGAGTTTTGTGAGATTGACTAGTAGAAGAGTTGGGTGTTCGGTATCACACGGGGTGTGAGTATGCGACATCGCAATAATTAGCCTTGAGTGCAAGTGGGAGATTGTTGGAGATAGTGCCCTCAGAGTCAATTATTGGATCACAGGCACGTGATTGCAATGATTGAGGAGGACCTATCCCAGTAGGACAGTCTTACTCGAGATGATAGTATGCTATCTGGTTTACCTTTATCATCGTGTACTGCTTTAGGTGACATGATACGTCACTATTGCACGTTGATAGAGCCCCTAGGATTCTTGCTTGACTACCGGCAGTATGAGGGCGATCATATAAGTGGGAGCTGGGGGTTTATAAGCTTATCCTTAAAAGTCCCTAGTCGTGGGAGTTTCGAGACTGGGCATCGATACTCCATTAGTAGACTAGTGTATACAGTCGAGACCCCGACGAGGGGCAGTGGCCGGTCTCACAAGCCACTGGTGTCAGTTGGATCACCTAAGATGTATACAGGTGCTCATTGGGTTATGAGTACACCGGACAGGACTCGCCGGGAACATGCTAGTTGGTCATATACCAGACGTCAGATGGCAGTTCCCTGGTGACATGTGTGCAGGTTAGTTCATCGACCTGGGGATCGTCATTTGTCTCGTGTGAGTTCCCACTGTACTTTGATTACTACCCTACCACGGCTCAAAGGAGTCGTGCAAACAGGTTTTAGTTGGGTACAGTCCCGAGCCACATGGAGGCAGTGAGCGTATCTTCAGGGGTTCGTCTCTCCCGGTATTGGGGGTGAGGTCGTGCTGTGTCTAGGAGAGCCATTACACAAAGTCCTTGGCCAAGGCAAGGAGATTTACTGGTAGGTATTCCAGTAGTATCTCAGGGTGTTCTGGGTTTCACTCCGACACGACTTGTACCGCTTTTGGGGGTCTGACTTTTACCAACCCCCTAGGCCCGCCATGCGATGCTCATAGACGAACGGACCGGACTGCACGGATATTGTCACTGACAGGCTCAGTAGGGTGTCAGGATGAGTTCGCTCATCGACGTCCCTTTTGGTCAATAGCTGGTGGCCCGTCACGTATTGGCTTATACCTCTGACGTGCTAGTGGTTAAATCCACAGCCATAGTATTGACGAGTCTTTAGAGTCCACCACACTTTCAGTTACTCAAGCTTTCGGGCGAAACGCTGTAGAGGCCGTATGGAGATATGGCAGGGTCCGATCAGATACGTGCGGTATTGCACGGATCAGGATCGGACGGTTTAGTACTAGTGGCCGTATAGTTATATGGCAGCGTTCGATCAGATACGTGCGGTATTGCACGGATCAGGATCGGACGGATATTACTAGCCGGCTTTGGTTTAAGCCGGATCCTAGTATAGTACAGTGTAGATTTTGTCTCATTGCATTTGTATCCGGACGGAATACAAATGCGGGTGTGTATGCACAGTGTGGGGTTTTTCCTGTAATTTATTACGGGACCAGTTTTCTGGAGTTGCCAGTTTGCTTTCCGTTCCGGCCGGTTTTTCTTTGTTCTTTCCCGGCCGGACTTTTCTGATGGAGGGACTAATTTGCAATTGTGCAAATTGGTATTTGTGGAGGACTTATTTGCATAAGGGTTGACATGATAAGCATCTTTGCTTTTCATGATTTGATGAGATTAGATATGATTTGAGGTTGATGTAAGTTTAGTGATGATTATGTTTGGATGTGGTCACCCTCCTCCTTTTACTACACTCACCTCCCTCTTGCTTCATATTGTTATCCTCCACCATTTCTAAAGGAGAGAGATGATTATCATGGTTGTAAAAAGAAAGAGAGAAGAAGAAAAGAGAAGAAAAGAGAGAGCTTCATCTTCATCTTTGAGAGAGCTTCATTCATTCATCTCATTTTTGATACAAGGAAAAATGAAAGCACCATTTTTCATACCTTCATTCCTCCATCTTCAAAAGGCAACCAACCCCAAAGTGAGACATACACTCTACACTATCTTCCTACAGCATATCTTGAGCATGTCGAGTTGCCAGCTTCATGCGCGAGTTGCCTCGGTATTGAGGTGGGAGCCCGTAAAAGTACCCGGCTTCGTGGTGCCCTTTCCGACGAGGAGGAGACGGACGGAGATCCCGCGAGGAGATCGGAGTGGAGATGAAGACCGGAGGACTTGGATCGTCGGTATATCTCTAACCCATCCTCTTTGTAGCTTAGACTTGTTAATGGTTTACGATCCGGGGTTTAGTGCGCGGTGGTGCCGTTTTGCCAAGTCCGCAAAAATTTAAGTTTACCACCGTTTCCGCGTTTGGCCGTCGGATTGACGGCCGGGGCGCCGATGTTGGGCTTACAGCTCTAGTATGTTTAAAGCTTCGATCGAACGAATTTCCAAAAACTGTATTTTTCTTGCACAAGTTTCTGTCGAATTATTTTTGTCTCGAAAAATTTTTCAGGTTGTTTCAGAAACATGTGCAGAGAATTCTAAGAACACTGTAGAAATTTGGTGACCTAATCCTTCAATATAGCCGCGGAACCGCGGCCATAACCCCACTTTGGCCCTGTTCCGCCGCAGTAATATAGCTTCATCTCACCAATTTTTTCCAGTGGGCTTCTGACATGGAATTAGGGTTTTTGGAACATTCTTTTTGGGCCCAGATTTTCTATGAGAGCTACAGTAGTGCTTGGGGCCTACTTTGATAAATTTGATCGATCGGATATTTTAAACATGCTAGTTCACTGTATTTACATTATATCTGCGACCGTGAATGTCACTTGATCGGTAAATCCTGTCTAACTGCTATAGCCCGGTTAGACAGATTTGCGAACGTGACATTCACGTTGATGTTGTGTGATTGTGCTGTGATGTTGCGGATTGGTCGTGGGGGATAGCCTAGATGCAATGCTAGTACAGTTTTTATTGTATTATGTACATTTGATATTGTGGGGCGAGCGTCCGACATGTAGACTGCCGTCACTGCCTGTTTGTATATTATTCTTTTGGGGCACGACCAGGTTGCGGTCGATGTACCCGTTGTATGTATATTTTACTTTCTGTACTAGGATTACCCCGCGGAGGGGTGCACGGATAGCCGGGTTCTAGAGGGCAACGAGCCCGCATCTCATGGCATTGAGACGGAGGGGGCTTCACTCTAGAATTGGCGGGCTATTCGCCGCACTCGTAGGGGGTATAGGTTGACCCAGGAGGGGTGCCCAAGTTACCGGATTCCGTGAAGTGCTGGGTGGTCCATTCATGTTGCTGAAGGGGGCTGCCTCGCTTCAGGTTTTGGCGGGTGACTTGCCGCGCCCGTAGGAGTCTAGGATTTTCATTGCACAGGCTATCCACACGACCAGGGGAACGTCGGGTTTCAGCGGCTCTATGAAACCCGGCGATCCCAGATATCTGTATTGTTCTGTGATGCTGTACATTTCTGTGATGTTGCATTTTATCACGCCTTGAGCGAAATATTATATATTGATATATATACTAGTAGATGTTATATATGTTTTGCATCCGCGCTAGTCCAGTCCCCGCTCTGTCGTTAGTTAACTAACCTAACGGATAATGACGGGACCCAGTGGCTAATGCGGATGGCATATACGTACGTCATTATTTTCGTTCATTATTGGTGTGATCAATTGATGGGACTGCGTTGATTCGGATCAATGCAAGTTAAACAAACCTAATCTGATGTTGTTGGAATATTTTTCAAAAAGCTGTTATTTGCAAGGACGTTCACTTTTGTTTTGCACAGTGGTATTCAGTTGGAATATCCTGCTCCTCAGTCGACGAGGCAAGGGCCGAGATCCCTTCACCGGGAGTGACCCCTTGGACAAAAGTTTGCGTCAGGGCAATAACTTCATTATAGCCGATTACTTTTGCTTTGCATCGTGGTATTCAGTTGGAATATCCTGCACCTCATTCTACGGGGAAAGAGCCGAGATCCCTTCACCGGGAGTGACCTCTTTAGCAAAGGTTTTCGTTACTATATTTTTATAAAGCTATCCGTTCCTTCAACGATATCAAGTTCATTACGTTAAAGGTTTTCGCCAGAAATCATTCGTAGCCCTCCGTCGTTTCATATGGGTGGTCAATAGTATTCAAGCTGTGTATGTTGGCCAAAGTCAAGGCACAGTGATTGGTAGCTATTGGATATTCATATGCAGCATAGATAGATGCGTTGGTGTGGGGCAGTCGTACTACTATTTTGGCCAAAGTCAAGGGTATGTACGGGTGGGCTCAAATTAACCTGGAGAATGACGGGTAGAACTTGACATGTGACTTATGATATGTTGGCCAAAGTCAAGGTCATAAGAGCATGGGGCAAAAATCACATCGGGAGTTTCTAAAGAAACTGAAACTTGCCAGATATGCGCATACCTTCTGGAGTGTGATAACGTGAGCGGATTCTGTCACATTATCATGTGATGATAGTTGGATCCCGATTCCCACTGATGAGTTGGTTTACTCCTCGGGTGATCCCGACTAATTCTTCTTTCAGGTTTGGGGAAGAATTTGACGTTACAGTGGGAGGTTTCCTGATTAGATAAAGTGATAACCATTCTGATCTAGGTTAGAGTGCACGCTGAGTGTTTCTTTTCTCTCTCTCTTGGCAGCGACCATTGACCTGACCCTAGACTATGACTCAGTGACCAAGTTGACCGAACCTTCTTAAGACTGGCTTTTGGATTGTCAGAGTTGCATACCTCATTGCCACTCCTACTTTTACCCTTTTCTCCAGGACACCCCGTATTACTACGAACGTCCACTTCCATTGGACAAAACCATCGTATGGTTATATACGAACTCGAAGGATTTTATTCGAGGATGGTTTCCGGTTCTGGAGAAAACGAATAGGACTATTTAGCTGTCTTTTCCTTTTCCTTCTCTCAGGTTGCGAGTACTCCTTGGTTTAGGAGATAGTACACCTATTACGCAAATTGGATATTCTTCTTCCAAACCGTAGGCAGGTGTCGACCGGTAGGGAATGAAGAAAACCAATTAGCCTAAACGGTGTATAGAAGGTATTAAGTTAAGACAAAGAAAGGGATTAGTAAGAGGGCAAAGTAAATTGCGACTGATATTCACGACCAAACCAAGTATTTCGTTACCACTCCCACTTCACCTTTGTATTTCTCCAGGACACTCCGTATCACTACGAAGATCCACAGTTTATTGGATACTCCATCGTATGGTTATATACGAACTCGAAAGGAACTTGTTCCAGTTCGGGGATGGATTCTGGTTCAGGAGAAATAGGAATAAGGTTTATTCGGTTGTCTTTTATCTTCACCTTCTCTCGCATTTAGAGTGCTCCTAGGATTAGGACAGTACACCCATTATGCTTATTGGATAGTCTTCTTCCAAACCATAGGCTGGTGCCGAACGGTAGGGAAGGAAGAAAACTATTTGGCCTAAAGTGGTGTGCAGAAGGTAACGACTAAAGACATATAAAGGGATTTGGAGAAGTGGCAAAGAATTATACGGTTATAGTTGTGAATCAGGATAATGGAAGAGGCACTACTAGGAATACCGGGATACCCCATCGAAACATTTCAATGTTTCAGTTTCACTGTGTACTGTTAAAAGAAAACTGATTTCCCGATTAGACACTTACTCCAGGGTATGTATTTACCAGGTTTGATTCTCACATCTGTATGGTTTTACAGATGATGAGTGGGAGTAAGTTATTGGGAATTAGGTGATCATCCTCATTATATCGGGATTCGTTGTAATTGGTGATATTTGAGGAAGTCACCTGGGTTGTTTGCCGGACGGCAAGTATTTGGTTTTGAATATCCGTTGTTATGCACCAATTTCAAATTGATATATCTGTACGTCTATTTTTATAGAGTGGGATATACCTTTTTGAAATTATGTCTATGACATTTACCTATACCAGTGGATGGTTAGGTAAGGAGCATTGAACATCGGTGTAATTCTTCATAACCATAGTACAGTTTTCAACCTACGACACACAGTGAATGAGTCACTAGATTCAGGGGACTTATACAGAGTATTGTATGTTGTCCAGTGTCTATTAGGACAGAGGGGTTGGTCCTCGTACTATATTCTGTTTACTTATGACTTCTCTAGTTCTTAGACAGGTGTTTCGTAGAAACACAGGGTCTGAGTTTTGAGAAGTTATAGGTATATGAGTAAAGTAGAGAACCAGGTATTGCAAGTATCGGGATTCTTCAAGGTGATCGAAGATGTAGATACTTGTGAATGGTATTCAGTTGATAGTAATGATTAAGAGAACTTGCTTCTCTTTCAGGTTACTCATAATTGGAAGTACTCCTAAGTTGAGTAACGCTGATCGGCCTCTCTTCTATTTAGTTGACATGCACTGGAGACAGCTGCATGATTTGAATCTGGTTCAATTAAATCAGTGCCTCTGTTTCTATATTGGATATAGAACAGTTCATATCTTGACATTGTTAAGATACGGGGAGTTATCCGGCTTATGCTTAAAACCAGACTCCGGATAACTCAAGGCACGTTTCTGTAATGGCTGTTTGTGGGTTGACCCGGACTATGACGAGGGTTGACTTTCTACCATCTGGAAGATCAATAGTGATATTGTTCTAGACTCGCCACAGTTTTAACAAAAATGGATTTTTTCAGAAAACAGGAGTGGGAGTATGGTAGAACTGGAAGTGATTCCAGAACCGCAAACGATTACTGAAGATTTGATAAGAACCTAAAGATTCAATCTAGTTTGACATTCCATTGGCCACTCCGCAGATGTGGTGGGTAACTTCAGGCACCCGAGAGGTACTCTGGTAGCCTCAAGGACGGTGACAGGGAGGTCCTTGTTTACCCAGACTTGCCATTGCTGTTGTTCCAGATTGTGAGACCCGGCAGGAGGATGAGTATAGCATCGTTCTAAGCTAGCTTTAGAAGTGCACGTGTATATGACTCTGCCAGAGGGTTGTCGTAGTCAGTGGGAGCAGCGGAAGCATTGGTGGACAAGCGCTTATGTCTATTTATAGACTAAAGCAGATATAGCGGAGATAGATCATCTATTTCTGATGTGACAATCATAGATTTGACTTCATCAGAATAGGGGATGGATCTGTTAAGAAGGTAGTAGGGTGTGATGTCCTGGTATTTGGATGACATACACAGAGTAGGAAGTGATATTCCTATACTACGATCGGTTATACTTTGGTTGTCACACAGTAGTTTCTCCACATGGGACTTGGATATTATATCAGACATTCTGGTTACTAGATCTATTGTTTTAGATCTAGATTTGGGTGGTTTCCCAATTTTGGTACTTAGACAGTATTCTATGAGTATTTAGAATGGACGACTCCAAGCATGGTTGTATACCTGCAGGTGATGGAGTCACCCTCTCTAAAGATGTCTTACAGACTAAAAGGGAGAGGGATACGCATGATTGGCAGATCACTTGCTTAGGCAATTGAGTTGATCATGAGATGTCAAGTACCACACCAGATGTTGTTTTTGCAGTAGGTGCAATAAGTTGATATTAATCCAATTCTGGAGAAACATTCGGAGGCAGTTTTGGAACATAAGTGGATGTTCTAGGGATATGATAACGACAGTCTTCTTTAGGAGACAGTTATCATCCAGGCTTCCATATTGACCAGGTTGACAGAGTGGCTGTCAGAGTTATAGTTTTCCCTCTGACGAGGGGCAGTATTTTGGACAGGTGGTCCAGGTGGATACCGAGGGAAGGCATGGTGCAGGATACTGATTAATTTCAGTTGACAATACAGTCTAAGAAGTTTGGATTTGGAGTTCACTTATGAGCTATGTCCCATCAGACATCCAGACACATTCTAAGACAGGTATTGCTCATTTCGGGAGATGGCTTTCTCTGCGAACATGGGATATAGAGAGACATAGAAAGAAACATCATAGCGGATCCACTCACTGAGGCTATTCCTAGAACGCAATAGTTTCGCAAACGAGCTTTGTGAGACTGACTAGTAGAGGAGTTGGGTGTTCGGTATCACACGGGCTGTGAGTATACGACATCGCAATAATTAGCCTTGAGTGCAAGTGGGAGATTGTTGGATATAGTGCCCTCAGAGTCAATTATTGGATCACAGGCACGTGATTGCAATGATTGAGGGAGGACCTATACCGGTAGGACAGTCTTACTCGAGATGATAGTATGCTATCTGGTTTATCTTTATCATCGTGTACTGCTTTAGGTGACCTTACGAGTCGCTATTACACGTTGATAGAGCCCCTAGGATTCTTGCTTGACTACCAGCAGTATGAGGGCGATCATATACGTGAGAGCTGGAGTCTATAAGCACATCCTTAAAAGGTCCCTAGTCGTGGGAGTTTTGAGACAGGGCATCGATACTCCGGAGTAGACTAGTGTATCCAGTTGAGACCCCGACGAGGAGCGGTGGCCGGTCTCACAAGCCACTGGTGTCAGTTGGTTCACCTAAGATGTATACAGGTGCTCATTGGGTTATGAGTACACCGGACAGGACTCGCCGGGAACCTGCTAGTTGGTATTATACCTGACGTCAGATAGCAGTTTCTGGTGACATGTGTATAGGTTAGTTCATCGACCTGAAATCGTCATTTGTCTCGTGTGAGTTCCCACTGTGCTTTGATTACTACCCTACCACGGCTCAAAGGAGTCGTGCAAACAGGTTTTAGTTGGGTACAGTCCCGAGCCACATGGAGGCAGTGAGCGGATCTGCAGGGGTTCGCCTCTCCCGGTATTGGGGGTGAGGTCGCGCTGTGTCTAGGAGAGCCAGTACATGAAAAGTCCTTGGCCAAGGCAGGAGATTTACTGGTAGGTATTCCAGTAGTATCTCAGGGTGTTCTGGGCTACACTCCGACACGACTTGTACCGCTTTTGGGGGTCTGACTTTTACCAACCCCCTAGGCCCGCCATGCGATGCTTATAGACGAACGGACCGGACTGTACGGATATTGTCACTGACAGGCTCAGTAGGGTGTCAGGGTGAGTTCGCTCACAGACGTCCCTTTTGGTCAGTACCTGGTAGCCCGTTACGTATTGGCTAATACCTTTGACGTACTAGTGGTTAAATCCGCAACCAAAGTATTGACGAGTCTTTAGAGTCCCCCACAGACCAGTTTCTCAAGTTTCGGGCGAAACGCTGTAGAGGCCGTATGGAGATATGGCAGGGTTCGATAAGATACGTGCTGTATTGCACGGATCGTGATCGGACGGATTTTACTAGCCGGCTTTGGTTTAAGCTGGATCCTAGTATTAGACAGTGTAGTTTTATCTCTTTGCATTTGTGTTCAGTGGGAATACAAATGCGGGCATGTATATGCAGGCGCGGGGTTTTCCTGTAATTTATTACGGGATCAGTTTTCTGAAGTTGCCAGTTTGCATTCCGTTCCGGCCAGTTTTTCGTTGTTCCTTCGCGGTCGGACTTTTCCGATGGAGGGGGTAATTTGCAATTGTGCAAATTACTTATTGTGGAGGGGTTTCTTGCATTTGTGGCTTCTTTCATCATGAGACTCCTTTTGAGTCCATTCCATTGCATTTATTATGATGTTATGGATAGGATGTGGATGAGAAATGGTGTGACTTTTCTCATTTCCTTTTGATACCATTTCTTCTCTTGATTTATTAATTCCTTGCAAAAAAGATTTTTGGCATCTCCACCATTTGGGAGATGAAGGGGCCGGCCACTTTGAGGGGTGAGGATGAGAGAGGTTTCATTATGTGTGGGAATTGATTCATCTCATTTCATTCTTGGCTTGCCAAAGTTCCAAACCTCTCTCTATTGTTCATTCTCTATTTCTCCATCATGGCAACATAACCCCAAAAGAGACAAAGTTTCTACACTACATCTACAGCAAATGTTGGACGCGTCGGCTAGCCAACTTCGCGCCCGAGTTGCCTCGGTCCAGAGGTGGGAGCTCGTAAAAGAATCCGGCTACGTGGTGCCCTTTCTGACGAGGAGGTGATGGACGGAGATTCCGCGGGAGATCGGAGTGGAGACGAAGACCGAAGGACATGGATCTCTTGGTATAACTCTCTACTCTTATTCTTGTTTGCTAGTAGCTAGGTTAATGGCCCGATCCGGGATAAAAGTGCGCGGTGGTGCCGGTTTGCTAGTTCGCAAAGTTTTTCGTTTCCGCGTTTCCGGCGTCGGATCGATGGCCGGGGCGCCGCCGTGCACTTACAGTTCCTGGATTATTTAAAGGAGAATGTGATTTTCTCTCAGCTTACTCCTTCGAGTACACCACAGCACAACGGTGTATCGGGGCGGAGGTATCGCACCCTATGAGATATGGTGCGCTTTATGATGAGTACTGCTAAGTTACCTGTTTTCTTTTGGTGATATGCACTTAAGAAGCTGCATACCTATTGAATGGGGTTCCATCCAAATCAGTGCCTACCACTCCATATGAGATATGGTATGGGAAGAGACCATGTCTTAAACGAGTTAAGATATGGGGTTGTCCAGCCTATGTTGAAATGCAAAATCCGGACAAGCTCGAGGCAAGGTCAGTTCTGTATAAGTTTCTTAGGATATCCCAAATATTTGTGAAGGAATATCTTCTACCACTCTGAGGAGTAAAAGGGAAGGAGTTCCAGCTAGACAAACTAACAGCTGATGATTTGGTGAAACCAAAGGATTCAATAGTCTCCAACGAATCTCAGCCTCTCCACGAATCTAGTAGGGTTTCTCATCCACTTGGGAGATACTACGGTTTTCTCGGTGACAGTGGAAGCGAGGATTGCATCATAGTAGATGATGGCCCAACTAGGTTCAGGCAGGCCATCACGAGTAGGGACTCTGTGTAAAGGCTGGATGCTATGCGATCAAAGATGGAATCCATGTACACCAACAAAGTATGACTTTGGATGTTGCACCTGAAGGGGTAAAACCCATTGGGAGCAAATGGATCTTGAGAAGATTCTTGGTGTAAATGGAAAAGTTGAGACTTTCAAAACTATGCTTAAGTCCATCAGGATTAAAGCAGGCATCGCGGAGTTGGAACATCTGTTTTGATGCGGCAGTCAAAGAGTTTGACTTCATCAAAAAAGTAGATGAATCTTATATATATAAGAAGGTAGTAGAGAGTAAGGTTGTCTTCCATGTATTGTACGTAGATAACATACTCTTGATAGGTAATGGTTTCTTATGCTACACTCGATCAAGCTCCTCTTATCACGGGGATTCTCAATAAAAGATCTAGATGATACCTACTACATCTTGTGGATTATGATCTATGGTGATAGATCTAAAGTGGATGTTGGGAGTGTCCCAAATCTAGGTACATAAACACCATACTAAAGAGGTTTAGTATGGACGATTCTAAGCGTGGTGGTTCGCCCACTTACTCATGGATCACTCTCCCCAAAAAGATGTCTCCCAAGATTGATTTGGAGAGAGCTCGCGTGCAAGGGATACCCTATGATTCGGCAGTAGGCTCTATCATGTATGCGATATTATGTACCATACCAGATATAGATGACTCACTAGGTGTAGTGAACAGGAATCAATCGGATCTTGGGAGAATCACTGAACAGCTGTGGTGGATATTCTTAAGTAATTGAGAAGCACTAAATGAATGTTCTTGGTTCCAGCTTCCAGAGTGATAAGGTCGACTGAAATTCAGTCACAGGCATTGTCTTTACCCTCAGTGGAGGGACGGTATGTTGGAAGAGTTCCAAACTAGATACTGTGACATACTAGACGATAAAGGCTGAATACATTGCTATCAATGATGCTGCCAAAGTGGCTGTCTGGGCATTTCTTGTTCATGAGATGAATAAGGTTCCTACCATTGAGCGTCCAATAACTGTTACTGTGACAACAATGGAGTTGTGGCTTTGGCCTAGGAACGAAGTTCCTTTCTGCGTTCTAGACATATTCTGAGGCAAGTATCACCTGATCAGGGAGATGGATTGATCTCCCAGGGATCGAGGTAAGGAGAGTAGACACGAAGAATAACACAGCAGATCCACTCACATAGGCCTTACCCCTAGAGAGACCTCTATGGGATGGTTGATTATGGGATACAACAACCACTGCTATATTGTTGGGTATTGGATACTACAACAGATGGCCTTAGTGCAAGTGGGAGATTGTTAGTTATATGTATGCCTTAGAGACCATTACTGTACATGTGATGTATATTGTAGTGGATGCTTGGACATATATAGAGAGGACTTTCTTGCTCGACATGATAGTATGCTATCCGGTCGCTCTTTATCTTAATATGCACACTTATTGTCTATCTATTACATGTTGATAAAGCCCTTAGGATGGGTACTTGACTACTAGGACTATGATGCAGATCATACTAGTGGGAACATGGGTAGTCAGCAAGTACATCCTTCAAATGTTCCTAGTCGTGGGAATATCGAGACAGGGCATCGATACTCTAGAGTAGACTAGCGTATACGTTCTCGACTCATATGATGGGCGATGGATGTGTTAGTCTACGGTTGTCATGACCCGAAAAATTAGCTCATGACCAGCACTCAAATCACGGAACGTTTAAAGGCGTAACGTAATTCATGTAATCTGACACCCAGAAATCTAAACCTTTTTAAGAAAATAAAGGAGGTGAAGTTTTGAAATAAAGGTATAATGAAATCAAGTTTTCTTAATGCATAGAAAAGAAACATGAAAATGCAAGTGAAATTTGCTAGTTTGAAAACGTGTTTCGTCTTTTAAAAAAAATTGGGCTGCACCTCCTTTGTATATTTTGATCCAAAACCACAAATACATAACAAGAATAATGACATCCCCAAGCGGGAGCTAGCTCTTTGCCAAACGGTGGATCACAACCATGCAAGACAGTATATGTAAGTATACGACGCCCAACGGCGAAATTCACCACAAAAAGATAAAGAAATAAGTAAGACATCAAAACCACAAGTAGCGGAAAACCCCTCGCTCTAAGTCTCGCAACCACAATCTCACTAAGTCTCATTACTTATACAATTTACTAATTTTGATTGATGGAGTTGACTAGATACAATGTGAAATATAAATACAAGAGTGGGTACGATACAAATGCCCCACCTACCAATGCAAAACACCCAAATGAAGCTATATGCCAGCGATGCCGCTACGGATCCATGCGGTCAACCTGCAAGAACTGTGGCACAACGGGGGTAAGTTGCCAACTCGTGAGTGGAAAAACATCAACAAGTAGAAATCGAATAAACAACGACTCCTAGGTCAGCTATATCATAAAGGTAATACTATGATATCTAGGGTGACCGTATCTATATATGTGCCAACAATATACTCAAGGTCTATCTGTATGTGGATATCATCCAACAATATAATCAGTGTATGTATCCATGTGGATCTCGTCCACCCATATAATCAATGTATGTATGCATGTGGATCTCGTCCACGTGTCAACCAATGACACAACATCATACATGTAAATATCATAAAAGCATATGCATGAAGGTATGAGGATATAAATCAACGTGTGTCCCTCGAGGCACATCAAAATCATGGAACCTGAGTGTCCAGCATCGACACTCGAAAACATCATGAAACCCGTGTCCAGCATCGACACGTAAATCCTCATATCTCGGGCTCCGTCAGTCCGGATCGGCCCTCGGGCTCCGTCAGTCCGGATCGGCCGATCTCATCTCTCAACTCCGGTCAGTATCCTCCGGATATCCGCCAAGCCCAAATACTATCACCGGTAGGTAGTGCTCTCCGGCTAGGCTCACCGTCTAACAATACGAGTCTTCTTGCCCCGGGGTACCTCACCGGGTCCACCATGTACCCGCAGACGGTGCCTACCGCTCCTCGAATCGGGTTTCACATGCCACTCTCAGAACCGAGAAAACACAAGGTGGACGCACTGAAATATCATATCGAGAGAAACCGGGTTTTTAAAACAATACATACTTTTTTTTGAAATCACCACGGTTCTCAAATCCAGAAATCTCATGAAAGCAGCATATCTTAATGCGTATAATCATAAAGCATAATGTATGTGACATATAATAGAAATGTAAGCATATCCGTATGCCATGCACATGGAACAGTAATATGCACATATAGAGGGAAAACCGCTCTTTTAAATGAATCCAGTTTTAAAATATATCATGTGGTTCCTAAATCTCCAAAATCGAATGCAATATCGTATAAAGGTGCATATGTGTATATACGCAAGTATGGACGTACAAATGTGTTTGTCCGCAAGTATGGTGTACAATATGTATGTACACAAGTATGGTGTACAATATGTATGTACACAAATATGGTGTACAATATGTATGTGTGCCAATATGGATGTACAAGTGGTATATACGCAAGCATGAGTGTACAATATATATGTGTGCCAATATGGATGTATAAGTGGTATACGCAAGTATGAGTATACAATATGTATATCATAATGAAGCAACCCTACTATGTAGTGACAAAGCAATTATCGATGATGAAGTGTGTGAGCCGGCAAATCTGTGTACGTGTAATATACGCATCATCGATAATGGTGTAAGTGTACTAGCACATGTATAAGTAATGCAATGCGAATAACATGAATGCATCAAAAGGTAAATCGTCAGCTAAAAGCTATAAGGTATACATATCTAACATGATCGAGTCAGTGAATCTATCAATCGGCATCCAGCCTCACCACATCGCATACGGTATAATCTGTCGTACGACATCCTCTA
The DNA here is from genome assembly GCA_030015575.1 of Agapanthus africanus. Classification (NCBI taxonomy): domain Eukaryota; kingdom Viridiplantae; phylum Streptophyta; class Magnoliopsida; order Asparagales; family Amaryllidaceae; genus Agapanthus; species Agapanthus africanus. The sequence continues at coordinate 122,228,666 of CM057340.1, forward strand.
GTCAAAGGTATGGATCAAACATCAAGTCAAACTTATCAGGTACGGAAAATCATCGTACGGCGGCATTAAGCTATTGGGGATCCTATCAACCTATAAGAAGGGGAGGGTATGGACCTAACGTCTCGTACGACTATCACTCACGATTCACAACATATATAATATATCTATATACCTATGTCCCAGGTCACATCCGCAACAATCTCATATCAGGAGACCGGCAGGGTATAAATCATCTCAATCGACTTGCATCCGTATACCAACATATCATCAAATCATCATGCCACGTCATATATTCTTTTCATCGCATTTATGTCCCACATCAAGTCAAATTTACAAATACATTCTACTTTTACTATAAGCATACGCATCTAATCTAACATACACACCCGAACCATACAAACAGTTTTTGAAAGATGCGAATCATAGTTTTGAAAGTAGGGGCTATGGTGTTTTTAAAGAAAAGATATCATTTGAAAATCCATAACGTCCCTCAAGGTATCTGTTTCAAAGATGCATACGATTTTTCAGTTTGGAAATAGGTATGGTTCGGATGACACATCTACGTCGACTATCTAGTTCTATAGTACCCTAAACAGCAATATCGTCAAACGTCATCCTTAAATTTCATCGCCACATACTAGTCGTATCAAAACACTTCTAACTATCCTTTAGTTTATAATATGATTTCACTAACAATCTTTTAATTCTAACCTAGTTTCCTAATCTAGGTTTTCTTAATCATATGCTACAAATCAGTTTCCACCAAAACTTTGCGGGGGTGCTATACGCCATCCACCCGACTTCTCCCGTAGATATAGATCTACTCACCTTTATCCTTATTTGTCAAAGTCTATGACACCATGCTCCGTCGCCTCGGAATCCACACGAGGGTACCTATAATAATAAACAATCGCGATCGCTATTAACATCAAGTCCGAAAACTAAAACGGCACACGGATCGCCTATAGGTTAGAACCTATAGCCCACGTATGCAAAACCAACAAATTACCCCTAGTCGTTGATGTAGAAACATTCAACAACCAAATACAAATCCAAATATCAAAACTCATCATTCAAAATACGGAAAACATATCCAAAAATCATACTAATGTGCTCCCTGATTTTGACTCAGGCCAAAAGGAGTTACACAAACAAGTCTAGGGTGCTGTACATGATGTATATGGGCTACTGGACCAACCTAGACCCTAAATACCTACATGGGGCCGGCCACAACCCCACAAAATCCAGCCTCCTCGGCCAACAGGTTTCAGTTTGGGTTCGTATGGTCAGGGTGGCTTCCTATGGTCCTAATTAGGTCTCTAGAGTTGTTTGCTTGTCTCAGAAATTCCCCGGGTTGTTCCAGATTTCCCTGCACATCCTATATATCACAAAACCGAAATGGATCAATTCTAAAGTTTGTATTCTCTGTTCTAAACTCAGTTCCACGTCTAGAATTTGATCCCTAGGGTCTTGTACAGCCACCATACATCACTAATTCCCCCAAATTCCTCAAACCCTTCTCTTGAATTTTCTAAACACCACATACCCTAACCAAACACCTTCTAAACTAACCTAGAATACAAGAAATCTCAAACTAAGCTAAATGGAAGAATTTATACCTCATGGGTGTAGCCAAGCAAAACTCTAGCTCTTCAATATTGTCAAAATCCCACTTTTCTTGGTCCAATGTGTAGAGGAAGAGATGGGGATTAATTTTTGTGAAGGGAGTATAAGGTTTCGGGGATTATTTAGAAGTGGATCTAGGGTTAGAAGTGGAGGGAGATGAAGGTGAGGAAGATGAAGAAGGAGAAGAAAATGATGGGTTAAAACAATATGGCAGCCCCCCCTCTCTCACTTATTCTCACACATTCTCTCTCCAATCGTTAACCTTTTAAACATTTTTCATTCCTTTATCTTTTCTCTTTTAAATTTCAAAACCAAATCATATAATACCTATAAAACAACACAAATGCAACAATATGTAACCAAATGTAACATGACATGGTGCACTAACCATGGAAAACTGTAGAAACACGGATTTGGCATAATTGCGATTAGCAGTGCACTAATCGGGTTTTTATCCAAACTGCATATAATAAATTTTAAAAATGCCAAATCCTTTAAATATATTATTAAATGAATAAATAATTTTAATTTCCATTTATTTCACAATTATTGGTATATATTTATACCTTTTTTCGAAAACCCCAATTTCGCAAATCGGGCAGTTTTTGGGAAAAATATTATTTTAATATTAAATTCCAAAAATAATATTTTATATTTTCAAAAATGTTACAATCTTCCCCCTTAAATAAATTCGGTCCCCGAATTTAAATTTAAACCCCCAAAATCTAAAACATTTCAATAATCAGCTCAAATCAACGAGGTTCCGAAATCACAGAAGATATAGAAATATCATAGTGTATCGCGTGCGCCTGAAAATGAGTAAAACTCAAAATCGAACTCCGTCATGCGTCACGCAAATCATCGGATTTATACGCATATCCTCGGAGTTACAATGAAGATACAGATCTCAAAATCCACTATAGAAATCCAATATACACTAGTCAAATATTATAATACGTGTATAGTACGCATCTTTGGAAAACTTTTAAGAACTGAATAAAACTCATACAAAAATCTTTTCTAAATCTCCGTGTGATGCGTAAATCACGGCCTAAGTGACGGACGCTCATTTGTAAAATAATAATATATGTCCATATATGTTTTGCTAAATATACGTTCCGTCGTTTTTCAAAATATCCCAAAAGGTTTTCCTTTTTGTAAACATTCGTGTCGCTCACAGACACGTAAGAAATAGAGAGACTATAGATCTTTTGAAAACCTCTTGGTAATCTTTTAATGCATGCAAAATACTCAGGTACTATCCTCAGATCAGTCATGTTTGGCTACTACACAATATAGTGCCCAACATGAAAACAAGTGCTCAAAAGCAAAATCAGCCTCAAAAGGCGTATCCAATAATCATGTGCGTCTGGTGCACACGGAAATTAAATCCAAATACAAGTGCTACGAATGTGCACAAAACCAAAACTAAGTGCAACGGGTGTGCACGAAAGCATCTGTTCAGTGCAACGGGTGTGCACGACAACAATATCAAGTGCATCTAGAGTGCATCCGGTGCAACTAATATGCATAAATGAAAATCCCAATTGAGTACATCCGGTGTGCACAAAACCACATCTCATATCGTGCGCCCAACATGAGCGAAAACCCAATTCAAGGACATCCATTATCCACGAAAGAAATCTAAATCGAGTGCATCCAACATGCACGAGTAAAATCTCACTCAAGTGCATCCGATGCGCATGAAAATCCAAAATCAAGCGCCTAATATGCGCAAAAATCCAACCAAAGCGCGCCGGGTCCGTAAAAGCATATAGTGCAGTAGCATGCACGAAAATGAACGGAAAGTGCCAACGCGCACGAAAATACAAATCTGGTAAAACGAATGCTCAAGGACATAAATCGGGTGCAACCAAGGTACGGAGTATAAATCCAGTGCGACAAATGCACAAATACCCGTTCAGTGCAACAAATGCAAGAAATGCAAATCTAGTGCAACTAATGTACGAAATACGAATACAGTGCATCCAGTGCACGAAATACGAATACAGGGCATCCAGTGCACGAAATACGAATACAGGGCATCCAGTGCACGAAATACGAATACAGTGCATCCAGTGCATGAAATACGAATACATAACTCAAATGCATATAAAAGCAACACCAAGTGTACTGGGGTGTATAAAATCGGAAACGCGTGCAACTGCGTGCACAAAACACGTATCAATGCACTGCAAGCACATGTAATCTATACCGAGTGCAAAAATCAAATTGAGTGCGTACCACACGCACAAAATCAAATCAATCGTATGAAATCCATGAAATTATAAATACGTGCAGCCAAGGCACAAACCGAATCTCAAGTGTAATAGATATGCATAAATCGCAAATCAACACAACAGTGTATAAAATATATATCAAGTGCAATAACTATACACAAAAATGTAAATACCCAGTAGGTGCAGCCATGGTGCACGAAAATGATATCATGAAACTCAATCATCAAAACTCAAATCCAAGCGATATAAACGTGATACTCGGATCACAAACGCAAATCGCAATAAATGACATCGAGGTACGCTTCCTACAACGTCGAAAAATGTCGGTGTGCCCAAAACTGGTAGAGCAAGAACATCCGCTTGCCTCCTGCTCACGATCTGGTTTCCTCTGTCTCTAGGTCCTTATCTTCTCTGTGGATTACCAATCTCGCAATCCATTAACTCATCGGCCCGGTAAGGTGTGCTAACGGGAACGATTCCGCTCTAGTACTTCTCTGGTCATCTCTCGGCCAATCATCACGACCACTCGTAAAGCAGCACGTCTTTGGCGTCGGTCTCTGGCTTTCTGAATACACGTGACACAACTGATCCTCGGTGAAAATCTTATTGCAGCAGTGTCCTGGAAGGAATCCTGCTCAAGGTCTCTTCCGATCTCGCCTATGCCGAACTGTACGGAGGCCGGTACTCTCACATAATCTTTTCTCGCTTTCTGGACATCTGCGTTCTCACCACAACATTCTCTCAAGAACTGGCCGTATCCCAACACCTCTGTATGCATATCAGATCTCTAATCTTGACGGGAAGTAACAACAGCTCATCAGCGTCTCGCACGAACCTCTGGTTCCACTCGTATGTATCATCGTCCACTATGACGTCACGCCATGCTATCTGCGCACTGCAACTGTTCTCGGCCATGGTCAATCCGGAGTCTCTCACACAGACTCGAAGTTACGAACTCAGTATCTTCATCACTTTGTAGAAGATATCTGGCCGAACACGTCCTCGGGAACTCGTCCCAACCATCGGAAGAATACTCAATACTCGTCCGTCCTCGATCAACTCACAACGTATCTGGGTGAGGTCTTCTATCCGAAGCTGGTCAGCTTGCTGATCTCTTATCACATAATATCCGGACGACGCTAAGTTTTTCGATCGAGTCATCAAAGTCCCAAAATTTCCCAAAAGCTCAACACTTGAGCACAGTCTAAAATATCTGATACATACCACAGTACCTCTGGACCAGCCATAGAAGGGCAAACCCAAGCCTCACTGATGGCACCGCTAAACTGCCGCAAACCCTAAGGTTCCAAAGCGGTTCCATGGTCATCATGTCGAGTTAGGGTTTCATTCTTCTAGAGGGTTCACAGAATTACCTGCATGTTCTTCCGAATACTTAAACTGGTAAAATTGGGTTCTTGACATTCGTTCGAACTTTTTAACTTTGCCTAGGCGACATGCGAATACCCTCCATCTGCACGCTAAACAATGCCTCAATCCTCCAGGAAAGACGGTACATCAACGGTCATCTCGGGATCAGTCTGCTCTAGATCTGAGTAAAACTCTCCACACTGAAAATCTTCAACTCAACTGGGCCTGCGTCGGCGCATTAACCTGACGAATCATCCTCGTCTCTCAATTCGGGATAGACTAGCTATCATCTGTCACATCTCTGTCTGGAAGCTCCAGCGATCTCAGCTCGTAAGCTCTAGAAGCGATATCCTATCAATCTCAGCAACAGCTGGGTCATTTTTCTGCATGGTGGACGACATCACAGTCTCTGAGGTAGGCTGTACATCAACAGTCCTCTCGCAACTGGCAGCTCTAACAATGGACCGATCATCCGGTGCAAAACTAAACACTCGCCTCAACAGGAGGTCACAACACAACACTACATCGAGACGTTCCCATGTCACCAGAAACACAATGGTCAGCTCTCGTACCAGACGAGCTTGCCCTGACCGCAACACTAGTAGCAGCTCAAACTGCGCTTAAACCATGGTGACAGGAAGCTCAACCGAGTATCGAAGAGAGCAGATCAACGGCAAGAAAGGAAACGACAGATCTAGAATGGATACATGATCATAAGAAGAAACAACATCAATGAGAGTATGATCATGGAAACGAATAGAATCAAGGATCTCAAATGGAAGTATAATCATGGGTATGAAGAGAATCATAAGTCTCAAAAATATATACACCCTAAGGTTTCTTAAGTGGAGTATCGTATCGTAAATATGCCTCGGAACATACGTACGGTACGTCACTCTACTTAAGCTACCTACTCCATCAATCAGGGTTAACCTATGAAACGAACCCCCCTGTTCAAGTCTAAGTTACGTAAGGTCAAGCCTAGGTTCTGAAATACATACCCGCCCTAGACTCCGCATAGTCAAACATGGACTCGAACCAAGGTTAAACCTAGCGCTCTGATACCAACTGTTTTTATCTAATAATAACCAAGGTTAAGCCTAGGCCCGAAAAATTAGCCCATGACCAGCACTCAAATCACGCAACGTCTAAAGGCGTAACGTAATTCAAGTAAGCTGATGTTGGATATAGTGCTCTCAGAGTCAATTATTGGATCACAGGCACGTGATTGCAATGATTGAGGGAAGACATATACCGGTAGGACAGTCCTACTCAAGATGATAGTATGCTATCTGGTTTATCTTTATCATCGTGTACTGCTTTAGGTGACTTTATAGGTCACTATTGAGCGTTGATAGAGCCCTTAGGATTCTTGCTTGACGGTCAGCAGTATGATGGCAATCATATACGTGAGAGCAGGGGTCTATAAGCACATCCTTAAAAAGGTCCCTAGTCGTGGGAGTTTTTGAGACAGGGCATCGATACTCCAGAGTAGACTAGTGAATACAGTCGAGACCCCGACGAGTGGCGGTGGCCGGTCTCACAAGCCACTGGTGTCAATTGGTTCACCTAAGATGTATACAGGTGCTCATTGGGTTATGAGTACACCGGACATGACTCGCCGGGAACATGCTAGTTGGTATTATACCTGATGTCAGATAGCAGTTCCCTGGTGACATGTGTACAGGTTAGTTCATCGACCCGAGATCGTCATTTGTCTCGTGTGAGTTCCCACTGTACTTTGATTACTACCCTACCACGGCTCAAAGGAGTCATGCAAACAGGTTTTAGTTGGGTACAGTCCCGAGCCACATGGAGGCAGTGAGCGGATCGGCAGGGGTTCGTCTCTCCCGGTATTGGGGGTGGGATCACGCTGAGTCTAGGAGAGCCATTACACGAAGTCCTTGGCCAAGGCAGGAGATTTACTGGTAGGTATTCCAGTAGTATCTCAGGGTGTTCTGGGCTACACTCCGACACGACTTGTACCGCTTTTAGGGGTCTGACTTTTACCAACCCCCTAGGCCCGACATGCGATGCTCATAGACGAACGGACCGGACAGTACGGATATTGTCACTGACAGGCTTAGTAGGGTGTCAGGATGAGTTCGCTCATCGACCTCCCTTTTGGTCAATACCTGGTAGCCCGTTACGTACGGCTAATACTTCTGACGTGGTAGTGGTTAAATCCACAGCCAAAGTATTGACGAGTCTTTAGAGTCCCCCACAGACAGTTTCTCAAGTTTCGGACGAAACGCTGTAGAGGCCGTATGGGTTTATGGTAGGGTTCGAACGTACGCGTGCACTTGTGCACGTGTTATGGTTCGGACGGATAATACTAGCGGGCTTTGGTTTAAGCCGGATCCTAGTATTATACAGTGTAGATTTTGTCTCATTGCATTTGTATTCGGTCGGAATACAAATGCGGGTATGTATATACAGTCGCGGGGTTTTCCTATAATTTATTACCGGATCACTTTTTGAAGTTGCCAGTTTGTATTCCGTTTCGGCCATTTTCCTTTCTTTCTTTCCTTGGCTGAATTTTCCATGGAGGGGGCTTATTTGCATATGTGCAAATTAGAAAAATGGAGGGTGTTTTTTTGTGATGGAGGGTTCATGATGGTTCTAGCCTCTTATGATTACTTTTTTATGCATCATTACTTGCTTTATGTGAATGGATTGATATGGATTTGGGTGTGACACTTTTTCATGATTATCATCCATTTTCTTTCTTGCTTATGGTTACCTCTTGATGGTTCCTACACTCACCTCCCTCCTCTCTCATATATGGCTGAGCACAATATTGAGGGAGCCACAATTTTTGTGTAAGGTTTATGCATCTCATTTCATTCATGCAAAAAGAGAGAGTTCCATTTCAAAGTTTATCTCCTTCCTCCATCCAAAAATGGCAACTTCATTAACCCTCGAGACATAGCAATCTACACTCAGTCTACAGCAATCTTGGACACGTCGGCTAGCCAACTTCGTGTCCGAGTTGCCTCGGTTCAGAGGTGGGAGCCCGTAAAAATACTCGGTGATGTGGTGCCCTTTCCGACGAGGAGATCGAGACCGGAGATTCCGCGGGGAGATCGGGATGGTGGCCGAAGACCGAAGGACACGGATCGCTCGGTATAGCTCTCTACCCTTTCTCCAATTAGCTAGTAGTAGGTTAATGGTCCGATCCGGGTTTATAGTCCGCGGTAGCGCCGGTTTCTAATTAAAAGAAAAGTTTTTGTTTCCGTATTTTGGCCTCGGAAAGACGGCCGGGGCGCTACCGTAGACTTACAGCTGACACCCAGAAATCTAAACCTTTTTAAGAAAATAAAGGAGGTGAAGTTTTGAAATAAAGGTATAATGAAATCAAGTTTTCTTAATGCATAGAAAAGGAACATGAAAATGCAAGTGAAATTTTCTAGTTTGAAAACGTGTTTCGCCTTTAAAAAAAATTGGGCATCACCTCCTTTGTATATTTTGATCCAAAACCACAAATACATAACAAGAATTATGGCATCCCCAAGCGGGAGCTAGCACTTTGCCAAACGGCGGATCACAACCATGCAAGACAGTATATGTAAGTATACGACGCCCAACGGCGAAATTCACCACAAAAAGATAAAGAAATAAGCAAGACATCAAAACCACAAGTAGCGGAAAACCCCTCGCTCTAAGTCTCGCAACCACAATCTCACTAAGACTCATTACTTATACAATTTACTAATTTTGATTGATGGAGCTGTAGGGTTCCTAGGCACCCTAATGAAGTCTCACAAGGCATCAACCATGCCAACTTCAAATTTAAACGGTGCCGAGAAACCCTAGAACGGATCGTTGGCTAGATTTCTAGGCGACAAAGCAAACTAGTTAACACTTAACTATAAGAATACGGAAATACAACCTTTGTAGATCCGGTGCTCCACCTCCATAGCTCCGCAACGAAGTCCCCTCGCTGTCCAAATTAATTCCCGGGCTCTAGCGTCGGCTTCGTCGGAGAAATGGCGAGCTAGGTCGTCGATGTCCATGCCGAAGATGATCTACGTCGAGGCATCGCTAGATCAAGCTCCACCTTCACCAAGCCATGAAAACTTGTGAAGGAAACACCCTATACTACTTGGCAAGAGGTAGAGGATGAAGAAATAGGAAGTGGGTTCACTTTAGAATTAGATTTCTCACTCTTTATCATCACTTGCCATTAATGGAGCAAGCTTTCTTCCATGAAGAAAATGAAGAAGAAGAAGAAGAATGTTATGATAAGAATTAATTAAAATAGAAAATAAAATCCATTCTTATCATAACTCTTACCATGGTTAAGTGTAGAGAGAGAACTATAGTTAAGTGGAGTGGTTAGGTTTTAACATGAGACAAAATGGTGACTTAATGAAAGCTTCATGAAGCTTCATATACAAACAAAGAAAAGACACCATTTTCTCACTCTTTTTCTTTTTCCAAATGAATAACTAAATAGAATAAATGAATAAGAAAATAATAAACCCTAACCACTCATAAAACCATGGTTCAATCTTTACACAAACCCAAGTTTGCATGCATCATCAAACATGATACAAGCAAGTGCACAAAATCATATCGCATATGCAATGCGCACATCCGAGCGAGAAAATCCATTTAAAGTGAACCGATACTAGTTAATGCAAAGTAATATATCAAATATATAATTATGCATTAAATCATTAAATCAACACTTGATTTAACGATCCGGTCATATCGTATATAACCGACCAGTATCCTATGTACTGGTTTATTGAATCAATCCTTGATTCGATAATTAGGGTATATCGCATATAACCTAATCGATACATTTATCGCGAGAATGTAATACGGTATCACATACACGCATTACTCTCGGTCCCGCACATATCTCATATGCGCTCCTATTTCGTTTCGCTTGAGCCAGGAAACCTCTGTGTAGGACTTTAAAGACTCGTCAATACGCCGGCAGCAGGTGATGATCATATCAAACACCCACAAGCCGCAAGCGGTCTGCTAAACGTAACGGCCACCCGGGTATTGAGCGATCTGAAGATCGACGAGCAAGCCCGCTCAGACTCCAGTGAATCCAACCAGTAACACTACCGTACAGTCCGGTCTGATCGTCTGATATGTCGCATATCTCGCCTAGGGGTGGTAAACGTCAGACCCCAATAGCTCGATAAGTCGTGTCGATATGAGGTCTATAACAGTTCGAGAAACTACAGGTAACACTTACCAGTAAATCTCAGCAACCCTGGCCAGGGATTTCCGGTTATAGCCAATCGAACACAGCGCAACATCAACTCCCTATACCGGGAGAAACGAATCCCCTCCTATCGCTCATTGCCTCCATGTGACTCGGGACTGTACCCAAAAACCACCGTTTTGCACGCCCTCTTGGACGTGGTAAGATGGAAATCAAAGCACAGTGGGAACCACACAAGACTCTATGACGATCTCGGGTCAACAGACTACTCTGTACCAGTGTCACCAGAGAACTGCCATCTGACGTAAGGTATAATACCATCTGGGAGTTCTCGGCGAGTCCTTCCAGTGTACCCAGTCTCTACTGAGCACCCGTATATCATCTCTGATGTCAAACACCGATGGATATGGGATCATCCATCGCCCATCTATATGGGTCGAGAAGGTACATGCTAGTCTACTCTGGTATATCGATGCCCCTTCTCGATACACCCACGACTAGGGACTTTGAAGGATGTACTTATAGACTATCTGTCCCCACTAGTATGATCTGCATCATAGTCCAGGTAGTCAAGTACACATCCTAAGGGCTTTACCAACATGTATCAGAGAGACAATCAATGTACACGTTAAGGTAAAGAGCAACCAGATAGCATACTATCATGTCGAGCAAGAAAGTCCTCCCTATATATGTCCCAGCATCCACTACAATATACATCCTATGTATAGTAATGGCCTCTAGGGCATACATATAACTAACAATCTTCCACTTGCACTAGGGCCATCTGTAGCAGTGGTTGTAGTATCTCATACTCAACCATCCCATAAAAGTCTCTCTCTGGGAATAGGCCTTCGTGAGTGGATCCGCCGCGTTGTCCTCTGAGTCTACTCTCCTAACCTCGATCCCTTAGAGATCAACCATCTCCATGATCAAGTGATACTGCCTTAGAATATGTCTGGATCACTGATGGGACCTGCGTTCCTTGGCATAAGCCACAACTCCATTGTCACACAATGGTAGGAACCTGGTTCATCTCATGAACCAATATACACCCAAACAGCCTCTTTGGTAGCATCTTTAGTAGCGATGTATCCTGCCTTTATCATCTAGTATGTCACGGTATCTAGCTTGGAACTCTTCCAACATACCGTCCCTTTACTGAGGGTAAAGACAATGCCTGCGACTGACATTCAGTCGTCTTTATCACCCTGGAACCATTCCAGTGATTCTCCCCAGGGTCGATTGATACCATCTCACTACAGCTAGTGAGTATCCTAACATCCATTTAGATCTATCTCATAGATCCAAAATCCAGGATTTAGGAGGTATCACTTTGATCCTATATGGAGAATTATGGTGATAAGCGGAGATTGACCGAGCGTAGCATAGGAAACTCCTTCCCCATCAAGAGTATGTCATCCACGTACTCTACGAGGATCATCACCATACTCCCTACTACCTTTTTGTTCATACAAGGTTCATCTACCATTTTGATGATGTCAAACTCTTTGACTAATTCATCAAAACAGACGTTCCAACTCCGCGATGCCTGCTTTATCCTATAAAGCATCTTGCACACGTTTCCGCTGCTCCCACTGTCTACGAAGCCCTCTGGCTGTGTACTTATAGACGTTCTCTTCTAAAACATCATTTAGAAAAGCAGTCATGGCACCTAACCGCCAGATATCGTAGTCATGGTATGTAGCCGTGGCAAGTAGGATCTGAATGGACTTAAGCTTGGTTACTTGAAAAGGTTTCATCATTATCCACACCTGGTCAATGATGCAAACTTTAACAAGTCTAGCTTTGAAAGTCTCAACTTTTCCATCTACACCAAGTAATCTTCTCAAGATATACTTGCTCCTGATGGGGATTTAACCCTTCAGATATAGCAACCAAAGTCCATACTTTGTTGGTGTATAAGGATTCCATCTCAGATCGCTAAGCATCCAGCCATTCTTACAGAGTCCCACTCCTGATGGCCAGCTCGAAACTAGTTGGGTCATCATCTCATGATGCATTCCTCGCTCCCACTGTCATAGAGAAACAGAAGTATCTCTCAGGTGGGTGAGGAACCCTACTAGATCGGCGGAGAGGCTGAGGTTCGTTGGAATCTACTGAATCCTTTGGTTCTACCAAATCATCTGCTGTTGTTTGTATAGCTGGAACCTTTCCAGTTGTACATAACAGATCTTGCCTCGAGCTTGTCCGGATTTTGCTTTTCAGACATAGGCTGGACAACCCCAAATCTCAACTAACTTGAGAGATGGGCTCTTCCCATATCATATCAAATATGAAGTGGTAGGAAACTGATTTGATTCGAACCTTATTCAATAGGTATGCAGCTTCTCAAGCGCATAACTCCCAAAAAGGAAAAAGGTAACTCAGTAGTACTCATCATAGAGCACACCTTATCATATAGGGTGTGATTGCTCCGCCCCCGATATACCATCGTGCAATAGGGTATATGGAGGAGTAATGCTGAGAGAGAATCTCATTCTCCTTTAGAATAGTCCAGGATTTCCGTGCTCAAGTATTCTCCTCCTTGATCTCATCATAGGACATAATACTTATACCCGTATTGGTTCTCTACTTCTAACTTATATTCTGTGAATATCTCAAAAGGTTCGGACTTGTGTTTCAACAGGAACATAGGTCTGAAACTCGAAAGAGATCATCAGAGAATGTAATGAAGTACAAAGAACCGATCTTGGCATGTGTAGACAGGGGAGCTTACATACATCAACATGTATCATATCCCAAGAGTTCACTAACTCTTTCTCTGTTTCCAATAAACAAGGCTATGGTCATTTTATCTTTGTGACATGACTGGCAAGTTTCATAAGATGTAAATTCAAACTGATTTAAATATGCATCTATATGTAACTTCAGCTAGTCGGGTCGCATTGATATGACCTAGTCTACAATACCTCAAGAAGAAATCGTTCAATTCTGAACTCTTCCTCTTGTGTGTGTTCCGTATACTAAGAACTGCATTTTGATTTAGAACATCAATGCTTTTAGATAACGTGCCTGAATCGATCAACTTTTGATATAGGAAATGTTCAAAACATTATCCAACAATACAAAATTTTATCATTTCTTTAATAATAAAGAGAGTGATATGATTTTGTATATCAGGTTCGGTATCTAATAACATTCGTTCCAAATCAATGTATTTGTAATACAGGGTGACAGTGACCAACAGACTTGGCTGCAACACTTGCCCCGTTTTCTGCCTCATGAAACTTATCACCCGTTCTAGTTTTTCTACCTTTCTGTAGCCCTATGTAACAGATTACATATCTGGGATCCTGATCGGGTATCACATACCCAGGACGTAGAGGATACTGAGAAACAGTTCTGTATAATGAACACACCCGAAGATGATGCATCAGCATGCATTCTCTTCGTTTGGGCGGCACGGGAAATCTGGTATTCCCCTATTTCCTGCTCTGTCTTATAACAATTATAAGTTGGAGCGGGACCAACGTTCCCCAGCTCAGTATAACAAGCAGGTTCGGTCAATAATCCGTATTATTATCTTGATTAAGGCGTGATATGGTCGCTACCTGGAGAGAGAGAGAAGAAAACACTCAGCGTATGCTCTTGCAAGAATAGATTGGTTATATTTTATCTAATCAGGATGGCTCCCACTGCTTTTTATCAAATCTTCCTTCAAACCCTAAAAGGAAAGACTAGCCGGGATTAATTACACACTACAAGTTCGCCAATCTTTCAGCCAGGCCAGTGTCGGTACTTTGAGGGAGGTCCCCCGTGCTTTCGCACGAACCTAATTAATGTAAACCTCGTTTTCCCAGAGGCGTAACCTCGTTAACACCTTTCTAGACACCTATTTGATCGGCTAATTGTAATGTATAAAACTCTCCCAGGAGTAACAATTACTCGCAGCGGGTATCGGGATCCAACTATCTCATAGAAGGTATGCAATCTCATTGCAAATTTAAACACTTGAAATTCCCGATAATGTTTTGCCCCTAACGTCCTATGACCTTGACGGAGGCCAAACAACCCATAGTCCGCTAGTCAAGTTCAACCCGTCATTTCTTGATTGAATTAAACCCACCCGCACGACCCTTGACGGAGGCCAAACAACGCCGTACGAATACCCTAATCCAATCGCATCATATGCTAGCAGATAAGCACTAGTTAGCTACCGTACACTACGCCTTGACGGAGGCCAAACAACCGCAGCACGAATACTAACTAGTACGTATCTGAAATGACGGAGGGCTACGACAGGTTTTTCTGAAAACCTATTGCGTAATGAACTTGATATCGTTGTAGAATCAAATAATTTTAAAATGGAGTGCTTTTGAGGCTTTTCTAGTTTTGCTAAAGGAGTCACTCCCGGTGAAGGGATCGTCGGTCCTTTCCTCATCGAATAAGGTGCAGGATATATCACATATACCGCTATGCAAAGCAAAAACTATTAAAAGCAATCAAAAGACAAACCGAGTGTGTAGCATCTGCCAGTTATTGCTAAAGGAGTCACTCCCGGTGAAGGGATCTCGGTCCTTTCCTCATCGAATAAGGTGCAGGATATATCACATATACCACTGTGCAAAGCAAAAACTGTAGCTACCTGTTTTATTTTGAAATTCGATTCTACAACATCTTAGGTTTCTTTTATTTTCATTAATCACATTAATGAAATCCCATCATTTAAGTACCTAAACATCACAGATAAATACGACGTACACTTATGCCATCCGCATTCGCCTCGATGTCCCCTCATGCACCGTTAGGTTAGGTGACTAACGGCAGAGCGGGGCAGGGCTAGCGCGGGTGTAAAACATAAGTAACGTCTATATAATATATCATATATACTATATACAGTATCCATCACAGAACATATCACATGATCACATCACAGATATCGCAGCAGAAGAATCATATGAAATATTGGATGTACTAGGACGTCCGTGTTTTCAATACGAGCCAGTATAAAACACGGATTCCATGGTCGTGATGAATAGCCAAACCCACACCCCTAGACCCCTACGAGAGCGGCAAGCAACCCTACCAATTCTAGAGTTAGGAGACCCGGACTCGACTCCTCGAGTTGGTCTCCCACTGGACCCCAGAACCCAGTTACTTGTGCTCCCCTTCTTGGGTCTATCCTAGTGCGGAAAAGTAAATAATATACAAACGGTGACATCTTCCGCAACCTGGAAGTGCCCCAAATAAAAGAATATTACATACAGATTTTTTACATGAATGAAAATGAAAAACACTCATCTCACATAAAAAAAAACCCCAGCTATTCAAACATGACGATCCAATATAACATATCCAGCAATACATAACATCACATGTCATCAACGTAAGTAAATATGCGCATCCCAATTGTCGTTGACATATAGCAACGAAACCGGCGATATCACATATTACACTTACGGTCACAGAAAAGAAAGTGTAAAACTACAACAGTTGGAATCCGCAACCTCCTCAGACATCGCATGCCTGACCAAATGAATTACTTAGACATCATATGCCTAACAATTATAAACCCCGCATTTTAGTCTCATCATTGAAAACACTTTTCAATATTAAGTCGGGTAATTCAACAAGATTCCCGACATCCTGATCGAATGCTCGTCGCAAACTTCAGTAGACGGCTGCACCCCCGATACCGTCGACGAAGTGCACCAAGGCGGAACACCGCTGCCGCGAGCACCCGAACGGATGCTTTCGGCGACGGGGTTCTCCTACAGTCACTTGGTCGAGGCTATGGAGTGAAGCTGTCTATTAAGTTTACCCGACGAGTATCCGCGTACGCTACGTGATTGCGACGGACTTTTGATCACATCAAAATTCCGTGGCAACCGATCAAGTGAGACTAAACTGCAATGTTCATAACATTCATTCAGTTATCTCATAACTTCTTGTGAATTCCAATTATTGTATCCCATTCCGGATAAATAGAAAATGTCAAACTTTCCGATCGAACAATCGAACACCCAAGTTTTCCCGATACAGATCAACACATGAAATATGAGTCTAACAACATTCAGTTCATGCCTCAGAAGGGTCAAGCCAACGCCTCACATGTGGCACGCCGTACTGCCCCAAACCCGAAGGTTCAAAGGGCAGTTCAAGACGGTCACATAATCGAGTTAAGGTTTGTTGTCTTCTAGAGGGTCCATCGAGTTACTTGCATTACTTAGAACGTCGTTAAACTACGGAAAAATCTAACACTTGGAAATTTCCCGATAGGGGAAAAATTGGGTATTTATATCCGGTCGAACTTTTTAACATATTCTAAGATTTATCCGGAAAGCCTCATAGACAAAATCTGATTCTCCGATCGAAACACCGAATCCCCAAAACAACCCAGAAAATAAAACTCTGGAATAAATATTAAAATATTCCCAGGAAAACCAGCACTGACTATTATTGATTATGGTGCAAATTTCGATGAACAATACGACAAAATGGCCACGGATCCGCCGCACGAGCCTGCTCGTGCCGCGGATCCGCGGCGTAATGATGGAATTAGGTCATCAAAATTCACCGTAACTCTTAGATATCCCTGCTGTTTTTTCTGCATATTTTTAATTTGGAAAAAACCACGATTTTAGAAAAAGTACAGAGAGCATTTTCCGGGTTGGGTTTTCGGTTCGATCGGGTTTCAAACATCGTCTGGACTTCGCCTAAGGCTCTAGCTAGGCTCTGATACCACTGTAGGGTTCCTAGGCACCCTAATGAAGTCTCACAAGGCATCAACCATGCCAATTTCAAATTTAAACGGTGCCGAGAAACCCTAGAACGGATCGTTGGCTAGATTTCTAGGCGACAAAGCAAACTAGTTAACACTTAACATAAGAATACGGAAATACAACCTTTGTAGATCCGGTGCTCCACCTCCATAGCTCCGCAACGAAGTCCCCTCGCTGTCCAAATTAATTCCCGGGCTCTAGCGTCGGCTTCGTCGGAGAAATGGCGAGCTAGGTCGTCGATGTCCATGCCGAAGATGATCTACGTCGAGGCATCGCTAGATCAAGCTCCACCTTCACCAAGCCATGAAAACTTGTGAAGGAAACACCCTATACTACTTGGCAAGAGGTAGAGGATGAAGAAATAGGAAGTGGGTTCACTTTAGAATTGGATTTCTCACTCTTTATCATCACTTGCCATTAATGGAGCAAGCTTTCTTCCATGAAGAAAATGAAGAAGAAGAAGAAGAAGAATGTTATGATAAGAATTAATTAAAATAGAAAAGAAAATCCATTCTTATCATAACTCTTACCATGGTTAAGTGTAGAGAGAGAACTATAGTTAAGTGGAGTGGTTAGGTTTTAACATGAGACAAAATGGTGACTTAATGAAAGCTTCATGAAGCTTCATATACAAACAAAGAAAAGCCACCATTTTCTCACTCTTTTTCTTTTTCCAAATGAATAACTAAATAGAATAAATGAATAAGAAAATAATAAACCCTAACCACTCATAAAACCATGGTTCAATCTTTACACAAACCCAAGTTTGCATGCATCATCAAACATGATACAAGCAAGTGCACAAAATCATATCGCATATGCAGTGCGCACATCCGAGCGAGAAAATCCATTTAAAGTGAACCGATACTAGTTAATGCAAAGTAATATATCAAATATATAATTATGCATTAAATCATTAAATCAACACTTGATTTAACGATCCGGTCATATCGTATATAACCGACTAGTATCCTATGTACCGGTTTATTGAATCAATCTTTGATTCGATAATTAGGGTATATCGCATATAACCTAATCGATACATTTATCGCGAGAATGTAATACGGTATCACATACACACATTACTCTCGGTCCCGTACATATCTCATATGCGCTCCTATTTCGTTTCGCTTGAGCCAGGAAACCTCTGTGTAGGACTCTAAAGACTCGTCAATACGCCGGCAGCAGGTGATGATCATATCAAACACCCACAAGCCGCAACCGGTCTGATAAACGTAACGGCCACCCAGGTATTGAGTGATCTGAAGATCGACGAGCAAGCCCGCTCACACTCCAGTGAATCCAACTAGTAACACTACCGTACAGTCCGGTCTGATCGTCTGATATGTCGCATATCTCGCCTAGGGGTGGTAAACGTCAGACCCCAATAGCTCGATAAGTCGTGTCGATATGAGGTCTATAACAGTTCGAGAAACTACAGGTAACACTTACCAGTAAATCTCAGCAACCCTGGCCAGGGATTTCCGGTTATAGCCAATCGAACACAGCGCAACATCAACTCCCTATACCGGGAGAGACGAATCCCCTCCTATCGCTCATTGCCTCCATATGACTCGGGACTGTACCCAAAATCCACCGTTTTGCACGCCCTCTTGGACGTGGTAAGATGGAAATCAAAGCACAGTGGGAACCACACAAGACTCTATGACGATCTCGGGTCAACAGACTACTCTGTACCAGTGTCACCAGAGAACTGCCATCTGACGTAAGGTATAATACCATCTGGGAGTTCTCGGCGAGTCCGTCCAGTGTACCCAGTCTCTACTGAGCACCCGTATATCATCTCTGATGTCAAACACCGATGGATATGGGATCATCCATCGCCCATCTATATGGGTCGAGAAGGTACACGCTAGTCTACTCTGGTATATCGATGCCCCGTCTCGATACACCCACGACTAGGGACTTTGAAGGATGTACTTATAGACTATCTGTCCCCACTAGTATGATCTGCATCATAGTCCAGGTAGTCAAGTACACATCCTGAGGGTTTTACCAACATGTATCAGAGAGACAATCAATGTACACGTTAAGGTAAAGAGCAACCAGATAGCATACTATCATGTCGAGCAAGAAAGTCCTCCCTATATATGTCCCAGCATCCACTACAATATACATCCTATGTATAGTAATGGCCTCTAGGGCATACATATAACTAACAGGAGTTGACTAGATACAATGTGAAATATAAATACAAGAGTGGGTACGATACAAATGCCCCACCTACCAATGCAAAACACCCAAATGAAGTTATGTGCCAGCGATGCCGCTACGGATCCATGCGGTCAACCTGCAAGAACTGTGGCACAACGGGGGTGAGTTGCCAACTCGTGAGTGGAAAAACATCAACAAGTAGAAATCGAATAAACAACGACTCCTAGGTCAGCTATATCATGAAGGTAATACTATGATATCTAGGGTGACCGTATCTATATATGTGCCAACAATATACTCAAGGTCTATCTGTATGTGGATATCATCCAACAATATAATCAGTGTATGTATGCATGTGGATCTCGTCCACCCATATAATCAATGTATGTATGCATGTGGATCTCGTCCACCCATATAATCAATGTATGTATGCATGTGGATCTCGTCTACGTGTCAACCAATGACACAACATCATGCATGTAAATATCATAAAAGCATATGCATGAAGCTATGAGGATATAAATCAACGTGTGTCCCTCGAGACACATCAAAATCATGGAACGTGAGTGTCCAGCATCGACACTTGAAAACATCATGAAACCCGTGTCCAGCATCGACACGTAAATCTTTATATCTCTGGCTCCGTCAGTCTGGATCGGCCCTCGGGCTCCGTCAGTCCGGATCGGTCCATCTCATCTCTCGACTCCGGTCGGTATCCTCCGGATATCCGCCGTGCCCAAATACTATCACCGGTAAGTATGTAACATTTCAGAAAAATAAAATATTATTTTTGGGAATTTTTATAATTAAATAATGAATATAATGAATATTTTAATATTTCGGTATAATTAAATACCGATAAATTGGGAAAAAATTGGAAAATTACAGAAATTACCGAAATGAGGATGCTTTCTTGGATTTAAGCAAATTATGAAATTTTATGATTTATTATACACTATTTTAATGCTAATCGCGATTAAATATCCCTAATCTCGCATTAATCCGGTTTTGTGCACATGACATGCACCATATCATTTTCACACTTGTTACATTTTTCCTACATGATTCTTGTTTGTATGGGTATTTGTTTTGGGTTTCCTATTGCAAAGATAACAAAAGAAAAGAAAAGAAAAAAGAAAAAGGAAAACAATAAAAAATGGGGAATGGGCAAGAGAGAGAGGGTGAGGGGTCAAACCTTGGGCATGGCTCATCTCTTCTTTCCTTCATTTCTTCATCTTCTTCTCTCCTCTTCATTCCATGGCAGCACTCTCTCCCCCCTCCTCTTCAAACTCACAAAACACTATCAAAACAACCTCAAAACCTCATCCCCACTTCATTAATATTGTGCACAAGCTCACAAGCTACACTATGGACCAAGAAAGTTTGCATTTTGGTGCTCTAGGGGATTCATGAGTGCCAAATGAGGTGATTTCTGCACCATTAGCATTATATTTCCACTCCCTTAGCACCCATACAAGATTAGAAGTGTTTTGATGCGGTTTAGTGAACTTTGAAAATTCCTAGTTAGGGTTTTGTGGAATTCTTGAGTTGTGATGTGTATTTGAGCTTAGTAGAGGCCAAACAAACCCCCTAGTGCTAGAATTCAGACCCAAACCTGAGACTTAACCCCGGAACGCGAACTTTGAATTTCTGCCGACATTGAAATTGTGAGAATTGTGATAGGAAAACTGAATCTGCTAACACCCGGGGACGTATAAAATTATTTAGCAAACACAGAGGAGTGTGCAGGCACCTAGTAAGTATCACCCAAGACCCCAGCCCCTATACCCTCACCCAGGCCGCAAATAAATCCCCTCTGGACGCAAATTGCGGCCAGATCTGGTCCATTTTGCTTCGTGCTTCCCCTGTAACTCCATCTCTAGTAAACTAGACCCTTTACATATGCAAAATTGGCTAATTTCACTTAGGGTAAAATCTGGAGCATGTTTTCCAAGTTGCTGGTTTCGTTTTGCGGGTTTTTATGAAATTGGTTTTGGTATTTGATATTGTGTTTCTGTCGTGTGGCGTTTGAACGCCAACGACTAGGGTTATTGGTTGTGTTTTTCATGCGAGACTATAGGTTTTGACCTATGAACGAAACGTGTGCCGTTTTGGTTTTCCGACTTGATTTTAATACGCATTTGCGATTGTGTATATATGTAGGTACCCCCACGTGGTTTCGAGACGATAAAGAAGATGATGGCGACATCGACATCGGCAAGCAAGAGCAGGTGAGTAGATATATATCTACGGGGGAAGTCGGGTGGATGGTGTATAGCACCCCCGCAAGTTCGTATTAGAACGCGAATGCGTTATATCTATATTATATACATACATATACGGATGTGATATGGAATGACTTTGGATTAGTATAGTGTACTTGTAAGTTAGGGTTTAGTCGCGAACCCTAGGGTAATGATTTGCATACACGCACGCACACACATGCTTGCATCTTATTACTTATGCGTATATGGGGATACGTGTGTGTGTATATATATATATACATTTACATATACATGGATTATGAGTATAGTACTTGATATTTGAAGATGAGTCGATGAGTTTGGGCTTGAGGCCATGAGATCGGTGATGTGACATGGTTCGTATTTGAGATACGACATGATATTCTTTAGCAGGGTCCTTTGGGCGTGGTGTTTTTATATACACACATGCATATATATAGATGGTATCAGTATTGTACTAGATGTAGATCAGTACCCCAGATCATGATATATGATAAAGAGTATACTAGATGAATAATGAGATAAATGTGATATTTGACCCGTACCCAGATTTGGGATGTTGTACGATGGATTTACCGTACGGGCTATATTGATGATAGATCCACACTCTTGACTTGAGGATGTCATATTATATTTATATTGTATCGAATGTGATATTATTGAGGCGGGATCACCGACTATAATATTTACATGTATCGACTCAGATTTAGGTGGTTTTCCCTTACCCTTTCGGTTAGATTGTTCGTTTAGTCCTGTAGTTTACTTGTAGATGTTAGACTAGACTCAGGTCATACCTATTTCAAAACTAACGAATCGTGAATATTTTAAAGACAGACCAAGGGATTATATGGATATTTTCAAAATACGCATCTTTTCTAAAACACCGTAGCCCTTATTTTCTAAACACCACGATTCGTGTTATTTCAAATGGCAAAACTGTATGACACATATAGATATTGATATAGACTCTTCATTGTTGTGTTTATTATTCAGCTCCCGCATATTATTGCTGTTCGCATCGCATTTGCATGCATATATTGTGTTTTCATATGCCATTATTGAGATCATGCTGTCAGGACACCAGCACCATTATCGATGATGCGTATGCTCCACGTACACTTGCTTGCCGGCTCATACACATCATCATCGGTAATTGCCATGTCACGTACACTTTAATGAATATTATTTCATTGATATAGCCTGCTAGCTGATAGTTGCAATATGTTATTGCTTTCATATGCTAGTTTAACTATTGCACTCATTGCATGATATCAGATCCATTCATATATTCATTGGTTATGTAGTATTTTGAGGTTTTATGCCGATATTCACTGTTTACTTACTCTTGCTTTTGGATTTCGGATTTTCATGAGATTTCGGGATTTGGGGGAAAACCGCAAGAATATATATAAACTTCTCTCTCTCTCTCTCTCCCCTCTTTTTAAAATGCAAGTTGCGGTTTTCTCGTGATGTATGAGTCGTCCACCATGAGTTTTCGTGATAGCTGTTGGATTTCGAGACCCATTTCGAGGAGTAGTATGAACCATCTCGGGTACATGGTGGACTCGGTATGCTACCCTGGGGTGAGAGTGATTTCATGGAGGATGATGAGCCTAGCAGGGGCAGACTGCCTACCGGTAATTGTTTGGCGCGGCGGATATCCGGAGGATATCGTTCGTGGTCGTGTGATTGATGATATGGGCCGATCCGGACCAATGGAGCCCGAGGTATTGAGATATTGAGATATTGAGATTTGAGACATTGAGGTATTGAGATTTGATGATATAGGCCAGTCCGGATAGCCGGAGCCTGAGATATTGAGATATTGGGATTTTAAGTTTTGTGTCGATGCTAGACACTGATTATGTTGATTTTCATTGATGATACCTCGTAATATAAAAACAAAAATCTCACTAACAGTTTCTTCATTTACATGTATACTGTTTTCATTACATTACATTCATACCTCATACATATGATATATTGCTACCTGAGGCACTGACACGATCACATGAGATTACACTTTGGTATAGATGTTTACCCTTGCCACCTTTCATGCTTCAGACTTATCATTTGAGATTTATATATATTTGATCATATTGACCTAGGATTGAGTCATACATATGATTTCTGCTCGGTGATGTTTTCTACTCACGAGTTGGAAATTCACCCCCGTTATGCCACAGTTTCTTGCAGGTTTTGCTGTACAAGTTTCGTTACGGCTTTGCTGGCACACTGCTTCCATTCCGGGTGATTGCTTTGGTAGGTGGGTTCACTTGTATCGTGACCACCATTGTACTTTATTTTATTCATTGTATCTAGTAAACTCCATCAATCAGATATGTATATTTATTTCTGACTAGAGACCAGTGTTGTATATTCTTTCGACCTAGAGTCGCGCGTTGTATTATTATGGGTTTTCATGTTGATTTGAGTTTCCTTTTGAGTTTGATCCTCGTCCTTCGGCGTTGTATATTATATTGCTTATGTGGTTGTAGCCGTCGATTGACGAAGAGCTAGCTCCCGCTTGGGGATGCCTTTTTATATATTATGCATGTTGTACCCCTTTTGGGGCCAGTTTTTACAAAGGAAACTCTGCCAAAATTTTCAGGAAAAACTTGATATTTTAAAAGCGTATAATTCGGCTTATGCTATTAAAACCACTTGCTTTTAAACAAGTATTCCTTTATTTATTATTTAAAATGGTTTAGATTTTTGGGTTTTTGGCTTACTTGAATTAGATGGAGCCCTATAGACTTCATATGATTCAAGTGCCAGCCACGTGCCATTTCCGGGTCGTGACAAGGTAGTGCTCCCTTGCCAGGCTCACCATCTAACAATAAAGTCTTCTCACCCCGGGGTACCTCACCGGGTCCACCATGTACCCGCAGACGGTGCCTACCGCTCCTCGAATCGGGTTTCACATGCTACTCTCAGAACCGTGAAAACACATGGTGGACGCACCGAAATATCATATTGAGAGAAACCGGGTTTTTAAAACAATACATACTTTCTTTTGAAATCACCACGGTTCTCAAATCCAGAAATCTTATGAAAGCAGCATATCTCAATGCGTATAATCATAAAGCATGATGTATGCGGCATATAATAGAAATGTAAGCATATCCGTATGTCATGCACATGGAACAGTAATATGCACATATCGAGGGAAAACCGCTCTTTTAAATGATTCCAGTTTTAAAATATATCATTCGGTTCCTAAATCTCCAAAATCGAATGCAATATCGTATAAAGGTGCATATGTGTATATACGCAAGTATGGACGTACAAATGTGTATGTCCGCAAGTATGGTGTACAATATGTATGTACACAAGTATGATGTACAATATGTATGTACGCCAATATGGATGTACAAGTGGTATATACGCAAGCATGAGTGTACAATATGTATGTGTGCCAATATGGATGTACAAGTGGTATATATGCAAGTATGAGTGTACAATATGTATATCATGATGCAGCAACCCTACTGTGTAGTGACATGGCAATTATCGATGATGAAGTGTGTGAGCTGGCAAATCTGTGTACGTGTAACATACGCATCATCGATAATAGTGTAAGTGTACTAACACAGGTATAAGTAATGCAATGCGAATAACATGAATGCATCTAAAGGTAAATCGTCAGCTACAAGCTATAAGGTATACATATCTGACATGATCGAGTCGGTGAATGCATCAATCGGCATCCAGCCTCACCACATCGCGTACTGTATAATCCGTCGTACGACATCCTCTAGTCAAGGGTATGGATCAAACATCAAGTCAAACTTATCAGGTACGAAAAATCATCGTACGACGGCATTAAGCTATCAGGGATCTTATCAACTTATAAGACGAGGAGGGTACGGACCTAACGTCTCGTACGACTATCACTCATGATTCACAACATATATAATATATCTATATACCTATGTCCCAGGTCACAACCGCAACAATCTCATATCAGGGGACCAGCAGGGTATAAATCATCTCAATTGACTCGCATCCATATACCAACATATCATCAAATCATCATGCTACGTCATATATTCTTTTCATCGCATTTATGTCCCACATCAAGTCAAATTTACAAATACATTCTACCTTTACTATAAGCATGTTAGTGTATATGCCCTAGAGGCCATTACTGTATCATACTAGCTTGTATATTACTTAATGGAAGCTTGGGATATTCACAGTTGTATAGACAATCTTGCTCAAAATGGTAGTATGCTACTTGGTTTGTCTCTACTTCAATATGTGCATGTGTTTCTTTTAGCATATCGCTTATACATATTAGTAGAGCCCTTAGGATCTTTGCTTGATTACCAGCGTTGTGATGGCAGTCACACTCGTGGGGGCTGGGTAATCTATAAGCACATCCTTATACAGGTCCCTAGTCGTAGGACTATCGAGACAGGGCATATCGATACTCCGGAGTAGACTAGCGTATACGCTTCTCATCCCAGCAGGGGAGATGGTCTGTCCCACAGCCATCAGTACGTCGTACTGGAGATAGTATGCGGGTGCTCGTTAGGTTACGAGTACACTAGACAGGACTCGTCGGGAACTGTTGGTTGGTATTAAACCTATCGTCAGTTATCAGTTCCCAGGTGACATGAGTACAGCTTAGTCCGCTGACTTGACACTATCACTTCGCCTCAAGTGTGTTCCCACTGTACTTAGATTACTACCCTACCACGGCTCAAAGGAGTTGTGCAAACAGATAGTAGTTGGGTGCAGTCCCGAAGCACTTGGAGGCAGTGACGGTTAGACAGGATTCGTCTCTCCCGGTATTGGGGGTTGACATCGCGCTGTGTCTAGGAGAGCCATTACACGAGTAGTCCCTGACCAGGGCAAGCGAGATATACTGGTAGGTTTCCAGTGTTATCTCAGGGTGTTCTGGGCTACACTCCTACACGACTTGTACCGCTATTAGGGTACTGACGTTTACCACCCCCTAAGCCTGCCATGCGATGTCTCAGACGAACGGACCGGACTATAAGGAGATTGTCACATACAGGCTCAGTAGGAGTTCGGATGGGTTTACCTCATCGGCCTTCTTATCGACATCTACCTGGGGACGGTTACGTACAGCTAGTGCCACTTGCGGTCTGTGGTTAAACCCACTGCCAGCGTAGTGTCGAGTCTTTAGAGTCCCACACAGAGAGTTTCCCTGCACTGAGCGAAACGTGTAGAGGCCGTATGGTTTTACGGCAGGGCTGCGATCACTTACGTGCACTTGTGTGCGTATGCTGTTCGGGCAGGCAATACTAGTGGACTTTGGTTTAAGCCGGATCCTAGTATTGCACGGATGGATTTGTTTTGTCTTCTGTGCATTCGCATTCTACGGAATGCGGATGCTGGTGTGTATGCACAGTTTTGAGGAGAGCAGAAGGAGGAGGTGACTCATTAGGGTTTTGGCAATTCGTTCGGTCAAAACCATTATGAGCCGCGGACATTAATTACTAATCTTTTTAGTGATAATTTTGTGATGGCTAATTGCTTTGACCATTTGATCACCTTGACCACTCTTGACTTTGTTGACCCGTTGACCAAAGTTGACCTTGACCTTCATGAGAGGTCTGCACTCTTCTTTGGTTTTCTTTTTCTTTTTGGATTATGAAAATGGTCAATTCAATGTAGCCATCAACTTTATCATGATAGGATTAGTAATAATGATTTTTAGTATTATTGCAACCATGGGTCATTTTCTTTAGTTCACAATTTCATTTCTTCATTCTCACTCTCTCTCTTGCAAGTGAGAAGAAAAGAAAAGCTCCATGGTTGCTACTGCTCCTTCTTCTTTCTCCTCTTGATTCTTTCTTTTGATCTCATGTGTTGAGAGAAAAAGAATCCACATAAACATACACCTCCATCAACCTCTTCTACACAACCTAGGACATCAAGACTAGCAATCTTGTTGCCCTAGTTGCCTCGGCTCGAGGTGGAGCTCGGTGTACAACTCTCGGGTGGATCGTCTTCGACTCAAGAAGGCCGCGGAGGTGACCAAGATCCGGATCGATCCTCGGAGCTCAGATGGACGAGCAGGACAGCGGAGAGAAGACCCGAAGGACCGGTATCGTGAGGTATATTTTCTATGGCATAGTAGATATCACCTCTTGTAGTTTGCTAGTTCATAGTTTAGCAAAGATCCGTGTTTTAGTCCATGTTGCCTTTGCGCCAAAAATTCGATTTCGCCGTTTCCACCTCCCCGTAAGAACCGGGGTGAGCAACGTAAACTTACAGTGGTATCAGAGCCTAGCTAAACATAAACTAGCAAGTTAGCAAAGTATTTAGAATATCGATCGGAAAAAATTCGCAAAACAAGTCCGGAAAATTTAACTTTCTGCCGATTTTTTATACTGCTCAAAAAATAATTTAACATATATGAAAAATCGGCTCAGGGTTTTCTAAAGACACAGACCAAAAACGATCCACTGAAACGGTCAAAGAGCCGCGGTTCCACGGCAAGAACATGCTTCTTGCCGCAGTTCCGCGGCCGTGTTGACTCGGTCGTGGACCGGGTTTGGTGCAGTGTTTTTAGTTGGTGGTTTTGGGATTTTTAGTACATATTGTTTCTGCCTAGATTTTCCAGAGAACAAATTGATTTTTGGGGTGGTTACAAATCCGTATTTTGATCGATATTCCGTAGACTTTGGCTAATGGATATTATCTGTGATGTGATATATGTATTGAACATCTACTAATCGCTATACGTCGATTAGTGGGGGTTATACATATCTGTGATCTGTAATGTTAATGGTTTGTGTATATGAACTCATTGGATTATTGCGGATGAATAGCCGGGGTGGATGTGAGATGAGAGTTTGTTTTTCTTTCATTCATGTAAAATTTGTAAATTGATGTAATATTATTTGTTTGGCCGCACATCCGGGGTGAGGTTGTAGCCGCCATTGTATAATTTCTTTTTACTGTTTTTGCTCCTAGGATAGACCCAAGGTGGGGTGCACAAACTACCGGGTATCTCGAAGTGCCGAGTGGCTTACTCACGTGTTGAGGGAGGTTGCTTCGCTTTGGGTACTTGGCGGGTAGTTTGCCGCACCCGTAGGGGTCTAGGGTGGGGTATTGGCTATTCATCGCGACCGTGTAATCCGCTTTTCGTTGCAGGATCGAATGAATCGCGGATTCCTAGTATATCCAAAGTGTTCATCTGTGATCTGGAATGGCTATCATTGCTATATATCCATATATGATATCTATTTAGGCGTTGCTTATGCTTTGCATCCGCGCTAGTCCAGCCCTCGCTCTGTCGTTAGTTAAGTAACCTAACGGGTGATGACGGGACCCCATGGCGAATGCGGATGGCATAAGCGTACGCCATATTTTCGTTGTTTTCTGCAATGGTAGGATTAAATGATGGGACGCATTAAAATTAATCCAAGAAAATAAACCAAGTAAAAGTCGTTGGAACACTTTCAAAACCACTCGGTTCTTTTCAAAAACCAGCTTTTTAAACGCGGAGCTTGAACCACTCCTTTTAAAAGCTATCTCGTTGTTAGTTATATGTATGCCCTAGAGGCCATTACTATACATAGGATGTATATTGTAGTGGATGCTGGGACATATATAGGGAGAACTTTCTTGCTCGACATGATAGTATGCTATCTGGTTGCTCTTTACCTTAACGTGTATACTGATTGTCTCTCTGTTACATGTTGGTAAAGCCCTTAGGATGTGTACTTGACTACCTGGACTATGATGCAGATCATACTAGTGAGGACATGGTAGTCCATAAGTACATCCTTCAAAGTCCCTAGTCGTGGGTATATCGAGACGGGGCATCGATATACCAGAGTAGACTAGCGTGTACCTTCTCGACCCATACAGATGGGCGATGGATGATCCCATATCCATTGGTGTTTGACATCAGAGATGATATACGGGTGCTCAGTAGAGACTGGGTACACTGGACGGACTCGCCGAGAACTCCCAGATGGTATTATGCCTTACGTCAGATGGCAGTTCTCTGGTGACACTGGTACAGAGTAGTCTGTTGACCCGAGATCGTCATAGAGTCTTGTGTGGTTCCCACTGTGCTTTGATTTCCATCTTACCACGTCCAAGAGGGCGTGCAAAACGGTGGTTTTTGGGTACAGTCCCGAGTCACATGGAGGCAATGAGCGATAGGAGGGGATTCGTCTCTCCCGGTATAGGGAGTTGATGTTGCGCTGTGTTCGATTGGCTATAACAGAAAATCCCTGGCCAGGGTTGTTGAGATTTACTGGTAAGTGTTACCAGTAGTTTCTCGAATTGTTATAGACCTCATATGGACACGACTTATCGAGCTATTAGGGTCAGATGTTTACCACCCCTAGGCGAGATATGCGACATATCAGACGATCAGACCGGACTGTACGGTAGTGTTACTGGTTGGATTCACTGGAGTGTGAGCGGGCTTGCTCGTTGATCTTCAGATCGCTCAATACCCGGGTGGCCGTTACGTTTAGCAGACCGCTTGCGGCTTGTGGGTGCTTGATATGATCATCACCTGCTGCCGGCGTATTGACGAGTCTTTAGAGTCCTACACAGAGGTTTCCTGGTTCAAGCGAAACGAAATAGGAGCGCATATGAGATATGTGCGGGACCGAGAATAATACGTGTATGTGATACCGTATTCCATTCTCGCGATGAATGTGTCGAATGGTTGTATGCGATATAACCTAGTTATCGAATCAAGGATTGATTCGATAAGCCGATACATTGAATACTAGTCGGTTGTGTGCGACATGACCGGATCATTGAATCAAGTGTTGATTTAATTATTTAATGCATAATTATATATTTGATATATTACTTTGCATTAACTAGTATCGGTTCACTTTAAATGGATTTTCTCACTCGGATGTGCGCATTGCATATGCGATAAGATTTTGTGCACTTGCTTGTATCATGTTTGATGATACATCCCTTTTGGTTAAGTGTAAAGAATTAAACCTTGGTTAATGAAATGGTTAGGGTTTACTATTTCCTTATTCATTTTATTCATTTATTTATTCTTTTGGAAAAAGAAAAGGAAATGAAAAAATGGTGGCATTCTTTGTTCTTTCATGAAGCTTCATGAATACTTTGACCAAGTCACCATTTTTGTCTCATCCTTAAACCTAACCATTCCATTTAACCATGATTCATTCTCTACACTAAACCATGGTTTGAATATGATAAGGTTTGATTTTCTTTTCCTTTTTTAAT